>CM053407.1:112234403-112251060 GCA_028644305.1 Xerus rutilus | reverse complement strand
TAGGTGGAGTCTTTCTTGTTCTTCTAATCCAAGCTTCCCATTCTGTTGGGATATCCCCTACTTCATAGTCTATTTCTTTTTTATCTGCTGCTTCTACAATCCTTTTCTCTCGGATAGTTTGTCCTCTCCAGTTCTTGTACTCCGGAATGTAGTAATACTTGTTTCCGAGCTGATCTGTGCCCACGTGCTCCTTCACCTCGTTCGACAGCGCTCTCCGCAAGGCGCGAAACAAACCCTGAGTCCAACCCATGCCCGCCACTCCGCTACCGGCGTCAACCCCAGCGACGGATCTGCAGATTCTGAATGAGTCCCTTAGGCATATGTTCACTGAAGACATGCAAGGGTGAGCCCCATTCTGTGTTGTGACTTTGCTTAAAGCAAATGTAATGTGCTGGATAAGATCAAAGCAGGTTCCATGCATGTACCAAGATGCCATGAGGAAACTGTGATGATATATCATATATTTGCTCTAATTGAAAAAAATATGAAAACAATTCAACAAACATGGTACTGAAAGAATCAGAGCGGGCAAAAACCAATCCAGATGTCTGACTCCAGAAACACATTGGCAGTGCTCATCACAGCCTCTGTCTACACTGCAGGGCTCCCCAAAGCCACATTTTTAAAGGGTGGAAGCTAAAAAGCCAAGTCCATCAGAGCAGAGAGAAGAGAAGGCTGAGAGAGTGCCAGACTGAGGATGGTTATGGGGACGGCAGCACAGCTGGCTGGGAGGGGCGGCCTCTGATGTGGTACAGCTCAGTAGGGTAACTGTGGTTCACGGGGATTGACTGCATAATTGGTAAAACAGCCACTAGAGAGGATTTTGAAAGTTCCTAACACAAAAAATGAAAAATGTTTGAGGTGATAAATACGCCAATCACCCTAATCCCATCATTATACATTGTTATACATATACTGAAATATCACACTGTATCCTAAAAGTATGTGCAGTTATGTGTCATCAAAATGGGTTCTACTTGCTGGGCATGGTGGCACAGGCCTGTAATCTCAGCGGCTCAGGAGGCTGAGGCAGGAGGATCTCGAGTTCAAAGCCAGCCTCGGCAAAAGCAAGTTGCTAAGCAACTCTGTGAGACCCTGTCTCTACATAAAGTACAAAATAGGGCTGGGGATGTGGCTCAGTGGTCAAGTGCCCCCCGAGTTCAATACCTGGTACCCTCCCCCCGCAAAATGGATTCTACTATCATGTATAACTAAAAAGAATCAATAACTTTTTTAATCCCTAGTTGGGTGGAGTGGTACACACTTGCAATCCCAAGTATTTCAGAGGCTGAGACAGGAGGATGGCAAGTTTGAGGCCAGCCTCAGCAATTTAGCAGAAATAGATACAAGATAAAGAATGTTCTTTTAATAGAATGAGGGCAAGAAGGACTGGATTCTTCCAAAATATCAATATTACAAAAGAGAAAAGGCAGCTGTGAAAAAGTCCCAGGTTAAAGCAGCCTAAAGAGAGCTGGCAACTCTGTGCATGTACAAACATGTGACAGTAAAAGCTCATCATTGTGTAAAATTATAATGCACCAATGGAAAAAAGAGCGATGACAATTAAATGCAATCCTTAATCTTGGACTGAATCCTGTACTAGAACGAAAATAATATTAGAAAGGAAATGATTTAGGTGTAGGGAGCACAAACAACCGAGGGGAGAAAGGTGACTTATAGGTAAATACAGGAAAAGGGCTCTCTTTGTAATGTTTCCATCTTTGTGCCTTTTTTAGACCTTTACTTTATTTTTATGTGGTGCTGAGGATGGAACCCAGTGCCTCACACGTGCCAGGCGAGCGCTCCACCCCTGAGCCCCCACCCCCGCCCTCCTTGTACATTTTTTTATTCTTGCAAATAAGCTTCAAAATTAAAAGGAAATTAAAAAAAGGTACAGAACCATTCTGTCTTTGAACCCTAGGTTTGGTTTCAGTATATTTCTGATAATTACCAGGCTAATGATATTGATCATATTCCTAAAGAAAGAGACTTTTTGCTCTTTGCACTTTCCTTTGGTGGCCAAGAAAAAAAAAAAATTCACCATCATCTCTCCTACCCCACTGGAACATGCAAAATTACTGGGGCTTTCTTCCAAATGTTCTGATTTGCCTCCTGGCCTGCACAGGAGCCAATGTGATGTTAAGCATAAAGCGATCAATGTCATGATTTTGCATTACAGACTCAAAGTAGATAGGAGCAACACTTAGAGGTAGCATAACTAAACAGCTCAGTTATACTACATGGCACATCTAGCTACTGATCTTGCCTTAAAAATTTCGATATTTGATTGTTTTTTGCGTTTATTTTGATTTTTTTAAATAGCACATTAAAATATTGTTTATTTTGCCGGGTGCAGTGGCACATGCCTGTAATCCCAGCGCCTTGAGGAGGCTGAAGCAGAAGGATTGCAAGTTCAAAGCCAGCCTCAGCAAAAGTGAGGCCCTAAGCAACTCAGTGAGACCCTGTCTCTAAATAAAATACAAAATAGAGCTGGGAATGTGGTCAGTGGTCGAGTGCCCCTGAGTTCAATCCCTGGCACACCCCCCCAAATATATACTATTAATCTTGATTATTATGTTTTTGGTGACTCCTCCCTTAAACTTCATGCCTGAGGTAAGTGCCTCATTTACCTCCCGCTAGCCCTGCTGATACACAAAGCTTACTGTTGTAAAATATCAGAAGTAGAAAGAAATGCTGGTGAGTTACTTCTCATCTGTGCTTGATTCCTTTTATTCTATGAAAAGAGCAACTCTGCACAATATTGTCAAAAAGAGAAAGAGTGTAGACAATGGTTTGTCAGAAGTGCTTTCATTGCCATAAAGTTTGCTAATCCATTCAACCTGCAAAAGGCCACGTAGAAACTGAAGACTAAGTAATATAGTATGAAAAAAATTAAAGTCCATCAACTGATAAATGTGTTAAATCTATTCAATGGAATATAATTCAACCATAAAAAGGAATGGAGTTCTGATAGGTGCTACGATTTGGATAAATCTTGGAAGCCTTATGGTAGGTGAAATGAGACAGACACAAAAGGCCACATATCATATGATTCCATTTATACAAAATGCTCAGAACTGGCAAATCCATAGAGAAAGAAAGGTTAGAGGAAACCAGGGACTGAGAAGGCAACGGTAGTAGCTGCTAATGGGTACAGTTTCTTTTATGTGGAGGGGCAAAAAAATTGTGGAATAGTGGTATTGGTTACACATTTATGTAAATACATGAAAACCTGATCAACTATATGCTCTGAAAGAGCAGATTTTATGGTGTATGGATATCTCAGTAAAGTTGTCACTAAGAAAAACACAAAATATAAGCTAGGGGAAAATGTTTTTAAAAGAAACAGAGGCCTCTATAGATACATGGCGAAGATAACTCCCTGCTGAAAAACAAGAAGAAACTTGAAGTGGTAAAATGTGAAAGAATTTCAATGGATCCAATCCTGGCTTTGCTAGTTGCCTATCCTTTCTGTACCTTATTTTCTCATCTAAAAAAAAAATGGATAATAAGATCTATTTCCCAGGTTGGTAGGAGGGTTTGTGAGGTCACTCACACACAGGCATAGGACTGCGGCTCCTGTTGGGCACAGCTGTACACATCCGTGGGCCTCTGGCTGTGGTCTTGGTTCGTCTCTTAGCAACGCATAAGGCAACAGTGACTGGACCAGACAGGCAGAGGTTGAAAGAAAAAGACCATTAGAGACCAGTGCCTACCATGGTGGGCAGGAGGCAGGGGAGGGCACAGATGAGGAAGAGAAGGTGACGGATGGACAAATGGTACATGAGCCACTAGAGATGGCAGGAGACAACAGTCGCTAAGGCCTCAGGGTGCTGCCTAAACTTTTTTTTTTTTTTTAATTCTCTTTCCTGAGCTCTGACCACTGTACAAAAGTTATGGTTCTCTGGTAGACAGAACCACCTTTAAGCTTCAGAAAAAAAATTTGGGGGGGGGGTGCTGGGGATTGAACTTGGGGTGCTCTACCACTGACCTAAACCCCCAGCCCTTTTTATTTTTGGTTTTGAGTCAGGGTCTTCCTAAGTTCTCCAGGCTTGAACTTGGGATCCTCCAACCTCAGCCTCCCCAGTGGCTGGGAATACAGGTGTGCAGCATCACACCTGGGTAATTTTGACACTTGTGCAATTTCCAAATACATTTTTTTCCAAGCAAGCCTCACCAATTCTAACTTCAACTTGGGTGTTGGCTTATCATAATCTGAGCTTCCTAAAACCCCTGCTGCCCTTCGGCAACAGTAGCAAATCCTAACAGAGCTCCTGTGGCAGTTAGCCTTCTAAACACTCATCTCATGTTAAATCTCTACTCCTTATAACAGCCCACAGGATGGATCCTGTCATTAGTCCTGGTCACAAAGTAAGGAAACCAAAGCAGAGGAGTTAAATAACCCGCCCAAAGGCACACAGCCAGGAAGTCAGCTGCAGTGTCTGCCTCTGTAGTACACATATTCTTCCACGATACCTTCAGAAGGTTTGCTTTACAAGGTGTGACGAAACCAAGACATCTTCAAGTTGTCCTGGTCGCAGGTTGAAAGGACTTTGTTCAGAGTCTCGCAGAGTTTGTAACTGATTTTCAAACACGCACTGCAAATGAATTTGGGGATATATAAAGGACACACACTGGCCTGGCGAGAGAGCTGGTGGGCAAGTCAGGCTCTGGGGCTATCATGCTGGGAGGCAGGCCTGGCGTCCCTCCCTCCCCAACTATTTTTTGGGAAGAGTGCCCCCTCCCAGGGAGAATTGGGGACAAACATGTCACATCCAGCCCTGTTCTGCAAAAGGTTTGCTGAGAGATGCTGAGGTTAGAAACCTCAGATAGAAGGCCTAGAGGATGTTCTGTGACCAGTTTTGTCATGATTTGACCACACTCTTTTCCTGTAATTTAGCCATCCCATGGTCACATATAGTTTTTCTTCCGTGCAAAGAGGAAAATATCCTGTGTCAAGGGACATAATGTACTAATGTTTTTAATTTTTAAAAAAATTTTTAGAACTGGGGATTGAGCCCAGGGGTGCTCTGACCATCTGACCACCGAGATATACATCCCCAGCCCATTTTATATTTCATTTTGAGACAGGATCTCACTATGTTGCCCAGGCTGGACTTGAACTTGAGATTCTCCTGCCTCGCGCCCCCTCGCCCCCAAGTAACAGGGATTACAGGCATGCACCACTCTGCCTAGCTCTTGGGCTTATTTTTGGAACTCTAAACATATCCTTCAAACACTGAGGGAAGCAGTGCTTATGTCTGTAGAGACTGGGTGCCCATCTGATGTTACCTCACCTCAGAAGTATCGTCAAATATCCAGGCATACAGGGTGCCAGAGAGGGACACTCCCATCATCTCAGCTACTTGGAAGGCCGAGGCAGGAGGCCACAGGATCACAAATTTGAGGCCAACCTGGGCAACTTAATTAGATCTTGTCTCAAAGTGAAATTTAAAAAGGGATGGGGTTGCGGTTGGTGTTGTGGCTCAGGGGTAGAGCACTTGCCTTGCACGTGTGAGGTACTAGGTTCAATCCTTAGCACCACATAAAAATAAATAAAGATATTGTTTCCATCTACAACTAAAAAAAATTTTTAAAAAAGGGCTGGGAATGTATCTCAGTGAGAGAGCACTTCTGGGTTTGACCCTCAATACTAACAATAAAAATAAAAGGAACTAAGACTATGACTACTCAGGAATAACTCAGGGAAGATCTGTGACAAGCTCTTGTCCCTTAATTCCCCCCATCCATGAGGGACACATCCCAAGACACCCGGTGGATGTCTGAAACCACGCACAGTACCCAGCTCTATGTATATTAAGTTTTTTTCTATACATAACTTATGATAAAATCTAATTTATAAATTAGGCACAGCATAAAATTAATACTAACAGAATAACTATAAAGATACTATAATAAAGTTATTTAAAACTTATGAATTCTTTATTTCCAGAATTTTCCATTTAATGTTTTCACATAGGTTGACTATGGGCAACTGAAACCAGAAAAAGCAAAGATAAAGATCCAGGGGACTACTGTGTTTTATATGGTGAATTTGTCACCCAAAGAATTAACACCAAGGGGCTGGAGTTGTATCTCAGTGGTAGAACACTTGCCCAGCACGTGTGAGGCACTGGATTCAATCCTCACCACTACATAAAAATAAACAAATAAAAGTATTGTGTACGTTTACAACTATAATAAAAATAAAAATAAATTAATACCAAATCAGACACATCTACTAGACACAAAGATTTCCGAAAAAAATCTCACATGTGAAGAGGTAGTGGACAACCCAGGTCAGGTTGAGCTGGCTATACGCTGCAGGATTATACTAAATATAAAAACACAAAGAGTAAGCCAGGCATGGTGGCTCATGCCTGCAATCCCAGTGACTCAGGAGGCTGAGTCAGGAGGATCACAGGTTCAAAGCTAGCCTCAGCAACTTAGTGAGACCCTAAGCAACTTAGCCAGACCTAGTCTCAAAAAATAAAAGGACTGGGAATGTAGTTCAATGGTTGAAGTGCCCCTGGGTTCTATCCCTAATCCGCGCATGCGCACGCGCATACACACAAAGCCTGAAGAATAAATGAAACCAAAACAAGTCCTCTCCAGCTACCCTATAGGAGCTGCGTTTGAAAACCAAGCATGGAATGGAGAAATAATTGCATAGACATGGCAGGACCATCGACCTCTGCCTTACTCATCTTTTAACATTAAAAAAAGAAAGCCTGCCGAACTTTTCTCTTTTCTAAAAGCCCTAAAAAGCATCCCCGAGGACAGGTAAAGGATACTACTGAAATTCTCCTTCCAGAAGTGTTTCTCTCTGGAAGTTCTTAAACGCGAAGAAGGCCCAGATTTTGCATCTGAAAGTTTGGAAAATATGGGGCGGAGGGTCTCGTGTGTTCCCACTCTTCTATGCCAAATGGCAAAACCTCTACCTGGAGGGGAAACTAATCCTCTCAGAACCCTGGGAGCATTTGACCTTGTCAAAGAAGGATCAGTGTGTATCATGGGGAAGAGGGAATTCAGGAGTTTTAAAAATATATCCTTTGCCATCTTAGATGGTTTAATTATTAAGGAAGGTGGAGCCAGGCGTGGTGGTGCATGCCTGTCATCCCAGCGGCTGGGGAGGCTGGAGGCAGGAGGATCACAAGTTCAAAGCCAGCCTCAGCAACTTAGCAAGACCCTCAGCAACTCGGTGAGACCCTGTCTCTAAATAAAATATAAACAAGGCTGGGGATGTGGCTCAGTGGTTCAATCCCTGGTACCAAAAAAAGAAAAAGAAAAAGAAAAGAAATCAATAGTGGATACAGACACTGGTGTGGATTTTCTAAAATGGCTTTCTGACTTCTAGCGCTGAGCAATAGCCTAGCCACATCAGGATAATGAAACACAACACACCAGAAACCACTGTATGGGAAGGATTACTATTTTATAGTCAATTGAAAAGATTAACAGAAATGAATCCCCTAACCAGGAAAATTTATCTATGTATGCCACAACACCAGGCTCCTGGCTACACTTAAATGATACTTAAGTGAGCAACCTGTCAGACAGCTGAGTAATACTGCAATATTCATGATTTTCCAAAGGAAAATGTACAAGGGCACTGCCCAGATGCTAAAAGCCCCTCGGACAGACAGTCCTAATTCAATTATTACTTTGTGTCTAGCAGCCCAAGGCTGCAACTCCAAATAACAATGGGGTGGGGGGTTGGGGGCAGTGGTGAAGGTAGAAAATTGTGTGATTTCTTGGAAATCTCACAACATAATTTCACTTTGAACTTGCAAGAAAATATTCAGGCATGATTTGCATAAAACCGGGTGTTGTTCCCTTCTAGAACTATGGGTCCCAATTAAAAATAATGAGGCCCGTCTCCAGCCGCCAGACCCAATTAGAGATAATGAGGACTGAAGGCTCCTGAAGGAGATTCATTTTTCTCTGACAGACGAATTGGGACAGGGGTCTTAGTAGGGGTCATCGAGATAGGCCCAGCAACAAAGTATGGGGCGCTCAAGCTTATGAAGCCCTTATGAATCCAGTTGTTAAATAGGAAGTAGGAAGCCCCTCAGCTCACAGAGCACTAGACTAACCCCAGCAGGATGTGTGCCTGCCTGCCACCGATGCCCCGGACATCCAGACAGCTGCTGTTAGCTGAACGTGCCTATTGCTACGAAAAGTTTTTAAGAAAAGCCATCATTTAAATATGGTCAAGTGGCTGAAAAAGTTGAGAAAAAAGTGCTAATTAGCCTTGATCATGGCACATGGTCTATGCATACCAAATGATCACTCCGTACCCTTAAATACGTACGATTATGGGTCAATTTTAAAAAATACTGGAGGGTTTAGGGTGTCAGTGATAAAGCACATGCTTGTCATGAGCAGCACAGCAAAAAACAAAAAACCTGAAAAACTGTACCTGACTTCATGTGTGTACATTTATACATGCAGACATGTGTTTACAAACTGAGTATTATGGGTATATTGTGGGAGTGCACTTTTTATTTGGAATAATTTTAGACTTATATTCATCCCTCGGCATCTACAGGGGACCGGTATCTGCAGGGGATCCTGGAACCAAAGTCCACAGATGTTCATGTCTCATGCAAAATGGTGGAGGGGCCGGGGTGTAGGTCAGCGGTAGAGTGAGTGCTTAGCATGCAGGAAGCCATGGGTTCGATTCCCAGCACCAGAAAAAATAAAGCATAGTGTTGTAATTTGTGCATACAACCTAAGCCCATCTTCCTATATACTGTAAATCATCTCTAGATGACTTGCAATACCTAATATAAATGTTCTATAGTTGCACTATACTGTTTAAGGAATAATAACAAGAAAAAGAAAGTCAGTACATGTGTAGTACATTCTTTTCAAATATTTTCTGTCTGTAGTTGTTGAATCAGAAGATGCAGAACCCCCTCAGATACAGAAAATCCACTGTACCAAAAAGTGGGAAAGAAGCCGGGCGCAGTGGCGCAAGCCTGTAATCCTAGCACTTTGGGAGGCTGAGACAGGAGGATCGCGAGTTCAAAGCCAGCCTCAGCAACGGCGAGGCGCTAAGCAACTCAGTGAGACCCTGTCTCTACATAAAACACAAAATAGGGCTGGGAAAGTGGCTCAGGGGTCGAGTGCCCCTGAGTTCAATCCCCGGTACCAAAAAAAAAAAAAAGTGGGAAAGTATAGAAAGTTCCGTGTACCCTAGTTTGCCTAAAGTCAGCATCTCACATAACCCAGGACGTTGGTCACAACTGAGAAATACAATTAACATTATCATTAACTAGACTTGATATGATTCAGATTTCCAGTTTTGTCATGATTTTTTGTTTGTTTGTCCCAAGAGCCAATCCCGAATACCACCCTGCTGTCCAAAAGTGTCTTGTTCATCTGTTTTATTCCCTGCCTTCTTCCCTGTAACTGCTGCGGCCATCTTTCCACGGCTGCATCCCCAGCGCTTGGCCTGGACCATGATGTGGAATTCCAGGTAGGAAAGCATGTTCTCCTCCAAGCCTGCAGGAAGCTCCGGTATCCAAGCCTCGGCAGTCACTGGCTCACTGCTGATGAACCAGGGGGATTGTTTCTGAGGAGGGGGAGCACAGCCTAACATGAGGCATGACTGGCAGGTGCTTAATGATTCTTAGTGGAACAAATGAAAGGAAAAGGCCATCATCCAGGGAAGGCCAGAACCAAACGCTCTGCAGGGCGCTCCTAGTTGAGAGGCTATTTCACCCACCTGTCTTTTTTTTTTTTTTTTTTTTGGTACTGGAGATTGAACTCAGGGGCACTCGACCACTGAGCCACATCCCCAGCCCTATTTTGTGTTCTATGTAGAGACAGGGTCTCACTGAGTTGCTTAGCACCTCGCTGTTGCTGAGGCTGGCTTTGAACTCGCGATTCTCCTGTCTCAGCCTCCCTAAGTGCTGAGATTACAGGCTTGAGCCACCACGCCCGGCTCACCCACCTGTCTTGAGGGTGACTTTGAATCATTTTCCCAGATAAGGATTAACAGAAGGCTAGCTCCTGATCCTGGGGTCATTCGAAATTCATCTCAGCTACCACTGAGGGCTTCGTCTGCCCTTTCCTAGCAAAGGTTCTCTCCCCCTCTGGTCTCCCCACTGTGTCCCAGGGAGAAGGACCACTTCACCTCAAGCAGTGGGCAGTAAGCTTTTTCTGGGAAGAGTTAGAGAAATTATAACTATTTTAGGCTTTTTAGGACATAAAGGACCCAGTCACAACTGCCCGAGTCCGCTGCTGTTGCTGGAAAACGGCTGGGGACAATACAAAAATAGGCACAACTGTGTTCCAATAAAACTTTGTTTATAAAAACAAGCAGTGGGCCACAGGCTGTTTTCCAACTTGTAATAGAGGGCACACTGACACTCCTCATGCTCTAAGTGCAGAAAGGATGATATATCGTAAAGACTCATGTCCCTGTCGTGTCTAGGCAAGGTGTGGCTCCCTTAAAACCAACAGAATGTGATAGAAGGGACACTGCTTGGCTCCTGGGGTGAAGTCAAAGACACAGTTATAGCAGTCTAGCTGCCCTGTAGCCACCATGTTGTGGGGAAGCCCAACTATAAGGAGAGGCTAGACTCCCCCTCCCCCCAGTCCAGGGGCCAGACATGAGAATGAACCAGTCTTGGGATGACTGGAGTTCAACTATCAAGTCATTCCCACTCAGCCTTTGAGTCTCTCCAGCTGAGGCCCCGGACATCCAACACCACAGACCAGCCAACTCCATTGTATTGAATGGAGGTGAATTCCTCACACATAGAATCAGTGAGAACAATAAAAGGGTGGTTTTATGCCATGAAGTTTGAGGCCATTTATTAATACCCAATCATAACTGAAACAAGGAGGAATATACTCTCTTAAGCAACCTCGCTAAACCAGGTTTGCTGAACTCTCAACCTTCTGGAACATTCCTAAGGTCCGGGAACCAACAGCATCAGTACCATCCAGGAACATTTACAACTACATGATCCCAGACCCCCTCCCAGATTTATTAAGTCATAATCCATCTTTTAATAAGATCCCCAAATGATTCATCTGCACAAATTTGAAAAACAGGGTTTTCCAGAACATCCATGCCTTTCCGCCCCCAAGTTGGATGCATATTAAAATTTACCTGTATTTGTTCCCAAGCTTATTTGTGCTATGATTCATGTCGATATTGCAACAGGACATGAGTACACGGACATCTCTCAATATGTCTTAGAAAGAGAATGTGGACTGTGGGTTAATTCCCATTAAATGAGGTAAAGAGAGAAAACTATAAAAGACTTAAGATAAAAATCTAGAAGGATTCTGTATTTAGAGGGTTCATGCAAGTGCATTAGGTCCTTGTTCCGCCACAAGTGACCCTGGCAAGTGAAGATAATTCATTATGGATACAGTTAAAGAATAATACTTAGCTTAGTCTCATAACCAAACACAATAACGACAACAAACTTTGACCCTGTGCAAAAGATTTGTAAAGTCAAAGTGCATAAAGACTTTTGAATTTTGAGTTTTTCAGAATGCATGGCAGATGCTTTGGATAGGTGACCCAAAGGCCAGGCAGAGAGCTTTTTGCCTTGTCTCTTACTTATTTAAAATTCCAGGAATGTCAAACTCTGGAGTTACAGGTTCCCTTGCAGCTATAGGTGGCAAAGTGGCTCAGTTCCTGAAAAAGAGCTGCAAATCAGTGGGGTCTAGAAGATGTTTCCAGGGAATCTTTTTTTGGGGGGAGGGGGTACTGAGGATTGAACTAAGGGGCACTTGACCACTGAGCCACATCCCCAGCCCTATTTTGTGTTTTATTTAGAAACAGGGTCTCACTGAGTTGCTTAGTGCCTCGCCATTGCTGAGGCTGGCTTTGAACTCACAATCTCCTGCCTCAGCCTCCCAAAGTGCTGGGATGACAGGCATGTGCCACCATGCCCAGCTCCTGGGAATCTTTATAAAGTACACAGATCTAACTTACTGCAGTAAACATTTTTTTAAAACTACTCTCTGGATCTCTGCTTGTAGCTCCTGTACAATATTCCAAACACAGTTCCCTCTCGTTCAAGCCAGCCATTTCTCTAAGGATGAGTGTTCAGGCCAGCTGAAGCTTGCTTCCTTAAACATCAGCACGATGACCATCTTTAGGTGCCTTCTCTTTTGGACTTGTGCAGTTTCTTAGGGTTGTGCTATGGTTCTTGAGTGTCCCCTGAAAGCCCGTGTGTTAGGGCCTTAGTCTCCAGTCTGGCACTGTTGGGAGGTGATGGAAATTTTAAGAAGCAGGCTGGTGGAGGTGTTGGAGAGCCTGGGGTCTCTGAGACCCTCCTCTTTCCGTTCTGGCCATGAGGCAGGGGGTTTTGCTATGCCACAGGTCCAAAACTACGGGGCCAACCGATCATGGACGGAGAGCTGAAACTGTGAGCCAGAACAAATCTCTTCCCTTGACAAGATGATTTTCTCAGGCATTTGCTTGAGTGATGGAAGTGACCACAGGCTGTATGGCCAGGAATGAGAGTGCTGGGTGACAAAGGCATACGGGCACATCATCTCATCGTCTTCTGCCAACGCTTTTAGAAAATGGCAGTGGCCCTGGGCTGGTTGTCCCCTCAACAGGGCATTATGGGTTCTGTTTCTCTATTATTGTTGGCATAACTTGGTATTTTCAGGTTTTCCAATCTCAGTCTGATCAATGTACAGAATTTCATGGTTATTTTAGTATTATGTTATTATTTATTATGTTGATTTATTTTATTATTTATTATGTTGATTTATTATTATTTTAGTATTATGTTGATTTTTCATGAGATTGTAAAGACTGATTAATCACAACGATGATCCAGTTGGTAAATGTCTTGGTCACACGAATACCCGACACTTCCTCTCCACTGGGTGTCCGTCTTTCTGTTGGTTACATGTGTTCCCTTTTATCTCCTAGTTCTGGATCTGAATCCCTGGTTGGTTGGGACACGGTAAAGATCTCTGAATCCATGACCTCTTGGATGTGTGCAGTGTCCTCCAAAGGATGTAAAGCCTTCATTTTTAGGATATTTGGATTTGTCCACTGATGTCCTTTGTGTTGGGGGTCGGGATTAACAAATCTTTCCTGACATTCTGTGGTAGATATTATTTTGTATTTATATTCAGTCTTTTGCATTTTAGGGCTTCTAAACCCTTTTAGAGATTCCTTTTGTATACAGTATACAGTTTAGAGTAGAAATTAACCATTCTGTTTAGAATTTGATCAAGTTTAGAAAATAAGGAGAAATGGATGACATTAAAGGATCTCATCCCAAACATGAGGGAAATACAAATCAATACCACAACAATACCACCTCACACTCATGAGGATGGCCTTTTTTTTGGCACCAGGGATTGACCTCAGTGGTCGAGCCACATCCCCAGCCCTCTTTGGTATTTATGTAGAGACAGGGTCTCACTGAGTTGCTTAGTGCCTCACTATTGCTGAGGCTGGCTTTGAACCCGCGATCCTCCTGTCTCAGCCTCCCTAAGTGCTGGGATTACAAGCATGCGCCACCACGCCCAGCTGACAATTATTTCTAAAAAACAAAACAAGCGTTGGTGAAGATATGAAAAACTAGGAAGCCAGGCAGTGATAAATGTTTCCCCCCAAGATTGGGGTGCTGCTGAGGTGCTGCTAAACATTGTACACGCACAGTCCCCACAAACAGAGGTTTATCCAGCCCAAACGTCAGTAATACCGAGGTTAAGAACCCTGCCAAAGCCCTTTTTCGTGGCAAGCAAAAGTTTTTCTAATTTTTACAATTGCTATATTCATCTGCTTCACAACACAATTGTGAGAAAACACATAACATTTACAATCTTGGTCCTGAGCGTACAGTTCAGTAGCGTTAAGCATGTTCAGGCAGTTGTATGACAAACTTCCACAAGGATTTCGCCTTGCCAATCTGAAACTCTGTACTCATAAACACTAACACCCCTCTCCCCTCCCCCAGCCCTGGGGAAACATCCTTCCGCTTTTTGTCTTCATGAATTTGGTACTCTAGGTACCCAAGTAGGATCAGGGGGTGATTTTGTGACTGCCTTTTTTTTTTTTACTCAACATAATGTCAAGTTTCATCCATCCTGCAACATGTGACAGGATTTCTTTCCTTCTTAAAGGCTGAGTAATATTCCATTGTGTGCATAATGCCACAAGTGTTTGTTAAGGACACTTGGGTCTCGTCCACTTTGGGCTCTTGTGAATGATGCTACTATGAACATGGCTGTGCAAACATCTACTCAAGTCCCTGGTTCCAATTCTTTGGGGTATAAACCCAGAATATGGATGTGTCATTTCCTTGACTTTTACATTCACTTTAGAGTAATTTGGAGTAAAGACAGTACCAAGTTCCTGTCTACCTCACCTTCTTTCTCCCTTATCAACTGATGTTACTATGATATATTTTTCACTACTAAAATCAACATGGTACATTTATATTAACTCTAGACTTGATTCAGATGTCACCAGTATTCCATTAATGTTCTTCTGGTACAGAATCCAGGGTTCCACAATACACTTGGTTGTTATATCTGCCCCACTCTCCTCTGGCCTGGGGTAGTTTCTCATGACCTTGACAGTTTTGAAGGGTACTGGCCAGGTATGTTGTACAGCTTGCCTCAAGTTTACTTTGTCCATTGCTTGATTTAGGAGTAGGCTGGGGTTGTGAATTATTATTATTTTTTTTTGCAAGAATGTAGGGAGGCGAGATGCCTCTGTTCATCTCATCACATCTTACCCAGGGGCACACAAGACCCTCATCACTGGTGATGTTAGCATTCATCCCAGTTGGTGCTGGGCCACTCCATTGTCAAGTTCCCCCCTCTCTCTCTTTCCATACTGTCTTTGGAGGTAAGTCACTAAGACCAGCTCCTGGGTGAAGGGGTGGGGCCAGGGAAAATTCACCTGCATCTCCTGCAGGAGAGAGCATGACATCTATTACTTGAGATCCTTCTGTAGGGAATATTTGTCTTAATTTATACAATTTATGCAAATGTATGCAATTTATACAATTTATGCAATTTTGTACACTACTTTTAAAACAGTGTACAATGGCTACATATTTTACACTTGATTCTTTAATATACTTGCAAACCTGATAGAAACAGACCAAGGAATGAGTCTGCGGCACAGTTGAGGTTACTCATGTTGTTGACAACAGTGACAATAAAAGCTACGCAGATCATTCTGAACAAGACATTATCCAACCCAGGGCTTGAGACGCAGGGCTGAAATATGGAGCAGTTACACAGCTCCCCTAGATCTGGGCTGAGCAGCTTACAAGCGTCCCCTCAGGAAAGGGCTGCAAAACCCTCTGGGGGAAGTCATTAACTGGTCCCCTAGAGAGGACATTGTCATTACTACTTGGCTAGCCAATGCCATCCTAGATCCCTGAATTCAGTGATAAGCAATAAAACCAGTGTGGGGTACACATCCCTTAAAAAAAAAAAAAAGGGATTTTTTTTTTTTTAGAAACAGGCCCCCCAATGCTGAGAGAAGTGTACTGAGTTCTTTGAAACATGCCAGATTTTCTAAGACAGCATATTCTGATTGCAAAGTTATTTCTCACCTAAGCATCTGGAATCAAACCAGAGATCAGCAGGGAGATTTGAATGTACATACAAGTTGTCCAAGATTCCAAATTTCCAAATAGCCAAGACTATCATTCGATGTTAAAATTTAGTGATTATTAAAAATAAAACATGAATTGTTGGAAACAGCCTTGCTGGGTGATTTCAGTGTCCCCTGAACATGTGGGCTGGTCACAACTGTAAAACGATCTTATTCGAGACGGTGCACACAAGTGTGCTAACATCAGCCCACTACGGAGTTTTCACGGAGGCTCCAGCCAACGACAGTTTCAAAATCAGAGGCTCATACTTAAGAGTCCCTTTCTTTTCAGGTGCAGGATTCTGAGGCGACTAACCTACCCCAGCACACGCAGGGTGTGGCTGTGGTTGTTCCTGGTGGCAAGTGAGCAACAGACATGGGTTCTGATCATGAGTGCTTAGCTGGGCACATTTCCAAATTCTCTTGGCATGCGGCACTGCGTGAGAATTCTAGCAGAATTCAGAAGCCTTCCAGCCGAGCACACCCAGGGAACATTCTGCAGGTGCACTTGGGAAGTTTCAGAGCTCACCCAATGCACTGTAGGGCTTCACGTGCACTAGGTGATGAGGCAGACATTCTTAGGGACACAGACAAGTCCCAAACAAGTCCGGCACTAGGACCTCCACCGTACTCTCCAGGCCTAAGATGCTGAGGCCTTTTTTTCCGTTACACCCATGCATGTAATCAGCGATTGTTGCTATTGTAAATCCCAGATCCACCATCTGTATGCTCCAAAGGGCCTGGGGATTGTTAATACCCCGTCCCTATGGGATTAATCTGCAATTTCACACTAAATGATTTTTAAGTATAATTTGTTACAATGATACAACATTACCATTTCTAAAACAAACAGCCAGGATTGTTCCTTTGCAAAGGGATTGTTCCTTTGCAGTGAAGAGGAAAGTGTCGGGGGGGATTGCTTTATCTGAATAAGTTGATAGGCTCCTCTGTTTACACTCACATTACTTTAGATACAAATGGAGAGAAGCAAAAACAGCCCAGTCTCGGACCTTCACTGAGTTCACCTGAGTGAACCTGCAGCTC
>CM053407.1:112141750-112233903 GCA_028644305.1 Xerus rutilus | reverse complement strand
AGCCACTCTCATTTTTCTCCCCAAATAATAGCCTTGGAGAAGTTTATAGGCTTCATATTTGCTCTCCTATGTCTCCAGAGAATGCTCCCAGGGCTACTCAGGCTGCTGGTCCAGCTGCAATCCAGCCCCCATGCAGCCCTGGGCACAGCCGCCTGCCACTCCATCCCCAGGGGCCCAGTTTGGCGGTTGGCTTTCAATGCCTGTGTGTAGGGGGGGCGGGGCCAGCAGCTGGAGGCGGAGCCCTATCCCTGGGGAGCCGTCTGGAGTCTGAGCTTAGACAGCAAATTGGCAACAGCCTCTCTGCCTCACCACTGATGTCAGAGCAGGGGACCAGGGTCTGGGGACAAGGGGTGGTCTCAATCTAACGAGCGGTGCTGTGGCAAACAGCTCCTGCTTCACGGGGGTGAACCAGGGTTTCTTCTTTGCTCAAGGCAGGAGAGGGAAGTCCACCCCCGGAGGTGCCTGGCACCCAGTAGTGCTTAGTAACCATCGCCTCATCTTCACAGTAAAACCCTGAGACAGGTGCTGGCATGACCTGGGTTTCCAGATGAGGACACCAAGCCCAGAGACAAGACTTGGCCACAGCCACACGTCTGGGGAGGGACAGGACTACAGATACCAATCACCTCCCAGTTTTGGAACTTATTCTAGAATTCCAAGAAATTCCTCTCACAGGCTGGGGACAGAGGCCTGGAGGGACGAGAGAAGACCTACTCTGGGATCCTCCAGCCCTCAGCTTCCCAGAGCCAGATCCTTGCCCTGGAGGTCCACTGCCCACCTCAGTCCCTGTCCTAAGGAGGACATCCTTCCCCACTCTCGATGGGGACTTCCCCATCTGTGAACTGCAGTGCTGAGCACATAGTAGATACTTACTTAGTAGTCATTGGAGCCGTGGAGACGCGGACCACCCTCACACAAGAACTATTGCATCCATGGAAACACAGGGAGCTGCTGAGTGATGAGCCACCTCTCCCAGAGCCCACCTGCACCCACCGTGTGTGGGGTGGGATGGCTGAGGCTCCTATCAGGAAGCCCCGCCCACCAGTTGTAACCTGCAGGGGAGGGGCATCTGCCAGGGGAGGTGACCCATCCTGACATCTTTACATTCTCACCTTCCAAGTGGGTAGAACAAGGTTTCAGCCACCTCATGGACCAGGAAGAGGGAGCATTCTTGGGGTCCCCCCATCTTTTGGAGTCTTGCAATTTTATCCTCCAGAAACATATGCGTGCGGTGCCCCCACCCCCCACAGGGTCGTCAGCCAGCTATTGTTCTAGAAAGGAAAGGTTCTTTCTTCCAAGCTCCTAATCAAATCTTTCCACATCGTACCCTTGGCCCGGTTGGGAATTTCTGAGCTTGCTGAGTAGCATTTAATTTTCTTTTCTTGTAAATGGTTACAAAAGATATGTTAGCTCAGTAAACACCTCCTCAAAATGCTTCATCCTCTGTGCTGTAGCTGGACTAGAGACAAGGATGGTTTGTGTCGAGGTGACAGTGTCTTACCAGCCACATCCAGGAAGGCAGTGGTACCTCTGAGTGCTCAGGGTAGAAGAAGTAGCCGGCCTAGGTGGGGCTGGAAAGACCTCTGGGCCCCTGGGGTGGTGACTGACTCCCTCCCCTGAGGCAATAAATATGCTGGGCAGACCTCTGCTTATGACAGGGCAGGAGAGAAAACAGTGGGAAACCAGAGAAAAAGAAGACCTACTGTGTGTCGGGCCCTGCCACACAGGTCATCCAGTCCCATCCTCACCTCCACCCCATGCGGTGAGAACTATTATCCCATTTCACTTACGGGAAAACTGAGGCCTGGGGTGAAGTGACTTCCCCAAAACCTCATGGCTACAAAGGAGCGGAGGTGGCATTGGAAAACAAATCGGCCATTCCTTCCTCTAGGCAATTGCTGTGTTGACTCGAGGGAACCCCAAGGGAATTTGATGTGGGCTCTGGACATCAGGGATGTAGGCAAAGACTCCCACAGAAACCATAACCATCCACAAACATGCATGCCCAGTGCAGGCACCTGTCAAGCTCGCTAGCAAGGACACCATGCTGGTGCACCCGTAGAGCAACCATCACGGGACAACAGCCGTGGGGTCTAGTCACCTTGGATGGATGGATATTTGTCAGATGAAAGAACAGAAGCCTGAGGTGGTCACTTCGGGTCTTAGGAGGAGGTGTCTATCCATCCTTATCCGCCAGTGTTTAGCATCTAGAAGGAATGGACTGAGAAAGCGGATGCCTGGTTAAAACTAACTGGAGATCTCAGGCAGCCTAAGCTATGTGTCGACGCCAACTGCACTAACCATGTCAGGGGAGGGAAGACAGGAGGTGCTGGAGTGTTCTGGGAGGGCTTCCCGGAGGAAGTGGTATTTAAGTGGGACAGGAAATGGAGACTGGGGAAGGTAAGATATGTTGGGACTGGGGTAGCGGATTCTTCCTTCCTTTCTGCCCATAGCAGGTATGTCATAAATGCCCACAGGGTACTGGGCGCCATGCTAGATGCTGAACAAAATAGAGCACTTTCTAGTCCTTGTCCTCTTAGAGAAGAAAGACTAGAAATACGTATAAATAAATAAATACCTCATTGCAGAGTGATAAGTGATTTGTGAACACTCACAGGAAGGATCGTCAGGGAGGGTGTCTCAGAGGAGGGAACATTTAGATTGTGAAAGAGCCAGACATGAATGAGTGCATGGAACAGCATTCCAGGCAGAGGGAACAGTATGTGCAAAGCTCTTAAGATGAATGAGAATTTAGACTATTTAAGGAACTCAGAGGAGGGCAAGTTTGCTAGAGCAGAGGGAATGAGAAGGAACAAGATGGCCAAGGGCCAGATTATGGTAAAGAACTCACCTCCATACTCCTCTGATGGGTTTTAAAGGAAGTGGTAAGTTCTGATGCCCCTTTTAAAGGGTTGTTATCAGGTTTTAAAAAGTCATCCCCTCTGCAAACATTTCTGCAGTGCCTGCCCTGAGCCACTGTACCATGCCCTACCTGTGCTTTACTTTGGAATCAAGAGGCAGGCCCTATTCTCACCTCCAAGTGGCAGAGGAAGACACTAAGGTTCTAAGGTGTTGAGTTACCTGCCCAAGGTCCCTCTCCCTCGGTGCCCTGCTTGGCTGGCTTGTCTTCCATCCCTGGGGCAACACAGCTGAATAATTAAGGACGTGGTTCATTCAAGCGACTAGGTTGACGGCCTGGTCAGCGCAGGGTAGCTCTCAGGGACTCCAGTGGTACC
Organism: Xerus rutilus; assembly: GCA_028644305.1. NCBI lineage: Eukaryota > Metazoa > Chordata > Mammalia > Rodentia > Sciuridae > Xerus > Xerus rutilus. The sequence goes on along the minus strand of CM053407.1, from coordinate 112,230,667 downwards.
TTGCCTCTCCCAGGGCCACCACAGGGTCCTGTGACCAATGACTTTGTCACCATGGAGACACATGGCAGCCTGATCCTTTTTTAAAATGCTAGGACGAGACTCTGCCCTTCCTGCCCGTAGCTCGGTTTGTTTTGGACTAATTGGAGAGGGAGCCAGAGAAGAGGCTCCGGGGTGGGCATGTGCTGTTCAATGCCCAGACGGACACATGTCGCCTCATCTCTGGGCCTCACCTGTGAGATGGGGAGGAGAGGCAGCCACCCCACGGGCTGTTGGGAGAGGAAGGAGGTACAGCCCTCAGGCCAGCAGAGAGCACACCCTGGGCCTCTCCTCCTTGGCCTTCAAGGTCTGTGGGAAAGCTAGCTCCTGGTTCGTCTGCCTGCCTGGCAAGCAGGAGCTTGGGAAGTGTCATGGAACCACGCAGACGCCTCCTGAGAGTTGGAACCACAGGGAAGGTCAAGGCTTCATGAAGTCTGTGCTCTCAAGAGGGCGCACACGAGAGTGGGAGCCAGCAGCACCCCGTGAGCGCCCCCCTGCATGGCTTCCTCTCATCCTCACCACACCACGTGTGACAGGGTGGGCCTGAGTGCTCCCATTTTACAGATGAGCCCACTGAGGCCCAGGGAGGTGGAGGACCACAGGCAGTCCTCAGATGCTAGCTAGGCAGCTGGGTGGAGTTCACACGGAGGCCTGACTGACCCCCCAAAGCCTATGCCAGTGACCACTACACTGTCTTGCTGCAGAGAGAGCAATGAGGGGCTGGGTCATGGAGGTGAGCTCGGGATGTGGTGAAGCAGAGGGCCGGGGCCTTCTGAGCAGGACTCAGAGGGGCACCTAGGTCACACACGGTAGGTACCCAGCGAGTGGGCCGTGCTGGCATACAGCAGGAGTCTGATGTTGATTTTCCCAGGGACCACTTGGCTTCTACCGAGGCCTGGCCCCTCCCCTGGGCACCCCTCACAATGCCCCCTTCAGAGAGTGACCATAGCATAGCCTTCGGCATCTGCTCAGGCTGTTGCCCACCGTTAGGGTCCCTCACCCAGGGTATCCCTATAGGTCATGTGTTGTAGCAAAAGCCCCTACAGAAATAGAAGCGTCTCCCCCACCCCAGAGCAGTATTTCAGATGGAGAACCCGAGGCCCCTGAGGGTTGGGCAGGAGGTGCTGGGGGAGGTACCTGGGGGTTGCTGTGGCTCTGGAGTTTTTTGTTTGTTTGTTTGTTTGTTTTGAGTACCAGGGATTGAACTCAGGGGCACTCGACCTCTGAGCCACATCCCCAGCCCTGTTTTGTGTTTTATGTAGAGACAGGGTCTCACTGAGTTGCTTAGCGCCTTGCGGTTGCTGAGGCTGGCTTTGAACTCGCGATCCTCCTGCCTCGGCCTCCTGAGCCGCTGGGATTACAGGCGTGCACCACTGTGCCTGGCAGCTCTGGATTTGACCTCACCTTTCCTATCTCTGAAAGGGGGTGATAATCCCTCTCATTGATGTGGATATCGTTAAGCTTCGAAACACAAGAAGTGCCTGGTGGCAGGGGCTGCTGGTGAGCCCCTGAATTCACCAGGGGGCTCTGGAGTGCCAGGTAGCTCTTTTTATTTCCTTTTGTCTCCCAAAGTTCTGTACTCACTAAGGAGGACTTCCTGCGGGACACATGGCCAACCCACATGCTCTGAGAAGGCCACAGTGCTGGGAGTCACCCTGGGACCCCGAACTAACAGTTTAACCTGCTTTTTCAACAGAAAACCAGAAGCTGCGTCTGCTCTGATACTTTAGGGACTATGACCATACTCTCAACAGGCACCTTAGGGTGGGTGCTATTGCTATTCTCATTTTATACATGAGGACACTGAGGCCCAGCAGAGGAAGTCACCTGCCTGGGGTCACTCAGCCACAAGCTGCTCTGCCTCCCCAGGGCCTGAGTGCTGGTGGGCCTTGTGGGGCCCCCTGCTCGGCTGCTATGGCTTTAGAAGTGGGGAAACCGAGGCCTAGAGGGGAAGGCTTTGGTGAACTTTGGAGATGTGACAGGGGACTTTCCTGTAGAGTGTTCCCCCTCATCGGCCTGGCAGGTCCTCCGCTGGCTGCTACTAAAAAGCTCCCGTGCAGGGCTCATGACTTTGAGAGTCACCCCGGGACACAGCTTTGGATTCCGCGCAGCCTGGATGCCTGTTCCCTTCTTGCTAGGGATGGGGGCGGAGGTGGGGCCAGGATCTTTTATAATGAAATACGCTAAAACTCAAAATTCCATGAAGCCAGCTCCCCAAATTTCCAAACCTAAATCAAAGGTCCAGTTGGTTCAAGGCAACATAGAAAGGCCACTGATTTTTCTATTAAGATTGAAAAGAACATTCCAGACCATTGCTGCCTGCTGAAGATGGAGACTGCTGTGTCCACACTGGCCACACACGGCCATTGGGTACTTGAAATGTGGCTGGTGGACCAGGGAACCGTATCTGTCCATTTTACTTCATTAAATTTAGTTGTAAATAGCCACACGTGGTGAGCAGACGCCTACTGGAGAGCACAGTGCTGGGATCCAGAATTCAGAGGAGGAACGAGGGCGGGGCCTGGGACAGGGGGCGGGGCCTGGGACAGGGGCGGGGCCACGCAGGCTCTAGAGGTGGAGTCCTGGCTCCTCAGCTCCCTGCTGGGTGACCCAAAGCCAGTCCCTCCTCCCTGGCCTCAGCGTTCTCATCTGGCTAATGGGAAGGTGGTAAGGAGCACCCCGCTGCCTGGTCAGGCTCTCACTGGGGGCAAAGGGCCAAGGTCAGGATTACCCATCTAAGTGGCTTTCGGTCAGGACTAGACATCCAGAAAGGCCTTGCTCCCCTAAGCACAGGGGACAGCTGGGCCTTCCATCTCTTCCTGGCCCAGGGAAATAGGATACCTAGGGAGCTGGGTACGTTCGCTGAGTTGTCCAATGTGTAATTATTGGGCGCCAACTGTGTGCGCATCTCTGTGCGGGGTTCTGGGGAGTTCCTGAGACCACCTGCAGCAACAGAGAGCTCCGCCCCTGTCCCTGCCTCCTCCCTGCCCTACCTCAAGGTGCCCGGGTGGCACAGCCAGGCTCAGGTGGAGGCTTGTGGCCAGCTAGGACTCCCTGGGGCTCAGAAGAAAGGGACACCTGATGGGAAGATGCTGAGAGGGGCAGAAAAGGTGTCTACTGGGAGGAAACAGAAGGCAGGGAGCCACAGAGGAAGGTGCGGTACTGTCCCCTCCCAGGGCCCACAGTGCACCTGCAGCCAGGGGGCCATCACACTGGAGCACAGGGTCATTGGGCTGGCTGGAGAGTGGAGAGGGGGCCCGGCTCCCTGGCACAAGGTGTGTGGGAATTGCCTGGGGATGGGGGCTGCGTTCACTGCAGGCTCGCGGGTCTCATCCCCAGCAAGCCTGGTGCAGTGGCTCTGGGGGGTGCTTTACTCCATCACTGTTACCCCCTTTCTGCAGATGAGGAAACTGGGGCTCAGGAAGGTTTAGGATCACATCTGATGTCACTAAACAGGAAGGGTGAGGCCAGGACTCCATCACAGTGACAGAGACAGAGACACCCGCAAAGAGTGCACATGGGAGAAAGTCCGAGATGGACGGAGGGGGAATCTGGGGGCCTGGGGAGAGGGAGGGAGGGAGCTACGGGGAGGGGTTTGGGCTTTTGAAGTTTGGTTTTGCTCAGCCTCCCCTGGAGGTGGCCTCCAGCAGGCAGGCATCAGAGCAACACAAGGCTAGCAGGGCCTGGTTTTCTATTCAGCCAGAAATTGAAGGGACAGACCCAGATAGGGCAGAACAGGACTGGGGAGTCCCCAGGACTTTGTCTTTTCCTTTGGATTGTAAAGGTCCTGTCACTGTCTAGCAAAGGGGAACCCCACTCCGGAGACTGGTATAGTGTGTCCGTCTCTGTCAGTCTGTCTTCTCTTTTTCTCTCTCCCTCACACACACACATATCAGGGAATATCCCCAAACTCTACGAGGTGAAAGTCACAGAGACATCGCCTCTACCCCCATGCCAGTCCTGGGGACCATTGCTAGGATCGTCACTCATGCCCATTTCACAGATAGGAAAATGGAGGCTGGAGATTCAGTGCCTCTCTGAGGGACAATGGCTGGGAAGCCCGAGTGGTTCCTGAACCCAGGAGCCTTTGTGGTGTCACAGCCTCTGTGGACGCTGTAAGCTACTCTAAAGCGAAGCGCCAGGAGCAGGTGGTGTAACGTGCAGGGACAGTGAGGGCGGGGCCGTGAGGACAAGATGCGCCATTTAGGCCATGGTGCACGTAAGCCTGCTAACCCCGAGATCCCTGCGGCACGCACAGTGGAGAGAGGCCTGGCTACCAGGAGACCTGATGAGGCGGGGTGGGGGCGAGCCGGCTCTGGAGCAGTGGACCCTCCACAGTGCCCTGCAGGAGCCTGGGCACATGGGGTTCTGGCTCGTAGTGGGGCAGAGGGAGGAACAGAGCCCACTGGGAGGCCCGAGGCAGCAGGGGTAGCTGGGGCCTGCCACCCACTCCCAAAATGAGCAGCAAATCCCTGAGAAGGGAGAATGGGGATGGGGGCTGCACCTAGCGTTGAACATCTGGCTTAGCCCACCTTCCCAACCACCCAGGAAAGGGAGGCCTGAAGACCCAAAGCCCATGCCCAAGGTCAGGCACCCAGGGTTCATGGCGAGGACTCGATCCCGGATCTGTCCAGCCAAAGCCTACACTGGGCCCGAGCCCTGGCCACACCCATTCTGGGCCGGAATAGAGCGGGAATCCCAAGGTGGAGACTCCAGGATCTGAGTTGGAGCCCGATGCTACATTTCAACCAGCCCCCCAGGAGATGCTGTTTGGCACAGCTCTGCCCTGGGACCCCATTCAGGGTGGGTGTGTCCCCTAGTAGACATCAGATCCTCTGCCTGTAGCGCCATAGGAACAACCTGAGATCAGCACAGAAGGACCCGGGTTCGGGTCCTGGTTGCCTCTCTTATATGGATTTTGCTCAGCCTGGCCTCAGTTTCCCTATCTGTAAAATAGGCTGTCTTCTCTCTGTACCAATCCCAGGGCTTCTGCAAGGACCCCAGAATGCTGATAGACATGAAGGTTATTGTCACGCCCCTCCCAGGGTACGGTATGTGGGGTCAGCCTGTCTCACCTGGCCAAGCAGGCATGTAAATGGCACCACAGTGTGTGAGACACAGGTGACATTGGGACTCAGGAGCAATCCTCCCCAGGTGGACGAGGGTGCCATCAGGTGAGGTCTGACGTGAAGAGGGTGGAAGGCAGACTAACGTCCAAGATGAGCATGCTCTGGGGGAGGAGGAAACGGCAACCAGGGGGCTGGAGGTGAGACCACAGGTGTGCGGGGCAGGTGAACATCCGCGGCCACCACAGGCTGCTGCTCCCATGGAGGGGGCTCCTATGGGGCTCCCATATAGCAGGGAGAAAGTCAGAACATTCGGGAAAGCAGCATTTCCTCAGCCCCAGCCCATGCTCCGCTGCGACTGTTACTGCCTCTAGCCTCAGCATTTAAGTGACTCTGGGGTCCTCAGTTTCTCCACGTGTGAAATGGGGGTGGCTTATAGCTCCTGGCCTCCAGGAAGTGCTCAAAAAATGAAAGCAGTTAGCGGTGGCTGGGGTGGGTCTATGTGACCCCAGAGGCTTGGGAACCTGGCTAATATTAATAGTAACATGAATGTTGGTGTTAATATTAGTAGCAGCTAGATAATGCTCCTGTCACCTATGCTGTGAGCCAGACGCACTTAATTCTCACACTGTCCTCTAAGACAGGAACAATGATTCTCCACATTTTACAGATGAAAAACTGAGCTTAAGCCAGTGGCTCAAGGAAACCGGGAGAAGAATCCAGAACCTGAGCTATTAACTACTATATGTATTGCCTGCTGGATTCACCCACTGCCAGAGATTCTGCTCTCTGTTGGTGCCAGGAACCCTCTTCCAACCACTCAGAGAGCTTTGTGGGGTCCCCATCTTGCCAGCAGAGACTCCCCACTTCTTCTCCCCAGTCCTAAGAGCAGGGAGGGCCATAGGGAGCCATAGCAGGTTACAGAGGAGTGAGGCTCACGCCATGCCGGGAGGTTGGCTGGCCATGGGGCAAGGAGGGGAGGGTGGGTGTCAGCCTGTCACCTCCAACAGTGGGCGGTGCAGCAGGCGCTGCCCCTTCACCTCATGGTCTCTGAGGACCTGGAGGACAGATGGCATCGCCCAGGCCTGGGCCCTGGCTGTCACTCAGCCCGATGAATTACCAGCAGGCTGAAGGGCCAGCAGCCGGGGGGCCTCAGAAACAATAGCACTGAGACCCCAGGACAATGGGGGCCACGTGCCACGGGGGCAACAGTCGTTTGTCACACAATGGGCCACCGGGGGACAGCAGCCGGGCCAACTGCTGCCCCTGACATGGGCCAGCTGAGTTTTCAAATCATTTCCAGGCTGTGTTTTCCTACGAGGCAGCCAATCACGCCGGCAGCCAGGCGGTCACCTGATGCCAGCTCCGTGGGCCGAGGGCCCAGGTCCTGCGACAACCAAGAAGCGGTGGCTATGGCAACAATCATTGTGGCCCTAAAACACAAGGAAAGAGAGAGCAGGGAGAGGGGAGAGGGAGAGGGTGTGAGCTGGAGGCACCGTGCAGATGAGGGACGGGGCCCCAGATGAGGGACGGGGCCTGTGGCCACCGGACGCGCCGCTGTCAGAGGCCCCAGGAAACCGAGGCTGTGCTGTCCCGCCCTCCACCTCCTGTGAGGCCCCAACAACTCTGCAACTCTGTGTTTGAAACTTGGAACTGAGAATTTGGACTATGAGCTTCTTGGCCACAAAAGAGACGGCCCCAGGCCATGAGGGTGGCACACAGTGGCATCTGGCACACGGCCGAGGGCCACCACGTTACAACACTGACAAAATGCCACTGTAACACCTGGTGCTCAGTCAGCTGTGTGGACATGACTGCAGGGTCATGGGGAATAACATCCCCAATTGGGGTGCCCGCCTGGCATAGGGAGGGTGGCCTTTCTCCTTTTATGGAAAGCTGTGTTTTTACCTGCAAACCTGTCGCGGGGTGGTGGGCACGGTCCCAGCCCCACCACGTCTTGTGGAGCCTGGAGCAAGTGACTGAGTGCCCTGAGCCTCGGTTTCCCCATCTGTAAAATGGGACCACAGGTCAAGCAGCCCTTATCCAAAACATTTGGGACCAGAAGTGTTTTGGATTTTGGATTTAAAAAAAAAAAATCTGGAATGTTCGCGTATACATAAGGAGATTCTTGGGCATGGGACCCAAGTCTAAATGGGAAATTCATTTCTGTTTTGTGCATTCCTTATACAACGTCAAGGTGATTTTATACAATGTCGTCCATGCACCTGTGTGTAACCGCAGCCCGGTCAGACGACTGAGGTGTGGAATTTTGCATTTGTGTTGTTTCGAATGTGCTCCGTATGATTTTGGATTTGGGAGCATTTCAGATTTCACACGTGTGGCTTAGGGATGCCTGACCTGGCCTAACAATAACCACTGCCTCCTGGCGTGAAATGGTTTGGTACCATGAAAGTGGTGACTTATTTGCTCCACCAACCTCATTTTTCTGGAATAAGTGCTGAAGAGATGCGTCCAGGGGACAGATGAAGGATGGGGTAGCAATGTGGCTGCCAGAGAGGTGTCCTGGGGCCAGAGCCCCATGCCCAGCCCCAAGGAAGGGCAGGCTGGGCAGGAGTGGCTTGGGCAGGTGGGGGCTGTGGGCCTTCCAGAGATGGAGAAGGCCCCCCCTCCCGCCCGAGCTCCCTGCTCCTCCCCACAGGCTCCTTCCTTCTACCAATGACGAGGACCTCCCCGGGGACCTGCAGTCACTGTCGTGGCTCACGGCTGTGGACGTGCCTCGGTTGCAGCAGATGGCAAGTGGCCGCATGGACCTGGGTGGCCCCAGTGTGCCACATCCACACCCAGGTAGGCCAAGGGGGCGGTGAGGCAAGGGTGCCATAGGGGAGGGTGACTCCCTACCCTGCTGTGTGGCCGTGGACAAGTCCATCCACCTCTCTGGGCTGAGTCCATCTTCCTCAGAGGGATGAGCTTCATCATCTACCTGCTGTGTACCAGGCCTGAGGTGAGCTAAGGTTCCAGTGGACAATAAGCACACACCTGTCGCTCCCCTGAATGACAGGTCCATCTTGAACACCAAGGGCAGCTGGCAAACTACAGTCTGGGAGTCAAACGCAGCCTACAACCTATTTTTGCAAATTCTAAGAATGGTTTTTATGTTTCTCTGTTAAAAAACAAAGAAGACAGAGACCAGATGGCTAGCAGAGCCTAGAATATTTGCTGTCCAGTCCTTTACAAAAGAACTTTGCCACCCTATGTTCTAGAAGATTCCAAGGGAATCCTGACACACAATTAGGTAGTCAGTAAATGACAGCTAATGGCAATTACAGCAAATGAATTAAATGCTTTAAAGACACCAATTGTTGAAGAAAAACAATGATAAAAACAACTGCCACAGTACATTAAAAAATACTGAGAGTTGAAAAATCGGTATTTGGATTATTTCTTTCATGGAATAAATTGTTCTTGAGCAAAAAATGTACATCCAGGGCCAGCAAGCTTTCTCTATGTATTTTAGACCTTGTAGGTCATACAGTCTCTGTCAAAACTGTTCAACTCTGCCACTGTAGCACACCACCAGCCAAAGATGATATCTAGATGAATAGGTGTGGCCATGTGCTAATAAAACTTTATTTACACACCAGACTATGGGCTGCATTTGGCCTGCTGATTAGAGTCAGCTTCCTAACCCTAATCCAGAGGGTTAGGAAGCTGTGTGATCTTGGGCAAGTGCTTTCCTCTCTGATCTGTTTCCTTATCTTCAGTGAAAGTGTTCTAGAACTGCCCCTGTGGGTAGCATCATCTTGGAAGTCAACTGTGCTTGATTAGAGGTGGCTGCCTAAAATCAGGCTGGTGCAGGGAGGATCTGAGATGGATTAGCAATGTCTGCCCTGGGCTCAGCATAGGAGGGGCGGTCTACCTTGTCTACACCTCAGCTGATCCTTTGCAGGAGAGCAGGGCCTGGCAATGGGGAGAAAAGACACAGAGGCATTTGGACTTCAACCTAGAGGTCCTAGGGTACCGCGGGTGTTTTCAAGAAAAGATGAACAACAAATTGGTGTTCAATTTTCATGAGGGATAGGAGCCAAGGTATTAGATCCTCCTCATTATTGTTATTTATTATTGACTTACATTTATTGATAAATATTATCTCATTTAACCCTCACAACAACTTTACAGATAGGTAACAAGTAATACCAGTAGCTCAAGTACAAATGGGGAAACTGAGGCTGGCCCAAGGTTACAGAGCTGGCGGGAACCCCGTTTTTCACTGCTATTCCCCAGCAAAGTGATTTGCCAAGCATCTGCCATGCGCCTGGTCCTGAGGGTGAGGGATGGCTCTGTCATCGGGAAATACCCAGGCCTGGGCCCTCCCTTGGCCATGGCCACCATTCCTCCAGCATGGGGCCTTCTCTGTGCTTCCCTCCTCCAGGTGCCTTGGCTGGGGCAGCTGACCTGCACGTGGGAGCCACCCCAGGTCCCCTGCTCCATGGCCCACCTGGCATGGCCCCCCGAGGCATGCTGGGCCTGGGCCCCGTGTCCAGCCATGGAGCCAGCGTAAGTGCCACTGTGTGGATTGGCAAGCGAGAGGGCTGTCCCAGGGCTGCCCGCCCCCACCCTGACCCTCTGTCTTCTCCTCTCCTGGCCCCAGCAGATGAGCCAGTTCCCAGCGGGGGGGCAGCCCCCCTCCAGCCTGCAGGACTCGTCACAGCTGTACTCACCCGCCCCGCAGCCGCAGTTCCCGCTGCCCCCGGGAGCCCAGCAGGTACCAGGGGCTCAGAGGAGCCCTGGACCCAGAGGCAGACGCCCCGCCTCGGGCCAGCCAGGGACCTCTCTGAGCCTCAGTTTAACTTTGCCCACCATGCCCGTGTGGCGCCACCAAAACTCCCACCCTGGGTGGACACAACCGTTTTCTGTGGTTATGAGCCCAGAGACAGGTGGGCGGGCCTGGCTTTGATGATGCTGTTTCTCACCCCCTCTCTCTCTCTGCCTGTGGGAAGTGCCCTCCTGTGGGCCTCTATGGCCCCCCGTTTGGGGCACGGCCCCCATACTCCCAGGCCCACATGGCAGTGCACTCATCACAGGAACAGCTGCACCCCAAACACTATCCCAAGCCCATCTACTCCTACAGGTGAGGTCCGGGATGGCACGGGTGGAGAGGGAGGAGGGCTGCCCTCGGGACATCTCAGCCAGACATAGTGGCCCAGACTTCCAAGGGGTGGGGTTTGAGGAGAAGGGACCTCCCCATGTGGAACCTGTTCTCAGGAATGACCATTAGGGTGTCAGTCAAGCCCTGGGGTTGAGAACCCACTCACACTCCATCACTCTTAGGCTGTGTGTCCTTGGGAAAGTAGCATTGCCTCTCTGAACCTCAGTGTCCTCAAAGCAGAAAGTTACCAGAATACTAGTATTGTGTATCTCAGGTGTTTGACGAGGTGGGGAAGCACCTAGGTAAAGTGTAGAGGCCCATAGACATTAATTATGGAGACAGGGTAAATTCTCCAAGTTTCTTAGATCAGTACCAATGGCTAAACTCAGGGTCAAGGAGAAAGACAGGGTGTGGGAAAGACATCGGACCATGAAAAGGGTCCCAAGCTAACACTGTGAGCATGCACGGGCTGGTCAAGTAGGGCAGGCTTCCCGGCAGAGAGACCTGGGGCTGTTGGCCTGGGAGCCCCTCACACCGGCCTGCCCGTCTCTCGCCCCAGCTGTCTGATCGCCATGGCTCTGAAGAACAGCAAGACAGGCAGCCTGCCCGTGAGCGAGATCTACAGCTTCATGAAGGAGCATTTCCCCTACTTCAAGGTGAGGGCTCCAACCGGGCAGGGGGCAGGAGCCACCCCGGCCTCTCCCTGTCACCACCAAATCCAGGGCTGGCTCTAGATCCAACCAGGCCATCCTCTTAGGCCCCCGTTGTGTCTGTGTACCCGGCCATAAGGACACACGCACACGTGCTCACACAGAGGCATTCAAAAAGAGAAGGGGGAATTTGAAATGGGCTCCAGTGGATGAAGAGGAGTTCACCCTACATCTCAGGAAGGAAAGGGTAGAGGGCCCAGCCCAGATATTCAGTACAGATTCATTAAAACATAACAGTGTGCTGGGCGCGGTGGAGCACGCCTGTAACCCCAGCACTTTGGGAGGCTGAGGCAGGAGGATCATGAGTTCAAAGCCAGCCTCAGCAACGACGAGGCACCAAGCAACTCAGTGAGACCCTGTCTCTACATAAGACACAAAATAGGGCTGGGGATGTGGCTCAGTGGTCGAGTGCCCCTGAGTTCAATCCTTGGTACCAAAAAATAAATAAATAAATAACAAGCCAAAACACAGACCAGGCAAGAGCCTTTACCTCTGTGAACCTCAGTATCTTCATTTATGAACTCGGCATTGACTAGCATCATCCTGGCTTGTGGCATATGTTGGAGAGAAAGAGCAGAAGCCCCAGCAGCCCTGGCCTGTGTGCTCACGTCCCCCCAGCCATCAGGGCTCCGCTGCAGCTCCCCCGTCACTGGGGCATGGGCTCTCCTATTGCCGCAGTCCCCACCATTCCCTCTCGCCTCCCCACCTTGATGCTGAGCATTGAGCGCTGTGGCATAGCCCCACTGCCGTTGCCATCCCTGGCGGGCCTGAGTCTGCGGGCCCCCCCGGGTGAGGAAGGGCTGGTCTCCCCACGTCCCCCTGCAGACAGCTCCGGATGGCTGGAAGAACTCGGTGCGGCACAACCTGTCCCTGAACAAGTGCTTCGAGAAGGTCGAGAACAAGATGAGCGGCTCCTCCCGCAAGGGCTGCCTGTGGGCGCTGAACCTGGCCCGCATCGACAAGATGGAGGAGGAGATGTACAGGTGGAAGAGGAAAGACCTCGCCGCCATCCACCGGAGCATGGCCAACCCGGGTGAGGCCCGCGCGTCCCTGCCCGCTGTCCATGCAGCCCAGCCCGCAGCTCATCCCCACCACCTGGATGGGGACCCGGGTGCCTCGGGAACATCCCTCCTGCTGGGGATCCGCTCCCTGTCGCCCATCCAGCGGGTGGCCTGTGAGGGACCTGGTCAGAAACATACCATGCCGTGGAATCGCGCCACCACCCCTGGCTTCTGCCACAGAAATGTCCAACTAGACAGCCAGGAGGTGACAGTCCATCCCCACTGCCTCGGCAGAGATGTTTAGAACAATAAATCCCATCCAGTAGGGGCGAGGAGGGGTGTGACCCAAATAGATCTCAGGACCCGCTGGCCCAGTCTTGGCGCTGCCCCGTGCAGGACGTGGCTGACAAGCAGGAGGAAGAGAGCCCCCGGCTTTACTTGATTATGTCCACGAGCATTGGACAGGACCCGACTGTGAACCCACAGCAACATTTCTTAATGTCTGTGTCACAGTGAGGAGTGGTTTTAGCAAACCTTGTTTCAGTCTCACGGGATTTATAATCCCTGCTCTGCCCACTGGTGTGAGTTTTGAGGGGAGTCCTAGGGTGACAGGGCTGTGTTGTAAAGAGATGGCATTACTTGATGGCACCTCTCCTTCCTCAGTGGCTCTGTTGTTGATGTCATTACATCTCCACAACCACCCTGTGTGTAGCGTGTGATGCCATCGCATGGATGAGGAGACAGAGGTTCAGAGAGTCCCAGAGACTTGCCAAGTTCACATGCGGGGGTAGTGCTGGGACTTGGCTCCAGGCCTGTGCTGGGGGCTGGTCACTGCAGGGTGGGTTCTGAGCGACCTCTCCCACCTGTTTGCAGAGGAGCTGGACAAGCTGATCTCAGACAGGCCGGAGAGCTGCCGGAGACCTGGCAAACCAGGGGAGCCTGAGGCCCCTGTCCTGACTCACGCTACCACAGTGGCTGTGGCCCACAGCTGCCTGGCCATCTCCCAGCTGCCCCCACAGCCCCTGATGACCCTGTCCCTGCAGTCGGTCCCCCTGCACCACCAGGTCCAGCCCCAGGCACATCTGGCCCCGGACTCCCCGGCACCAGCCCAGACGCCACCCTTGCATGCCCTGCCGGACCTGAGCCCCAGCCCCCTCCCGCAGCCCGCCGTGGGCAGGACCCCTGTGGGCAGGGCCCCTGTGGACTTCGTCAACATCAGCACCGACATGAACACCGAGGTGGACGCCCTGGCCCCCAGCATCATGGACTTTGCCCTGCAGGGTGAGGCCGGGAGCGGGTGATGGTGAGGCCCGGGTGGGGGTGGGGAGCACAGTGAGCAGGAGAGAGCAGCCACCTAACACTCATGCGTGAAGCAGTTAGTGGGCACCTACTGTATACCAGGCCCGGGACCAAGCACTTCATGGGCATCACCTCACCCCCTATGCCCTCCCCACGGTCCTCCGAGGCCACTGCCGTTTCATGTCCCCATTCTGCCCCATGAGGAAACGGAAGCAAAGAGAAGTAAACTCATCAGCCCGAGCTCATCCCGCAGGTCAGGGGCAGGCTAGGACCCCAGACTCCTCGTCAGTAACTGCTTCACCTTACCGACGTCCACCCCATGTCGGGTCCCACTGAGACCCACTGCCAGCCACAGGGTCACCCTCCACAAATGGGCTGTGGATGAAAAAATGGACGGAAGACTGAGCAGACGAGGGGCTGGCAGGCTTCAGAGGCTCTGGTTCATCCAGATTCCCTAGCGTGGGCACATCTGCGTGTACGGCAGTGACTGACCCCTGAGCCCTTGCCCTGGACGGCCGAACGGTTCCATCTGCTGAAGAAAGGGGACACATGGTTTTGTCCTCCTGGCTTTGACCATGGTGACAGCTCAAGGCTGTCACACATCCCTGTTATTTACCTCTGGCCACAGTCCTCAGAAGTAGGTTTTCTGATTGCCTTCGTTTTATTCTGAGGCTCAGAGACAGAAGTGACTTTCCCAAAGACACGCAGCAGGAAGACGGTGGGGTTGGGACTCCAGCTCCTCCACACACTCTCCCCAACACATGACCCGAAACACCAGGCATATCCTGGCCTCTTCCCTAAGATAGAGATTGGAACTCGGGTCTGTGTGACACGGGTCTGTGACACGGGTCTGTGTGACATGAAGCCAACTCACCCCAGTGCTTTTGTGTTTGAAAGGAAACCTCTGGGAAGAGATGGATGAGGGCTTCAGCCTGGACACGCTGGGGACTTTCGCTGACTCCCCGCTTGGCTGTGACTTGGGGTCCTCTGGCCTGACCCCCGTCTCCGGTGGCAACAACCAGTCCTTCCCTGACGTGCAGGTGACGGGTCTCTATGCCACGTACTCCACCCCGGACAGTGTGGCCTCCTCGACGGCTGCTTCTTCCTCTCAGTACCTGGGTGCCCCTGGGAACAAGCCCATAGCCCTGCTTTGAGCTGATGGCCTCAGCAGCCTTCAAGTCCCCCACAGCCAGCTTGGGCAGAGAGCCACCCGGAGCAGGGGATTCCCAGAAGACAAGCCCCCTCGTCTCCCACTGGCTTCCCCAGAACTTTCGTCAAGGCTGCTGGCTGGGTAGGGAAGCGGCTCCTGCCTGTCTCCTCCTTCCACAGGAAGTTTCTGGGGCCTCCCTGAGTCAGAAGGACAGAGGAGAGTGGACAAGCAGCCTAGCCTCCCCTGCTCCTCTGGGACCTGAACCGCAAGGCCTGGGCTCATTGAAGACAGGCTCCTGGCGAGGGCCCTCGGTGACCCACAGCCTGCTTTGGGACACACCAGTGCACCAGGGACACACTCCAGCAGGAAGGCCCTTCACCTGCTATTGTCAGAGGCAGGCTGAGCAGCTCGAGGCCCAAGCCTCAGCCTTGAGGAGGCCTGAGGCCAGGAGGCAGCCTGAGGAGCATGGAACTTCTCTCCCACAGAACAGGCTGCACTCTGGGATGGGCTCCAGCCCCACTTCTCACGGAGCAGGTCAAAATTTCACAGAGCAGCCTCCTGGGCCACCTGGGCACCGGGACCCTACGTAAATTTATTTATATTTATTGTGGCCCATCCACACCATCTCTGCAAACCCAGCCCGAAGTCTGCGGAATGAGACTCCTCCATCCCTTCCCGGGGCCCAGCAACCCCAGTTCCTAAATGATCAGCGACTCACATCTAACGGGTCCGTCATCTCCTGGCAGCCTTGGGCTTCTTTTTAGAACAAACGAGCACTTTCGATACTATGAAGCCTCCTGTTTTTTGAATATTAGAGGCCAGATGTTTTTCTCACTGTCCAGGCATGATTGGAACCTCTTCCTTTAGGCACCTAAGAGGGGAGGTGCCAGGGTTTGGGGTCTGGGGAACTTTCTAGGAACAATGGAGCTGAGAATGGGCAGATGGAGCAGAGTGCTTTCTGTACGGGTGGGTTTAAGACACCCTGTTGGAGAGACAGCCAGCTGTGCTCCGTGGAAAGCGTGGCCCGAGCAGCCAGTGCCACAGAGTGGGTATTGCCACCCGCGTGCCTAATTCTCGGCTCTATGTCCGTTTCTTTTTTTCTCATTCCAACGACCAACCTTCCACATGGCAGATTCTGCAGGCAGCAGGGTTGGGGGAGAGGGGTTTAGATGCCACATCTGGGAGCTCCTGAGCGCTACGGCCAGGATGTTCTGACTCTTCAACAGGTCAGCCAGCCGTCCCGGAGTTTGGCACTAACTCCTGTCTTAAGAGCCATTTTATGTCCTTTCTAGTTGTGGAACTTTCTGCCAAGACTCACCAGCTTAAGACGGGCCCGTGCCACCTGTCTGGCCCGCGCCCCCTCCTAGCTGCTTTGTGTGTCAATAAGTTCAGATGTTTCAACTGAATCGCGGCTCGGCTCGGGCAGCGCGGGGACTCCGTAGGAATAGTGTTGAGTTCGTGTCTTCTGTCAATAAACGCCGAACAGCAGCTCTGTGGCTCTGGGGAGGGGGAAGGGGAAGTAACGGCACCCATTGAATCTGGGCCTCGGGGAAGCGTGGTTACTGATAAAATCAGCCAGTCTGTATTTCCTGCCCCTCACCCTGCCCTCGACAGACATCGCCTTGGACAATTGTGGGCGCCAATTCCCACAGCAGAGGTTCAGAGATGGTGGGTAGGTGATCGTGTTGGTGGGGAACAGGGAGGGACAGAGCTCAGCCGAGCTGCCCCCAGCTGCCTCTTGAGCATGTGCCTGGGGTTGGGAGAAGCCCTGGTGGAGGCCAGGCCCGCTGTGAGCCAGCTCATGCACTCTTACTAACCCTGGGAGGCGTCTCATTAGTTACCACACCCATTTTGCAGATGAAGATACTGAGGCTCAAAGGAATCAACCCAGGGACTTTCCACCCAAGAAAATAGCCATGTGTTGCATCAATTCAGAATCTAACTTTTAAGCCCATCCAGGAGGTAGAAGGCAAGATTCCTCGCGCATGTGGGTGATGATTCGCGAGTAAGGAAGTACACGGGACCCTGGGCCAGGGGTTGGCCTCACGAAGCACCGGGCACCACTGCGGTGGAGACTGGGCGGGGGGTGGGAGCAGTGGCCCTGGGCTGTCTTAGGTCCGGCACCTGGACTCACCCCAACAAGGGATCCCAGCCCCAAAGCACCGTCAGCAGCTGGTTGAGGTGGGGAATGAGTGTCAGGCCATTTTGGTCACAGCTAATGACTGTCACCCAGGGACTTTGCAGGAGCTCAGGGCACTGCCCGGGAGCCCTCCTTCTCCTGGGTGCTAGGTTGGGGGTGGAGCCTGAGCCCCCCACCCCCTGGGTGTCACCACATGGACCCTGGGAGGAGCCCGCACTGGAGTCTGGCTTGGGTCTCTTCCTGGGGCAACGGGGGTAGAGGATGCTGTGAGTCAAGGCGAGAACACAGGTCACGGGGCTCAGGCACAGGCTCTGGGCTGGACATGGGAGAAGGACCAGGGAAGAAGGAGAGGCGGAAGGCCCGGGGCCTCCGCTGAGCCAGGTTCCCAGGAGCATCAGCCGCCTGCTAGCCCCGCGTCCAGCAGCTCAGCCCACGGCAGCCCCGGCAGCCGCTTCCCAGATAGAAACCGAGCCCCGGGTCCCAGGCCTCTGGCTCTCCTGCCCTTTCCATAAAAAACCCCCACACTCGAGCAACAAAAGAGCAGCAGCGATGGCCAACGTGTGGCAGGGGCTCGCTCCTTGCTGTGTCCCATCTATGCCTCCTCCTCCCATAGAGAGAAGAGCTGCTGTGACAGGCAGGTCATGTCCCCTCCCCCAGCACTGACCACGTTCTAAGCCCCGGGACCTGCGCACGTCCTGCGGCGAGGGGGCATCCGGGGTGCAGATGGGATCCTGGCCACTCAGGCTTCACGTAGGGAGATGGCCCTGGATGGTCCAGTCGGGCCCAAGGACATCCCTAGCGACCTTATGACGAGAGGAAGGTGAGAGCCGGCCGGATCTGATGGCTGCGCAGCTGAGGCGAGAGGGGCCTCTGGGACTGGCAAAGGGCCAGACGACCGTCCTGCCTGGAGTCCAGCAGCACCACAGCCCAGCTGGCACCTTGACCTTGGCCCAGGGGGGCCCTTTCCTGGGACCGCACTGCCTGGCTTAGTGTGGACCCCCGGAGGGCAGTTGGTGGAGCTTGTCGGAGCTGGGGAGGTGGCACCAGGCTTCGGCTCTCTTGGACCACGCTGGGCGTGTGGACAGGACTTTCTGTGGTGAGGACCGAGGTGCCAATGTTCCGCCTCTGGAGTCTCAGCCCTCCAAGTTCAGGAGCATCCGGTCAAAGACCAACAAGTGCTCACCTGCAGGCAACTTCAATGGCAGCCTGAGACGTTGGCGGAGCCTTCGCGCAGGGCCTTCGCGCAGGGCCACCTGTCCCCAGCACTGTGCTCAACCTAGGAGAACCTGCCACCTCAGCACAGCCCTCCAGCTGCCGTGGGACAGGACCCAGCTGGAGAGGGAGGACGACTCTCCTTAAGGCCTGCGTTGTCCCTGCGGATGCTCAGCCCCACAGAGCATCTGGACTCCCCACCCGCCATGTCTAGCGCCCATCATTGACAAGGATCTCTGATTGGCCAAAGAGACCTGTTCCAAGATGCTGATCAGCAGCAGCTCCTGGGGCCTTTCTCCTTTTTTGTTTGGTAAGAAGATCCTGCGGTCTGAATTCCTGCCTGGGCTGAGGTAGGGCCAGGGTTAATCTGAGTTCCTGGCCTCAAATCAGCCTCTCAGCCTCCTGAGTAGCTGGGATCACAGGTGCCACCACTGTTCCAGGTGATTTGAGTTATTAACAGGGACCCTTTCTAACTATGGGAACAAGGAAAGGGTGGGAAGATTCCACAGCTAAGCGTGCAGAGGGCTCACGGGGTGGGCTTAGTAACTGAGGCAAGGCAGATCCAAGGCCTGCAGAGTCCAGAACATTTTTCCTATTGGGGCTGAGGGACCCCGGGCCCTTGCACAGCTCAGAGGTGAGCTCTGAGGTGGACACAGAAGGTGGGTGGACACACCGCGGGTCCCTCCCGGGGCTGAGCCTGGCTGCCCTTTCTCTACACGGTGTCTGTGGTGTTTGGAAGGTGACATGGCAGAACGGAGGGAGAGGGGCTGGGAGAGAAGGCAGGCGGCAGAGGGATCCAGAACCTCGGGGCTCAGCGACCGGCTCCGTGATGTTGGCGGTGGCAAGTTAAAAGATCCCAAGACGTCTGAATTAAAAGGCCTTCCAAGCTCTACACCTGGGGCTGGGGTTGTGATCAAACAGAGGAAATCCCAACCAAGCACCCCAGAAAACAAGCAGCGCTGGGAGGATGGAGAAGTTGAAACCCGGCGCCCTCTGCCGGTGGGGGGGGATGTGAATTGTGCAAATCAGGGAGGTGCGGCAGTGGAATACTACTCAGCCTTGAAGAGGAAGGAAATGCAGATACATGCTACAATGCGGATGAACCTTGAGGACACAGTCCCAGAAAGACAAATACT
Organism: Xerus rutilus; assembly: GCA_028644305.1. Taxonomy (NCBI): domain Eukaryota; kingdom Metazoa; phylum Chordata; class Mammalia; order Rodentia; family Sciuridae; genus Xerus; species Xerus rutilus. The sequence continues at coordinate 112,211,810 of CM053407.1, read as the reverse complement.
GCAGGATTCCAGTTATAGCAAGTAGCTAGAGTTGTCAAATTCATAGTGATGGAAAAGTAGAGGGGCAAGTGCCAGGGGCGGGGGAGGGGCAAGGGAGGCATGATCGTTTCATGGGTCCAGAGTTTCAGCTCTGCAGGATGAAGAGGGCCGCGGATGGGTCACATGGCCATAGGAATGCACTTGACCCTCCTGGACTATACAATTAAAAAATGGTAAAGAGGGGCACACACATGTAGTTGCTAGCGCCCCCCCCACGAAAAGCCGGACCTCTGAAGACTAAGGGGTGAACCTCTTCAGGGGACATAGAGCAGACAGCCTGATGGGGTTAGCAGCCACACCAGAAAAGATGGAGTTAAGAGAGCACAGTCTTCAAGGCTGCCGGAGGGAGGTAAGGCCCCAGGAGGCAGGAGGCAGGTCAGTGTAGCTTCCGAGACTATGTGGTCAGCAGAGATGCCAGCTGGGGCCACGGAGCAGGGTCGGTGCTGTTCTGCAAATAACAAGGTTAGAGACTTTCCCAGGTGATAAAGGCCAATGCCAGGTGGTAGGTGGTCAATGCTTATGTAGAAGAGTCCCCCAAGCAAGCCACAGTGACCTTTACCTTCTTACATAGCCAATGCACACCCAGGTGGAATCTTCAGACACCTGACCCATGAAGACAGGTGACGAAGAGCACGGGCACAACCAAAGTCCCACATGGGATGATATCAAGGGACCGAGTTCCTGCCAAGCCCAGAGATGCCCTTAAAGCTGCCCCCTTTTGCTGCTGTCAGCCTGGGCCCCCCGTGCCCTTGTGCGGTACCCCCTCTGGCTTGAGCAGAAGCCCCCGAGGAAGCCTTTCGTGACTACGTTCCCCCCAGATCTGGTGCTCATTTCTACAACCCGGGACCAAGAGCGTGAGTTTGGGTAACAGTACCAGCTCCTCAGGGGGCTGAGGCGGGAGAACCACTTGAGCCCCAGAGTGTGAATCCAGCCTGAGCAATGTAGCCAGAACCCCCCTAGAAAACTCCCAGAGGGTTATGATGATAAATTTTATCATGTATATTTTAGCACAATAAAAAACAAATAAAAAGAAATTCCAGGCTCTTTGCCTGCATGTCCTCCACACTCTCCTGCTGAAAGCTGCCCACCATGGGTCAGATGTCGCAGGATGTGGACCACCACCAGAAGCCGGCTTTGGCCTCTCTGTCAGCGTAGACTGCTCTCCTTGTTTGGGGGACCAGAGGGATGCGGGATCCCTAGGAATACATTCCACTCACAAATCCATGCTTCATAAATACTACACAGAAGTGGGAGCACGGAGCTGTGGGACCTCCAAAGGAGGGAGTCCCAACTCCCTGGAGAGGTGGTCAGAGAAGGCTGCCCAAGGGAACCATCATTTGAGTCGGGTTTTGAGGGACGAGTAGGAGTCCTCCGGGCAAAGTCAGGAGGGAAGGGTCTTCCAGGCAGGAGAGTCTACGCCTCCTCGGAGGTGACTCGATAGTTCCAAGAGCCAAAAAGTTGAAATGTTCAAAGCCACCTTGACCCTCAGCCACCAGCTCAGTGCTACTGATGCCATCTTGCTATACTTCTTCTGGCTTTGGTAGTGTTGCTAGTGACTGGTGGGAACAGGCTCAGCAGGTAGGAGGTGGAGACCAGCCAAGCCTTGTGTCCCAAGGCGTTTAGAGCAGGAAGGACCTTCTTGCCCAGAGCAGTCTGGCTTGGGGCATAGCTGCATGGACAGTGCCCACCTGGGGTGGGTTAGTGAAAACCCACCTGTGCACGGTGGCCACTAGGGAGGCTTTCTGTGGCCTGTGCCTGTTTCCCTTCCTGTCACAGTGGCCTCGAAAGGATCGCCCTGGGCATCTCCGGATTTAGCACTGTTTTGACTAGCTGTGACCCTAAGGGTCTCCTAATGTTAACCACTCGCAATGCCTACCTGTTGGGAGACTCAGGATGTCAGTCCCCAAGGGCCAGAGAGGACCACCTGGCTGATGCCTGTTCCCCTGACAGTGTGTGGCACATAGTACATGCTCAATAAAATAGCAGATGGAAACAAAGCATCATGAGGCCCCAATTCCCTCCTGAGGCACAGCTAGATGCCTCCCCTGGACACAGTTCTGTTTTTCTCACATACAGACAGCCCTCCATAGCCAAGGGTCTGCACCCAAAGATTCAACCATGGGTCAAAAATATTTTTTAAAAATTGCGTCTGTACTGAACACCTGTGGCCTTTTTTTTTAAATCTTGTCATTTTTCCCCACACCATATAACAATCTGTACCACATTCACACTGTATTAGGTATTAGAAATAACCTAGAGAGGTCCTAAAAGGTAGGAGGACGGGCCGAGGTTCTGCACAAATACTGTGCCATTTACTTTAAGGGACTGGAGGATCCATGGACAGCTGCACTCTTGGTTACAGGAAAGCTCAGAAGTGATTTAAAAAAAACAAACTTGTTTTGAAATGTAAAATAACTGCAGAAGTGTGCCCATGCCTGATGTCACTCTGAAATGTGACAAGATTATAAGACGGAGTCACTGGTCAAGGGAGAGTTGGAAAAATAGACAGGGAGGCAGGACCGTAAGGTAGAGATGGTAGCTTGGAGCAAGTGGCCGAGGGCTGGTGTTTGCTTCAAATATCTTGACCTTTGGTGTTTGGAAAATTTCAAGATACAAGTTAGGGAGAAAGTGATCCCGGGGGAAAGGAAGGCCACCAGAACTCTGGAGCGTAGGCAGAGCACAAGGATCATGAGCCCTGTTTGGACCTGAGGTGCCTGGGCAGGCCTCTGTCCATGCTGGGGGATCTGATCCTTTCCCCCTGACCCTGTGACTGGCTTGCTGAGTCCCCCAGGGGAGAAGAGCTGGCCTTGTCAAGGAAGGTGCTGCCAGCTACTGCCGATGGTCTAGTCTTCAGTGTCATCAGCCGGTCGGTAGGTAGCACCTGGTGTCCCTGTTTGAAATCAAGCTGAAAAATCTAAGTCACCCCCCTGTAGTCTTCAGGATACAAAATACAATCAGCGCCTCCCCACCCATCACGGAAGGGGCTGCACTGTGACTTACTCTCGGCTCGCTGCCTGTGGTGTTTGTTGAGGCAGAGTACCTCTAGGGTGCTGATGTGGGTGGGCTTTTAACTGCTGTTTCTGGGTCAAGTGAGCCACATCTAGGGATACGAATGTAGCTTACACTCAAACTAGTGTAAGCACTAAAAAAAAAAAAAAAAGACAGGATTTCAGGTATGGCTTGATCCAGGCATCCACAAAATACCCATAGGTATGGCCCTCTCCATCTCTGGTACCGCCTCCTTCTGCATTGGCAGGTTCTCTCGCCCTCAGTGCTGTCAGCCACCTCAAAGCTTTCTGATTGGCTCTGTTGGGGATACACTCCTGGACTATGGCCACCCCAGTGAGGTGGAAATACCTAGGGGGAAAAAAAAGATGCCAGGCAGAGTAAAAGCAACGACTGTTACGTGTTTTAGAGACAAAATTGAATAGTCCCTGTGTATGGACAAGGTGTGGTGGGAGGGAGGGGGTGCTTCACCATTTGGACCTGTGCCAATTCCCAAGGGTGGCTCAAGCCACGCCGGACCCACCAGGAACCTCTGTCAAAAAGGAGGAGGCCTGGGCTCTGAAGTCACCAGACTGGATCACCTCCCAATCCTGTCCCTGTGTGACCATGGACAGGTGCCTCCACCTCTCTGAGCCTTGCTTTTCTCATCTGCAAAATAGATGTGGATGGCAGTGCTGGGCAGGGATGGAAACCAATGTGAACAGGGACTCGGCCACCCTGCTCACCTGCCCTCCAGAGAAGCCACCTTTCAGCCGAGTGTATGGACAAGACCTCCATATAATTTTTTTTTCTTTTTCTTTTTGGTACTCAGGGGCACTCGACCACTGAGCCACATCCCCAGCCCCAGCCCTATTTTGTGTTCTATGTAGAGACAGGGTCTCACTGAGTTGCTTAGCACCTCACTGTTGCTGAGGCTGGCTTTGAACTCACGATCCTCCTGCCTCAGCCTCCCGAGCCTCTGGGATGACAGGCGTGCGCCACCGCACCTGGCTAAGACCTCCATATAATTTTGTTAAACAAAGCCTTTCCATGCTTAAAGAAAGGGAAGACTTTGAGACCCACAGTCTAGTCCTTAGCTTCTCACTGCTGCATCCCCAGCTGCCCTGAGCGGGGAAATTCCTCCAGCTCTCAGCTGCTGTCTGAGGACAGGGAGCTCCAGGGGTGCAGCCAGCGGGCAGCCCTTGTCTGGTCTACACAATCAGTCAAGGCCAAAGTGCTTCCTTCAAAAAATAGTTTATTCTGTGTGTTTCCTCTGCCCACGGAGCCAGGCAGCAGCTACTGACTGGCCTCTTTCCTCAAGAACCAACAGGCCTGCAGCTCCCAAAGCAGCATCGAACCCCTGGCCCCCGGCCTCCGGGTGGGACAACAGGAAATTCAGCTTTCTGCCAACCCTTGATGCCCCACACCACCTTCATCTGCCAGAGCTATCATCTGCTGATGGCCAGACTTTTTTTTTTGAACTCAGACATGCTCCACCATCTTGGCTTGGGGGCCTTCCACGGCATCTTGCTGGCTTCCCACTGGCCTGGTGTGATGTTCAGTGTCCTCGGATGAACTGGCCAGCACAGGGGCCTTTGGGGGCCAGCTCCCGCAACCCCAGCACAGGCACAAATGGGAGGGGCCAGCAGGTGCGCCTACAGAGCCAGGGGCTGGGGAGACCGTCACCTAGTTCTCCCCGAGCAGATTGGCAAGGTCTTCACGGTCCAGTCCTTGGTCACCGACGGCTTTGCCGTCAGTGCTGGAAGCCACCATGGACATCAAGGCAACAGGTGAAGAGGGGACGGTGCCTCAAGGGGGAGGTGGCAATGACCTCAGCCATGATGCTTGTGAGCAAGCTGGGCCATGAGTCTGGGGAGGCTCCCCTCTGTCTCTGTATCCCCAGATCAGGCCCGAGGTGCACCCAGGAGAGTGGCAGTTCCTGCAGGGTCCCTGTTGTCCTTGGAGAGAGGGGCAGGCAGAGCCCTGTGAGCCCTGGAAAAGACCCCTCCTGAGGCCAGGAGCGTGTGTGCTCATTTTGCTGTCTCTCTCTGAAGGAGAGACCTTCTGCTAATGAGCGCTACCAATCCTAGGGGTGCGCTAGGGCCATCTGGGAATTAAATACCATTTTATTCTTTTTTTTTTGGTACCGAGGATTAAACTCAGGGGTACTCGACCCCTGAGCCACATCCCCAGCCCTATTTTGTGTTTTATGTAGAGACAGGGTCTCACTGAGTTGCTTAGCGCCTCGCCGTTGCTGAGGCTGGCTTTGAACTTGTGATTCTCCTGTCTCAGCCTAAGTGCTAGGATTATAGGCTTGTGCCACCGCACCCGGCTCCATTTTATTCTCTTAATAATTAAAAAGAAATTATCCATCCCCTTTCCCAGGTGGCTAGGCAGTACCTGCATACACCTCATTACAAAAATAGGTTTCTCTGGTCTCGTCTCTAGGGTTCCCCGGGGCCCCGGCCTGTTTACTCTGCTGAAATATATAAGATGTTTATATCAAGTGCTGGTCTTGGAGTAAAAAACAAAAAGAGATTCCATGATCTGATAGAAAAGGAGCTGAAGAATCCCTGGACCCCAGACTCTAGGCCCCAAAAAGCTAGACAGGACGCTGTAGCACAGGACACTGCAGTTCAGCTCAATTCAGTGTTGGGGCAAAAATGTCTGGACGCTTCCGATGGTGGAGAGGAGGCGACTCCTGAGCCTTCCACTGAGACAGGAGCGCGGCGAGGGTCAGCGGCCCCTGATCAGCACAAGTTTGCCAAACACTGCATTTCTCTTACAAAGCAAGCCCCCAAGGTCCTGGCTAGGCCTGTGGCTGGTCAGCTTGGGTTCTCTTGCCCGTGGTCCTGGAGTGGCCTGGCGGAGCTCAGGTGGACGCTGGGCTCTCGGCAGAAGACAGCAGCTGGGCCACCTGGGCCCGCTCGGCGGGGCTGACGTGCTGGCTCAAGTACACGATGCAGTCCATGGCCACCTCGGGGTTGTCCTGGACCAGCCTGCAGGGGACGGGGAAGTGGGCTGGGGTCACTCCTGCCACTTAGCCCAGGGCCCTAGGTGGCAGAGTCCTTGGCCGTGTCCTCTTCCTGGGCAGGCTCCTGTTTCTCTCCCTTCTATGGTTACCCAGGGGGTGACATGCCCATGGGGGTCAGGATACCTCAAGGGTAGCACCATCCTCACTGGTCACTGGATTGAACCCAAGAGTGCCCTACCAGTGAGTTACATCCCCAGCCCTTTTTGTTTTTTGAGACAATGTTATTTAGGGCCTTGCTGAGTTGTTGAGGCTGGCCTCAACTTGTGGTTCTCCCGCCTCAGCCTCCCCAGTCGCTGGGGTCACAGGTGTGATGCACCTGAGGTTAGGCGCATCCAGTTTCATACCCTAAATGGGGTCTTGTTGCCCTACCAGCTGCCTCCAGGGGCCCCGGGGCAATGAGGGTCCTCTGGAGAGGCTAGCAGAGGGACAGGAGCCCACAGCTTCATGTCTAGTGGGAATATGGGCTCTCTCACCAACTCGGCTCCAGGGTTGACATGGGACAAGTCACCCTCCAGATTCCAGCAAGGATCACGAGTGGAAGGCATCTTGTGCATCTCTGTGCCTCCCCCTGGCCCATGTGCTGGGAGGGAGGCGCTGGGCGGTGCAGCCCCGGGCTTGGACCTCAGCGTGGGAGTCTGGGCCTGAGACCTCCCTACCGAAAGCAGGGTGGATTCAAGGGGTCGCTCTGGAACTGGGCAGCTGGAGAACGAGCCCAGGGCTGGGGGCAGGCGGGCACTCACCCTCGGATGGTCTTGAGGACAGAGTCGCGCTTCAGGTACTTGATATTCTCCCGGATGGTAGAGCGCAGGCCATCCTCCACCTGCCAGTGCTGCTCCAGCCACTGGACGACCACCTGGTTGTTGTCCCAAAGGTAGGCCTGGGGAAGGGCACAGGCTGCCTCAGACGGGGACCCTGCTGCCCCGTAGGCCGCTGGAAGTCGGTGCCCCCTGGCGACCCCCAGCCTCTTCCCTGCCCCAGGCCCACCTTGACAGCGCCTTCGGTCTCCACGAACCAGCGGCGCAGCGTGGACTGCATGTGCTCCTGGCTGAGCTCGCCGCTGGCGTGCAGGATCTCCTGCTTGACCTGGTCTTCCAGGAGGAGGCGGCGCAGGCGCCAGTACAGGAAGGTGCGGGATGTCCTCCACTCCAGGATGTCCTGCAGGTAAGCCAGGCCTGAGCCCTGGAGAGGCGCAGGGCCCGGCCACCAGCTCTGCCCTCACCGGGACTCCGGGATCATCCCCTCCTTCTGCCAGGACCTCAGGCTGCCTGGCCACCGGAGAAAAAATGTCCCCTATCTAAACCCGGCACCACTGCCACCTCCACCTCTGGTGACACAGAACACAGGCTCCAACACAGAACATTCCAGCAAGAGAAGCTGGCAGGCATTGGAGGTGATTATGCGATGGCCTCTTGGGGGCAGGGCATTAGGCCAGGGCTGGGGAATGCGGGCTGGCAGGAGGGCTCTCAGCCTTGCCTGGGTCCTTGCCATTGTCAACACACAGATTGACATGGTGGAGCCTACTGCCATGGCTTGGGGCTGTGAAGGGACCCCTGGCTCCCATCCCAGGCTATATGATTGTTCTGGGCGCCACGAGCATCAAGATTTCATTTTAAAGCTCCGCAGGTGATTCTCAGGTGGACCCACCCCAAGCCCCTGAGCCCGGGGCCTTACAGAGATGACGCCCTTCTCCAGCATCCTGCCCGGGGTGTCGTGGAGGTCGGCGAACTGCACCGCCACCTGGTGGTAGATGGGGAGCAGCAGCTCCTCGCGCGCCTTCAGCTGGCCCTCCAGGTCCTTGCGGTCCTTCTCGGGGAGCTGGGACGTCCCTGCAGGGGAGCAGACAAGCCGGTCAGGACTTCAGGGCAGACCCCAGGGCACGGCCACACGAGGCTGGGTTGGGGAATTTTTTTTTTTTGAGACTGCATAAGACGTTTGCGGTTGAGGACTTGCCCCATGAGATAGCCGGGCTTGAATGCCGAAGTTCCCCCTCAATCAAGCGACTTCTGCGGGCTCAGGGAGACTCCCAATGCAGCTTTCAATCTGACCCCTTCGATCAGACCCTCTGTGCTTCTTAGCATACTATCAAGGACTACTTTAATACATATTATAAAATTCAATAAGAAGCTGGGTGCGGTGGCGCATGTCTGTAATCCCAGCAGCTCTGGAGGCTGAGGCAGGAGGATTGCAAGTTCAAAGCCAGCCTCAGCAAAAGCAAGAGGCTACGTCTCTCAGTGACACCTGGTCTCTAAATAAAACACAAAACAGGCTGGGGATGTGGCTCAGTAGTTGAGTGCCCCTGAGTTCAATCCCTGGTACCAAAAAAATAAAAATAAAAAATGCAATAAGGGAATTCGATGACAACCCTGTGCAATCTGAAAACTTACATGAAAGAGATTCCTTGAAATACCCAAGCCAGCAAAGCTCATCCAAAGGAAACAGGTAATGATAATAGCCCTCTAAGAGCTGGGACTGGTGGGCACGCCTATAATCCCAACGGCTTGGGAGGCTAAGGCAGGAGGATCGTGAGTTCAAAGCCAGTCTCAGCAACTTAGTGAGATCCTGTCTCTAAATAAAATATAAAAAGGGCTGGGTGTGTGCCTCAGTGATTGAGTGCCCCTGACATACCCCAGTACCCCCCTCCCAAAAAAAGAAAATAGTCCTATAAAAAGGAGACCATAGTTAGAAACTTCTTATCAAAGATTTAAAGAAATAATGTCAGTTGTACACAAACCCAGAAAATGGAAGAGTAGACTTCTAAATCACCAAGGTCAGCGTTACCCTGCTGCCAAAATAAAGAAATCACACACACTTGGTGATAAAGCTTGTGGAAAACACAGTTATAAAGATGTTGCCATAATGCAGAGAATATGGACATCCGAAGAGAATCACACCTACAGACCACAAATGAAACAAAGTGATCCAACAAAACTGGTAAAATTCTTGATGTCTGACTGGAAATTCTAAAGGGACAACTGGGAGGCTCTCTCTTCAAGCCCTTGCTTCCTTCACTGTGCAGAAGCTTTTTAATTTGACGCCACCCCACTTATTGATTCTTGGTGTTATTTTTTGGGCTTCAGGGTTTTGTCCATGAAGTTGGTTCTTGTGCCCAACATGTTGGAGTGTTGAGCCTGTTTTCTTGCAGAGTTTCTGGTCTAATTCCTAGGTCTTTGACCCACTTGGAGTTGACTTTTGTACAGGGCGACAGATGAGGGTGGAATTTCATTCTTCTACACATGGATATCCAGTTTTCCCAGTGCCATTTGTTAAAAAGGCTGTCTTTTCTCCAATGTATGATGCTTTGTTGAGCATCAGGTGACTGTATGTTTGTCTCTGTGTCTTCTGTTCCATTGGTCTTCGTGTCTACTTTGATGCCGATACCATGCTGTTTTGTTTCCATAGCTCTGTGCTGTGACTGGAGGTCCAGATTTGTGAAGCCTCCAGCTGCTGTTCTTGCTCAGGATTGCTGTGGTTATTCTGGGTCTTTTATTCTTCCAAATGAACTTTAGGACCTTTTTTTTTTTTACAATCCTAGATAAAGAATGTCATTGGGAATTGCACTGAATCTGTGTAACAGTTTTAGTAATATGGCCATGTTGACTATCCAAGAACATAGGAGAAAAATCTTTTCCAGCGGCAACTCCAATGGGGTGAATATCCATAATATACAAAGAACTCGAAAACTTAACACAAAAAACCCCACAAATAACCCAATTAATAAATGGGCAAAAGAACTAAATGGATATCTCTCAAAAGAGGCAAATGCAAACGGCCAACAAATATATGAAAAAATATTCTACATCCCTAGCAATCAGGGAAATGCAAATCAAAACTATACTGAGATTTCACCTCACTTCAGTTAGAATGGCAGTCTTCAAGAAAACAAATAATCAGCGGTTGGGGTGGTGGCTCAATGGTACAGCACTTGCCTAGCGCATGCGAGGCAGTGAGTTTGATCCTCAGCACCACATAAAAATAAATAAATAGCCGGGCGCAGTAGTGCACACCTATAATCCCAGCACTTACGGAGGCTGAGACAGGAGGATCGCAAGTTCAAAGCCAGCCTCAGCAATGGCAAGGCGCTAAGCAACTCAGTGAGACCCTGCCTCTACATAAACACAAAATAGGGCTGGGGAGGTGGCTCAGTGGTCGAGGACCCCTGAGTCCAATCCCCGGTACCAAAAAATCACAATAAATAAATAACAAAAAATAAGAGTATTGTGTTCATCTACAACTAAAAACATATTTTAAAAAGAATACAAATAATCATAAATGCTGGTGAGAACATGGGGGAAACGATACATTCAGACATTGTTAATAGGACTGCAAATTAGTACAACCACTCTGGAAAGCAGTGTGGATCTTCTTCAAAAGACTAGGCATGGAACCACCTCATATGACCCAGCTATCCCACTCCTCAGTATATATCCAAAGATCTGAAATCACCATACTCTAGTGATACAGGCATATCAGTGTTAATAGCAGCACAATTCACAATAGCCCAGTTATGGAACCAACCAAGGTGCCTATCAACAAATGAATGAATGGATAAAGAAAATGTGGTATATATACACAAAGGAGTTCTATCAGCCATAAAGAATGAAATGATGGCTGGGCACGGTGGTGCACGCCTGTCATCCCAGCGGCTCAGGAGGCTGAGGCAGGAGGCTTGTGAGTTCAAAGCCAGCCTCAGCAACAGCGCAGCATTAAGCAACTCAGTGAGACCCTGTCTCTACATAAAATAGGGCTGGGGAGGTGGTTCCGTGGTCGAGTGCCCCTGAGTTCAATCCCTGGTACCCCGATCCTTAAAAAAAAAAAGAACAAAACAATGGCATTTGCTGGCAAATGGATGGAACTAGAGAACGACGTGCTAAGTGAAATAAGCCAGACTCCGAAAGTCAAGGGTCAAATGTTTTCTCTTACATGCAGAAACTCCAGCAAAGCAAGAGGAAAGGGGGCGGGGCAATAGGAGGGAGGAAGGGGTTTGAGGGGCAGGGAGAAGCAATGGAAAAGCCCACCGCAGCGAGCTTCCCCACTGTTCATATCTGTAAAGCACTGATTTCAAAAACTACACATAGCAGGTAGAGCGGCAGAGTAAAGGGCAGCGGGGAGGGAGAAGAGCGCAAGGAGACGCGCTGGGGGCTGAAGTGGAGCCGGTTATACTTCACGCGTGTGATCACGTTGAAATGAACTCCTCTCAGGTGCAACTGTAATGCACTAATAAAAATGTTAGATAGATAGATAATTTGTCACCAAAATTCTAGTGGTCCTCATTGGCCCGAAATACAAGTATACTTTGTGCTAAGAAATAAATTTACAATGGCATTATAGGTTAAGCATGCCTCACCCCCAAATCCAAATCCAAATGCTGCAAAATCCAAAACTTTTTAAGTGCTGACATGATGTCACAAGTAGAAAATTCCTGACCTCATGGGACAGATCATGATCAACATGCAGGTGCAGGGCTGGGGTTGTAGCTCAGCGGTACAGCGCTTGCCTCGCATGCGTGAGACCCTGGGTTCGACCCTCAGCACCACATAAAAATAAATAAAGATATTGTGTCCATTTACAACTAAAATATATATATATAAAATGCAGGTGCATAAAAACACTGTATAAAATCACCTTCAGGTTTTATATATAAGGTGTAGACAAAACATAAATGAGTTTTGTGTTAAATGTGGGTCCCGTCCCCAAGAGATCTCATGGTAAAGATGCAAATGTTTCCAAGTCCAAAAAAATTTGCAATCTGGGACATTTCTGTTCCTAAGGGATAGTAAATGTGTGTGTGTGTGTGTGTGTGTGTGTGTGTGTGTGTGTGTGTGTCTGTATGTATGTGTGTGTGAATGTTAAAAGGATTGAGTTGGAAATACAAATACTTGAAAAATCTCACAATTTCCATCGCTGTGTTCAATGTGTCTTTATTGCATTTTTAACATGCTAGAAACCACCTATGATGCAACTGGCTGGGCCCCTCCGGCCTCTGAGAGGCGATGCCGCCGGCCCTCTTACCTAGCTGCTCCACGAGCTTCTTGTAAGCTGGGTCGATCCGCCTCATGGCCTTTACCAGATCTTTTTTTCTGAACTTAATCTCCACTGTACCCTCTGGCTCCAGAACGCCCCCTCTGTAAAAAGAAGAGACAGGATGGAGAGGATACAGGCATCGCCTAACAAGTGACAGCTCTTGGAGGTGGAGGGAGCTGAGGGTCAGACAGCTAGGAGACCTAGGTGTCAGCTCTAATGCAGATGTGCTGTGTGCCCTCAGGCAAGTCACTTTCCCTCTCTGGGTTTCTGTTTCTATATCCACAGAAGGAAGGACTGAGCTAACTTTTTAAAATTATGCTTTCTGAACTCTTTCTGGAGAGCCCTTTGAGCTTCATTTCATAAGCACACGACTTCTCCATAACAGCATGACTCTCCAGGCACAGTCCTTTCTAACTTTCCTAATTTCTGCTCTTCTGTAGTAGGGACATAGTTTCTGGGCTCTTTAAAGCTTAGAAGGTATGATGAGAACCCAGCATGTGTGAACAAGCCCCGCATTTCCAACCTCCTCACTTACCCTTCAGTCTACCTCACCCTCTTTTGCTTAGAAGCCCTAAGAAACATGACAGGCAGCTCTGAGCTTCCTAGTGGCCAGAGGGAGAAGTTAATGTCAATCCAATCCAAGTTTGTGCAGGATTCTGAGTCTTCCTCAAGGACTGGCCTCAGGAGCCCTCCATGAAGATCCAGGCCTGGCTCATTGGACATCATGTCACAATACCTAACAAAATGCCTGGCACATAGTAGGAACTCAGCAACTGCTCAGTGAATTAATTAATGAAGGAAGGAAGGGGTGAATATAGGAACAGCATGCCTATATTTTGGGAAGAACCACTCTTGAGGACTTTATGTTGGACAGACACAGCAACAAGTGTCCTCTCTGAAGGCGTCCGTTGCCACTCGGCAGACATTCTTAACATCACCTGTTCTAGAGGAACTCTTGGGATTTATTCCTCCTAAAGAAAATACCAAGAAGGTTTCTCTCCCATGAAGAACCAAGGTCCCACCGTGCACGTCTTCATCCAGTCATGTGTCCTGTCAGTATTCCTCAGCCCTGAGGGGAGTCAGGCACTGGGACGGACCCTGAGCTCTAAAAGTAGGCTCCAAGTCTAGTGAGAGATGCACAACTCATATTTCCCTTTTCATCCTGCCTGCCAGGAGGCCCATGTGCTTCTGGTCTTTCCTTTATTATTTTTATTATTATTTTATTTTTAATTATGTTGGTATTTCCTTTATTATTTTTCAATGGCAAACTTCCTTGAATATAAGTTACATAAAAAGAGACAATTTGGGGCTGGGGTTATGGCGCAGTGGTAGCGTGCTCAACTAGCACGCGTGAGGCACTGGGTTCGATCCTCAGCACCACATAAAAATAAAATAAAGATATTCTGTCCACCTACAACTAAAAAATAAATAAATATTTTTTTAAAAAAAGAGACAATTTTTTTTTAATTTTAAAAAAAGAGACAATCCTTCTACCACCTATAGGTTCCAGCCACTAGCTGTTGAGAAAATCTACTCACATGATGCTTTTGCCCCAGTTGAGTGAAGGGTCTCTGTCTCTCCGGGATGGAGAATGACGGGGTAACACGCACCTGCTCTCTCTGTCCGCGTACATTTCTATGCACATGGGGTTGATGGTGGAGTCAAGGACCACCCAGGAGCCTCCGCGCAGCTCCGCGTAGGGCGGGATGTAGATCAGGATGGGCTGCTTGTACTGCCTGAGACCGTCCACGATGTAGGCTCCAAACTTCAGCACCTGGTCGTACATGTCTGAAAAGCAAGGCCGCCCCCGCCTGCTTAGGGGACCTGAGGCCCGACTCATCCACATACAAAGCCTGCAGCCTGAACTGTCCCGGGGTCCCCAGGGAGTGTGGTCAGCTGTAGGCTTGGCAAGCAGTGGGCTGGGAGTGGGGGCTGGTCCAGGGATAGATGGTTTCCTGAGTGGCCGTGTGGCCTTGGACAGGTCAGTCACCCAGAGTGGCCTGTGTCCTCACCTGTAAATGGACACCAGAAGCAACTCACCTGAGACCCCTTCCAGCTCATCCCGTGTTGCCGGCACAAAGAGCCCTCCCCAATCCCACCCCTTTGTCCCCCACCCTCATCTCCCACCAAGACACACCCCTCCAAGTGCCCGGGCACCCTACAGGTGACAGTAACAACATCACCGATAACAGCACCATGTGCCAGGGATCAGCCCTGGGTCCTTGCGCCGGCACTCCGAGGCTGGTCCTATTTTTAACTCTTTTCACAAAGGAGGAAAACTGAGGCTCAGAGAGGTCGCCCAGCTAGCAAGGATGCATAGCAGATCTGCCTCCCTCCCACGCCAGCCCTTTCCTCAGCACCCCACCGACAGCCACCATGTCTCGAGATGCTTGGTGGCTTAGAGAGCCTGCACAGCTCTAAGGTCACCTGAGGCTCGGAGCAGTCCTAAGGAAGGTGGACAGGTACATGTCCTTCTCATCTTACCAAGTGGGGAGGTGATAGCCCAAGCCACCCAGGAGCTTCCAGGGCCAACCTCCCTGCCCTGCCACTCCAGGTGAGGCCTCTAGGAAGCCCCACAGCCTCCGACACGGGGCTCCTCATCTATAAAACAGGGTGGTGTTACCTGAACCGCCTCGGGTCTTCAGGAGGAGCAGCTAAGGTAACCGTGGGAGCATCACATGCACAGGGAGCCGCCTGGGCACCGTGTGGACCCAGTGGACCTACCTTTCATGCCACCGGAGAACCCCCTCCAGTTGGCAAAGATCAGCAGAGGCAGCTTCTCCCGGTTGAAGTCCTTGATGGCCTGGGCGGTTTTGTAGGCCGAGTCTGGGAACCACACCTGGCCCGCCTGCTGGATGATCTGGAACACAGACCTGCCTGCATCAGACGCCTGTGATCCTGGGACACAGGGACCCCTGCCCCAGCCTGGCCCTCACACTAACGCTAGAGCCGGAAGGAGGACCCAAAGCTCATTTGCTCATGTCCTCATGTGACACCATGTAGCACAGGGAGGGTCCCACTGTCCCCACATATAGAGATGCCAAGCCGGTCAAGGCCACACTGAGTCTCCGCAAAACAGTCCCCCAACCCTGGGCAGTTCCCAATGTGGGCTGCAGCTGATCACAGAAACAGCAGCGGGGACCGGGTGGGGAGCAGGGGGGCTCCCCAGGACCTTTACCATCCCTGCAAGAAGACACAGAGACTGCTCCAGTGGAGGGACCCCCGGAGTGACAACAGAGCCACCCCGGGCCATGAACCGAGCCACGGCCCCTGCTTTCTGGCCTCGGGGCTGAGACAGGGGCGCCTCTCCCATCAGCAGAATAGATGCCGCAGCAGCCCCGGCTCCCACCCTCACCTTGGCCTCGGAATCAAGGTTGGCAGGGTCCGCAGGGACCACCATCTCCACAGTCCGCGTCTCCACGGCGATCACTCCCACAGGGATGCCCCCCAGCCTAGAAGGCAAGCACGCATGAGGCGGGCACCAGGCAGCACCCCAGGCAGATCTCAGGGGGACTGGGGTTCCCCCGGCCCTGGCTGCAGGTGCTTCTGGGAGTGGGGATGAGGCCATGTGGAGGAGAACACTGGGTTCAATCTGGTGGATTAGTAGAAGGCAAAGAAAAAGCTCCAGAGTGTTAAGAACCTGGCAAGCTGGGGGCCTGCGGGCACCCTCGTGGGGGCACACCCTGTCAGGGGAGGGGCCACAGGGGCTGGAACAGCTGGTCCACAAGGACTCTCTGGGGTGCCAGCTGCACTCCCCGTCGGAACCGTCCAATACTGTAGCTGCATGTGGCAGGCGTGGGCCAGGAGGCGCAGGGGTGGACCTCTGTCACTTAAATTCCAGCTTCAGACTCCCCACCGCTGGGATGGACGCCAGGGCCTCGCACATGCTAGGCAAGTGCTCCACCCCCGAGCCACACCCCCAGTCTTAAATTTCCACTTTAACCATCACCTGCCAGCTGGGGGTGACCACAGCAGACAGACAGGGAGAGACAAACCACCCATGGAAAGGGTCGAGGTCGCTGAGCCTGTTGGAAACTCAGCTCAGGGGACACCCTGACATCAGTACCCGTCACCATGTACTGCTGGCCACCCGAGGCCATGTGCTTCACGGGGATGTTCTTGTTCACTCAGGCAGTGACCCTGTGGGCAGGTGGCGCACGGCCAGCTGCAAACCAAGGGCTTCCATGTGGAAGGAGGTGTGGATTCCATCTCAGGGTTTTGTGAAAAAATACTTTTAAAGTAGATGCTTATGGAGAAAGGAACTTAGTGCCAAAACTAGGCTTAGGATTTTAATGTTTATTGTCCAGGAAGGTAAATAAATAATAATGATAATAGCAGCCAGCATCGTACAGGGCACCCTTGATGATGTTTTCAGTCTGCACCACATGTGATTGTTCTCACTGCCACAAATATCCCTTGGGTAGAATTGTTATCCCCATTTTACAGATGAGGACGTGGAGGCCCAGAGATAGTCAAGGGCAATGGCAGGGCCTGGCCTGTAGCTATGACGTGATACCAGGAATCTGATAAATAATAAGGATGCAGCTTTGGGCTCCATGTGAGGGACAAACTTTCGGGAGCTGTCCCAAAAGATGAGGGTCACATGGCTAAAGAGGTGGCACTCACTTGAAGCATCCACGTGTAGACGCCTCCCATCAGGAGTGGTGCCCCCCGGGGGCTCCTGACGCGGAGCTCAGAGTGTTGAGCACCTGAGGTTTCCTGGAAGGGTACTCAGGGCTACCTTATGAGTCCCAAAGGGACCCCATGACTAGGGGACTGAGGCTCAAGGCAAGGTCCCAGCCCCAGGAGCAGCTGCCTAAGATGCCTTCCGAGGCCACAGACAAGACCAGACTCTATAGACAGCTTCACCATCCAGGAAACCTTTCGCCACACAGGGGTTTTTCCTTTCAGAAAATCTTGGGGTTAAGGAGAAAACATCCCCAGGTACCCCAGGGTTTAGGGCCTGGGGGTCCCAGTGCCTGGCAAGGCCAGGTGTCTACAGCCTGCTCCCGACCTGTCCTCAGGGTTACCTGGCTCGTCCCGTCACCACTGTCTGGGCCCAGGGTGCCATGATTTCCTTGAAACTGCCCTGGTCGAAGAAGCCACTCTGCCACGTTCCTTTCAGAGCTGTGGGCAGAAGACAGGAGTCCAGGTGCAGGGGCTGGTGACACCCCAGGCTGATGTCTCCAGTCTGAGGACAGCCTGACTTTAACCTCATAGTCCAGATGCCCTTTTCTCCCTAAAAACATGCAGAACCCAACCACTGGCCTCCACAAAACAAAACAGCAGCAACAAAAACCATGGCTGGGAGACAACATGGAGTCAGTTCAGCCCACATGGAGCATCCAGCTGCCTCCAACTGCAGTCGATGCCAGACACCCTGAAATCCAAATCTCAGTCCCTGCCCTCCTGCCCAAGAGCATGAATTGCATGCATCTCTTTCAGGAAGGGACTCCTGCCCTGGGAAACATCCCTGACCTACAGCCTAATAACCACTGGACTGAAAGCCTTCCATTTCCCAGAGAAGTATAAAAATGATGTGATGTCAACTGCCACTTCCAGGAAGAAAACAGTAACTTAAATCCACAGCGTGGCATGAGTGGCTTCAGTAATGATAAGAAGAGGAAAGCCTCCAGGAAGAATCTCAAGTTGGGGCGTGAGAGCCCGAGGCTGGGTACTGGGACCCAAACAGCCCACTTGGGCATCTGCAGCGGGGCTGGCCTGACTCAACGGAGAAGGCTCACCGCGCGAAGTTGCACATTTCTGAATTGATTTAGAGATGGCCCCTCCGTGCTTACAGGTGCAAGAGCCCAAGAGGAAAGCAGAGGGAGAAAGCAACCAAGGAGATGCTTCTGCTGACCAGAGGGTCACATCTCCTGCCTCATCGCACAGCTGAATGAGCAGACCAACATCTGCAGGGAGCGGAAGGTGGAATTCTAGACTTGGGATATGGTGACAGGGTAGCTCAGCTTTCCTGTCTGTTCTGGTTGCTCAGAACGTAATGACATACCTCCAGGAGACAGAAGGGGAGAGAGGTGTGCATGTGCGTGTGCATACGCATGTGTGTGTGAGTGTATCAAAGAGGCCAAGTTGCCCATCCTGGGAAACTCAGAATCCCTTTCCATCTTTGAGCCCCAGAAACTGCAGTTGTTTCTAACACTCATTGGTCAATGACTCCAGAAAACCACAGGGTAAAATCTCCATCCCCTGACTACCCGCATTTCAGTTTAGGGGCACTCCTCTGGAATGTGGGGAAAAAAAATATCAATGCTTCTACCTTCCTGCTCTTTTATCCCAGGCCCAAAAAAAGAAACCCAAGTCCAGGGTCCCTGGCAAAACACTTAAGGACTTACTTGGGTGAGGCCTTCCCGCAAGCATCCACCGGGGGTCGTAGGGAGCTCTGGATGGGAGAAATTCAACTTCTCTGTCAATGGGATCGGTGGGTGTGATGATAGGGACTGGGCTGTGGTTATCCTAGGAAAGAAAGCCAGTCTCCAATTCAGTCTCCAGTGCTTCTCAGGAACACCTGTGGTTTTTCTCCTCCAACTATGATTATGCCTCATTATGCAGCAATAGCCTCTCGCTAGGGCTTCAGAAGCCAATGGTCTTATTGGGAAATGCCAGGCAAGGATTGGCCATCTATGGATTCTTTTTTTTTAAAAAATAATTTTAAGTTGTAGATGAACACAATATCTTTATTTTATTTATTTTTATGTGGTTCTGAGGATCGAACCCAATACCTCATGCACATGAGGCAAGTGCTCTACCACTGAGCCAAAATCCCAGCCCCCATCTATGGGTTCTTTTGAAATCTAGTTTTGGGAGTTCCGAGTGCATTTCAGCATTCAAATGGATTTCATGAAAATGGGGAGTGAAGGCCACTCTTTTCTAAAGAATCCTTATGATTCCACCAAAACAGCAAAGAACAGTTAGAACAGGGCTGGGTATCGAAGAGGCAGGAGGAAAGGATGAAATGAACCCCAGGCACATCTGAAAGTGCTTCCCAGCCCCCACCCTCCCACACCACCTTAATGGGCTTGATCATAGAGACTTCTAGGCTCTGAGCTCAGGGGTGAAACTGCACCTTGGGCATATAGGAGAGCCACTCCAGTATGGTATAGACCCCTTCAAAGTCATCTGGCACGGTTATGTGGGACACGCCATTGAAATGCATGATCTGCACACCACCCAGCTGGTTGTTGGACGTGTAGACCTCTCTTCCCAGCACCTGCTTTGACACAATGCAATTAGCAAAGTCCTGCATGGCCAGGGGCCCCTTTCACATGTTGGAAATTACCTTGCCCAGAGCAGATCTCGATCCTGGCTGCACATGAGAATCAACCAGGAGCTTTCAACCCAACCTTTCTTCTGTCACCCAGCTTGTACCCAGACCAACGTCATCAGAACCTTACATCAGGAATCACTTATCATGGCTGCTTTTTAAAAACTTTCCAGGTACTTCCCATATGTGGCCCAATCTGAGCATCAGGTCTACTGCAGTGGGCCTGAGAATCTGCATCTCCAGCAATTTCTCAGCTGCAGCTGGTAGTGCAAGAAACAGGCTTTGAGGCCTCCAGGGGCACTGAGGCAGATGTTCACTATGGAGACTGCACAGCAACACGGGAAGCCTTTTTGTATAGTGAAGAAAGTAAACTACCAACATGCACCTTTCCTATGAATCAGCCGTGGAAAGAGCATGAGTGACAAGCATGCAAAATTAAAGAAGAAGTAAAATGACTTTGGGGGGTCTTCTCGCTTCCTACAAAGTATTATGCCACTTTAATATTTTCTAATGTAAAATACTTCCACCAGTAGAGCTTAAACTTAACTGTGTTCTTCTTAGATAGCTGTGCTAGTCAGCTTTCTGAGACCGTAACAAATACCCAGGAAAATCAACTTACAAAGCAAAAAGGTTTATTTTGACTCACAGTTTTGGAGGGTCTAATCCATGATCAGTTGGCCCTATCACTTTAGGGATAGTTCCATCAGGAGAGCTTAAATTTATTTTATTTTGGCTCATAAGGGGCCCAGATAATTACAATTTGGAAAAATAGCTCTCACATCAGTAGTAATTAAACCGGTTTCATACTGGGAAAGATTCCCCACTAGAGGTCAATGGGACGTTTAAAGGACCCTGGGCCACACCCCCCCACACACACAAGGCCCCTTGTGGTCACCTTGTTGAGGGCACTGGCCCCCGTGAGGATGATGTGGGAGTTCTCCACCTGGATCACCCGCTGGCCCAGCCTCACCAAGTATGCCCCAATTCCAAGGGCGCGGCAGGTCACCTGTGGAGACAGGACCCCTTCTGAATCCCACAGGGTGGCGTGCCCCCTGCCCCAGAGAGAGGAAGAATTCAACAGCCTGCAAGGCACAAATGGAGGTTATATCCTGGACAAGGGCAACCTGATTTGGAGCCGAACAGCAAAACAAAAGCTCATTCTTCCAGCTGCTTGTTGGGTAGAGCTGGACTTTTGCTGTTATGTGGGTTTTCAGTGTCCCCTCAACACCCATGTGTTAAAGGCTTGGTCCCCAGTCTGGCCATATTGGAAAACTGTGAAAACTTTAAGAGAGAGCGAGCCTAGTAGGAGTTCCCTGGGTCCCTAGGAACATGCCCTTGAAGAGGACTGTGGGACTCCAGCCCCTTCCTCTCTCACTCTGGCTTTCTGGCCATGTGGTAAGAGATTTTTCCTCTGCCATAGGCCCTTATCATGATGGGATGCCTGACCACAGCCCCTGAAGCCATAGGGTCAATTGATCATGGACTAGACCCTCCAAAACTGTGAGTCAAAATAAACCTTTTTTCTTCGTAAGTTGATTTTCTTGGGTATTTGTTACAGTCTCAGAAAGCTGACTAGCACAGCTATCTAAAAAGAACACAGTTAACAAAGAAGAGGGCCGTAAAGACAAGCAGCAGATGGAATGGTTGGATCTCAAGCCACTTGTATGCAGCTCTTCTGAGCTTAGCCATTCACAAGTGATCTCATGCACTTGCACAGATGAAAGGACATCCAGGAGTGTGAGTACAAATTGAGGAAATCCAGGCAAGGCCTGTAGCAAGCTGGCAGCACCATGCCAACATCACCTTCCTGGTTTTGATATTTACTGTGGTAGGTAAGATACTGTCATGGGGAAAGCTGGACAAAGGGCACCCGGGAATTCTCTGTACTACCTTATAGCTTCTGGGAAGTCCTAAACTGTTCAAAAGTCAAAGAGATAAGCTATTCATGTACACCTAGAAAACAAGTCTAAAAGACTGACATTTTCCACCTGGAAAATGAAGATCTCAACATTGTAATGTTGTAATAATAATGCTGTAATGTTGTAACGTGTAATAATAAGGCCTTGAATGACAGTTTATCATTGAAGAGTACTGTTACCATGGCTACTACGAGAAACAGGACATTTTTGGGGAAAGGTCCTGGGTGTATGGGGGGACTGTTCATTTCATACCAGTTAGTTTTTCTAAACCCTTTACACCTTTAATAAAAAAAGATTGGACCCCGATTTAAACAAACCAACTGCAAAAAGGTAACTGTTAAAACTGGGTTCTGGAAGAGAAGGTTGAAAAAGAACAGCGAGCAGGAGAGGGCTCACCATGCTGATGGTGACGATCTCTTCATAAGCCAGGGAGGACTCCCCAGCAATCATGCCCGAACCCCTCAGGTTCTCCACGCCCAAGCCGTCATCCTTCCCGATGATGTCGGTGACGACGTACCTTCGAGAGCCAAGCGCAGGTGAAAGACTGAACTGTTCCCCCCAAAATTCAAGGGGGTGTGGTCCCCAAGGACCCAAAGCAGGAGGGATGAGTGAGGGAAGGGACTGGAACGGGATAACGCAGCCAGCCAGGGATTACAGGAAAGCAGGGGCCAAGGACCCTCGCCATTTGGCACTAAAATGTCTAAAAGTTCAAGTTCAACAGAAATCACCTTCCTCCCAACCAAAGATGTCTGCCTGCCCAGAAGCTCTTAGTAAAATATTGTCCTCACCCCACCTTGCTCCAAAGCAGTCTAGACCAGCTTGTGGTCTCCAGAGAGCTGGGGTACACAGTTCATGACTAACCAACCAAGATCCAATGGCCACATAGGAACAAGAAATACCGTGAAGCCAAACCCCATTAGAAACTCAAAAAGGGGGCTGGGATTGTGGCGCAGTGGTAGCGTGCTCGCCTAGCACGCGTGAGGCACTGGTTCGATCCTCAGCACCACATTAAAAAAAAACAAAGATATTCTGTCCACCTACAACTAAAAAAAAATAAATAAATATTAAAAAAAAAAAAAAGAAACTCAAAAAGCACTTTGGTGTGTTAGAGGCTCTGAGAAGGCCCACAAGAAGGAGGTTATTAGATCTCACTTAACTTGGAGTTTCTCAAACTTACTTGACTATGGATATTTAAAAAAAATTTTTTTTAAAGTTTCTCCCCATATAGCATCCAGATAATCACACCTGGAAAATTCTCTGATCAATTCCATTAAGATAAATAAACATGATTTTTCCTGAAGAAGACAGGCAGCAGCCTTTGACATTCTCAAAGAACTGACCCTTGCCTCTTACCTGTACCTTCCCAGATCACCACAGCACCAATTTGGATAATTTGGGGATAAAATATGAGCCTATAGCTCCTGGGACATCATGGGAATTGAGAAAGAGGTGACTGGTTTTAGGTTGACCAGGAGGGGTTCACCCCGGAGAAGGTCCCAAAGTTTAAGTTATCGGTGCCCAAAATGGAAGCTCAGGGGTCCTACTATACCAATAGCACCCCACTTGAGAATACTGCCACAAACGGAAGGAAAGAGATGGACGCCCCGTTACTAGCTGAAGGTAAAAAAACCAACAAAATGAAGGCATTACCTGGTGCGTCACTCACCTGGATTCCCCGCCCTCCTCGATGTGTTTGCAGTGGACAGAATTCAGGGGGCTGATTCTCGTGTAGTCTTGGGGGGTCAGGTACAGGTATTTAAATCCCTTAAAAAATACACTTCGGTGAGGCTGAAAGTAATTTTATTCAATATTTTTAGTGTACCTGCCTTCTGGCCACAACTTATCCCGAGTCAGATGTGGCATGCTGCACTGGGGGTTTCAGGTTGGTAACTCAAAAAGTTTAAAATTTTGAAGCATTCAAAAAAAATTTTTTTTGTAGTTTTAGATGGACAGAATGCCTTTATCTGTTTACTTTTTTAATGTGGTGCTAAGGATGGAATCCAATGCCTCACACATGCTAGGCAAGTGCTCTGCCACTGAGCTACAGCCCCGGCCCAAAATTTGAAGCATTTTTTATTTCAGGTTTTCAGCCAAGGATGTTGGATCTATACTAGCTAGGCACATCACACTGCCACCCCAGCTTCAAGACGTACTTTGTGAGGGTCTTCTGGGTCCACCCAAGCCACCTGGAACATGTGTTTGATCTCCTCTGCCAAGCCAATCCGGGCCCCACTGTTGGCTGCCAAGTAGATCTTGGGGATACCCTCTGCCCGGGCCATCTCAGACGCCCTCAGGTACAGAAGATCCTCCCCAGGTCCGAAGGACCCAATGCGGAAGGTGATGTCATTGCTGATGACAATCATATCCCGGCCTTCTGGATATTCCTGGGTCTTGAACCTGATTTTGAAGGCCACCATGCCCACCTGCAAGGGACACCGGTGCATAAAGAAAACGGTTTCTTTCTTCATAGGAAATGTTTTGAAAAGGCTGACTGCAGCCAGGAGCTGGCTTTGCTGATGCCTACCTCGTTTCCACCTGGAAGTCGGTTCATCTCCACCAGCTGGCCCTGAGAGTCCAACACCAATTCCGTGTAGGTCAGGATGTCTTTGGGGTACTTGTCTGGGGAACCCCACAGTTTAAAGAGAGCCTGAGTGAGGGGAGAAAAGAGGAAAAACTTGACATCATGCCCTTCCTGGTTGAGATGACCTATCATGACAGCAAGTTCCTAGTTTTCCTTTTTAATCAGAAAATATTTAAAGCATACAAGAAGAAATAAGAAACACGCAGAATAATAAACACCTAGATAAATCCCTATCTGATGGCTTAAATCTTAATTTTTTCATAGTTGCTTAAGTTTTTTTGGAGGGGGGTAGCGCAGGGTCTTGCTATGTTGCCTAGGCGGATCTCAAACTTCTGGGCTTAAGAGATCCTCCTGCCTCAGCCTCCTGAGAAGCTGGGAACACAGGCGCACACCCACGTGCCCAGCTCTGCTTAAGATTTTTTTAAAGAAAGAAGATAGAGTCTCTGGTGTACCCCTCCCCCACCTCACCTCCTCCCTCTTATGAATCCCTGAACACCATTATCCTGACTTTAGAGTCTACCAGCCCTGTGTGTGCTTTTGATTTTATCATATATGCATACATTGAAGACATGTCATATTATTTTGTATGACCAACTGACATACGTGGTATCCCACCGAACATATTTTTCTGCAACTTACTTATTTTACTCTCCATTACATTGGAGAGATTTATAATATTGGTACATTTAGCCCTGGTTTATTTCATGATCCTCTGTCCAATTTTCCGTGGTGGGAATACAGCAGTATTTCTTTACAACCCTGCTGAGGTTGTCTCCAGCTGTACAGCACTCGGTGTTGCCAATAATGCTACAGTGAGTTCTTAAAGCTTCTTACAGGCGAGAGCTCCTCCAGGTGTATGCACGTGTCCATGCACAGGTGCACGCATGCAGACACTCATGCACACTCACGCTCCTAGCAACTTCTGGGCCACAGGGATTGTGAAGCTTTCACTTGACTTGATACTACTGTACAGCTCCCCAAGTGTCTGAACCCCTTTAGAAGCTCAGTAAAAATGGGTAAGAGCTCCTTTGCGCCATATCGTCTTCAACATCTGGTTTTGTTGAATGTTTAAATGTGCACCCACCTGCTGGCTGTGAGACCCTATGTGTGTCTGACCTGCATTTCACCCATTCCTCATGAGGGGCGTACCTCTGAACGTCTGTTGACCACGAGATTCTTTTTCTCGAGTTTCCTGTGGATAACTCTTGCCCCTATTTTTTATAGTTGCTTTTTTCCCCTCTCTTCTAATTGATTTATAAGCATTCTACAGATCATCTGGTTCTAATCCTCTGCTGGTAATAAATACTGAAATGTATCTTCCCAACTTGGGGCTCACCTTTTCTCTTTTGCATAAACAACTATTTTTTTTTCTTTTGTCCCAGGGATTGAACCCAGGGGTGCTTAACCTTTGAGCCACATCCCCTGCCTTTTGTTGTATTTTATTTAGAGACAGGGCCTCGCTATTTTGCTGAGGCTGGCTTTGAACCCATGATCCTCCTGCCTCAGCCTCCAGACCCACTGGAATTTCAGGAGTGCACCCCTGTACCTGGCAAGTTTTAATTTTAAGTTTTAATGCAGTCGAATTTATGAGTCTTTTTTTTTGTACAGTTTAGGCTTTTAATTGATTTCAAGTGCCTTTAATCCTCTTGAAATTTATATGTGTTCATCAAATTTGCTTTTTCCCATTAGGTGGCAATTTCTCTTTTGCTAGTGCTCAGCCCCTGCCAACACGCAATCCCACCCCTGTGTCCAATGCAGGAGGAGTGGGTCTGAGTCCAGGCTCTCGGTTCTATTCCGTTGGTCTGTCGTTCAGCTCCATGTCCATGCACCACATCAGCCTAACACTGCAGCTTCGAAATAAATCATGGCATCTGCCAAGATGTGCGCTCCTGACTTGGTTCTTTTTCAAAACTGCTTTTGCTTTCCACAGGCTTTTGTTTTTCTTTAAATACTTTAGGGTCAGCTTCTCAAATTCCACCAAAAAACTGTGGAAGTATGCTGAATTTATTAATTGGGACAGAACTAACATCTTCACAATATTAAAGCTTCCTATCATTTACAAGCATGGTCTATCTCTCCATTTATTTAGGTTTAAAGTATTTCAATAAAGTTTCAAAATATACTTCATAAAGTATATTCTAAATTTCCATAAAGGAAATTTCTCATTTATGTTTTTTGCTTGATTTATTCCTGGGTCAACTTATAATCAGCTGATCTTTTTTTTTTTTGGTGATACTGGGGATTAAAACCAGGGGCACTTAAC
Organism: Xerus rutilus; assembly: GCA_028644305.1. Classification (NCBI taxonomy): domain Eukaryota; kingdom Metazoa; phylum Chordata; class Mammalia; order Rodentia; family Sciuridae; genus Xerus; species Xerus rutilus. Next base: position 112,185,686 of record CM053407.1, on the reverse strand, counting down.
TACTGAGCCACATTCTCCATCCCTTTTTTATATTTTATTTAGAAGACAGGATCTCGCTAAGTTGCTTAGGGCCTCGCTAAGTTGCTGAGGCTGGCTTTGAACTCATGACCCTCCTGCCTCAGCCTCCTAAGCCACTGGGATTACAGACGAATGCCATGGTGCCGGCTTAGTTAGTTGATCTTGATACCACAGAGGGTACTTGTTCCCCAAGAACACTGCATAATTTCTGCTGGTCTGTAGGAATGCCACTGACTTTTTGTATACTGATCTTGTGACCCTGCTATACTCTCCAACTGGTTCTGTAGATTCTTTTGGATTTCCTATATAGACATTTATATCTTCTGCAAAAACCATCATTTTGCTTTTTTATTTCCAGTCTTACTATCTTTTATTTCTTTTTTCTATTTCACTGGACAGGAATGTAGGTTAAAAAAAAATGTGGAGGGTTGGAGTTGTGGCTCAGTGGTGGAGCGCTTACCTATCATGCTTAAGGCACTGGGTTTGATACTCAGCACCACGTACAAAATAAATAAATAAGTAAAACAAAGGTATTGTGTCCATCTACAACAATAAAAAAAATTTTTTAAAAATGTGGAGCCAGGCGCACATTTTTTAAATATGCCTGTAATTTACAGGGATTGCCTATAATCCCAGCACTTTGGGAGGCTGAGACAGGAGGATCGCGAGTTCAAAGCCAGCCTCAGCAACGGCGAGGCACTTAGCAACTCAGTGAGACTCTGTCTCTACATAAAACACAAAATAGGGCTGGGGATGTGGCTCAGTGGTAAAGCACCTGCCTAGCATGCATGAGGCCCTGCGTTCAATCCCCATCACCACATAAAAAAATAAAAACAAAAAACAACAATAAAATGATATTTAAAAAGAAAATGTGGAAGAGAAGTGGGGCTAGTCTTTTTCTTCTATCCTTAGTTCATTAAAACTTTTCATCACAAATAGATGTTTTTTGTACCTACTGAGAAACTGAAGTTTTTTTCTTAACCTACTAATAAGATAAATTGCTTGAGGGGCTGGGATTGTAGCTCAGCGGTAGAGCGCTTGCCTCGCATGCGTGAGGCCCTGGGTTCGATCCTCAGCACCATATACAAAGCAATAAAATAAAGACATTGTGCCCATCTACAACTAAAACAAAAAATATTAAAAAAAAAAAAAGATAAATTGCTTGAAGAGCGTTCCTAACATCGAATCATGTAAGAAGTCACAAGATAAAGCCGACTGGTCTAAATTTAATTTTTAATTTTTTTTTTAGTTGTAGATAGACACAATACCTTTATTTATTTATTTATTTTACATGTGGTGCTGAGGATCGAACCCAGTGCCTCACACGTGCTAGGCAAGTGCTCTACCACTGAGCCAGAACTCCAGATCCCTAAGTGGTTTTTAATAAAAATCATTACTGGATTTCATCTGCTTGTGTTTTAAGATTTATGTACTTGGGTACACAAATGACATTGAATTTCCCTTTCCATGAAGTTCTTATCTGGGATTAATACAGAGGTAATAACCTGATAAAACAAGTTAAGAAGCAGTCACCTTTTTTTCCTACTCTGTAAACAATTTCTATTCTACAAAGAGAATTATCTATTTCTTAAAGTTTTGATAGAAATTGTTTTAAAACTATCTGGGCCTCATTTTAGTGGGTAGATTTCTGAAACTATTAATTTGATTGATTTGATACTTATAATCTATTCAGATTAGATTTTCTGTTTCTTCCTGAGTCAGTTTTGGTAAGATGTATTTTCCTTTCATCTAAGTTCAGATGCCTGGGTTAGCCACAGGATTCTGTTTCTTTATCAAAAAGAAAGAGAACAGATTTCTCATGATTCAGTCAAGCTCCTTCCCCATGTCCCCTGAGGTCACAGGCAAAAAGCATCCTTTCTCAGAACATTTTCCCTTTATTAAGCACCTATTGGATACATGTATTTCTCCCACAACCTTGTAAGGTAGGTACTTTTTCTTATCCTCAATTTACAGAGGAGGAATGGAGGTCCAGAGAGGTCAAGAAACTTGCCCAGGAAAAACAGGAAGCAAAGGATCCATCTAGGATTCCAGCCAGGCCTGAGTGGCTTTTAAGAGCAGCTGTGCCGTCTACTTTGCTCTCCTCTGCCTGACACAGACTGCTCAGTAGGAACTTATGCTTTCTGCTACAGTGGGAGGTCCTCCCTGACCTCAGATTCATGTACATCACTCACAAAGCAATGGAGGGGATATGGAGAGACATCGATGTCACCAACATCAGCTGCTCAGTCTCTCTCTCTCTCTTTTTTTTTTTTTTGTGGTGCTGGGGATTGAACCCAGGTCCTTGTGCATGTGAGGCAAGCACTCTACCAACTGAGCTATATCCCCAGCCCTGCTCTATCTCTTTTACAGGCTTTTCTTCATACAGAAAGGCACAGAAAACATACTTGAAGGAAACATGCTAAGGTGTTATTCCAAGCATCAATAATGGGTAGATCACATATGGACACTTTAATAATCCGAAAAACATAATTTTCTTTTCTCTCTTATTTATTTATTTTTGAGTCAAGGTCTTGCTGTTCCCCAGGCTAGCCTTGAACTCCTGGGCTCCAGTGATCCTCCTGCTTCTGTTGCCCTAGTGCTGGGACTGTAGGTGCATGCCACCATGCCCAGGGCCCAAAACATTTTCTAAGAGTAGACTAAAAAATCCTCAAGAGCTGGGATCCCATCCTCTTCCTCTGTTTGGCTTTGGCGCCTTTGGCAAGTAGCAGTTGTTTCATTAATGAGCACCAAAGAGACCCAGAGAGAAACACATAAAAATGTTAAGCAAGCTGGGCATGTTGGTGCACGCCTGTAATCCCAGCACTTAGGGAGGCTGACATAGGAGGATCCCGAGTTCAAAGCCAGCCTCAGCAACACGAGGTGCTAAGCAACTCAGTGAGACCCTGTCTCTGCATAAAACCCAAAATAGGGCTGGGGATGTGGCTCAGTGGTCAAGTGGCCCTGAGTTCAATCCTGGTACCAAAAAAAAAAGCTAACAAACTGTTAAGCAACCTGCCATAGAATGTGGAATGATGAGTTACTTTGTTTCCTTTTCACTGTTCTCCTTCTTTTCTAAAGTTTCTATACTGTATCATTTTATCACTGGGATAAAAATCAGCTTTATTTTGGGGGAAAAAAATACTATGGGGTCACGAAGACCTTGTTTAGATGGGATCTCACAAGCGCAGCGAAGGCTAGGGGTCTGGGCTCCCGGTGGAATCGAGCAGAGGCTGGGGTGGGGTTGGGGGGGACTTGCCTGCCTGAACAATTCCGGGAAGTCGTACACGTAGGTGGTCCCCAGGGACTGTGCCTGGAACCGCTTGGCCTGAAGCAGGTCCTTGGTGACATAGGGGGTGTTGATGAGCATTCCGTGCAGGTTCCCCTGTTTGTCTCCGAAGGAGTGAAACATGATCTGCACCAGGAAGAAAGGCGGACGGTGAGGGGACAGGTTCCTGGGAACCACGCTCCTCCCAGTGTATTTCACCCAGTCGTCAGTGACCACTCAGGGCAGGAAGCAGACCTCAGGCTTGGCAGCGTTTAGGTTCTCTTCTTAACCTCGGCGGGCAACCGGGACAGGAGGATGTGGGGACAGCTCCAGAAATATGAGAAGGCTAGTCACACACACACCTCAAGTGCACACGGCACTGCTGATGTGACCGAGGTCTGCGTTCGAGGCAACAGTACTGTGCCCATGTCCCCCTCCTATGTGGGGGACACACTCAGGGTTGGCAAACTGCATCGCCAGAGGAAGTTGGGTGAAGGATATGAGGGAACACCCTGCCCTATTTTTTGTTCTGTACTATTTTAGCAACTTTTTTTGTTTTTTCCAGTCCTGAGGATGAAACCCAGGGATGCTCTACCACTGGGCTACATCCCAGCCTTTCTGTTTTTGAAATTGTTTGGTTTTTTTTTTTGAGATTGTCAAGGCTGGCCTTGAACTTAGAATTCTCCTGCCTCAGGCTTCCAATTACAGAGTGGGATTACAGGTGTGCAGATTTTTTTTTTTTTTTTTTTTTTTGGAAACCTCTTGAGTCTAATGATTTCAAAATAAAAATATTCATGTATACACGTAATCCCAGTCAAAAGGATATTTGATTGTCTCTACCAAAGCCTGTTCGGTAGCGTGGTGGGGGAAAATGTCTCTTTGCCTAAGTGAACCGGCATGCAGGCTGCATCACAACCAAAAAGAACCCTCCACATCTCATCCAAAGCAGGGCTGCGGAATGACTGAACTCTGGAGGACTGTGCTCCTGTCCAGGAGGAACGGCTAGGAGCAGAAGCTGGCCCGGTCATCCCCACCTAGAGCTCTGTGGATACGTAGCTCTCAGAAAGCTGCCACAGTCCAGCAAGGCCAGGCAAGAGGGCCACCGAGGGTCATTTGAATCTACATCCTGCTGTCCCCAGCAGCCTGCCTCTGCTTTGACTTGGACCTCCGTGGTCCACCCTGGCCTTACGTTTCCAGATCTGGGGTCGGTCACTTCTTTGTAGAGGCTGATGTCCAGGTAGTAGCCCGACTCGTTGGTGATGAACAGGCGGATGGGAACGGCCCTGCCCGTGGTGGTCTGGCGGATGTTGATCTTGACCTCGGCCTGCAGCACGCGGAGTTTCCACAGCCGGCTGCCGTAGCGCATCACCATGGAGCGCACCGACTCCTCGATCTGTGCCAAAGCAGAGCAAGTCCACGTTCAGAGGCCATTCCACCCACATGCTTCCAAGGGCACCCGTGACAACAGGCAATGAGACACTAAATGAGTGCTAAATGCCTGGGACCTGGAACTACCCAGCAAAGCAGGAGCTCCTAGCAACCAAAGGCATCTTGCTAAGTACGTAAGACCCGCTATCTCGTTTCATCCCCATACGTCCAGAGCAGGGCCACTTTTCTCATGTGTGGTACTGAGGATGGAACCCAGGGCCTCGCGCATGCTAGGCAAGGACTCGGACACCACACCACACCCTCAGCTGGAGGCAGGTATTTTTATCCCCCACTGACAGATGAGGAAACTGAGGCTGAGAGGTGACTGAGCTAGGGCGCCCCACGCGATCCCATCTTTCTGGGCCTCTCAAGGCTTTGCGGTTCTGTCCTGGAAATATGTGGACTAGTGAGGTCAGGGTGTCTGCGGGGGCCCTCTGCACCCCACAGGTGCACTGGCATTCTCTCATCACCAGCTCAGCCACAGACTTGGGGTCCTCACTGTCCCCACACTCCACCCTCCATCCCCAACAGATCCTGAAACCAGACAATGGGCCAAATTCTACTTTGCAAGATGTTCTGGGCACGCACGCCACCCTTCCCAGGAAGGCCGGTGCTCCTGTGGCTGCGGAGGCTCAGGCAGGGGCATTCAGCCTGGGCCTCAGGTCTCAAGGGCCAGGAGACGGAGCCCCAGAGCAACACGGTGGGAAGAGCCCAGAGAGAGGGAATGCAGGGCCCAGTCAGAGCCCCCAGAGGGTGACCTTGGAGGGGTCCATGATGACGGTGGGCACGAAGTTGAGGAAGATGTGGTTGCAGTCGGTGCGCACGCTGGTGTTGTTGAACGCCACCTCCAGCTCGTCCATGGCCTCGAGGAGCAGCCGCTCGCCCTCGTTCTGCAGGTACTCGAAGGAGGCTTCCTGTCAAAGGGCGAGAGGACCTCGGCTCAGGACAGGACCTCAGGGCCCACACGCACCCTCGGAGAGGAAAATGCGGCCCTCCTCCAGGAGCGCCTGGTAGCAGCGGAGGAACCTGTCCATTCGCCCAGGCTGCGTGGCACGTTTGCCAGGCTTCAATTTGCTATATCAGGTGCCTGGCCATCGGGGGTGGGGTGACGGGCCCTCCAGGGCTGCCATTCCTAGAGACGGCATACGCCTGTCCAGGGAGTGGACTTTTTCACATGTAAACTGACCCAAAACCCAATGTAAATGCTGCCCTTTACCTGCTCACAGCCCAGGCCACGTCCACCTGCTCTCCTTACTGTGGGGACAGGAACCCAACAACCACGGGCAACCCTGTGCCCGGCCTGCTGGGAGTACTCAACCAGCCAACCTGCACCTGCCTGCGCTGCCTGCTCTGTCCCTTCCTTCCTCTCTTCAAAACCCACAAAACAAAAAAAAGGGAGTTTTTTGTCCATTTTTGCTCTTTACTCCTTCAACCACCTGGCCACGTGCCTGTGCTTTTCCATGAACCCCTATCGTGGGCCAAGCCCCTCCTCAGGCCTGTAAGACACTAGCTCTCCAATGACAATCACATCGTGATCTCCTGGCCTTGCCATTCCTAAACAATGATAAAACCCATTCCAACACCTCCTTGGCTGAAGTAGCAAAAAACTGAGATTAATTCAGTATCCATCAAGAAGGAACTGGTTTTGAAAAAAGATACTATAGTCAGGCTTGGTGGTGGGCGCCTATCATCTCAGTGGCTCAGGAGGCTGAGGCAGGAGGATCTCCAGTTCAAAGCCAGCCTCAGCAAGGGCGAGGCGCTAAGCAACTTGTGAGACCCTGTCTCTACATAAAACACAAAATAGGGCTGGGGATGTGGCTCAGTGGTCGAGTGCCCCTGAGTTCAGTCCCTGGTACCAAAAAAAAAAAAAAAAAAAAGATAGTACACACATTCGCGCACACACACACGTGCGCGCGCACACATGTCCATGAAAGGCTGTAGCACACATCATGGATCAAGCTTCATTACCATGGAAAAAGGTCTACAAGTAACTGTCCAGTAGAAAAGGTTTCAGTTTCCAAATGACATGTCCACCCTGAGCTCTTATCTGCAACACTATAGCCCCGACTCTGGAGATGGAATTATGGTTAGAAAGGGTCACCAACAGGGCCAGCCCCTCAGCAGCAGAATTCTGGTTCCTGTCGCTTGGTTTTTAAGAAACAGTTTTCAGGATTGGTTGAGATTTTTACAGTATGATCATGGGTTATTTTTCTAAAAGCAAGAAGAAGGAAAAAAAGATCACTCGATCAGCAAATATAAGAAATTTCCTGAACGAAGAAGTATCGTTCTACCTCCTCAGCCTTGCTGTCATGCAGAGAGAGCCACATGATTCAACACAGTGATCCAAGAGCCACCAGCTGGGACAAAATAGGCCATCTTGCTGTCTGCCTCCTCCCAGATCTGAGTGTCACACTGGCAGGGTTATGTGTGCCCAGCACGTCCTGGAATCCCCAGTGTGCAGCTCAGAGCAGGACCTCGAGGAAGGGAAGGCCAGGGCATGAAGGATTCAGAGGAAGGTAGAAACACCTGTGGCCCTTACCTTGGTGATCAGGTCCGAGTGCCGGATGATGGCGCGGATGAAGAACCTGTGGTCTGTCACTTCTGCCCCTTCCCTCACTTTGGCGGCACCCAGGTAAAGGTGCATCTTGTGGTTGGCACAGGGCACCGCCCTCAGGTCAAAGTTGCGCATCCGGCTGAGCTCCAGCTGGAAGGCCAGCGCGGGCTCCAGGTGACGGTAAATGCGATCTTCTGCAAACTGTAGGCCAGCCGGAGAGAGGGCAGACACATGGAGACAGACAGACAGACACAGACACACACACAGACACACAGACACACACGGAGTCTGATGCTGCAACTCTGTGCCTGTGTGGTCCAGGCCCTAGCCTGCAGACCCCTGGTGCTCGGGAATATGGCTTTCATTGTGTCACCTCATTGTGAGCAATCCCCAGGGCTCACGAGATTTGGGGTTTCGCAAAGATCCAAGGAGAGCCACAAGCTTGCAAGACTGGGGTGCTAGGGAGCGCCTCTCGGTTCCTGGTGAGCCCTACTAGTCCCCACATCCGCCAGAATGATGAGACCCCCTCTCTCTGTCACAGTGTGTAGTATTCCTCAAGATGTCACTAACCCCAGGTTTCTTGGTGGAAATTGGTCCCCAAAAGGAAGCAACTGACAGTGCTGGAGATGGAACGAGAGAAAAAAACGAAGAACCTAAAAAAAGTTGGGCTTTGGATAAATTACAATGCAAAATGCTGAGCTTGGTGGGGTCTTGAATCTGTGCTGGGGACAAGCCCACCTGCTGGACTAGGATCAGGAAAGACTCCAGGGCCAGACACTGCATGTTTCAGGCTGATGAACCACGCGGCTCCTGTCACAGCACCTCAACTTTGCTGCCACTGTGTGACAGCCACTATGTCATCCAACACATGTGGCTGTGCTCCAGTGAAACTTTATTTATAAAACAGGAAGCTGGTCTGTTTGCCAACCACGGGTCCAGAAGAACATAAGGATGGGAGGTTGGGATAATTACTGAGGACACCAGCAAACCCCAAAACTCAGAGGAGGTGGAAAGAGGATGATCCCGAGGGTCTGAGCTCCCTGCAGGAAATGTGGGGTTCTCATTGGAAATACAACTTCAGAGGAAAGCTGGAGTCTAAACAGCACTTGCCATGTTCTAGAAAGCGAGCATGCCCGTAGGACTGGGCAAATTCCTCATCAATATCAAAGAAGTCAGTGGGGAGAGAACACACGTTGCTACTTATGATCATACCTCATCTCTTGCTCTGAATGTGAAAAACTTGGGAAATTCTTTCTGCAAAAAGAAATCCATAGGAAAGATGATTAGATCAAACAAGACTCCTTGACATATCTTCTATATTTATTTTGCGATTGTTAACAATAAACCATTTGGCTTTCAGAATGAATCGTGTGAAAGGTGTTTTCTAATAATGGATCGCTTCTACCCCAGCTGTATTAAAAAAAAAAAAAACAGACCAAATAAACCCTGAGGTTCAGAGAATGGAAAAGACAGGTCAGATGAACTGAGAGCTGGACTGACCTCTTGGGCGATCAGGAATGTGATTCTTCGGAGTCCGTAATCCACAAGGATATTTTTCTGCATTAAAAACCAGAGACACCATGGAATATTACATGGCCATAAAAAGCACTGGCGAGTTGATACATGTTACCCTGTGGCTGAACCCGGCAAACATGTGCAGTAGAAGAAGCCAGGCATGAAAGACCCCCTAGCATGTGGTTCCACGTGTATGAAAAATCCAGAATGAGGAATCTGCAGACACAAAAAGTAGATCAGTGGTTGCCCAAGGGTGGGATGGGGAGAGGGTTTGGGTTGGGGGGTGATGGGAGTGACCTCTAATGTGTACAGGGGTTGGGTTTTGTTGGGGTTTTTTTTGTTGTTGTTGTTCTTGTTTTTGTACCAGGGATTGAACTCAGGGGCACTCGACCACTGAGCCACCTCCCCAGCCCTATTTTGTATTTTATTGAGAGACAGGGTCTCACTGAGTGGTTAGCACCTTGCTTTTTGCTGAGGCTGGTTTTGAACTCGCAATCCTCCTGCCTCAGCCTCCTGAGCCACTAGGATGACAGGTGTGCGCCACCGTGCCCAGCGGGTACAGGGTTTTCTTGGGAGGTGAAGGGAATGAAACTATTATAAAATTAACTGTGGTCATGGTCGTGCAACCCGGTGAGTGCACTAAAAAGCACTGAACTGTACACTTTTGATGGGTGAACTGTGTACTGTGTGAATTATATCTCAATAAAGGTGTTATAGGAAGAGACAGGCCAATGTCATGTCCACCATAATACATATAATTTGCATTGGTCAGTTACACCTCGACCAAGCTACGGGAAAATACAAGCTGAGCGAGAATACCCAGCACAGAAGAGTACAGACTGCTGTCATTTACAGAAACTTCAAGAACAGATGAACTGACTGTGTCAGAAGGGGAGAGGACACAGGACAGCCTCCAGGGGCCCCGAGGGCCCATTTGTGATCTGAACACCAATCCTATGGTGGAAAACACATCAAGCTTTGTGCATCTATGCTTTCACGCTTTCCTGTCAGACTCTGAAAAAAAAAAAATTACACAAGAAAAGTGTGAAAGTGTTCTCTATTGCTCCTTAAATGAAATCAATACTGTGACATAAAGTTCTGTGGGAAAGCCGGGTGCAGTGGCGCATGCCTGTAATCCTGGTGGCTCGAGAGGCTGAGGCAGGAGGATCGCAAGTTCAAAGCCAGCCTCAGCAAAAGCAAGGGCCTAAGCAACTCAGTGAGACCCTGTCTCCACATAAAACACAAAATAGGGCTGGGGATGTGGCTCAGTGGTTGAGTGCCCCTGGGTTCAATCCCTGGTACCAAAAGAAAGAAAGAAAGAAAGAAAAGTAAAAAGTTCTGTGGGGAAAGAAAGAAAACAAGGTTATCACTTAATTTATTAACCTGGTAAAGACAATTATTAGGGGAAATGGATGGTGTCAGCCTGTTTCAGAAAGAGATAAGTTCACATACAAAAGAACGTCGGAGGAAAGCAGGCTGGAGAGAGAACAGAGAGACTGCAACAGGAAGATCCCAGTGTGACAGTAGCAGCCTGGTCACTGGTCCTCAACCCAGGCCACATGCAGGTGTGCATATCAGAGAACATGCTTGTGGGTGTGCATGTCTGAGCGGTGTGTGCAAATGTGCACAAACATGCGCTTGACGTAAAAATGTCTAAATACGGAATTACACAGCGTAGAAAAGCTTTTCCTTTCCAACAGCTGCCACCCTTCCCGCCCTCCGTTCTTCAGTATGTTCCACATTTAAAGTTTGCATAGATGTATTTAATCTCTTACATCTCAGAGCTATCCTCGATGCTACTCCTCCTGCTTCTCCACATCTGTCTGCAGCGCAGGCCCTTGAACACATCCATGGCCAGCAAGAGAACATATACTAGGGGTGACCACATGCTTGCAAAAGCGACCTGCAGCTATTTTCCTACTCAGTCATCTACATAAGTGGCATTTAAAAATTGCAAGTTTCTTGGTTATTCCAATAAAATAAACCTCAAACTATTCAGCTTCTCCATGCTCCTGACAGGCTAAGCAGTGTATATTTTTGGTCTTTTAATCACTGTAGCTTCCGGGTGTGGAGGCTGAGGCAGGAGGATCGTAAGTTTGAGGCTAGCCTCAGCAATTTATCAAGGCTCTAAGCAATTTGGCAAGAGCCTGTCTCAAGATATAAAATAAAAATGGCTGGAGATGTGGCTCAATTATAAAGTGCCCCTGGGAGCCCCCCACCCCCACCCCCGGCCAAAACAAAAAGAAGAAAAGAGAAAAAGAAGCCAAAGTTTTGCAGGGTCAGCCCTCTCTGCCCAAGGACAATGCTCCAAGGACCAGCAGAGCTAGGGTGGGACCCAGGTGTGTGGCCTGCCTCCCTAACACAGCTCAGGCCAAGACCAGCCTCTCCTCCCTCTCCAGGGGCCTCTCCACCACCAAACTCACATTGAAACTTAATTCCCCAATGTAACAGTATTGAGGGGGCAGGGCCTTTAAGAGAGGTAATTAGTAATTAGCTCATGGGGTTACACCAGCCTCATTCTTGCAGGACCAGGCTCCTTCCCAAGAGCCAGCCTGGCCCTTCCCCGTCTCTAGCTTCCACTCTCACCACATGCTCACTTATACATGCTCTTGCTCTGTGATGATGCCACCTGCCACACTGTGACACAGTACCAGCCCTCACCAGATGCAAGTGCCCAACACAGCCTCCAGAACTGTAAGCTAAAACCTCTTTACTTTATAAAAGTTACCCAGCCTCAAGTGTTTTATTCTGGCAATACCAAACAGACTACCTGCTCCCCTCAATGGCAGGGGCACACTCAGAGTACCTTGGACTGTACAAATGTCCTGAAAATCGGCACCAGTGCCTCATCCTCCAAATGGTCTGCACACTGGAGGGCCACATTCAGGATGTGGATGGGCTCTTCTCGTAGGTTCTAAGAGAGAAAAACAGAGCTGAGAGTAGAAGGATCAGGAGGCGCAGCCCGCTCTCTTGGTGGGTTGCTCCCTGGGCTCAGACACTGACCTTGTTATCGTCCTCAGAATACAGAGAGGTGCGGGCCTTGCTGAAGAGAGGGATGTCCTTGGGCACATTGGCAAAGCAGGAGATGACCTCATCGAAGTTTCTGGGGGTGCAGGGCAGAGGAGGAAAGCTAAGAGGCCAGTCTCATTAAGACCAGATCAAGCCGGGTGCGGTGGCTCACGCTTGTAATCCCAGCACTTTGGGAGGCTGAGACAGGAGAATCGCAAGTTCAAAGCCAGCCTCAGCAATGGCGAGGCACTAAGCAACTCAGTGAGACCCTGTCTCTACATAAAAAAAACACAAAATAGGGCTGGGGATGTGGCTCAGTGGACGAGTGCCCCTGAGTTCAATCCCCAGTACCAAAAAAAAAAAAAAAAAAAAAGACCAGATCAAGCTTTCACGCCAGGCATCCGGGAGCCCCAGGGCCTCGCTCTTTCTTAGCCAACACAGGGTTCAAGTAGTTCCTTAACTCAGTCTAAAGCACCCCAACAAAGTTGTTCCCCAAAGGAAACAATGCAGGCCAGAATCAGGAACCGAGGACAGGATTCTAATAGTCTGGGCCAGCACCTGGGCGTGAGGGCAACTCTTGATTCCCTCTGACTGGCTCAGAGGCCCCAGTGACCTCGCCTCACCTAAGTCACCTGAGGGTCCTAAGAAAAATCCCTGCACCCCAGAAATTTGATAATTCAACAGGATAACCCAAGCACAACACAGAACTCACAGTAACAAGTGGTGGAAAAAATTGATAACAGTACTGAGAGCGGACATTTAACAAGCACGTCATTTACGTGTGAATCATATTTTAAGTATCTTATTTCACATACACTATCTCATTTAATTTTCATGATGCCCCATTGAAGTAGATCCTTCTATGACATCTGTTTTACAGATGGGAAGACTAAGAGAGGTTAAATAATTTGTTCAGTCTCACAGGAAGTGCAGAGTTGGGATTTGAACATGGGTAAGCTATCGTGTGGCCTCACACTCAAGTTATAGTGCTATTGATTATTATTTTGTTTTGTTTTTGTGGGTTTTTTTGTTTTGTTTTGTTTTGTTTTTTGTGGTACTGAGGATTAAACCCAGGCCCTTGCCTCGCATGTACTAGGTAAACACTCTGTCTTAAATTTTTATTTAGAGACAGAGTCTCCCTAATTTGCCCAGGCTGGCCTCAAACTTGCAATCCTCCTGCCTCAGCCTCTCCAGTAGCTGGGATGACAGCTGTGAATCCCCCTGCCCAGTTTGTTGTTTTTTAAATTTATTTTTAACTGCTACATAAAATGCAAAAATTATACATAGTAATGGAGAATCAGGTCATGTTTCAATACACATACATATACATGGTGTACTGTTTAAATCACATTAAACGTATTTATCTCCTGGAATGTTTATCTTTATGGTGCAAACTTTCAAAAAGCCTTTCTTCTAGCTTTTTTTGCGGGGGGTACTGGGGATCGAACTCAGGGGCACTCGACCACTGAGCCACACCCCCAGCCCTATTTTGTGTTTTATGTAGAGACAGGGTCTCACTGAGTTGCTTAGCACCTCGCCATTGCTGAGGCTGGCTTTGAACTCGCGATCCTCCTGCCTCAGCCTCCCTGAGTGCTAGGATGACAGGCGTGCACCGCGCCCGGCTTCTAGCTTTTTGCATGGTACGTTGCTCCCTCGGGTTATCCTGCTAACGCAGCAGCACACAGGACCTCTGGCTCCTATCTCATGGTAGCTCTGCGCCCTCCATCGACTTTCCCATTGTTCCTTGTGACGTCTCAGTCCCCCCCAAGCCATGTGTCAAATGAATGGGCGGAGCCAGGGAAGCCGACCCCAAACCCTGCTTTGTGTTTGGGAGACCAGGCCGCACCGTACCTGATGAAATCCTCAAACCTCCGGAAGGCGACCATAGCCCCCATGCGTTGGCACAGCGGAGAGAAGCCACTGTCCATGAAGAGCTCTGTGCTGTGCCTTAGCAGATCTGGGTTGGTGACACTTATGGGCACGGCCATCCTGCAGGGTGACAAGTGGAGGATGAGGCAGCTGTGACTGTGCCTCAGGGTGCCAGACTAGGACTAGCGCCCCCCTACACTGGGGCTCTGAAACTGCAGATGGGAGAGGACCCCAAGGTCGGGGCCAGCGGGTAGAGGGTCTCATCCGATTCCGTGGGACCTGGTGGAGTCAGAGTGAATGGATGCATGGCGCGTGTACCCAAGAGTCCAGCTCCAGCACAGTCCCCAGGTACATCCAAAGTGGTGACTGTAGCCACAGGGAACTAACACTCGGCATCAATTTCTCCTGCAGAGGCCCAGGTAGCTGGCAAGGGGGCAGCCTCAGTGCTGGGGACACTCCAGGTCTCCACTCCCCGTCACCCATCTCCCTCCATCAAATCCCTCTTAGGACAAGATCAGCAGCCTCTTAGAGTCCAGGCAGCCGCTGCTCCCAGGACTGGCTCACCAGGAGCAAGTACAAAGGGGCCACCTCAGGAGTTCAGAATCAAGCCCTGGACTCAGATGAAGGAGCAGCGATGGGATGCGTGCAGAAGATCAACTCAGAAGCCTGAGTGGCACGCCGCAGAGACGAGACCTGCGTGCAAGGCTGGCCCATGGCTGACACCCAGGAACTGGGATCTGGGGAAGGCGCCCACTCCTTCCTAAACGACAAGGCTGGCTCGCTGTGCCTGAGCCATGTGCACAGGCCACGTGGTGTGCGGAGCACCTGCCTTCTGGGAGCCTGGGCTCTGCCTGAGAGGCAGAGGGTCCTCAGTGACCAGCTACCAACTGAAAGCCTCGGTGAGGTCACTCACAAGCCAAAAGGCGACACTGCACACCTGCTGTCAGAGCATGGCTGGAAGAAGACTCTCCAGGCCTTCCTCCGCTCTCCTCCGGACTCCACCCCTTCGCCTCCGCGGATCCTACCGTGTGTCTGGGCACTGTTCTAAGTCAGAGTTGTGAGTAAGGGACCGTACTCGATCCTGAGTCCTCCCAGCAAGTCCTCCAACCTGGGGATGCTCTCGGGCACTCCCAGCACAGATATCCAAGATCCTGTTGGTCCCCTGGCAACCATGATCCAGGCCCCCTGCTCCTGGACAACTAAATCCAGAGGTCACATGCTGGCATTCAGTGTCACTAAACTCAACTGACTTTGGAGCACCCGGCGCTTCTAACAAACAGGAGCTGGCACAGTTCACGCTGAAGACTTGCCTGTTCTTTCTCTGCCAGAGAGGAAAAAAATGTGGAAAAGCCTGGCCTGCTTGACCACCGTCTGCAGGGCAACACTGGACGGGGCTAGAGGCCAGGAGGTGCACTCAGGTCCCACCCAGCCCTCTCACAGCTCCCTGGGCCCCTGGAGCAAGTGACTGCAGGATGTGACTGACTTCCCTTTGGTCCCAGTGACCCAACTTACCATGTACCTGGCTCTAGAGACGTGAGAACTGAGGGCCATGCCAGGCCCTCCTAGCGGGGAGAACTCCATCCAAACAGCCCTCTCCAGTGGCCTCCAAGGGCTGGGCTCTAGGGTCAGCCACAGGCCCAGAGTTATCAGCCAGCAAAGGCTAGAATATAAGACTCAGAGCAAAGGCCAGAATATAAGACCTAGATGAGGACCTGCCCCCCCTAGGGTCCTCAGTGTCTTTCTGGGTCAAAACAGGACCTGGCGCCCATCCTGGGCAATAGCCTGGTATCCACACAGGTCCTCCTGGAGACACGACACAGGCCCAAGGTCCTTGAGGGAGTGCCCTTCCTTTCCTAGCAGGGCTGAAGTGTTAACAGTGAAGTCAGGAGAGAAAAGAACCGCCCCCCCAATGGCAGGAAAAAGTCTCACATCACACCTTCCGCTACCCCCAAAATGACCCCAGGCCAGAAACAGTACAAGGCTTTTCTCAAAATGGGGTAAAATATCACAATTCTCTTTTTAGAAATTCGAAGGGGAAAAGTAAGTGATACGTTGCCTAGGGCCTTGCCACGTTGCTGAGGCTGGCTCTGAGCTCGAGATCCTCCTGCCTCAGCCTTCCGAGCTGCTGGGATGACAGGCATGCGCCACTGCACCCAGCCTAAAATACATTTTTCAAAATTCCAAGAGACCAGGAAAATCTCTGCTTCAGGAAAACATGAAACCTGCTGCCTGTAGAGATATAAGATCTGATCGGTGGAACCCCCAAATCACCACGGCACCATTCTAGCCACAAGCAAGGCCTCTGGGAAACCCCACAGGAAGCCATAACAGAGGAAGCAGGAAGAGTGTAAGGGAATGTTCCGGACACTACAAGGGGGCATAATTACTTTATAGAAGATATGGCACGCCACCTGACCAGAATGGGACTTCACGTCCTGAAATAAGACGGGTTAAAAAACAGACTGTGAGGGCTGGGGTTGTGGCTCAGTGGTAGAGCGCTTGCCCAGCACGCATGAAGCACTGGGTTCGATCCTCAGCACCACATAAAAATAAATAAAATAAAGATATTGTGTCCATCTACAACTAAAAAACAATTAAAAAAAAAACAAAAACAAAAACAGACTGTGAGCCAGCAGTACAGACACATCGCTGTCCCCAGGCGAGAACACCACGGGGACTCACTGAACCACGGCTTTTGGATGGCAGACTCCAGTGGACACAGGCCAAGACACGTGCCCCTGCACCTGGCTCCCACGCATGCCAAGGGCTGTGGGAAGAACTCTGAGATGAGACCAGAAGGCACGCTTGGCTTCCTATCCCACATTCAGCCTAGGTCAGGTGAAGCCCCAGGGCTCCCATCTGTAAAATGCAGACGAGACCACATTTTGGGCCAACAGATAGCAAAAGCTTAATGAAATAAGAATATAAAACACTGGGCACAGTGTCCAGCTAATAGCATGCCCCCGGGCAGCTATAACATCATCAGTTATACTCATCACAGGGATTGCTAATACCCACAAATTTCTCTGTGCCAGGTGCTGTCCTAAATGTTATATGTACCTCATCTCATTAACTCTTCACAATGGTCTAGGACAGCCTTCTCTACTGGAACTTTCTGTAATGATGGAATGTTCTAGAACATTCCTGCACTGTCCAATATGGCACCCGTGAGCCCCATGTGGCTACTGGGTACTTTAAATGCAGCTGTTACGACCGAGAGGATGAAGTTTTCTGTGTCGTTTCCATTTGTTTTAATTTCAAGAGGTACAGGTGGGTCCAACAGTGTAGGTGTACGAGGTGGACGGTGGTTTTACCTCCACTTTACAGACGAGAGCATGGAGCTGTGGGAGAGCCACAGTGAGGAAGGGGGCTGGGTCCTTCCAGAGACAAGAAAGACTACCTTGGTCAGGGAGGAGAGACACAAGTTGTGCGCCAGTGCATACCGGTTAGGGTGGGAAGACGGTAGCATAAACTGGAATTCCACCACACAGGTGCCGTCTGGGAGCTGCCGGTGCTGCAGGCTGTTTAACTCATAAGCAATGTAGCCTCTCCGCACATAGACCTGATGGGGAAAAAACACTGTGGACATCCAGAGGGCATCAGCGTCCTCCAATCCCAAAAAACCCAGGCTGAAGGGACACCAGAAAAGGTATCCACTGAACCTCTAAGCAGCGGTTAAGAACGTCTCAGTAAGAGTGGATAAAGGCGTTTTGTTTGTAAAGGGCTAGATGTCAAATACTTTGGGCTCTGTGGGACATATCATCTCTGTTACAGATACTTGATTCTACTGCTTTATGGAAGCAGCCATGAAGATATATATGTAAATGAACAGGTGAGGTCGTGTTCCAAAAATTTTATTTATGAAAACAGGCAGTGGCCCAAATATGTCCATGGGCTGTAGTTTGCTAAGCCCTGCTCTAAAGCAGCTCTGGCCAAAAGATATACAACACAAGCAATACCTATGATTCTATTTTTTTTTTTAGTAGCCATGTAGGGAAAAAAAGGAACAGCCAAAAAAAATTTAATAATATTTTTATTTCTCCCCCAAATATTATCACTTCAATATGTAGTAGGAGAAAATATTTAGATATTTACATTCTTTCCCCCTTACTAGGTCTTTGGAATCAGGCACGACTCAACTCAGACAAGTGGAATTTTAAGTGCTCACTAACCACATGGGCCCAGTGGCTGCCGTAGTGGACGACACTATGTAGAGTTCAAGGGCTGGGAGTTTTTCAACTGCATGGGGAATGACAGTCTATGCAAAAAGAATAAAAATAGCAGACCTCACTGCTGCCCTTTAAAACATCTGCTTCCAGCTGTGTGCAGTGGCGCACGCCTGTCATTCCAGTGGCTCAGGAGGCTGAGGCAGGAGGATCATGAGTTCAAAGCCAGCCTCTGCAAAAGTGAGGCCCTATGCAACTCAGTGAGACCCTCTCTCTAAATAAAATACAAAATAGGGCTGGGGATGTAGTTCAGTGGTCAAGTTCCCTGGAGTTTAATCCCTGGTACTCATCCCGCTCTGGAAAAGAAGTACATCCTAGGAAAATCTCTAATAGACATAAATAAGACTTAGCACTTTAAAAAATACTTATGAGTTGGGCACAATGGCACGGGCCTGTCATCTCAACAGCTCAGGAGGCTGAGGCAGGATTGCAAGTTCAAGGTCAGCCTCAGCTATTAGGGAGAGTCTGTCTCAAAATAAAAAATAAAAAGGGCTGGGAACGTGGCTCAGTGATAGAGCACCTCTGGGTTCAATCCTCAGTACTACAAAATGAATAAATAATAAAGATTTAATAAAATGAAATTAAAAGTACTGACAAGATGTACTGGGCCTCATCGTTGGAATATCAACGTGAGACCTCAGTAGGACTCTTCCAGAGCTGAACCCATAGAAGGGGTGTAACCTGCAGGTTCAGGGGCCCCTGTGGCTGTCACATGCTCACAAGCCTCAAAAGGTCTCCACGAAGACCCATCCAAACCTGGCCTTCTGGTGGGTGATTCAGAGTCTAAAAGATCCAGGAAAGAGTGGGGGACAGTGGGGGCCAAGCCACTGAGCTCAGAGAGCCAGAACATGAGGCAAAACCACCACCAGTCACACAGTTCAGGGTAAGAGAGCCACCTAAGAACCCAAGAGTCACCTCCTGCAGCCTACAAAAAGCAGATTAAAACTGAATTCCTGAAACTAACGGAACACCTCTTGGCCCCTAAACTCAGGAGACCAGAGCAGGAGCAAGAGCACCTGACTGTCATCTGGGTTTTGCTGGTGGTCATCCTCTTCTCTGTCCCGTCACTTTATATAGTCACCCAGGCCCCTCCTGGCTCTCAGTGCTCCAGGGAGAAAAGTCTATCCAAGGCATTAACGCACACAAGTCAGCAAGTCTGGACAAGGCACCCTGGACTTGGTTCTGGGAGTTAGCAGCTAACTGTGCCCTGCCTGGAAGCAGCTGTAGTGACACAGGACACAGCAGTCGTCACCTGTACAGACTTTGCAATAAAACAGACCTAGAGGAAATCCTGGTTCTGCCTTGCCGAGCTGTGGGACCTTGAGCAAGTCATGTCCCCTCTCTGTGTCTCAGTTCATTTCTCTGCAGGATGGAATACCTAACTTGGAGAGCATAAGGTCATGTCTGCAAGGCCACAGCCGGGGGTGGGGGGTGTCAGGCGTGGGGCCGGCAGGCACTGAATGCTACCACTGGCAAGCCATGGTTCCCTAGGCCTCCCCGACTTACCTCCAGGGAAGCCATGCAAACGACCTTGTTAGCATGGTAGAAGAAAGTGGGCAGGACGTCAAATATGGTCGTTTCTGAAAGTATTAATTTCTATGGGGAATGGAAAAAGGGGGAAAAAAAAGGTGAACAAGTTTTAACCACCAACCAGAGGTATGAGAAGGGTGGGCACAGGAGAAGATGGCCGTGGTGCTATCCCTGATGGCGACCAATGGCCCCGGCCCTCCGGGTTCCTCCTATGTGGAGGAAGTCTCAGAAGATCTGCCAATGAAGCCCCGGATGCTGGGGAAGGCTCCCAGCTTCAGATGCTGAGGGGGTTCCTGGAAGCTTGTAAAGGAGCACTGTGAAGGCAGGGGGAGCCTGCAGTCCCCGGGACCCCCACCTGGGCCAGGGCGTGCTCTGTGGAAGAGGCAAGGAAGGAAATGTCTCACCTTGAGGTTTTCCGGGCAGAACTGGTGGCCATACATATCAATGGCAGACAGGAAAATAGACTCCACCTGGTTGTGCCTCAGCTCAAAGGAGGGGAGGTGGGAGGCAATCAGCACCTGTTGGGGAGGGGGTGAGGGCTGGCATAAAAGAAGCCAGGGTGGGCTTGGGAAAGCCACACGGGGTCCCTGTGCCTGGAGCCCTGACCTGTCTGGCTCTGAGGGCCACCTTGCAGTGCTCGGTCTTGCTCAGCTGCGTGAGCTCGTTGAGGATGGAGGTCAGCTCATCCGACAGGGAGGGGTCTGGGCCGCAGAGCTCATCCTTTAGGGGACAAAAACAGAATCCAAATGAATTTTCTCTGCCAGAGGGGAACAGGCCAGCCCTCACCTTGGCCAGGTATAAAGCTGCCCCAGTAACCAGTGTCCACTGTCAGGGCAAGAGGTACAGCCTGAGACTCGCCTCTGCCCCTTCCTGCCTTGGATCCATCCCACCCACCCAGCCACCCACTCATACTCCAGAACATGCCCTCCATACCTGTTAAGAAGAAAAATACAATCAAGTCTTTGCCTAGAGCCCAGGTTGCGTGAGCTTTCTTTAAAATGCTTGGGAAGAGCAGTGTTTAGGATTTCAGATTTTTTTTTGGATTTTGGGGTATCTGCATATACATAATGAGCTACCTTAGGGACGGAACCCAAATCTAGACGTGAAACTCGCGTATGTTCCATGCACCCTGGGACTAGGGATAGAGCACAGCGGTGGAGCCCTTGCCTAGCATGTGGAAGGCCCTGGGCTAGATCCCTAGCACTGCAAAAATAAACAAACAGATAAACAAATAGTTGCATATATGCCTTATACACACAGCCTGAAGGTAATTTTTTGTACAGTATTTTTAGTTCATCTGCATTCCAACTGTAATCCATCATGAGGTCAGAAGCAGAATTTTCCATTTGTGGTATCATGCTGGTGTTCAAAAACTTTCAGGTTTTGGGGCATTTTGGATTTTTGGATCAGGGATGCTCACCCTTATACTATTCTAGTGAGCATTCAGCAGGTGCTTACTATATGCCAGGAAAGCAGCTAGATCCCTTACACATTTTTCTCCCTATTCTCCCAACCCTCTAAGGAGCTATTATCAGGATCCCCATTTTACAGATGAGGAAACTGAGGCTCAGAGAGGCACCCTGCCTTGCCCCAAGGCCACCGAGCCTGTGTAAGGTACAGCAGATTGGAGCACGGGTCTATTGGGTCCCTGAAGCCTCTGGCTCTTTCCCCTGCACACTGCTACCTGACTTCAAGGGTTCAGTTTCAGAGGGGAGGAGCCAGGAGTCAAATCTTGCAAAAGAAAAAGGGATGCTGAGTCCTGTATGCATCATTTCTTGCTGCTTCTGAGTGGGGGACCTTCCTTCAGAGACCAGGCCTGTGGTCTCTGCATCTTCCCTTGTACACTAAGCACAAAAGGGCCTCGGGAACGGCCAGAGCAGGCACTTTCTCCACACTCACGGAAGAGAGACCTCGTCCCCATCAGCCACCACTGCTCCCCAAGAAGTCTCACCAGATGGTGGGGCTGTGAGCCACGCTTCTGCATGCTCCCACCTGTTCCTAATTGTGTTAAACCCACACCACTTTTATAGTCAAAAGGTTTTTAATGTATTAATATTTCATACACAAGCACATAGGCCATGTCAATGCTGAAGAAATTTCATAGGAAATTATCTTAAATCCTCTCTCCTTCCCCAATTCTGATTTGCTCTGTATAGTCAAGGGGTGGTGGCACTGCCCTCACCATGCCACCCAGCTTGTGGTTCAAGGAGAGCCCAGGGGGCAGGTGCTGTCCAGCCACCAGGCTGGAAGTGTATGATCACTGTGTGTGTGTGTGTGTGTGAGAGAGAGCATTTTAAAAGCCGAGAGACCACCCTGTACACACACTAGAGCCTCAAAAACACTTCTTTCTTGTGAACTTGTGTGACTATTCACATTTTAGTCTACGCTATCACGTTTTGTTTTGTCTTGTTGCAAAGTCCGATGACCACTAAATGACAAGCAGAAACTATGTCTCCTTAAAAGACTCAAAACAATCTCATCTCACAGTCATCAAATCCGAAAGTCTTTGCTGAAAGCTTCTGAGCTACCAAATACCACCAGAGGTGAAGAGCACTCAGGAGAGCCAGAGGAGTGGATCTCGCCTCGGACCCCCAAACTACGGCTAAGACAATGTTTTAGTCTCCTTTATTAAGAAGCTCCAAGTGCTGGGCACGGTGGCACATGCTTGTCATTCCAGTAGCTCGGGAGGCTGAGGCAGGAGGATCGCGAGTTCAAAGCCAGACTCAGCAAAAGCGAGGCACATAAGCAACTCAGTGAGACCCTGTCTCTACATAAAATACAAAATAGGGCTGGGGATGTGGCTCAGTGGTCGAGTGCCCCTGAGTTCAATCCTTGGTACCAAAAAAAAGCCCCAAGGAAGCATCTCAATTCTCTGAGCTGGGTCATTCCACCATCTCTCCCAGGCTGACATCTGGTGTACATGATTTTTAAAGACTTCAAGCCCTGAAGAGTCAGTATATCCAAACAAGTAATAAACAGAAAAATCCACGGGCGCAACCCTAACCTTTGAATCCTGAGCTGACCCTCAGGCAAACACTGCTTTACAAACCTTCACAAACACTCCACCAAAGGAAGTGTCTTGGAAAGCATTCTATTATTTTAGCCATGGAATTCTCCCGAAGAGTAGATACCTCCTTGGGCAGAGGTTCCTGATCCTGGCCTCACACTGCAGCCACGTGGGGAGCCCTCCCCACGAAATTGATTTTTAAAAACTTCAGAAGTGTTGAAGATCCATCTGTTGAAAACCCTTAAACACCTGGAGTCACTAATTGCTAAGCTTTCTTCCCATCAGCACCTTGGATAGTGTTCTAATAAGCACATGTGTGCTCACATGCATCCTTTTCTTGAAAGTGGGATGCAGATACCATGATCTTTTACGCTATTTGAGTACATCTCTCTCTAAGAAAAAAGATGTTTTCCCAGCTGCCTACAGAACCACTAAAACATGAAAGAAACTGAGCATGAAACTAATAATATGACTAATACACAGTCCATGTTTAAATTTCCCATTGCTGAAGCTTTCAAAATGACCTCTGGGCTGCATTTCCAACACCTCTCATTTAATTGAATGAAGGGTGAAGTTTGAGCATCTGTATTTTTTCAAAGCCCTGCTGCCCACCAGGTGTTTCTCATGTGAAACCAGGATTGAAATCTGCTACACAAAGGGATGTTAAAATGATCCTCTCCCAAATGCTGACATTTATGAAAACAACTTGTTAGGTGTTTATTCTCCTACACGCCCAGGGCCCAGACTTTGTCCACTACCTGTTGTTGTGTTATAGGAGCCGGGCGCAGTGGTGCACGCCTGTCATCCCAGCAGCGGGGGAGGCTGAGGCAGGAGGATCACCAGTTCAAAGCCAGCCTCAGCAACTTAGCGAGGCCCTAAGTAACTTGGTGAGACCCTGTCTCTGAAAAAATACAAAAAGAGGCTGGAGATGTGGCTCAGTGGTTAAGTGCCCCTGGGTTTAATCCCTGGTACCAAAAACAACAAAAACAAAAACATAGTGTTACAGGAACACAGCCTCCCTCAGCCTAGCTGCTTTCAGATGACAAGCTCACAGGGTTGAGTAGCTGCAACAGAAGCCCTGTGGCCACAAGTCTGAAATATTAACTGTCTGGGACCCTTTATAGAAAAAATTTGCCAAGGCCATCTCACTCTAAGCCAAGTCAAAGTCTCTCCTTCTCTGCTGATCCTACATTTCCCAAGTCATCAGGACCATCATACAGGGGGAAAAAATATTTAATAAGACTGCTAATTACTATCTTGTAGGAGATGCCTTACATCTCCAAGAAGGCACAATTGGAGACCTATCACCAGACCCAGAACCCAATACTCCTAATAGCTCATGATGCTGGAGCCAGGCTGTAGGTTCAAGTCCTGACTCTGTACTCACAAGTTGAGTACCCTTGGGCAAGTGGCTTTACCTCTCTGAGCTCTTCCCAACAGAGGTGAAAACGGTTATTAGGGTTTCTGTGAGAACTAAATGAGTTAATATTTATTCACAAAGTACTGCAAGAGGGCCTGGCACAGAGCAGATGCTTCGGAGTGTCCCTGCCTATTCTTGCAAACCAAGTTTTATTGGAACACAGCCACGCCTCTTCGCTTGCACTGAACAATGGCAGAGCTGAGTGGTCGGGACAGCACCCAACCTACAACGTCCAAAATGTTTGCCTTCTGGCCCTTTCCAGACCCCACCCACCCACGCTTGGGGTGAAGGGCACCCCTCCTGCTTACTATCAGCATGATCACCAGTTGGTTCTTCTTGGCCACCTGTGCGTGAGAGAAGATGCAGTCCAGCACCTGGGACATGTCCGGCTTGAACTGCTCCCTGAGGTTGATCACACACTTGTCATAGTGTGCTAGAGGGGAGAGAAAAGGCGGCCTGGGGTTAAGCCCTGGGCTGCACCCCATGGCCCCTGCCCGGATCTGTTACCAGCGCCAACAGTGGGACATTGTCTCTTGCCTTGTTGGAAATGATGCTCGACACGCAAATATCTTCGCAGGAGATCCAGCACCACCGCCTTCATGTAGCCGCGGGTCCCACTGCGATACCTGGGGAGAGGGGAAGGCAGCCAGGTTACCGCTCACCCTACGTCCTGGAGCATTCCTCAAGGCTTTGATGGTCTTAAAAAGTTATACAGGCACTTTGGGAGGCTGAGACAGGAGGATTGCGAGTTCAAAGCCAGCCTCAGCAACAGCGAGGCGCTAAGCAACTCAGTGAGACCCTGTCTCTACATAAAACATAAAATAGGGCTGGGGATGTGGCTCAGTGGTCGAGTGCCCCTGAGTTCAATTCCCAGTACCAAAAAAAAAATCATACAGTATGTAGAGGCTGTGCCCTCTAATTCTTAGGCCTGCAAGGACGTGGAGCCAGCACCTTGGCCTAGGTCTGTAGCCAGAGAAAACCATCAGACTTGCCTGTCAATCCAGAGGCCATGCTGGGTGAGGACCCAGGATTAAGCCCTGAGCCAGGGCTTGTGCAGCCCAGAGAGAAGGAAAAACAAACTTGAGAGTATTAGATACTAAAAGGGAGAAAGCCAATTTTAACCATGAAAATAAAAATGTCCAATTATCTATCCAATTCATAAAGATGTTTTCCCAAAAGACAAACTTGAAAGACATCTACCAAAAGATAGATCCTGTGTAAATTTCATTTCCCCTTTGAAACAAAACTTTCGCCTGGGTTAAACCGTGTTCCCCAAAGCATTTCATTTCCTCTTCTAAAATATTTCTGAACACAGGGAATTTGGTTTCTCAGGAGGTGTGATACTAAATTTTAGAGAAGCAGAAACCAGCTTAACCCAGCGTGACTAAATAACAAGACAGCAGGAATCTAAAAAAAAGGAAGAAAGAAATCATTGACCCAAATGCAATTGCTTTTTAATCACAGTACAGGGTAGAACTTTGATAATAATGTTCAACATGGAAAAGTTTGCTAGGGAATCGATTAATACCATGTGTTCCTTCCTTCTGAGTGTTTCTCTGAAGCTTAAAGGATGGGTTTAAGGTGAGCAGTGGATGCATTTTAGGGGAGACTTCTCGGCTAGTCATTTTGTAGCCATGCACATCAAAATCCCCCACCTCGGCTGCAGCCCTACCTACATGGCCAATAAGAGCCCCATCAGTTGGGGAACTCCCTGAAAGGAGGCTAGCCTTCTAGGGTCCCCCATTCTCTGTACCTTCTTTTGTTTCTGGCACTTGGTAATTAGGCACTGAATTGACTGGTTCAAATCTGAGAACACTTTCATTCTGTCTTTACAAGCCAAGCTATCTTGCTACATAGGTTCTTCACGAAAAATGGCCAAAATTTCTTTTATCATCAGCACAGTTCTGTAGCAGACAAACCCTGCTCCCTAACTACCTGAGATACAAATTATTCACCAGCTTTCCTTTGCAACGGTCCCCAAGACCATGATGATAATTTGCACAGTCCTTTCTTGTGCATAAAACCATCTCAGCCCACTGTCTCCTAATCCAAGCTACCACCTGGTGAACACTGGCCAAATGTCATCGCTTCCCCAAGGCTGATCCTCGTACGACTCCAAATGACGTATCTTGTGAAGTGTTTTTACACCCATTCCACCTGCGAGACTGAGACCCGCAGAAGTTAAGTCCAGGTCTCCACTTTCAGTAACGGCAGTGCGAGACCTTAAGGTACTCTTGGTCACGAAGGCCCGCCCCTCAGACAGCCCCAGAGCAGCTCTCGAAACGCGTGACCCCTCGCTGTGACAACCGCACCCCTTGGAGGGCCAGGAGTCCTTCACCTCTGGACCAGCTGCACGATGCTCTGAGTATTCATGAAGAAGACCTCTCGGTCGGCCTTGCGCTGCAGGGTGGCAGCGTGGCAGTCCAGGATGGTGGCAATCTGGATGGGACAAGACAGGTCTGACCACTGACAGCCAGATGATGAAGCCCCCAAACAGCAGTCCCCAAAGGAGCCATCACGGGGTCCCACCCAGGGTTCAAAAAAATCCCAGGCCCCATGCCACCTGGTCACCCTGAAACAGCCCTGTTCCTCCCCTTGAGGTACCACGGAAGATTTCAAGAGCTCAGAATGAGAAGTCACCAAAGACGTGCACACAGTCATGTTCTACCTCCCCACAGACAGGAACAGTATTAGGACAGAGGGGAAGGAAAGACCCAACCCCAGCAAAGGTGCAAAGTGGGGAAGGGTCCTATTTTTATAATTAGATTTAATGTCATTGGTCTATCGCTTTGGGCAACAAAAGAAGCTGTTGCTGTTTCCAGTGCTGGGATTGAACCCAGGGCCTCGTGCATGCCCAGCGAGTGCTGTGCCACGGAGCCACAGCCCAACCCTTTTAATTTTTTATTTGGAGACAGGACCTTGCCCAGGTTAGCCTTGAATTTATGATCCTCCTGCCTCAGCCTCCTGAGCAGCTAGGATGACTATGTGTGCCACTGTGGCCAGCTAACAAAGGTATTTTCAAAAGAAATTAAACCTGCATCAGTGACACATTTCTGAACATTCCAAACATATGCCTTTTTCAGTTGGGGTCCTCTGGAGCCTGGCTTTTGTTATCTCGAGTTGAGATACGACTTAGATGCCATACTGTTATATCACCTCCTGTAAGGTGCACATTCATTGGTCTGTAGGATATTCACAAAGCTGTACCCTAATTTTAGGGCACTTTCTTTTAGGTTTTTTGGGGGGGCAGGTGTACTGGGGATTGAACCCAGGGGCACTCGACCACTGAGCCACATCCCCAGCCCTCTTTTGTATTTTATTTAGGGACAGGGTCTCACTGAGTTGCTTAGTGCCTTGCTTTTGCTGAGGCTGGCTTTGAACTCTAGATCCTCCCGAGTTGCTGGTATTACAGGCCTGCACCTCCATGCCTGGCAATTTCAAGGCATTTTCATCACCCTAGAAAGAAACTGCACACTAATTAGTGGTCACTCCTCATTTCCCCTCCTCCCTACCCCCTGGAAAACTAACCTACTTCCTTCTCCATGGATTCGCCTATTCTGGACATTTCTTCTAAATGGAAGCATAAATCAAATGGGTGTTTTGTGACTGGCTTTTTTCCTTAGTATGAAAAGGCTCACTCATGTGGCAGCACGAATCAGTGTTTCATTTACTGTTATGGCTGAACAATGCTCTACCTCTGGGGCTGGTGGTGCAGCTCCGCCACAGACAGCCCTGGGTTCAATTCCCACTGATGGGAAGAAAAAAAAAAATCCGACCTCTGGAATTCTTGACCTCTGGGAATGACCTGACTTCCACTGGCCTCTGGTTTCCCAAGTGAGTACCAGACAGCAGGAAGCCCTTCCAACCAGACAGGCCAGGAAGGCAAGGGGCCTGTCCCAATGCAACGAACTCTAAAACGCTCTGCAAAACCAACACTAACAACAAAATCAAGAGCACAAGGCCAAGGTAGAATTAATAAAGATATTTTATAGCATCTGGAATGCTTTCTATTCTTCAAAAATATTAGGCATCCATAGGGCCCCAGGACTATCACCCAACAAAATCCAGAGGGAGACAATCAGCGCTGCCACCCAGTAACAAAAATTTGTGATCCCCCTAATGATTTCAGCCAGTGTGGTTTGGGGAGAGTGCTCACTCTACCAGCACGAGCGGCTTGGACCATACCGAGTCTGGGTTTTATGGAACAAGGCCTAAAGGTTGCTTAGGTGCAGCTGTTTAGGAGAAAATGCTGGCATTCCACAGAGAAGGATTGAAAGAAAACCCTAGCCCCTAACATTTTAGGCTGTAAATAGGTGTCAAGAAGCCCAACTTGCCAGGTCTGGTGGCGCACACCTGTAATCTCAGTGGCTCAGGAGGCTGAGGCAGGAGGATCGCCAGTTCAAAGCCAGCCTCAGACAATTTAGTGAGGCCCTAAGCAGCTTAGCAAGACCACGCCTCTAAATAAAATTTAAAAAGGTAAAAAGGCTGGGGATGTGGTTCAGTGGTTACACGCCCCTGGGTTCAATCCCTGGTACCAAAAAAAAAAAAAAAAAAGGAAGAAGCCCGACTTGATCAGAGGCCACATATGGAGACCGAGCACCCCAGTGGGGCTGACTGGAGCCACATACCTGCTGGCTGGGGAACTGGCACAGCACTGAGGTGATGTTGCTGGCGTACTGGGCCATCACCCTGCGGACCGACTTCTCCACGGGGACGGGGATACGACCCGACACGCTGGTCATGATTTCCTGCAGCTCCAGCAGTGGCAGTGATGGGTGCCGGAGGGTCATCATGAGCTTCTGCACCCACTCCTTCAGCTGTGACGGAGACCACCACAGTCACCCCCGGCGCCACATGGCCATGGCCCCTGCCACCCACCACAACCCAACCCAACTCGACCCGCCCAGGCTCGAGCACTGGTGTGGCTAAAGATCTCGACCCAGTCACTTCTAGAACATTCCAGAGTGGAAAGGCCCCCTAACCACAGGGGAAATAGCCAATTTTCACACCCAGGGAGGCCCCTGCTCCCTTCTCTGTACCCAGTAAGTCAGCACAGGATGAGGAGGAAACCTAAGGTCATTGTGACGAGCTAGCATTAGTGAGACACTTGCTTAGTGACAGACACCATCTGAAATCCTTTCTTTAGAAGCTGTCCTTTGATGCTCAGTAATCATCCTACCAAGTAGGAATGATGATCCTTCCCCTTCCACAACTGAAACTAAAACAGAGAGGTTAATTAAGTTACCCCAGATCACTCAGCTACACTAAGAAGCAAAACCAAAATGTAAACCAAAGCCATTGAGCTCACATGCCTCCGGCAACTGCCCTACTCTGTTTCCAGGGTGCCCCTGTGGCCAGTGATGGTCTTTGGATGGGAATGATAACGGTGTGAACTCCAATCCACAGAAGAGGTTCAAAAGATAACTGTCAAGTGCAAAGACTAAAGAAATACTCTATGTATAGCAGTCCTCATTAGCTAGCATGGCATAGCAGTTAAGAGCTCAGACTCTGAGGCCAGGTGGCCGGGGTTCAAATCCCATCTTCACCTCTTTATGAAAGAAGCAGGGCACATTTCTTACCCTCTCTGTGCCTCAGCTGCCCCAACTGTGAAAGGGAATCATTAAGGTTCCTACTACGTAGGTTGCTGGGAAGAGTCAATGACTTCATCAGCAAGAACGGTATCAGGCACACAGTATGTATAGTCAAGGGCTGGCCACCATCATCATCATCGCCACCCCTGAGCCTTGCTACCCTGAGGAGCAAGACACAGCCCTCAGGAGGATCTTAGTAAGTTAAGCATCAGGGATCTTTCAGGAAGGTCTGTGACGTGGGGACCTCTATGTTTCTCTTGGGACCCTAGGATAGTGGCTGGTGAGGAGTGTGTGTTTCTGAACCAAGTGTGCTCCTCCTAGTGTCATTAAGAGGGCTGTCTCATCCAATGACCGAAGAGGCTGAGGCAGGAGGATCACCAGTTCAAGGTCAGCCTCAGCAACTTAGTGAGGACTGGGAAATGAGCACCCCTGGGTTCAATGCCCAGCACCAAAGAAAGGGGGAGGGGGCTGGCCCGCACCCACACAGACTCCTTGGGCTGAACAAGTAACTTACATCAGAGAGAATGTACCCCAAAGTTTACCAACTGAGGAATTCCCTGAGGACAGTCCTGTACAGAAATGAGACCAGGCTTGTTTTCTCATTCTTTGCTTCAAAAAGCCCTGATGTCAGGCTGGGGTTGTGGCTCAGTGGTAGAACACTTGCCTAGCATGTGTGAGGCACTGGGTTCGATTCTCAGCACCGCATATAAATAAATGCATAAAATAAATGTCCATCAACATCTAAAAAAATATTTAAAAAAACCAAAACTCCGATGTCATGGAGTAAACCCTTCCAACAGGACCTGTTCCTCACAGGTGACCTACCTTTATGCTAAAAATAGGCTCTGGCAGACAGTAGCCGCTCATGATGTTGGTCAGGTTGTCCAGGACGTTGTGGAACACCTGGTGCAGCTTCTCCCCGAGGATGGGCAGCGTTTGCTGAGCAGGGAGCTCTCCTGTGAAGGGCTGGGCCTGGTGAGGGACAAGAGGGACAGAGCACGGACACTCAATGAGACTAGGCCAGCTGGGGGAGGGGACAGAGCGATGAGCTCCCACAGATCTCATCTATGAGGGCGAACCCCAAGAGCTCACAGAAGAGAATATTGCACCGCGATTGAAAGTTGCTCAGGTTGTGCCCTAAGCCAGATGTCCCAGTTGAGACCCTCTGCAAATGTCACAGTATTATTGATTCAGGCTCCAAACCATTTTAGAAGTCGTTAGATTTTTTTTTCCTTCTTTTGCCTTGCTTGGTAATGAAGATTACCTCCCTATTTTCTCTATTTATTTTCATTGTCTTGTGAATGTTAAAGATAAACACCTGGTAAGCTGAAAATCTCATGGAAATAAACCTGGGTTTTGGAAATCCTAGTCGTTTAGCCATAGGTAACCAAAAGGAAAGATACGAAGCTCTCCAGAGAGGCAACACGACTTAATACACCCAGGCACCTAATTCATTCTACAAAGATCCGCTGGTGCCCGAAAGGTTGGGATGTGCTGTCCTCCCAAATCTGGAACACCTGGTTTCCTGCCCGAACCTCACCCACCCCTACAGGCTCCTTTCTCCCGTGAGCTGACTTGAGGGGTTCCTCCTCTGCAATCAGCTGCTGGCTTCTCCACCTGAGTTCCCACAGCCAAAGCCAAAGCCCACCGCTCTCATTGCAAATATAAAGCCAAATTATATCACCTGCCCATCTGTCTCGCAGGTGCCAATGTGAGCCTGCAGATTTCTGTGAACCTGCAGGGACTTTGCGGGGGGGTAGGTCCTGCCTCACTGACCCAGCACAGGAAACGCTTGCTAAAAGGGGTCCTGGTGCACATACCGGGTGTACTTTAGAAGGGTCATCGAGCTCCAGCCTGGCCACCACACAGCCGGCTTCCAGCACAGCTCCCGGCCGCTTGACGTACTTCACCCGGCCACTTTCCTGCACATTCAGGGTCATGATCATCTTCATCACCTGTTTTGCAAAAAGAAGTAGGACAGAGCCAATGGAGACCAGCTTTGTGTGGCACCCTGAGTCACCTGTGACCAGTGACTGCAGAGCAGGAGCTGTGGCGTGGGAATGGGGAAACTCCCTTCAGCCTCAGCAGGAAGGGAAAAGCCCCTCCTTTAGGACAAGCCTGCTGTGTCTTTTCTTTTCTTTCTTTTGTTTTCTCTTGTCCTTCGTTTTGATTGCAGTGCTGGGCATTGAACCCAGGGCCTGTGCATGCCAGGGAAGTGCTCCACCACTGAGCTACACCTCCAACCCCCTAAGAATATGGACACACCCTGGGAGCTTTCAGGTTAGCTTAGTTTTTATGCTGCTTCCTAAGGATTGTGTGTGTGTCTGTGCGTGTGTGTGTGCACGCGTGCGGTGCTGGGCATCAGACCTTACACACACGGAGCAAGAGCTCCACCACTGAGCACTGAGCGACCCGCAGCTCCTCTTAGCATTTACTCTCAAAGGCAGGCCTCTCTCCCAGAAATACTGTTCAGCCATACTGCGTGGAGGGATCAGGGCTCGGAGATGTGATGTTTTGGGCATCGACAGACCATTCATGATGGATGGCAGGGCCCGAAGAGGCAAAAACTTCCTCTCCCAGTGGCATCGTGGCCATCCTAACACGGCAGCGCAAGACACTACTCACACGTCTGCGGTGCTGCTGGTGTGAACAACCTACTGACTACCCCCCCCCCCAGTGCTGCAAAAGCACAGCACAATTACGTATAGCACGTCATACTTGATGACGACATGAAATGGCTCTTCGGCTGATGTACATATTCACTACGCTTTCTATTGTGATTTTAGAATCTACTCCTTCCACTTATTAAAAAAAAAAAAAAAGGTTACTGTAAAACAGCCTGCCGTGTCACACCAGCCGCCTCCTACATGTCACATCTTGAGGCCACCTGGGGCGACTGGCCCACGTCATCCAGGCTGTGCAAGGCCACGGTGTGATGTCTGTGTGATTAAGAAACCGTCCGATGATACAGTTCTCAGAATGCATCCCTGTTGAGCAATGATCAGATCTCCCTGCTCCTCAAATGTCTGTGTAGATCGAACATTCTGTCAACAGTTCCCGTGTAAAAGGCTCCAAGAAGGCCTTGGGGTGCTCTGTGGAATGAGGGACCTGCTCATGGTAGGGTCAACAGCCCCACAGCCTGTCTCCCCAGGGTCTGGAGACTTGAGTGGTGTGGAATTTCTCAGCATGGTCCCAGCTGCAGACAGTCAGGGCGGTGCCGCCCTCGCTTGGCAGGTCACAGCTCAGGCACCCAAGTCAGCCAGGCCAGGGCTGAAATCCCAAGATGCCCAATTGTCACCTCTGGGATTTCCAGCAAGTGCCTTCCCTATCTGAGCCTCGGTGTGTCCAATTGTAAATGGGGATGAGTGAGTCACACCCTGAGGGCTCTCATGAGAAGAGGCTTGGCGTGTGGCGGGAGTCTGAGACACACCGCTCGCCTCCCTGCTGGGTTTGCATTGCTGTCCTGGGCATGGCGAGGAGGCCAAGTTCAAGTCCTGACTTTGGGTGACCTTGAGCACATTCCTTGGCCTTTGGGGGCCTGATCTTTCTCACGTGTAAAACGGGGGATCACATTTGTGCCCCCTTCCCATGGTTGCTGGAAGGTTAAAGAAGCAGGGAAGTCAAGTGCTCAGCCAGCACCTGCCCCATGGTAAGGGCTTCCCATGTAAACCCTACGCTCGTCACACCCTGATGGGGCCTCAGTTATTTTTTTTTTTAGTGGCGGGTACCAGGGATTGAACCCAGGGGCACTCAACCACTGAATCACATGCCCTGCACTTTTTTTTTTTTATATTTTATTCAGAGACAGGGTCTCGCTGAGTTGCTTAGGGCCTCACTAAGTTGCTGAGGCTGGCTTTGAACTCACGATCCTCTTGCCTCAGCCTCCCAAACCTCTGGGATGACAGGCGTGGCCCCCAGCCGGTGAGTCAGTTCTTACTCATTCCTGGGCCATGTGCTAACTTGAAGGGATCCCCCTTGGATGCGCGGGGAATTTGGACCAAACCCCAAAGGCTACTCTCCTAGAGGCTTGCGGGTGGTGGCCGGGGTGCGGGGTGAGGTGAGAGCTGAGAGCTGAACAACGCCAAGGGAGCTAGCTGCACACCCACACCCTCGGCTGGTGCTGCAGTCACCTCCATCTCCGCGTAGCTGCTCCCCGCTTCCACGTGGCCCCCGTCCTCCACCGTGTACTGTGTCAGCTTCCCGGCCGAGGGGGACCTCAGGACCGTGGGGTCATTCTCCTTCTCAAACACACACGTCTTGTTGCCGATGGTGATTCGGTAACTGGGAGAGAGGAGGAGCAGGGTGGGGGACATGGATGAGGACCCTCGACCCCGACCTGCCAGCCAGAGGCAGCTTCCCCTGACGGCGGCCACGCCTGTCGCCCTCTGAGCAGCAGCAGGGACTCTACGGTTTCAAATGGTGGCATTTGACTGTTACCATGGAGATAATGAAAGTGAGTTGAAAAAGAAAAATAGTGTTTTTTTTTTTAAATATTTTTTACTTGTGGATGGACACAATACCTTCATTTTATTTATTTATTTTTATGTGGTGTTGAGGATCAAACCCGGTGCCTCTCACAGGCTGGGGGAGCACTTAGCCACTGAGCCACCACCCAAGCCCGGTGGTGTTTTTTTGTTTGTTTTTTCCTGGGCTGAAAACTAGTTCCTTTTACTGATATAATCCCAATAGGCCCCAGCACAGAGAAAGTGATCAATAAATATTATTCAATCGATCTTGGATTCCAAATCTTCACCTTATCACTGAACTGGGGAGCATGTGAATTTGGGCAGAACCCGCATCCCCTTGAATGTTCTTGGCAGATAGAACTCAGCTTAGAAAAGGGTGATGAAGCTGCTCAGGTGTGTGTTCAGTCTGCCTTGTCCCAGCACACAGGCCTGTGAGGACAGCCTCCTGGACGGGAGCAGGGGGTCTCTGATATATATTCTGCCCTCCATTCTCCTTGGCCAGAGTCCAAGCTGCCTGCTCTGCAAGGGTCGCCTACATGTCACTGCGTGTTCTCAGAATGATCGGATGCGCTGGAGCCAGAGGGTGCCCCATGCCCACGGGGGCAACAGGCACATCATCTTGCACCTCCCAGGCCACGGAGCTGGGAGCCAAGCCCCATTCAGCTCTGAATCCTTCCAAGTCCCAAGAAAGGCACTCCCTGCCGGGGAGCCTTCCCTCAAAGCCGGGCAGTCTCATAGAATTCCAGCCGGGAGGCAGCTGTCCCCAGGCACCCCCAGGATTCACCAGGGAGACCTCATCTAAGGCCCTCACACCTGCGCACAGGCCAGCTTTGCATTTTTGACTCCCACGGAAAGGGCTGCGCACGCCCTGCCCGCGGTGGGCCCTGGCCCTCCACAAACCTGTCCACCTCCTCTTTCATGTAAGTGGTATAGCTGTTGCCGTTGTAGGACAGCAGCAGCCCGCCGTCGTTCAGCCGGTGGGCGTCGATCTCGATGTGGCAGCCGTTCATGATGAGGACGAACATGGTCAGAGACTGCCGGGCCACCTGTGGAGACGGGCCTGAGTCATCACCTGGATTCAGGACGTGGCCCCACAGCTCCTACCACAGTGGGCTAAGGCGGGCTGTGCTCTGCAGGAATGGTGGGGGGTGCCCCCATCTCTCTAGCCCTCGTCCTCACTCACCCCAGGAGGGGCTGCAGGGCTGGCAGGGGCCTGGAGTCCACGGTGGGTGGTTGAAGCTGCTGACTGCAGGCCCACGTCCTACCTAGCCATCTCTCGTGTGCGGTCTACCCGCTGGGCCGGGGGCTCCTTCTAATTCCCATTACCAAGCATCAGCCCTGAGCAGGGCTGTGGATGGCAGGGATCGGGGCTCATCCTACCCTAAGTGAGGCAGCCCTAGAGACTCTGCCAGTGGCACGGTTCAACAGACTGTTTATGTACCCCCGAAATTCCTATGCTAAAACCTGACCTCAAATGAGATGGTAGCGGGTGGCGCCTTTGGGGGTGATCTGGCCAGGAGAGTGCAGCCTCCATGCGGGAGAACAGTGACTTTTACCAAGTGACCCCAGAGAGCTCCTTGCCCCCCTTGTGCCACATGAGCACATAGCAAGAGAAGGCACAACCACAAACCAGGATGCGCTCACCAGACACGGATTCAACTATGCCTTGACCTTGGTCTTTCCCGCCTCCAGGACTGTGAGCAATACATTCTGTGGTTGATGAGCCACCCAGTCTATGGACGAAGACACCAGAGCATGGACGATGGCTCTGCCCCCTAGGCCCAGCTCTGCCCAGGGGCATAGGTGAGATGGGGGACACTTGAGAAATGTATAGGCAACTAGGCTCTGGCCTGGCTGAGTTTCGATCCGACCGAAATCTCAGCCCCACCTGACCTGCAGGTGACTGGGTGCTTTCTCTCCCAGAAAACGGGCATCCTGCAGAGCCCACAACCAACAAAATACAGATTTCGTGACAAAAGAGAGCCAGGAGTACAGGAATACGCATTATACCATTATTTGTGATAATAATAAGAATTGCCATTAAACTAGTATCCGATCTTGTCAACTTCGTTGTGGAAAACCCCAGACTCTGTCCAATCTGCTCACCCGCTAGTAACATGGCCTATTTATATTAATCAAAATTAAACAGAATGTAAAATCCAGTTCCTCGGTGACCACAGCCGCATTTCAGGTGCCCCGTAAGTATGTGCGGGACCTTGGTGAACATCTCCATGACCATGGGACGTCCTACTGAATGACATGGCAGACTAGTGTTGAAGAAAACTTGTTCATAACCGAACTTTATGCCCAAAGACATCAAAGCAGGAAAAGGATTTGTACCACGATCTCAACTTAGTAAACATCAGTGCATACAGGGGGGAAGAAAGCAACCGAGAGAGTTCTGTTAACACACCGAGAGAGACAGCCTCCACGGATCAGAAAAGAGCTGGAGTTTAGTCATTCCACATACTTGTTTGGAATTTTAAAGTTTTCTACAATTAGGTTATGCTACATTTAAAATCAAGTTGGTAGGACCCAGGTGCCCAAAGAAAGCCAAAAAACCCTGCAGGGCAAAGACGTCAACTGAGAGTACCTCCCAAGGATAACACATTTGTTTGGCTAAACTCAAAGTCGGGAGCTCTGTGTGTGCTCAGAAATAATAAAAGTAAAAGAAAATAAAAATTGTGCCTCAGAAACAGACTCAGATTCAGTCCTCTTCCCGTCCCCCAAAACACAAGGCTAGAAAGACCAGCGGGCCTCTACTTCCAGGGGACATTTAGCACCTGCTGTGGCACTGGAGACCCTGACACAAATGCCACGGCACCCCCAGCCCACATGGACCCCATGCCTCACACGAGCCTGCACGCGTCAGGTCATCTCTGGGCTGAATGGACCTCAAGTGCCCTAGGAAGGGTAACCAGATACTTCTGAGAGAGGACAGCCATCAGAAGAAGCTCCAGGAAAGCTGGTGGTGAACCCCGAAATCCACACGTGGATTCTTGATGCAGAATGCGGAATGAAACCAGCCCCGCAGGCTGTGGAAATGACCAGGCCCTGCTCATTTAGGTGGACAAACATCCTTCCAAAACTCGTGGCTTTCCTGGAACCTCAGAATGTGACCTTATTTGGAAATTGGATCTTTGCAGATGTAAAGAGTTAAGATGAAACCATGTTGGATCAGGGGCCCATATTCAATTTAACGGGTGTTCTTATAAAAGGAGAGGAGATGGAGGCACAGGTGCAGATGCAGAAGTAGTGTGAACAGTTCTCTCTCTCTCTCTCTCTCTCTCTCTCTCTCACACACACTCACTGAGAAGGCCACTCTCTGAAAGCACAGAGAGTCAGGAGTGGTGCAATCCCAAGGAAATGCCAATAACTGCTGGCAGCCACTGCAATCCCCTGAGACCACAGCTCCCTCCCCAGCACCGTCAGAGAGACCATGGCCCAGCCGGCACCTTGACTTTGGACCTCTGGCCTCCAGGCCGTGAGAAAATAAACTGCTGTTGTTTTAAGTCACCGGTTTGTAGCACGTTGTTACAGCAGCCCCCTGAAATCAACAGACACTCCATCGTGAACCTCTGCATAGCGCTCGGCCCTACGCTTTCTGAAAACCATAATGTTTAGGTTTCAAGGTCACAAACTACATGGGGATTCCTGAGAAACACAGCTGCTCAGACCCGAGCATGAGAAAATCCACTCCAGAGATGTTCACAGACAAAATGAAAACAAACCCCTCAAGCCTCCAGAGCATCACACGCAGAGGAGCCCAAGGGTCTGTACCTTGAGAATGTACTTGATGCCTCCGTAGATCAACTCCACATCCACCAGGTTTAGGAGAGAGGCTGCTGGGAGCACCTGGCCCCTGAAAGACAAGGCAGAGTGCTGACACACTGGGAGGGCCAAGAACGTCACAGCCATCCCTGGGGCTTGAAAACATCACCTGGGGGCTGAAGGTGTGGCTCAGTGCTGGGCATGCATGAGGTCCTGGGTTCAATCCCCAGTAACCCCTGCAAAAAAAAATGAAAAATTACCCAGCTCTTTGACCTTCGTGAAAACCTGACTGTACTAAAAAGCGAAGTCTGATTAAAAGACAGATCATGTCAAGGACATGGACATCCCTTAGAACTTAAGGAACCATAGCTCACACCTGTAAGTCCAGTGACTTGGGAGGCTAAAGCAGGAGAATTGCAAGTCTGAGGCCAGCCTCTGCAATTTAGTGAGACCCTCAGCAACTTAGAGAGATACTGTCTGGAAATAAAAATAAGGGGAGGCAGGGGATGTAGCTCAGTTGGTAGACTGCTTGCCTAGATGCATGAGGCCCTTGGTTCAATCTCCAGCACCACCACATAAAAAAGAAAATAAAAATAAAAGGGCTGGGGATATGGCTCAGTAGTAAAGGACCCCTGGGTTCAATTCCCAGCACTCTCTCCATCTCCTCAAAAATAAAAAGAACTTAAGCAATCAGCATCTGTTGAAGAATGTGAAATTTTAAAAAAAGCTTCTCAGGAGCAAAAGCCACAATGGCTTTTTCTCAGAAAAACTGCCCACACGGGGAACTGTCACCTGCTACGAAAGAAACCAGAGGGGAGACTGTAATTCTATTCCTGTTCAAAACCACAACAAATAAGCATTCTACCCTGGGACATTTGGCAATGTCTGAGGACACAACTTACTGTCCCATGGATGTTGCCATCACGCCACAAGGCACAGGACGGTCCCCCACCCACCATGGCCCAGCTGTATCACAGGTGCTAAGGTGGGGAAACCTGGCCTATCCAGACAGCACATGGCCACTTTCCATTCTAGTCCAGGTCACAGGTCACCTTGTGGTGCAGGGGAGGGTCTGGGAAAGATGACCTTTGACCCACTCTGCTTTTCCACCTAGCTCCGCCCAAGTCTTACAATGTCCCTTACACCAGTCCACAGGGACATGCACATGACTGTCCACAAGGTCACTGCTGCCTGGCCTCAAGAATCCCATCCCCACTCTTCCCCCACTCCACAAGACACTCCCCCACCTAGGCTCTTCCGGGGCAGCCCAGGTTTTTATTTTTATTTTTTGTACTGGGGGCATTTAACTACTAAGCCATATCTCCAGCCTTTTTAAATATATTTTATAGAGACAGAGTCTTGCTAAGTTGTTTAGGGTCTTGCTAAAGCTAGCCTTGAACTTGTGATCCTCTTGCCTCAGCCTCCCAGGCCACTGTGGCAGCCCAGGTTTATCTGAGGAGTTTCACGAAGGTAAACAGGTAGAAAGGACTCGCCACGGCCTGGGTGACTGGTTTGCCACCCAAATAAAGTACGTCCTGCCTTCCAGGCCACCAACACACATCACAAGAGGGAAAGGAACGGACCACACGCCCTACCTCTCCAGGGAGTGCAGGAAATCCGTCATGCAGGTTCTGAACATCGCATCTGCCACATTCAAGGCCCCACACACCACCCCGAGCATGACGTCTGGCTTCTCTGCCTAGGAAAGACTCCCCGTCTCAGTACCTGCAGGGAACTGCAGGTCCCAGCCACCTGGAGGGGAGAAGTGAGCAGATCTTTACCTGCACTTTCTCAGCAATTAGGTGGTCCAACCAGCCGGTATCTATGTCGTTGTTCTGGAAGCTCTCGGTCTCCAAGAGGTTAATGAGATATTCCACGGTGGTTCTGAAGTCACCCCGGATGGACAGTTCCTTCAAAGCCACCACCATGTTCCTGGAGGGAAAAAACACAGGAGTATTCGTCTAATTCAGAGTTCCTCTAATTCAGAGACACCTCATGACAGGTTCCCAGAGCACCAGAAGAACCAGGAGTTGGAGAGGGCCCTGGATCAGATGGCCAGGTTGTCAGTCTTAGCCTCCTCGTTGACTGACTGAGTGACCTCAGGCAAGTGACTTAACCTCTCTGGGCCTCGGTTACCTCATCTGCAAAATGAGAGAATAACCCTGATATCATGTGGATGTTTGAGGATTAAAACGAGACATTCCATGCAGACTGAATTGTTCTAAGCTGGAAAAGGAACCCCGATCATGGAAACTGCCAAACTCCACTCAATCAGTGGCTAAGCACCCAGGTCAGGGTCTAAGGCTTTTTAAATGAAAAATCTACAATGCCTGTGGGCTTTCTCACTTCGAAGGGCAGGCAGCCAGCCCCACAGGAATGTTTAATTACAAACGCTGGCGTTTCACTTCTCATGCCCAGGCAGGACGAGCTGCTTCAGAACCTGAGTGTCCCGCAGTCCAGGCGGGTTTCTCAGCTCTGCAGAAACCAGGTGAACTTGGACTTGACTGAGCCCGGAACCCAGGCCTGCGGTCACAGGCCTCAGGGTGGTTGGTACACAGCAGAACACATCCCTGAGAAATTTAGTCTCGGCTGTGAATACAGCCAATGAGGGACCTATTTATAAGTTCAATTTCAAGGGGCCTCTGCCCTTTTATTCAGCTGTACCACTCAGCACCTTTTCAATTCTCAGTATCACCTTGAGCATCCTTTGGGTCTCCCTCAAGTTAGACCTCTTAAAAGCTCAAGATCCAATGGCTTAATCCCCCCAAAACCGAAGGCTGAATGATCTCTCTTGTCTGTGGATGCTAACACACAATAAGGAGGGGGTGGACAGAAGTCCACTGGATCACACAAAAGGGATCGAAGGGAAGGGGATGGGAACAGGAAAGACTGCAGAATGAGCCAGACGCCTGTGCTATGCTCATCTATGAATACACGACCCTGAGACTCCACATGTGTACGACCACAGGCATGGCAGATACACTCTGTGTATTATGATGTCACAATACGCTCCACTGTCACGTATGTCTAAAATGAACACGTTAAAAAAGAGATCGGATGGATGGGCAGGGGAACCTCCGGTTCTCAAAGGAGAGAGGAAGAGAGGAGGCTGCAGGGAAGGAGGGATGAGGGAAGGACAGACAGAGGAGGGAGGCAGCAGGCAATACTGACGAGATGGCCTCTTCCCGGTTCTCGCCCCAAGAGAAGCAGTGGCCAAACTGGGAGTCGGCAAACTCGTGCAGGCCCCCGGCGGCTGCCACGCTGAAGTAGCCCCACACGTTCTTGCTGCTGCGGAAATTCAGTTCCTGGACTGTCCCGGAGCTCGGCTTAAACCCCTGGAGCCCAGACAGGAAAGAGCAAGGTGCAAGAAGGCATTATTCCAGGTGTGTGTTCATCCGGATTCAGTTCTAGAAAGATCCAGGAGCCCTGACTATAAGCAAAGGCTTAGAGGGGTCAGCACACACTCGTAGCTCCTGCCACGGGCTTGGGTGGATCTGTTCATGGGTGTATCTGTGTGAGCACTTCACCATAATTCTTACTTCAAAAAAAATCTCCAAAACCACCATCGCCACGTTGGGACAAGGGAGATGCCAGTGTCACATGGGTGAACAGGGATCATGCTGGAGGTGGGTGGAGGTGCATTCTGGTTTTATACACTGGACACATTTTATAATACATTTTAAATAAGCCAGGCGTGGTGGTGCACGCCTGTAATCCCAGCAACTCAGAAGGCTGAGACAGGAGGTTTGAGGCCAGCCTCAGCAACTCAGTGAGGCCCTCAGAAACTTTGTGAGACCCTGTCTCAAAGTTTTAAAAAATTAAAAAAAAAAACAATAAGGCTGGGGATGTAGCTCAGTAGTAAAGTGCCCCTAGGTTCAATCCCCAGTACCAAAAAACAACAAAAAAAATTATTTTAAATACTACTGTAGAGTGGAAGCTGAGGGTACAGTTCAGTGGCAGAGCACTTGCCTATGAGGCCTTGGGTTCCATCCCCAGCCCATCATGGGCCCTGCTGCTCACACACAGCTCATTCCCTTCCAGAAGGTGGTAAGGGTGGGTGGACATGGAGCCCTCCAGCTAGGATCAGGACTCTTGAATTAAGTAACAGTACATGCATTTGGCAGAGTGCCTGGAAGTGGGTAGGAGGAGGAGACCTCCAGGTGTGTGGGTTGTTTTCAACCTGATTCTCTGTCCTTCCAGGTTCCTGTGAGCAAGCTATCATCCCTCTAAAAAATTCCTGTTTTGCTTGTCTGCCAGAGCTGGTGTTTGGCTTGCAGCCAAAAATCG
Organism: Xerus rutilus; assembly: GCA_028644305.1. Taxonomy (NCBI): domain Eukaryota; kingdom Metazoa; phylum Chordata; class Mammalia; order Rodentia; family Sciuridae; genus Xerus; species Xerus rutilus. The sequence goes on along the minus strand of CM053407.1, from coordinate 112,143,730 downwards.
TAAACAAATATAGCTACCACAGCTTAACACTCTTAAATCAAGCTGGGCATGTGGTGTACACCTGGAATCCCAGCCACTCAGGAGGCTGAGGCAGGAGGATTCCAAGTTCAAAGTCAGCCTCAGCAACTTAGCAAGAACCTACCTCAAAATAAAACTACATAAGGAGCTTGGGATGTAATTCAGTGGTAGAGCACTCCTGGATTCAATCTCTGGTACCATATACACACAAAAAAAATCTTAAATCAAGCGGGTAGGGTTCCTTCTTATCCCAAGTCTCTTGAATTTAAAGATTTAAACATTACACAATGTGTACCATCACAAGTTACCTCATTAACAAGTACAGTGTTTATGTTTTTATATATCAGTTAAAAAGTATACTTAGTTTAAAAATAAAGTAAAACAGCCAGGCATGGTACCACTTCCTATAATCCCAGGGACTTGGAAGGCTGAGGCAGGAGGATGACAAGTTCAAAGACAGCCTCAGCAATTTAGTGAGGCTCTAAGCAACTTAGCAAGACCCTGTCTCTAAATTTAAAAAAACAAAAAGGGTTGGGATGTGGCTCAGGGGTTAAGCACCCTAGGTTTAATCCCCAGTACCAAAAAATAAATTTAAAAAAAAAGTAAAACAAATAAACAAGTTAAAAACTTAGTAGGTTAATGAGTCCTTTGATAATCAGTAAGCATGTGGACTGTGATAGGTGCAGATGGTTTCTTTTTCCAAGACTCAGGTAAAAGCAAGTCACAAAGGGACTCCCACAAGGGGCTAGATGCTACATTGCAGCAAAGAGTGTCTGGGGCCAGAATCTAAGCACCAGTGCTCTAAACCCAACTGTTTATCCCAAAGATGGATACCAGGTTTCAAGTCCACCAACAGGGCTCAGCCTGACCTTCACAGGTCCAGGAGGAGCACTGGGCTGGTCACCTCAACTTCTCCAGCTGTCATACATGTAACACCCAGAGGTTGCAGTCATTCACAAGTGACGAGACATGCAAAGGACCTGTCAGTGCCTGCACACACTGTGTGTCCCGTAAGCTGATAAACCCTGGAACATCCCTTCCAGACATTTCCTGGTCAATAAGCTGAGAAGCTGGACCACAGGGGGCTGGTGCAGGCCAACTTCCAGGGTCTGCCCCATGCTGGGGCATTTGAGATGGTAGAGACACAGGGTCCCCGGCACTTGCCTCGTCCGGGTTTTCGCTGGTGATTCTGGCTGCAATGACATGGCCTCGTGGAACCGGAGGGTTTGAAGGGGTTTCAAAAGAAATGGGCGTCATGCCCCACGGTGACTCTCCGTACAGAAGCCGGATGTCCTTCAGCCGGTGCAGTGGCACACCCATGGCGATCTAAAATCGAAAATCCATCCCACAGGGGACAGTCCCTCTAGAATGCTGGCCCCATCACGGAGGGGATGCAATGCAGGAAGGGGCTCAGTCAGTGATTTCAGAGGCTGAGCTCAGATTAGCTATGTGACCCTGTGCTACAGAGTGGCAAAGAAAGAAAAGAGCCAGGAGGCCTGACTTGGCTCCGCAGGGCAAATAGTGTCACTATGAAAAGCCACATTTGTGAAACCTGGGAGAAAGTGGAGACTCTCAGAGGTGTGGACGGAGAGAGGTGACCTGGTTGGCTATAAAGGTAAAAGGAGGTTTGGTGAAGGGCACAGGGAACGTTGGCAGGAAGAAGATGCACAACAGGGATTTGCAGATTCCAGATGAACCACATGATCAGACCCAATGACTGGGCCTCTTGGTGGGATGCACCAGGAGAACACAAACCACCTCCACAATATTCTGCCAACATGTTTAGCATGGAACTGACCGGCAGGAAATAATCAGACTATCCAGACTTTCTGACTGATGACTTCAAAAACACCAACATTGCTGGCTGAGGTGATGCATGCCTGTGATCCCAGCTACTGGGGGGCGCTGAGGCAGGAGGATGGCAAGTTCAAGGCCAACCTCAGCAACTCAGTGAGGCCCTAA
>CM053407.1:112033426-112141250 GCA_028644305.1 Xerus rutilus | reverse complement strand
CCATCTCAGGTGCTGTCCTTGAAGGGTTAACTTGCCCAGAACAGTAAAAGAAAAATAAAAAGCTGCTGTTGCGTGAACTTCTGCAGACTGTGAACTTCTGAGCCTCTCCCCTTACACACTGGGAATAAAATTCTGAAATGCCTGAACTCAGGGTTCAGGGGAATTAATTGATTACAGCGAAAGCTGTGCCCTCTGAACAAAGTGCAGTCAAATAGACCTGCTTCCTGTTTCCTACCCGGTATCTTGCCTCGTCTGTCCCTACGGTACAAATGTCTAGGTGAGAGTAGACAGAGACCCAACTATGGCCGGCAGTCAGCTGGGAAAGGAGATGGAGTTGGGAGGCGACCCTGAGAGGGATTTCATTTTTACCACATCTCTCACTTGTGTGAATTCTTACCTTAAGGACATTTTCCTAATGCCTTCAAAAGAGTTTGGGGAGGTTTGGGTGTGGGAAGGTGGGGGCATGCAGGCGCTCTGCTCTATTTTATAGTGACTCTAAAAACTGTCTATGTTTTTGTTTGTTTTTTGTGGTGCTGGGGATTGAACCCAGGGCCTTGTGCATGCAAGGCAGGCACTCTACCAATTGAACTATCCCCAGCCCACTATGTTTGTGACAAATTACAAAAATATATTTTGAAATCTGTATAATACCTAATGCAACATGGTATCCAAGATTGGATCCTGCATCGGGAAAAGTACATTCATGGGGAAATTCCTGAAATGCAAATCAAGTCTACAATCAATTTAAAACTCATTATGTCTCAATATCTCATGTATAATAATAAGTTGAGCTCCATTTAAGTTTGGTTTCTGGGTTTTGTTTTGTTTGGTTTTTTTTGGTACTACGGATTGAACAGAGGGCTGCTTAACCACTGAGCCCCATCCCTAACCTTTTTTATATTTTATTTAGAGACTTTATTTATTGAGGGCTTTGCCAAGTTGCTCACTAAGTTTCTGAGGCTGGCTTTGAACTTGCAATCCTCCTGCCTCAACCTCCTGAGCCACTGGGATTGCAGGAGTGCGCCACCAGACCCGGCTTATCGAAGTTTTGATAGGCGTCCTACGTATGGGACACCAGGACATGATGGTTAACAGCAACAGTCCCGTGCTCATTTCCTAGCTTTGACAGACGGGGCAGTAGTCAACAGTGCGGGGAGTGGGAGAACAGCAGGACACTCTACTACTGCTGAAACTTTCCTATAAATATAAATCCTTTGCCCCCAAGTCCCACCCAAACTCCTGCACACCTCAAAAGATACCAGGGTAGCAAAGCCACTACTTTCTTTATGTGACACATTTTGCCACAAGCAATGGCACTGGTAAAACCTGTCCAGTAAGCAATTTCCTGATATGGACCTACGAGTACAGACCACGTGCACGCAGCCTAACGACGTCTGTCTCCCTAGGTCTTTCTCCAAGAAAATTCAGAAAAGGAAAAAAGCTAAGCATTATTTATGATATTAAATACTATGGAAGTTTTTTTTTAAATATATACTTTTAGTTATAGATGAGTACAATACCTTTATTTTCTTTCTTTCTTTATATATATATATGCAGTGCTGAGAATCAAAACCAGTGCCTCCCATGTGCTAAGCAAGCATGCTACAGCCCCAGCACCACTATGGAGGGTTTTGTTGTTTTATACAGCTCTAGCCTTGAGAAGGCTAGGCAAGGGCTCTATCACTTGAGCTACATTCTCAGCCCTAGTTCCACATGATACTCGCTATGGTTTGAATATGGTTTGTCCCCTCTGAAATTCAGGCAGGACTCTCATTGTGAGATATTAAGAGGATTAACCCAACTATGGTGTCTGGAGATGAAGCCTTTGGGAGGTGGTTACAATTAGATAAGTTCATCAGGGTGGGGGCTCCAGGATCAAATGTTGGTGGCTTTATAAGAAAAAGACCCAAAGAGACATGTGCATGTGTACACACACACTCTCCCCCTTGTCTCTAGCCAGGTGATACCCTGAGCCACCTTGGGAAGGTGCCAGCAAAAAGGCAATCACCCAATGCAGCTCCTCAGCCTTGGTCTGCTGTGACTTGAACTAGACCTCTTTTCTTTAGAGAAATACCCAGTTAGCAAGACCCAGTTATAGCAACAGAAAACAGACTAAGAAAATTCTGCAGAATACATTAGATTATTCATAAAAAGGTAAATGGAAATAAGTTAAACATTTAGCAGAGAAGAAATGCTTTCATAAGTTGTTTTCATGATGGCATGTGGAATATTGTACCATCATAAAAATAACTGAGGATTGAAACAACATGGTAAAAATGTTCAAGGTCTATCATGGAGAAATTTTTTATGTAGAAGAAAATTTTGTGGGGGCTGAATATAACTTTATAAAACGTACACATGACCAAGGTCTAGAAGAAAACCTAGAAATGTTAATAGTTTTAAGAATGGGCCGGGCATGGTGGCACACGCCTGTAATGCCAGCAGCTCTGGAGGCTGAGGCAGGAGGATCGCCAGTTCAAAGCCAGCCTCAGCAACAGCGAGGCACTAAGCAACTCAGTGAGACTTTGTCTCTTGATAAAATATAAAATAGGGCTGGGGATGTGGCTCAGTGGTTGAGTGCCCCCAAGTTCAATCCTTGGTACCCCTTCCCCCCAAAAAAAGAAAGGATGGGAAGATTGCCAGTATAATTTTTCTTTTTACAAAGAAAAGAACACATAAAATTTATGACATGCCTAGGTACTGAAGTATTAGATGCCATCCGGTAGGGTTATTTTAAAAACACTGCTAGTAACAGGTATACTCTTTCAAAGAAGAAAACTAGCTACAAGTCAAAAAATATATACAATTAGTTCTCACAATTGAAATTGATTGTATAGAAATGTTAACAATTCCAAGGCTCCTAAAATTTACATAACTTTCTCTCAAGAGGCAAACAGTTACAAACATATTTTGACCCAATATCTCTGAAATCCTCAATCCTTGATTTGTAGACTCCCACCAGCTAAGGAGAAGGTGTGAAGGTCCACACAGACCCAGGACTTCTGTGAATAACAATGTATCCATTTGCTTCAAAACACAACCCGGATCTGGAGAGGTTGCCCAGTGGTTAGCGCTTGCCCATGCAAGGTCCTGGGTTCAATCCCTAGCGCAGCAAGGTTACTTGAAGAGTGAAAATACAGCACACCCAGCGACACAACTGCTGCCAACGTGTCCTCGATGGCGATGACGGTGGCCTAATGCTAACAGAAATCAGCTGGAAGGAAACAACCCCCCTCCCCTCTACAAAGACAAGACACGCGCAGGAGCCGCTCACTTGTCTGAAAAGCATGGGGAAGTCTTCGGCGCTCTCCGCCTTCCGGATCCCTTTCCCTCCGCCGCCTTCAGAAGCTTTGATCATGAGTGGAAAACCAATTTTTTCTGCTGCCTGGAGGGCAAAGGACAAACAGACCTCTTTAGAGGTGAGGCAGCTGGGAAGCCCTATGAGGAGCAGTGGGGGAGGAGGGAGGGGAGGGAGAGAGGGAGGGGAGGGGGAGAGAGAGGAGAGGGGGGAGGAGGGGGAGGGGAGGGGGAGGGGAGGGGGAGGAGAGGGGAGGGGAAGGGAGGGGAGGGCAGTAGGGGAGGAGGAGCAGGTGGCCGCTGCGCTCACCTCCAAGCCCTCGTCCACGTCTCTCACGCAGCCCTGGTTGTACACGTCCTCGGGGACGCTGATGGGCCTCTCCTGCAGCAGCTCGTCCTCTGCCCACTCCACCGTCAGGCCTGCAGAGCCACAGACAGCTGAACGCCGGCTCCCAGCGACGACGGCAGAAACCCGTGACCCACACACCAAGGGGCCTCTGCTCAGTGGAGCTGCTCGGGACCAACAAGACACCGACTCCCCACAGCGGGCTTTAGGTCCGACTCAGCCTTCGGTGGGAGATGAAGCTTAAGGAACTCGCACCGAGGGGCTGGGAGTGCGGCTCCGCGGTGGAGCGCTTGCCTAGCGCCGAGCTCTTGGGTTCAGCCTCCAACCCAGCTGCGCCACCCCACCACCCCCGGGGGGCCATCTATTTGAGCAACCACAGGAGACTCACTCCCAAAACAATCCCAATTCTCCCCTAGAGTCATTCATAAGGGAAGTCATTATTTTCTAAAGCCATGTGAAGATTTAACAAACAAAACCAAAGTTTGCCAATCGGAAATTTTTCAACCCTTGCAGGAAGACATCAACTTGAACAGGAAACTCCTGCGACTTTTTCCTATTCGTTTTATAATTTGTTCTAGAAATTCCACTTTTAGGAATTTATCCTGAGAAGATGATTTACAAGCACCTGCAAGGTTAGCTATGTGGTTATCAAAGCTCCACTCCTTTGACTATTTTTAAAACTAGAAAACAAATTAGGAAATAACCCAAATTGTATAACTACAAGGGATTATTAAGTGGATTATAGCATATCCATAGGATAAAATCCCATGCAGGCATTTTAAATGGTATAAAGTGTATTTGCTGACATAGATACTCATTAGTAGAAAAAATAAGTCATAAATTGGGAAATTAAGACATTTTTTAAAACACTACATCCATTAAAAACCTTGAAAAAGTAGACACCTCCAATACAATAAATGTTTGTCCCTGGGTCAAGGATTATGGATGATTTCTGTTTCTTTTTTGAACTTCTCACATTTTCTAAGTTGGCTACAAAGAAGTCGAACCACTCGTTTAATGTTTAATATTTTTTTAAACAAAAGAATTTTGTTAAAAGCACGCTCCTGTCACGGGGGCTGCTCACGCCAGCAAGACTGAGCCAAGAAGTTCCCCCAAGTGAAGCCTGGGACACTTACCACTTCCGCTCCAGGGCAGGGTTGGGATCTGGAGGGTCTGGGCCACGATGGTGGAGGCAATCTTATCTCCCAAGGCCCACATGGCCTCGCTGGGGGGGCCTGGACACGGGGAAGAAGAGGAGTAGAGTCCCATCCATCACAGGACCCTCAAAGCGAGTGTACCAGGCAGGACCAGGTGGCAAGGAAAAGCACTCAGCTTCCAGCTCTGGGGAGCTTGACCTCATGCCAGGGAGGGAGAGGATCTGCCTACGATAGCCTGGGTGGACTTTCCACACTTGCGCACTGTGACCACACCTGAGGGGCAACTGAGCCTCATGGCACACACGAAATTCACTTGGAGGAGAGGTAAAATGCTGGAGCAACAGGGCAAGCTAGCACCTCAGAGAGCTAGATGGGGATAGCAAATATTTTCTATAAAGAGCCGGACAGGAGGGCTGGGATTATGGCGCAGTGGTAGCGTGCTCGCCTAGCACGCGCGAGGCACTGGGTTCTATTCTCAGCACCACATAAAAATAAAATAAAGATATCCTGTCCACCTACAACTAAAAAATAAATATTAAAAAAAAAAGAGCAGGACAAGAAATATTTTCAGTTTTGTGGGTCTGATAGGCTCTATCACAATGACTCAGCTTTGCTAGTACATCTCTGTCCCTCTAACCTTCAGCATTCAAGGACGCAACTAACCTAGAATAGAAAATAAGTTCCTTTGGTTTTTCTAGCCATTCTATGTGGCCTCTGGCTCAGTGTCCTGGTACATGCCTATAATCCCTGTGACTGGGGAGGCTGAGGCAGGAGGATCACAAGTTTGAGGCTAACCTCAAAAAACTTAGACTGGAGCTGGGCTGGGTGGCACATGCCTGTAATCCTAGTGGCTTGGGAGGCTGAGGCGGGAGGATTGTAAGTTCAAAGCCAGCCTCAGCAATGGAGAGACCCTAAGCAACTCGGTGAGACCCTGTCTCTAAAAAAATACAAAATAGGGATGGGGATGGGGCTCAGTGGTCGAGTACCCCTGAGTTCAATCCCTGCTACCCTCCCCCAGAAAAAACAACTTAAGACTATAGGCAACTTAGTGAGACCCTGTCTCAAAATAAAAAAAATCTCTGGGGATGTCGCCCAGTGATAATGTACCTCTGGGTTCAATCCCCAGTACCCAAAACAATAAAAAATAAATAGAGTTGTATCTGTATCATGTACATGTACAGATTTTTTTCCTGTCATTATTCCCTAAATAATAGAGAATAACATAGCATCACCATTGTATTAGGTATTATAAGTAATCTAGAGATGATTTAAAGTATACAGGAGGTTGTATGCAAATACCATGCCATTTTATGCAAGGGCACTGGACATGTGCAGATCTGGGTATCTGCAGGGGTTGTAGAACCAATCCCCAGAGGCACAGAAGGAGGCACATATATGTATGAAGTTAACAAAGATGGGCACAAAATCCTGAAGCTAACAGATGCCATGAAGCAATAAGGATCGTTTTACCTAATAAGTACAGAGATGGGGGGCTTTGGTCTAAAGACCTAAAAAACAGCACAAAGACGTGGCCCTCTCAGAAATGGGACCTCCAAACCTAGACAGATGCCTGAACTTGGCTGAAACCTAGCAGGAGTTCTGCTGGCTCCAGCAGCATTCCACTGTGGTAACCATGGGACCGAAAAGAGGTCGTGACCCAGGTGAGCACGCGCCTGTGCCCCAATTCCCCCACGTCTGATGAGGAAACATTCTACCTAGGAAAGCGATCCCGTGCTTGCACAGCAGCTCCGGAAGCTTGGGGTTTTCTGAGGCGTGGCCCCAGCCAGCCCACACCGCCTGCAAACACAGAAAGGGGTGAAAGAGCCTCAGATCTCACCTCCCGGCGGATGCAGCAGCGGCACATGCCTGTCATCCCAGCACTTAGGGAGGCTGAGACAGGAGGATCGCGAGTTCAAAGCCAGCCTCAGTAATGGCGAGGCACTAAGCAACTCAGTGAGACCCTGTCTCTACATAAAACACAAAATAGGGCTGAGGATGTGGCTCAGTGGTCGAGTGCCCCTCAGTTTAATCCCCAGCACTGAAAAAACAAAAAGACCTCATCTCCCCTGGCACCAATAGCCTCTCCCCCACCCTTCACGCCTGCAGCCCAGTCTTGTGAGACCCAGTGCCTGGGCCCCTCTGAAGCATCGACTTGTTCCAGGGCTCAAGGGCATCATTCCTCCCTTGGCACACCAGGGCATCCTGACCCATTCACCTGCACGGGGATTCTCTTGGCAATGTCCACGATCAGCTCCACGTTGGCATAGTTGTTGTTGTTGGGCCCTCCTGGGACGGGGACGTACTGGTCGGCCATCTTGATGTATTCTGGAATTAAACCGGAGGGAGGAGGGAAGGACCCCTGACAGACTGAGGTCAACGGCAGAAATTAGAAGATGCATCTATATTCTGTTCACTGAAAACATAACCGGGAAGATTTCATGTCAACCATGGCCCCAAATGTATGGAAATTTGTAGAAAATGGAATGTGATTTAATTATGTGAAATTATCTTCTGGACAAAGCCTGGATGAGAAAAAAAGAAACAGGAAGATATCTGTGGAGATAGTGAGATTAGAGGTAATTTTTAAAAATTTTTCTACTTAAATTTATCTTGATATTGTTTTACCATCAAACAATACAATTGTTTTTATTGTAAAAAATATATAACATTGCCTGGTGCAGTGGCACACGCCTGTAATCCCAACGGCTCTGGAGGCCGAGGCAGGAGGATGTTGAGTTCAAAGCCAGCCTCAGCAACATAGCAAGGCCCTAAGCAACTCAGCGAGACTATCTTAAAATAAAATACAAAAAGGGGTTGGGGATGTGGCTCAATGGTTAAGAGCCTCTGGGTTCAATCCCCAGGACAAAAAAAAATTATATATATATAAAATATGTGTGTGTGTATATATGAGAGAGAGAGAGTGCGTGTGTGTATGTGTGTGTGTGTATAACATAAACTTTACATCGTAACCATTTTGGTGTACATTTCCATAGTGTTATATATCCATATCATCATGAATCAGACCTTCAGAACTTTCTCATCTTACAAATCTAAATTCTGTACTCATAAACAGCTCCCCTTTTCCCTCTCCCTGAAGGCCTTGGCACTCCCTGTTCTGCAGTCTGTTCCTATGAATCTGACTATTCTGGTCCCCTCTTATGAGGGGACTCACACAGTATTTGTCTTTTGGGGACTGGTTTACTTCACTTAGCACGATATTCTCAAGGTCCATTCATGTTGCCATAAATGACAAGATTTCCTTCCTTTTTAAGGCAGACTACAATATGATGGTTCGATTCTAAAATACTCATGTTTAGTGCTGGGAAGGAAGCTCAGTGCAGACCACTTGCCTAGCACGCACAAAGCCCTGGATCCCCCAGAGCAAAAATTAAGTTAAATTAAAAATGCCAGGCATGGTGGCACACGCCTGTAATCCCAGCAACTTGGGAGGCTGAGGCAAGTTTGAGGCCAGCCTCAGCAACTTAGTGAGGTTCTAAGCAACTTGGTGAGACCTTATCTCAAAATAAATAAATAAATAAATAAATAAATAAATAAATAAATAAAAGAGGATAGAGATGTGGCTTGGTGGTGAAGCATCCCTGGGTTCAATCTGGTACCAAAAAATAAATTAAAAACTCATGCCCCTCTAAACTAGAAATTCTACTTCTAGGAACATGTCCTTAAAAAGTCACTCATGGAGCCAGGCATGGTGGTGCATGCCTGTAATCCCAGCACTTAGGGAGGCTGAGACAGGAGGATCGCGAGTTCAAAGCCAGCCTCAGCAATGGCGAGGCGCTGAGCAACTCAGTGAGACCCTGTCTCTACATAAAACACAAAATAGGGCTGGGGATGTGGTTCAGTGGTCAAGTGCCCCTGAGTTCAATCTCTGGTACAAAAAAAGAAAAAAAGAAGAAGAAAAGTCACTCATGGATAAGGTCAAAGAATGACATGAGGGCATGGTGACTGGGCAGTGTTTGGGACTGTGAAAAGCTGGACTGTGTCCAAAGACAAAGATCAGTACATTCATGCTACGGGATCCTCTAAGATCCAGAAAATAAACCATGTGCAACTCTGCATGGAGACAATGGGAGAAACCCAAGTACCACCATTCCTTCTAGCCCACCTGCTTCTGATGTCGGGAACACACCAGTGTTGGCCACTGGGGAGGTCCCCGGGACGCTAGGGTGAACAGTCAGACAGCTCCTTGTCTGCATCAAGTTTTTCTTTAATGTCAGAGAGGGTAAACAAGAAAATGAACATAGTAACTACAGCCTGGAGTCAGTGCCAGAAAGGAAATAAACAAGATTGTCACAGAGAAATGGGGGAGGGCACCAAGACCTGACAGTGGGGGAGGGGCCTGCCCTGCAAAGGAGTCTGGGGGAAAGGAGGGTAGCAGAGTCCAGCTGGGCCCACACTCTGCAGGAGGAAAGTGCAGGCTGGCCCAGGAGCCACCAGAGGCCAGTATGACTGGGCCCCGGTGTTGTAGGGCACAAGAGGACAGAGCAGGAGGCGAGCAGGGGCTGAGTCCTGTGGGGACTTCCTAGCCAGGGTGAGGGTCTGGAATGATCATCTAACATGATGGAGGCCACCAAGGGAGAGGCTCTGAACTTTGACACACCAAGCTTCCAGTCCCACCTGTGTCACATGCCAGTCATAGGACCCTGGGCAAATGACAAATTTATGTCCCAGTGCCCCAACTGAGTCATCTGTAAAATGAGCTGTGAGAAACAAGCAAAGCCACATCCTTGCAGGGTGGAGCCCAGGGCCTGTGTTCCGGGAGGACTCAGGGACAGCACTGAGCTGCTGACCTGGGAACAGTACCCAGGCTCTGGAGCGGTTCAAGAAGGGCTGGGACAAGACCTGAGTGGTGTGTTCTCAAAAGAGCACTTTGGCTGCTCTGTGGTGAGGGGTCTGTAAAGGGCAGGTAGGTTTGCTTGGGGGGTGGGAGGACCATCCAACAGACACCAATCTGATAGCACCTGGATATTCCTCAGATGGGACTGGGGATTGAACTCAGGGGCACTCCACCACTGAGCCACATCCCCAGCCCTGTTTTGTGTTTTATGTAGAGACAGTGTCTCACTGAGTTGCTTAGCGCCTTGCCGCTGCTGAGGCTGGCTTTGAACTCGCGATCCTCCTGTCTCAGCCTCCCTAAGTGCTGGGATTACAGGCAGGCACCACCACGCCTGGCTTATTTATTTATTTGTATGCGGTGCTGGGAACCGAACCCAGTGCCTCACACCTGCTAGGTGTGCGCTCCACCTCGGAGTCCCAGCCCCAGCCCCACGACTCATCCTTGTCATCAGATACTTAAAGAAGGAACAAATAAATACAGACTCAGGAGAGAAACCCGGGCACTGGGGCCCAGGTGGAGTGGAGGAGGTGTGGGCAGAGAAAGATGCACGAGAGGTCAAGTTCAGGTACCTGCATTGGCCTTGAGGTCCTCGGGGGTCACCATGACCACGAACCGGATGGCGCGCTCGTTGCGGAACATCTCATAGGCCCACCTGCGGATGGAGCGCATGCACTTGACCGCCGCGATCCCGTTGTTGGCAATGAGCACCTGCAGGGTACAACCAGGGAGGAGTCCGAGCTGCTCATCGGCCCACGCTGGAGGCCGCGCCAAGGAGGCTACGCCAAGGAGGCCGGCCTCACGCAGAGCTTCCTGCAGCGCCCGCAGCGCCTGATTTCTCTTTGGGTCGCTACAGCGCACAGCGCGGCACAGAGCAGGCGCTCGCGGTCTGTGGGCCGTGGGGGTGGACGACGGAATTTCGATTCGTTTTGCTGGTGCCATCACGATCATCTTTACCACCTCTGGAGGGTTCAGCGTGGGACACACTACAGTGTGCTGTGTTTCACCTGCCTTCCGTCACTTGATCCTCACAACAGCCCTTTGAAAGAGGTTTTATCATTATCCTATTTGGGTTAAAGACCCAAAACTCAGAGGAGTTATGGCACTTTCCCAAGGTCATATGGCCACTAAGTGGCAGAGCTAGGGCTCAGGTCCAGATCTAACTTTGCAACCAGACCTGTGCTCTGAGCTGTCCCCCACAGTGGCCTCTGCGTTCTAAAGGTGCAAGGTCTCAGATTTGGTAAGAAGGAATAAGTCCTGTTTTCAATTCCTAGCTATGTTCTGAACTTGCTGTGTGGCTTTAGGGTAGATCCTTTCCCTCTCTGAGTTTTATATCTCCATAAAGAAGTCAGCTGGCTGTCCTCCTGGCCTGGTCTCTCAGAAATAAAACTCTAGTTTTCTTGTTTCACCAAACATATTAGACTGGGTGTTGTGGCACATGCCTGTAATTGCAAGTTCAAGGCCAGACCAGACATTTAGCAAGACTCTGTCTCAAAAGAAAAGAAGAATAAAGAAAATAGGTTCTGGGGATGTAGCTCAGTAGTAGAGTGCCTCTGGGTTCAATCTTTAGTGTAAAAGAAAGCGAGATAGGTAAGTTCAGCATCTGCCCTTTAAGTTCTGACTTACAGAACAATTTCATCAAGCAAGTCCTCCCTGATTGCTGTATAATCTCCTTGACAGCCTTGCAGAACAAGTCTCATTAGAGATTTTGAATGTGATTGCCTCTATTTTATAGGAGGGGAAACTAATCTGAAAAAGTTCACGTCCCAGGGTTGTGGCTCAATGGTAGAGCACTTGCCTAGCACGTGTGAGGCACTGGGTTCGATTCTCAGCACCACATATAAATAAATAAAGCCCATTGACAACTAAAATATATGTATTTCCCATCCTATGAGTAGCCACACCAGAATTTGACCCCAGAGTCCAGAACAGGCTCAGGTTTGGTATTCTTTATATCCTGTCAAAAACTACACCGAGATTCCATCTCATTCCAGTCAGAATGGCAATCATCAAGAATACAGTAAATGTATTCAAGTAACAATAAATGCTGGCGAGGATGTGGGGGGAAAGGTACACTCGTACATTGCTGGTGGGACTGCAAATTGGTACCACTACTCTGGAAAGCAGAATGGAGATTCCTCAGAAAACCTGAAATGGAACCACCGTATGTCCCAGTTATCCCACTCCTCAGTTTATACCCAAAGGACTTAAAATCAGCATACTACAGTGACACGGCCACATCAATGTTTATAGCAGCTCAATTCACAATAGCTAAGCTATGGACCCAGGCTAGGTGCCCTTCAACAGATGAATGGATAAAGAAAATATGCTACATATACACAATGGAATATTACTCAGACATGAAGAATGAAATTAGGGCATTTGCCAGTAAATCGATGGAACTGGAGACTGTCATGCTAAGTGAAATAAGCCAGTCCCAAAGAACCAAAGGCCGAATGATCTCTCTGATATGCAGATGCTAAATCACAATAAGAGGGTGGTAGGGAAGATTAGATGTACTTTGGATTAGACAAATGGGAATAAAGGGAATGGAAGGGGGATGGGAATAGGAAAGACAGTAGAATGAACTGGATATTACTTTGCTATGTGCACATATGAACACACGACCAGTGTAACTCCACCTCCTGTTCAGCCAGAAGAATGAGAAGTTCTACTCCTTATATGTATAATATCAAAATACATTCTACTGTCAGAATGTATGACTCATAAGAAAAAAAATTTTTTAAATGCCTCTCAGGAAGAAACCATGAAATGGCTCAACTGTCCCTTTTCATTCTTATTACCAAAGCAAGGCTTGGTCAAGGGAGACGGGCTATGGGTGGCCCCATTTGTTCTAGTACATTCTGGTAGCCCCTTGGGATGATGGGGTGGGCTTCCTGCTGTAACCTCCACGGCTGTGGCTTTCCCACAAGGTGTCCAGCACTGGGGACAAGCCAAAGTCAGATCCTAAGCCACAAAGTGCAGCATCTCTTGGATAAGGCTTCCGTGGCCACCCTGGCCTCCTGGCCCCTGAGAACTCAATGCCGACCCCCAGTTGGGCTGGCTGCAAAATGGTCCCTGGTGAGTTTGGCAAAAACGGAGCTTCTGGATCCTGCCCAGCAGACTAAGCCCCAGGGTCTGGGACAGAGTGAGAGAATCTACATGCTCAACTAGGAGACTGGCCACGGCCGGACAGGAACCTGAGTAAGTCCCTACTAATCGATACTGCATTCGCTACACTGGGTCAGGGGCATGGGGGGAAGAAGGGCTCTGGGGTCCAACAGCTGGAGTCCAAATCCCAGCTCCACCACTAGGCAAGCAACTTCCCCTCTCTGGGCATCAGTTTCCAAATTTCCAAATCTGTAAAATAAAACCCACTGATAGAGCTGCAGAGAAGGTAGGTGATATAAAGCAGGTAACAGGCAGCTGTCCCCAGACGGGCCCACTAGAAACGGTCAGCTGCTGCTGCTATGGCTACCACAGCACTCAGATCAAATGAAAGAGGACAAGGCCTGGCAGCCACACCATCCTGGGTTTAAATCCAGGCTCCACCACCCACTAGCCACCCGACCCCGGACAACCAACGTCACATCTCTGAATCACCAGGAATCCAATAAGAATAACCAAACAGCATGAGACCCTGGGCTTTCCTGGGAGGGTGGACGGCTCCTGAAGTCAAACACCATGCACCAAGCAACTATCACGACAGGGTGGCCCTTGCCTCCGTCTCTGCAGCAACAGGGAGGAACCTAAAGCTGGTACTCCCTCCTCCACCCCCACTAAGCCCCACCCAGGGCGCAGGACCCCTCTGTACCTTCTCGATGACCCGGTCCCCCCCAAAGCGTGTGACAAACTCAGCCGGGGAAGCCACCGTGAAGTCTCTGTGCAGGTCCAGCTTCTTGTGTTCCCGGCCCCTCTTTACCAGGTGCAGTCCAGACATGCTCGGCCTGCAGATGAAAACAGCCATGAGGAAGCCTGGGGGGTCGGGGAGGGAGTGGGAAATCCATACCTATGAAACCCACATCAACAGGGAAACCAGGTGCACCAAAGCCCCTGCCCCACTCCCCTGCCCCACAGTTGCCCTCCAGACCCTGAAGCAATATACCAGGAGGCTCAAGGGCAGGAAGCACCACCTCAGGACACCAGTGACTGAACTCAGAAGGTAAGACCCCTTGACCTGCCATGTCTTAATTCAGTTTTATCTGACATACTCTAATTTAGTAATTCAAACAAATACTAAAATACTCCTGGCAGGGATGAGTGTTTTATGATCAGGGAGGAAGGTCCCACTTTCTAATACTTCAGACTTGTTAAATCTTCCGTGAACTTGCCAGGCATGGGGGGCACACGCCTGTAATCTCAGTGGCTCAGGAGGCTGAGGCAAGAAGATCACAAGTTTGAGGCCAGCCTCAGCAATTTAGCAAGGCCCTAAGCAACTTGGTGAGACCCTGTTTCAAAATAAAAAATAAATAAATAAAAAGGGCTGAGGATGTGGCTCAGTAGTAAGGTGCCCCTGGGTTCAATTCCTAGTACCAAAAATAAATAAATAATCAATCAAACAAACAAATAAATAAATAAAACCCATGGACTTTTTTGTATGTATATATCAAATTTTAAGGAAAAAAATACCTTAAAACAATTTTTAAAAATCACAACAAAATAGAGATCTTTGCTTAGCCTCTCCAGGCTCCACACCAAAGATCACTGTTGATTCTCCTGGCATCTTCCCACTAGGAAAGTGCCAACAACAGGTGACCCTAGTCACGCATTGCTGGATGAGGGGGAAGCCTCTGGTAAAGGCACAGTTGGACGACCCCATCACCATGCAAACATCACAGGGTATAACTGGACAAATTAGGCCAGCATCACCATCACTAGGTAATGATCTCACGGGAACCTCTGACGCATCAGTGATCTGTCATTGATGGAAAGGTCATTATCTGGCATGCAACTATACCCTTAGGAGTGGCCCACTGGAGACGTCATCTCTGGCCTTCCTGTCTTGACAGATGCGAATTTAACTCTTCCGTGGCTGTCCCATCTATATCCCTCCTGCAGCCACTCCAAGGGAGGTACACGGCCATCTGGCAAATTCCGTACTTGGTGTTTCTTTAGTCTGCAATCATTATTTGCAAATGACAGTTGTGACAGACCAGGTTTCTTTCCTTTCTGTTTTTCTTTCCTGGAATTCATGACTTCTTCCATTACTTGGGGCTCCTGCTGCGAATGCATCCCACTCTCAGCAGACTCCCAGATGCATGTGAGGAGATCGTCCTGTTTCTTCTGAGGTCCCTACGCCACCATGGTCCTGGGTTTCCCTTCGCTGAATCCTGAGAATTCCTTTGGCCTTTCCTCTGAGTTAGAATCTCAGAGGAATCTCTGGGGGATCAACGGGTTCCCTCCTTCTCTATGGACGCCCTTGTCTTGCTGGAGCATACCCTCTAGGAGTTTCTTCTGGTAACGGGACAGGATGATGGCAGGGTTATGTGACTGACAGCTCAATGGGCTTGCCCTGTCCCTCTATGTCCTGAGCATCCTGGTGACCACCACCCTAGAGATGCCTTTGGATTCTATGGTGGATCTCCATTTCGTCTTCTGTGTTGCCCTTCCTTAGTTTACCCTCTGGTTTCATTGGAAGGCATCTTTAAGTAGCTTTCTAAGAAAGGGTATCTGGTGGGGTCAATGTTTTGTGGCCTTCCATGTTCTCAAGCTGTCTTTCCTCTGCCTGCACATTTGACAGTGTACGGAATCATTTTCTCTTTTTTTTTTTTTCGTCCCAGGGATTGAACTCAGGGGTACTCGACCACTGAGCCACATCCCCAGCCCTATTTTGTGTTTTATGTAGAGACAGGGTCTCACTGAGGTGCTTAGCACCTCGCTTTTGCTGAGGCTGGCTTTGAACTCACGATTCTCCTGTCTCAGCCTCCTGAGCCGCGGGATGACAGGCATGTGCCACCGTGCCCGGTGCCAGTACCATCTTGTCATGACTTCTAAGGTTGTTCAGATCCTTGAGTCTTTGTAGGTGATCTATTATTTCATATCTAGAAGCCTGTAGGATCTTCTCTCCTTGGGTGTTGGATGACATCATGGGGATAAGCTTAGGCGTGTCTGCTTCCATTAATGAGGCACCAAACCCCTCTGGTCCCCTGAATCTGTTTTGGGTGCGTGTGCGCTGCTATGGAGGGAACCCGGGGCCTCGTGCATGCCGGCCAAGTGCCCTATCAGTCACTGAGCTCCACCCTCAGCCTGGATGCTCTCAGTCTGGAAACTCATCTTCTAGGACTTTGCCTTCAAATACTTCCTCCCCTTTTTCCCCCTTCCTATTGTCCTGTTGTTTGGGGACTGACATTCCTAGCCTAGGCTGTACTCCCCTCTCCCCTCTTCTCCCTTCCAGGTGACTCCCCAGCCTTATCTTCTACCCTGCAGCAGAATTCTCCATCTCTGCTCTCAGGCCTTCCGCACCCGCCGTGGGTCTGTTTCTCCACAGCACCCCGCTCAGTGTGCGCAGCGCCCTGCCCGACCTCGCAGGGTCATGGATGACAGCGTTTTTCATTTCTCTGGCATAATTTCTGTTT
Organism: Xerus rutilus; assembly: GCA_028644305.1. Taxonomy (NCBI): domain Eukaryota; kingdom Metazoa; phylum Chordata; class Mammalia; order Rodentia; family Sciuridae; genus Xerus; species Xerus rutilus. Next base: position 112,125,023 of record CM053407.1, on the reverse strand, counting down.
CTTCCAAGTTCCCTCGTCTGTGGTGGGTTTGTCTGGGCTCCATCTTCTATTTTAGAAACTGTACCCAAGGGCTGGGGGTGCAGCTAGCAAGCTCCAAGCCCCGGGTTCAATCCCCAGTACAGAAAGAAGGAAGAGAAAAAGAGGGAGGGAAGGATGAGAACCAGAAGCAGCAGGAAGGAAGGGAATGGCAGGCACCTGAATGCTGGTGAGCTGTGGTCACAGCCCCATGACTACATGGGGCACTGAGCTTGCTAAGCGCATGGCGGGGTTGGTGGACCAGGTTTGTGGCCCACGTGCTGGGGATTCTTCAGAGGCTTTCTCCCTCCCTGGTCAAATTCCCTGGGGAAGGGCTTCCCGTCTTTTTCCCAGACTCTGAAGGCCAGCAGGAACCCAGGGCACAGGGCAGTTCTGAGGACTCAGCCACACGCCTGGGATCCAGGCCTAGCCCTCAACTCCACTCATCCACCTCCAGTCCAGACCCCTGTGCTTGTCCCTGAGAATGATCTGCTTACCAGAGGTCACCTTCTGCTGGGGTCAGAATGGACAGCCAGCCACACAGCAACAGAAGGGATGCCAGCCCCCTCCTCCACCCTCTTCAGTCCCAATTCCACACGCATCCCATACTGCCGACCCCTGTGCATTTCGAGGGTTCCACAGAGCAGCTCTGGAGACGGTGGCAGAGGTTTCCCAGCTTTCTTGATTGTGCTAAGTCAGTTACCACTTATTCATCTGCTTTCCAGCTTCCAAAATGCTGGTGCTAATCTCTCCTGTTCTCCAGGCTTGATGGGTTTCTATCTCTTTAAAAATAAACAAACAGCAAGGCACAGTCAGGCACACCTGTAATCCCACCTACTTGGGAGGCTGAGGCAGGAGGATCTCAAAGTTGAGGCCAGCCTCAACAACTGAGGGAGACCCTAACTCTAAATAAAAATTAAAAAGGGCTGGGGGCGTAACTCAGTGGTAGAGTGCCCCTGGGTTCCCTCCTCAGTACCTACCTACCTATGTACCTAAATAAGTAAATAAATAAATCTCTTTGCTATCCCTTGGTAAGGTTCTGACAGAAACAGAATAAAGCCTGTACATTCAGTCCATTCCATTTACCTGCCAATACCTGGGAGCCATCCCCCAGGAATCAAGTCAGAGGTTAACCACCCAGAGGTCTGTGTGGCAACCGCGCCATCAGGCATCTTGAGAGGCCAGAGGCAAATGGGTTCAAGGAGCCAAAAGTTCTGGTAAAGAACTTGATCCCAGAGATGACCACCACCAGCATGCCACAGTCTGCTGTCCGAGCCAGGGTCAGTAAGGCCAGGAGTGAATGAACAGTTGGGGGAGGGGAATTCCACTTTACAGATGGGCAAACTGAGGCCCAGCCAGACAAGGGCCTGCTGCTCTCTGCCGCTCGCACACGGGGTAGGCTGGGAAAATGGTGTGTGGGGGTGTCTTCTGCCGTGTAGTCTCCATGTCCAACAGAGTTCCCCAGGGCAAAGCCCTTCCACAAACCTTCACCTGCCACCCCCACCCCAGTGTGAGCCACCCGACTCTGCCTGTCCGATGAAGAAACGGACTTTTAAGCCTTAGGAACAAAAAGGAAATAATGACAGAAACCCACGTCTTAAATGCCACGAGCTGCAGGATATGGTTTTCCAATAAAAATGTTCTCTGCTGGGCTGAGGCATGGTGCCCGGATGAAGGAACAAAGCGACAACCAGCATGTCTGGCCTGGAGGTGGCCTGGATGCCTGCTGCCTCGCTGGGAGCAGCTTTTCTTCTAAGACCTCCTGAGGCTGAACTGCTAAAAGGAGGCTGGCTTTAGACAGGCGCTGTGGAAGGTCATTATCATCGTGCAGATGTGAAGACTGCTTCTAGTGTAGTTGCACATCAAAGCCTTTGTTTACAAGAACAGGCAGATGTGGTCTGAGACCATTTGCAGACCCCTGATCTAGGCAAGCAGACACCAAAATGGTAACAGCCCTCATCTTGGGGAGAGGGGGGTGGTTTTGAATACACGTAGTTTTTTTTTTTTTTTCCTGGTACCAGGGATTGAACTCAGGGCCCTCGACCACTGAGCCACATCCCCAGCCCTATTTTGTGTTTTATGTAGAGACAGGGTCTCACTGAGTTGCTTAGCTCCTGGCCATTGCTGAGGCTGGCTTGGAACTCGCGATTCTCCTGTCTCAGCCTCCCTAAGTGCTGGGATTACAGGCTTGCGCCACGGCACCCGACTTCAAATACAGGTAGTTTCTGTTTTTTTCTCTTTGCTTAAATCTTTAAAATTTTTTCCTGCAAATATTTTCTCTAAGAAATATAGATATTATTTTCTATAAGAAAAAAAAGCTGGCCAGGTGTGGTGGCACATGCCTGTCATCCCAATGGCTCAGAAGGCTGAGGCAGGAGGATTGCGAGTCCAAAGCCAGCCTCAGCAACTTAGCGAGGCCCTAAACAACTTATCGAGACCCTGTCTCTACATAAAATATTTTTAAAAAGGGCTAGGGATGTGGCTCTGTGGTCACGTGTCCCTAGGTTCTATCCCTAGTACCAAAAGAAAAAAAGCTACTAATTTTGTAATAGAGACACCCAAAGCCACAGCCTTCCAGTGTCCCTTGGAAAAGGTATCGCACATATAAAATGGCGATATTAAAACATACCTCACTAAATAAGGGTTAAACAAAGGCGTGAGGGAAAATCAATGCCTAGAAAGGGAGAGAGGGTACCTGGTATAGTAACTGCTAGATGACTGCTTTCGCACAGTGGGACCAGAGGGATCAGAGACTGCTGACCTCTTAAGCAACCAGGAAAAGGAGGAGCCCCTGCGCCCCACCCACCCATTCTCCCTGTTCCCTCCCAGGCCGGCTTGATCCTTTCCTTTAGAAAGTCCAGCATGTCTCACCCCCATCCACACAATCATGAAAACTCTTAGCAATCGGACCTAAAGCACAGTCAAGAAAAAGTCCAGTCTGAGGCCCAGCAAAACCCATTCCTGGCTGCCCCCGTGATGTTAAAGCTGGTGACAGAGCCCCTGGTCAGGCAGGCCACATGCCCATCACCGCCAATGGGGAGCCTGAACACACAACGCTGCCAGGTGGCCTTGTGTCCGGCCAAGTCCAGGCTGGCGGCTATTTTAATTCTTTTTGGACAATTCCAGAGGCCAGCCAGTGTTGGCCCTGGACAGCTGACCTTCACCTGGCATCTGCTCCAGTTGAAGGAGAACTATCTTGAGTGTCACGCCTTCGACCCTGTCCTTACACAGCAGGGCAGGAGTGTGGGGTGAAATGTTCCCCAGGGACTCTGAAAATGGCTTTGGTGGCATTCAACAACAGAGGTATCAGCCAAGTCCCAAATACAGTCAGCTGTCAGAGCACAAGACCAGGAAGAACTATACTGGGAAGAGAGGAAACAAACATTCTCAAGTATCCGATACAAACTGGGCACAGGGGGGGCTTCTCACTGAATTCCCACAGCCCTGTGCAGGAAGGCCATCATTTCCTGCACACGATGAGGAGACCAAGGTTCAGAGAGGCCCACTATCCTCAAGCTGACACAGCTGCCAAGCGGCAGAGCTGGGCTTCCAAATCCAACTCTACCCAAACTCAGAATCTAATTCTGAGGCAAAAAGATATTTGAGATAAATGGAAACACCTCTATTGATTAGACTTTAAAAACAAGCATTACACATACTGCTTCTGAAATAAAAGACAATATACACAATGCTGACTTCTCAACTGGGTGCGATTTTGCCCCCCAGGGGACACAAGGCAATATCTGCAGACATTTTTGGTGGTCACAATTTGGGGAGTGTGCTGACATCTAGTGGGCAGGGGCCAGGGATGTTGTTCAGCATCCTGCGCAGGATAGCCCTGCAGGAAGAACTACACAACCCCAAATATATACACAGCCCCTGTTGAAAATCCTGATGCACTGAACCCAGAATCTACCATTTGTGACCTGTGAGATCCTGAGAAAGTTACTTTATTGAGGAGGGGGATACTGGGGCTTGAACTCAGGGGCACTTGACCACTGAGCCACATCCCCAGCCCTATTTTGTGTTTTATGTAGAGACAAGGTCTCACTGAGTTGCTTAGGGTCTCGCTGTTGCTGAGGCTGGCTTTGAACTCGCAATCCTCCTGCCTCAGCCTCCTGAGCCGCTGGGATGACAGGCGTGCACTAACCACACTTGGCTGAAAGTGACTTTAATAGCTTGTGCCTCAGTTCTCTCATAGGATGGAAATGATAGAAGTATCTGGAAATAACTGTGAGGGCCCGGCCTTTCTGCCAGATGCTCACTGCTGTCCCTGTGGGGCCGCCATGGCTGCAGCCCTGGGTTGGCCCACTGGGTTGGGCCCAGGCATTATCCAGCCCTCAAGTCCTCACCCTCTCGTCCTCCACAAAACAAGATGGCAAAATCCCCCTCTGATGGCAAGCTGATGGAAAGGAAACTATCTTGTAGGCCAAACATTTCTATTATCAAAAAGCAAGAAAGGAGCTTTTTTGTGTAGCCCAGCAAGAGCTGACAACACGAAACTTATCTTTCTGAAACAAAACCTGGACTCCCAGATAGAGAGACTCTTGGGCATTTCTCAGGCCACCACCTGAGAGGGTGCCTTCGGAGATAACCAATGGGCCGGGGCTGGGCAAAGGAGGCCTCCGTGGGCCACATCCAGTCTGTCCTGAGCTTCCCTACCTGACACGCCTAAGAATGATTTTAACATTTTTAAATGGTTGGGAAAAGAACCCTATTTGGTGACACAGGACAATGAGACGAAATTCCAGTTTCAGTATTCGTGGACGTTTGTCCGGAACATGGCCAGGCCCGTGTTCAATTGCATAGCTACGGCTGCTGGTGCAGGAAATAGCAGTGAGTGGTCGTGACCGAGACCATATGGCCACGGAGCTGAACATCTCTGCTATCTGGCTTTGACGAAGGCAGCAGACCTAGGCCAAGCAGCTGCTTGTGACCCTGCCATGAGGAGCTTTAAAAGGCACTGTCACCTGAGCAGCATCCTGAACTCATTAATCAGCATTTCTAGGGGTCATGGTGGGGGGCCAGGCATCTGTTTGTCAAATCCTCCCCCCAGAAATTCTAACCCACGCAGCCAAGGGTGAGACCACCGAGATCCACCAGGAACATTTCAATGCGAGCAGCCGGCGCCAGCTCTGAGCAGCCGGTGCCAGCTCTGAGCAGCTCTCACTGCAGTGACATCCCTCAGCATGGGGACGCCCCGCAGCCCAGATGCCTCTGCCTCCCCCTCCCCAATGTTACTTTATCCCTTTCAATCCCAGTGTCTTCCAAGAAGCCCCTTCTCCTCCACTCGGTTCCATGTTCACGTCCTCTGTTCTCTGAACTCAGACCCCATTCACACATCAAGGAAAACAGGTCAGCAGCATTCGGACCTACGTATGATTTCTGGCTCCTCCCATGACCCAGGACTGCAGGGAAGGGTCCCAAGTGACTCTTGAATTCCCAGAAGTCTTTTGTCACGGAAGGGACTTTGTAGTTATCGGTTAGTGAGAACATCAGTGCTGAGCCAGGCAAGCCCTCAAAACCGGCATTCTCAGTAACTCTAGAAAGACCCATTAGGATTGGCCCCAGTGACAGACAAGGAAACGAAGGTTCCAAGGCTGGATGGTGCCTGTTCCAGGTCACCAGGCTCAGTGGCACGGCTGGGTTGTCTGACCCGTGCTTTAGCATCCCGAGACAGCTGTAAGCTAAAGGAGGAACGATGGCATTCCCCCAAACAGCACAGCCATGGTGTGATCAGTATGGGGACCCCATGTCCTGGACTGGCTGGGACAATTTCAAATTCTTCCAACTTTTGTTTTCTTTTGTGTTTTTGGTTTTTTGTGGAATAGAGTAGTTTGTGAGATGTATTTATATTGAAAATAAAGTAGAAAAGCAAATGTGATTCGACTGATATGCTCCATTTCCTGTATAAATTTGGCTGCACTCTAAGATTTGAGTGCTTCTGCCGTAAGACATAAATTAGGACTTCTTGTAAGAAATGTGATCTCTATGCTCCATGAAGGACTCCGTGCACCAGAAGGATGTGACCCAGACCCAGTCCCGGCCCCTCTTTGGCCCTTTGCTCCTCTGGCCTTAGCCACTTGAAGGAAGGTGCCCTTGAAGCCTCTGAGTCTGCTCTGCAGCAGGACCGCAGAACAGTAGGCCAACGGCAGGCCAGCCCGCCTCCTGGCACTGGCTGCGGGAATGGGACACTTCTCTTGACCTCTCTGAGGCTAAACCCCCTCTGGGCCCTCTGGCTCCAGGAGTCCCCTACTTCCCTAGGATATGCACAAGTCACAGTAAACAGTAATGCAGTGAGGACTGTATTAGGAGGGGTCGCTTATTTTTTAGGGAATCTACTTGAGAAGGTTGTGCCCACAAAGTGGTAAAGCCTGGCTGTCTAGTAGGCCTTTTGGGTGACAGCCTGGGTTTGAATCTCTGTTCTGCCCTCACCAGTGCTGAAAACTTCAGTTTCCTTGTGGTATAAAACAGGGGTGACGGTGCCCACCTAGAGCCCTATGGCATGAGATCATACCTACAAACTCTCTGACCGGCAGGCTGAAAGCACACCACAGATAGCAGCAGTTATTATGGTTGTACCTGTGGATCTTCAACTAGATTTACATAAGAATTATTATTAGACTCGTTCTTAGGCTCCCAATGGTGGCCTGAAACTATGGATGGTAATGAACCCTAGACATACAACGTTCTCCTATACCTATCTATGATCAAATTTAACATAAATTAAATACAATAAGAGAATAACAATTAATAGTAAAATAAATAATTACAACAAGATACTGTAATAAAACTACCAGCATCACTACTCTTATATTTGGGGGGACATTATAAAGTAAAATAGGGTTACTTGAACACAAGTAGTGTAATACCATGACTAATGTGCAGGTAGCATATAGGGAATGGATACACTGGTCAACAGGATGATTCACATCCTGGGTGAGACTGTATTGCATGAGATTTCACCACACTACTCAGAAAGGTGAGCAATTTAAACCCTATGAATTATTTATTTCTATAACTTCTCATTTAGTATGGATCATGATTGATGGAAAGTAAAACCACAGATAAAGGGGGAATGTTATATTGAGAAGATCTCTGGCTCCCCTCTGGATTGGGAGTTCTTGGAGGGCAGAAGTCATGTTTCCCAAACATTTTTGTGTCCCTTCTTTTGGTCCCAGAGGCAGGCTTTATGCCTGGGAGGTATGCAAGGAAGGTTTACACACCAGGTAAATTATCCTACATGACGACAGAGGCAGAAACTCAGCTACAAAGGTGTTCCTCATCATGCTGTCTATAATTGCAAAAAGGGGGAAACAGCTCAAATATCCACTATTTATAAGTGGGCTACTTACACATTTTAAGGTGTACCCACTTACAGGAACAGTCTGGACCCAGTAAAAGTGTGTTGTAGAGTTGATAAGCATTTTCTGTCAAAGGTCAAACAGTCAACAAACACTTCAGGTGTCACCGGCCAATCTCTGCCCCCAATTCAACCCTGACAATGAAACCCCAAAGCAACCAGACTATGCTTAAACTAATGAGTGCGGCTGTGTTCCCATAAAACTTTATTTGTGGACACTGACCTCTGAATTTCACATAATTGGTGCAAGTCACAGAACAGTGCTCTTCTTTTGATTTTTCAACCATTTAAATACCTAAGAACCCTTCTTTGTTCTCAGGCCATCCTTAGCAGGCAATGGGTCAGTTTGTTGATCTAGCTGGTAGAAGAATACTAAAGGCGAATTTCAGTACAATATTGTCTAAATGATCCAATGTTGTAAATTAAAACATCTGCCTTAAGAAAAAAAAAAGAAAGACTGCAAGGATATACAACTTATATACAACTGTCACCCATCAAAGGGAATGGAATTATGGTGATTTTTGTTCCTCCTTTTGGCTTATCTATAGTATTCTGAATTTTTAACAACAAAAATAGCATCGCTTTGGTAAATTGTTTCAAAGTGCAATAAAATAAGGACAAATAGGAAAATATACAATATCAAGTAGGTGCATCTAAGAAGCTATGGGGCACACAGATGCCTAAACTAACCTACTCAGAAAAATGACCTTAAATATGATGTCTGCTCATGTCCAGGTCAATGGTCCCTAGGTTTCAGCTTCAAAAAATCTTGCCTCCACCTTTTTTAAAGCCTCAGGGACCCAGAGGGGGAAAGGGCGGCCCCGCCCACCGGTCTGTCTGAGGCACCAGCGCTCGGAGCGCCCTCCTCCCGGCCACCGCGCGCACAGCCAGGTCCCGCCCCCTCCGCCAGCCTGGGTGTGCAAGGCGGGCTCCAAGAACCCAGCAGCCAACCATAAGCTTGCATTTTGCATCTTTGGGTCGCGGGTAAGGGAAAAGGCGGGTGTTAAGAGGACCTACAGCCTGACTTTTGGGGGATGGGGAGGGAGAACTGCATCATTTTGTCAAAGACAACAGTCATCAAAATTGTAGGCTTACTTACTTTACTTTGCGATCGGGAAAACAGACCTTGCACTTGGCAGGACTCATGTTGACCGACCCGCCAACCGATCCCACCCAACTCCTGCTGTGGCGCAGAGCTTGCACCCCCTAAAGCCCCAAAGCAGCCCCGGATCCCGAGGCACAGCAGGGCAGCCGGCTCACCGCCTGGAGCTGCAGGAGCGGTGCTAGGGCGCCTCGGGCCGCGTCCCGCAGCAGTGGGCCAGCTCCCAGCTCCGAGCTGCGCCTGCCCCATCCCGAAAGGCGCCCTGCGCACGACTGCCCGCCACCCCGGCCCCGCCCACGTCCCGGCCTCGCCTCCCGGGTGGCCCCGCCCCCGCCCCGCCCCCTGCGCAGGGCCTCGCCCCCGGGCCAGCCAGTGGCAGACCTGCGCTGACCCTGGGCGACGGATGAAAGCCGCCGGAGACTATTAAAACCCAGTCTTTCACTTTCCTCCCCAGCTCCCTGCCCTGCGGAAGGATTCCAGATTACGCACCCCTACCTAGCACAGCGATGGAGGTGCTTGCGCACACACGGCACAGGAAAGAGATGGAAAATACGGGAAATTTAAAATGAGAAGTTACTACAGTGCCTGTTGAAAGCTCCCGTTGTCAAGGCAATTTTGGCTTCCAAGTTACTGTGTTTGTTCATCCTTTCACCTCACTCTCAGGAACTGGTTTGCTTCGCACCCACTGCCAACCCAGTGAGCGTCCAGCGCACACTTTGAACCACCTGGGTCCCCTCCAAGTCAGCTGCTCCTGTCATCCTAAATAAAATCTCGGTAAGACTAACATTTACTGAGCGTGCCTTTGTCTCATCCTCACAGGGATCTTTTGTTTTTATTCCCATCTCACAGATCAAGAAATCGTAGCCTAGAGATGTATGTTGGCCAAAGTGACAGGGCTGGACCCAGTGCCTGGATTCCAGTTAAAAGGAATGCATGATGCATTTTCAAGGAATATAATACAAAATAATCCAAACACTGCCCAGAAAACACAAATAATAATAAATATAACAGGAGCTGGGGCTGGGGCTCGGTTGGCAGAGAGAGCTTGGCAGAAGATTCTGCGTTTGATCCCCAGCACAAGAAAATAACAATAATGGCATAATAAATATAACTTATGTTCATAACAAACAAACAGGCAAAAAAATAATGTGAATACTGGCCAATAAATTCCTTTCAAAAGGTAGAGGCAGGGTCACACCTCCAGGGAGCACCCCAAATTGCTATAATGTGAAATGTGACCCCGCTTCTCCCAGTTGTATAAACAGCCCTGATTGAGGGTAGTGGATAGCTATGCTCTAACGATGTATTAACATTTCAACAGGTTTACAAGAATACAAAATTGCTGGGTGGGGCGATGCTGCCTGTAATTCCACAGACTCAGGAGGCTGAGGCAAGAGGATAGCAAGTTTGAGACCGGCTTCAGTAACTTAGTGAGGCCCTAAGCAACTTAACCAGATCCTGTCTCAAAAAAAAAAAAAAAAAAAGAAAGAAAGAAAAGAAAGGAGATGTAGCTCAGTGGTAGTGCACCCTGAGTTACTACCCTAATCAAGAAAGAAAAGAGACAAAACGAAGAACAAAATTCTCAGTTCTTCAGTTTCTGGAAGGTTCTTCATGGCCTTATCTTTGTCCCGTCAAAAAAGAAATCCACATTAGGAAGCTCTTTCTTGCTTTTTTCTTTTTTTCTTTTTTAAGTTTCAAAGCATACCAAAAAGTATTCATTCTTCCAATGACCCAAATTTGAAAGTGGTGGTGGTGGGGTGGCTCAGTGGTAGAGCACTTGCCTAGCAGTTCGATCCCTTTGGCCACACACACATGAAAAAAAAAAATTGGGGGGCTAGGAGTGCAGCTCAGTGGTAGAGTCCTTCCCTAGCATCCATGAAACCTGGATTCCATCCCCAGCACCACAAAATAAATAAATAAATAATAGCTACTTCAACATAGGGAAATCAGGAAATTAAAATATTTCGAACACCCCCTCCCAGTCAGGATCGTGTATAAGAGAGCTGTTTGCCAGCTTCCTTCCATTGTTCTAGATTTTTCTCCTTGACTGCCAAAGCCCAGACATTCTTAACACTGTGTGGATATTTTAACTCCTCTGCTAAGACCCCCTGAAAAGCATTTAACATACCTTACTTTTACCCAGGTCTAAGGAAAGGGAGTTCACTTAGGTGGGCTTACATTATGAGAATGATCATGACATGGATTTATATCAGACTCTATTTTTTTCCCCTGAAACAGTCTCTTACTAGGTTGGCTTCAAACTCCTGGGTTCAAGCAATCCTCCTGCCTCAGCCTCCCCAGAGGCTGGAATCAATGGTGGACACCTGAGCACCCAGCTGACGTCCCTCTGCCTACATTATTAGGGAATAGAAGACAGGAATGAAGGAATACTATACACCCCTAATCACTAAACCACCTTTATGGTTGGTTGATAGGTTTTTGTAGGCATTGAACTCAGAGGCACTGTACCACAGAACTATATTGCCAGCCCTTCATTTATTTATTTAGTTAGTTTGTTTGTTTTTTGTTTGGTTTGGTTTGGTTTTTGTTTTTGTTTTTTTTTGAGACAAGGTCTCACTGAGCTGCCCACGCTGGCCTCGAACTTGCAATCTTCCTGCTTCAGCCTCTCCAATAGCTAGGATTATGGGTGTGAGTGTGCCACCACACCTGGCTGCTATACCACCTTTACACAAACATTACTTGTGCTTTTCAATGAAACAATTTGAAAGAGGTTCAATAGCTGTCTTGCTTGTTTGTTTTGGGGATTGAACCCAGGGGCACTTTACCACTGAGCCAAATCTCTAGCCCCTTTTATTTTTATCTTTTTTATTTCGAGACAGGGCCTTGCTAAGTGGTAAACTTGCAGTCCTCCTATCTCAGCCTCCCAAATCGTCGCTGGGATTACAGGGGTGCACCACTGCTCCTGGTGCTGTGTTGCTCTTTAAGACCTTCCTCTCAGACTTACCAGAGGCTACATTTAACATGTTGGTGTTGCAGAGGGAAAACCCACACCAAGTCAACAAAAAATGCATGTGGTAAAAAGATGGTTCAGTGGGCACCCTCAGTCCTGTCCTTACCCTCAAAAGTGACCCCAAGAAAATCTCTTCTCTCCACTTACTCATCTATAAACTCATCCATGTATAGTTTGCTTTCATCAAAAGAAAAATAAAATTAAAGAATTCCTTTTGATAGATGATGGGGGAATGGTTACTTAAGTAAAGAGCAGAAGTGAAGGATTTTTCTAAAAAACAGCATTGCTGGGTATGATAGTGCATGCCTGTGATCCCAGCAGCATGGGAGGCTGAGGCAGGAGGATCACAAGTTCAAGACCAGCCTCAGCAACTTAGTGAGGCCCTTAGCAACTTAGCGAGACCCTGTCTCAAAATAAAAAATAAGAAGGGCTGGGGATGTGGCTCAGTGGTTAAGCACCCCTGGGTTCCATCCTTGGTACCAAAAGCAACAACAGCAAAGCACTGATGCTTCGGAGGACAGAGGCAGGCGACCTGGTTAGTTGCTCTGCATCCTGCATTCACGTAGGAGCAACCCCCCAAACCTGAATATCTGTCCCCCAATTAGAACAACTCAAAGACAAGAGATCCTTTTCTCCCAAGCCCTCAGAAAACATTTTAGGAGCTAATAAATATGAAAAAGCAGTTTCTTCCAGCCCTTCCTACATTAATAAATGAATAAATAAAATATAGAAAGATCCTAGGCATTCTGTTCATAAACACAGAAAAAATGTCTATAGGTGATTTAAAGATTCATGGCCTGCTCAGTACTTGGAGCTGATGGGAAGAGGGGGCGACAGGGACCAGGAACAGGAAGAGGCTGAGAAGCTCCCACTTCAAACCACCGGGGACACTGTGTGGAGAGGGAGAGTGATGTCAGTTCACTTTGCTGGTGTTCTTTTACCTACTGGACAAGGGTGCCTCCTTCAGGCACAGACTCCACAGAGCTTTCCTGGGATCCTGGGTCTGCACTGCTAAACTTCCTACCTTGATGACCCCAAGAGGGACGAGGCAGCTGCAGGGGAAGGACCCAGTACCTGTGTGCTGCTCTGGGACCTATCCTTTTTTTTTTTGGTACTGGGGATTGAACTCAGGGGCACTCGACCACTGAGCCACATCCCCAGCCCTATTTTGTGTTTTATGTAGACACAGGGTCTCACTGAGGTGCTTAGCACCTCGCTGTTGCTGAGGCTGGCTTTGAACTTGCGATCCTCCTGTTTTGGCCTCCCTAAGTGGTGGGATTACAGGAGTGCACCACCACACCTGGCTAGACCCTGTCCTTTTATGGGGGACTTTATTCTTCACCTGCCTTTGCAATCCCTCTCCCTCCTCCGTGGATGCAGGTTGCTACATCTGTTGGTATATACCAGCCTGGGCTTGGAAAAAGCCACAGCCACAGGCAAGGACTTTGGGAGGGACACTGACGGCAAGTGAGCCACCCCTGGGCCTCTGCTCCCAGCACCTGCCCCCACCCCATCTCACCAGCCTTGACGAGGCAGGCACTACATGACCCTGCTTCCTCTCAGCAGGAAACTGCAGCTCAGAGAAGTAAGAGGACAGGTGTAAACCCAGACGTGATCAGAAAGTAAGGGTCCTGGGCCTTACTGTGACACCATGCCTTGGGATGGCGTGATGGGACCTGCTTTCAGTGTGGTGTCACAGGGACTCTGTGAAGCCCAATCCCGGCCCTGCGAGGGAGGTAACGCTATGAACTCATTTTAGAGGACACGGAGACACAGAGGCACATGATGGCTAAGTGGAGGAGGCAGCCTGCCAGCCTCCAGGACATGGCCTCTAGCCTGTGTGCGCCTCACTATTCCATGACTGTTGACAAAGGCTACGAAATGCTCTGGGCCTGTGGGCGGCCAGGCTGGTTCACACTGGCCTCCCTGAGGGCAGGGACAGTGTCTCACCCTTTATGGATGCACCTATAGTGCCACCCACAGTGGCTGGCACCCACTGAACTGATGGCATAAACCTTAGCTTCTCCTCTCGACCATCCCACCAAACTCTCTGCAGTAATGGACCAGAGAGAAAACTGCTCCAAATGGACCCGTTTCCCTCAATGTCTAGTAACTCCCTTCCTGATCTCCTAGTCCCCTCTCCACACACACACACACACACACACACACAGACTATAAGTCACAAAGGACCTTGGTGCATCCGGTCCAGTCCCCAGAGGGCAGGCGATCTCCCCAAGGTCACACAGTTTAAATGTCACCAGGGAAACTGTCCCTGCCTCCTGACCTTTCCCACTAATGAGAGAATAAGGGAGGGGGAAGAGAGCACTAGCAGCTGGCTCTGGGTTTCAGGGCCACTCCAGGTCCTCTCCTGCTGGGAACCTGGGCCCCTTCTGGGCGTCAGCTCATCTAGGCAGTGAGACGCCTGGTCCATTCCTCCAGTCTTTTATACTGTTTTATTATTAGACATCATTAAAGGTGTTATGATATTTAGAGGATAAAGTTAGAAAATGCAGAAGAAAATTTTAGTCATTCATAATTATATTACATAAAGACAATGACCATTTATTATTTGGAGACACTGCTTACAGTACACACACACACACACACACACACACACACACAATATATTAAGCCCACACATTTCTGTGCATAATGTGCCCCAGGACTTCTAAGCACATTACACACAATCCACAATCTCTTATCTGAAACTCCCAGAGTCCCGCGTGCTTTGAAACTTGGGATTTGTTTATTAACAAAGGTAAAGCTATTTGGGGGGGGAGGTAACCAGGGGATTTAACCCAGGGGTGCTTAACCACTGAGCCACATCCCCAGCCCTTTGTATTTTTTATTTGGACATAGGCTCTCACTAAGTTGCTAAAGTAAGTTTTGAACCTGTGATCCTCCTGCCTCAGCCTCCCGAGCCACTAAGATTATAAGCATGTGCCACTTCACCTGGCAGGAAGGTAAAGTTTCATATCCTGTATTACCATGTTAAATGTCAACAGCAGAAGGCATGAATATTCACACAAAACCAGATAAAGACTATAAATAACTTCCCACCAATTCAGGAAATTTTGCTTCCAAATAAGTTCACTGCCAACTTAAACTTTCCCTTTCATAACTTTAAATCCCAGCACTGCAGCTGAGTCATCCTGAATCTGCCCCATCCCATTCAATCCCACCAGTATGCACCCCATAATATTGCTATTAGGGGAATGAACTAGTAAAGGGTGGTTTTGAACCTGGGCATCTTATGCCAGGCCCAATGTGCATTAAGCATGCTGCTGTTAATTCAACAAAATGAGGTCACACTGAGCCAGGTAAGGTAGTACATGTCGGTAATCCCAGAGACATGGGAGGCTGAGGCAGGAGGATCACAAGTTTGAGGCCAGCCTCAGCAATGTAATAAAATCCTGTCTCAAAATAAAATTAAAAAAGGCTGGAGATATAAAGCACTCCTGAGTTCAATCCCCAGTACCAAAAATTAAATTCAATTAAATAAACACTGAACAGCAGTCTTTGGTAACCTTCATTTCAGAGTATGCAAGCAGCTCTTTTGCCACATCATGTAATGTTCTCATCAGCTCTGTTTCTAAGAGTTGCGTGGGAATTCCAGCCATCAAAGACGGCTTCCAAGTCCAAAGGAAGGCCAAGTTCTAACCCCTGACATGAGATGAACCCAACACAGAGGACATGGGAAGAGGCACAGAAAAGACAGCACCAAGCCACTGGATCCATAGGCTCGGGCAGCCCTTGGCCAAGAAAGAAGAGGAAGGGTGAGTTTGCACAACATATTGAGAACAGAAGGAAAATTCGAAATTGGAGTTTAACTCCAGAATTGGTCTACGAGGTCACAAAATACATGCAAGGAGAATTCTACGAAAACAAAATTCCACTGCTGCTTGGGAGCGACAACAGCGAAACGTCTGTTCTTCCATGCGTCCATCCGTCTATCCATCCATTCATTCATTCCCATGTCCATCAAGTGTTTGCCACGCCCTCAGAATGCAGAACTCTGTCTGTGGCAAGCTCATGTGGCTTGCTTTGTTTTGGCATTTGGAAAACATTCATTTAAAGTCTATTGTGAAGCTGCAGTTGGTGGCATGTGCTTATAATCCCAGCAGCTTGGGAGGCTTAGGCAGGAGGAGCATGAGTTCAAGGCCAGCCTCAGCTACTTAGTGAGGCCCTAAGAAACTCGGTGAGACCTTGTCTCTAAATAAAATATACGGAGGCCTGGGGATGTGGCTCAGGGGTTAAATGCCCTGGATTCAATCCCTAGTACCATAACACACATGCACACATAAAGTGCACTGTGAGCCGGCACCAAGCAAGGCAGCGGAGAAAACCAGAGACCATTATCAGTATGGGCCTGTCCTCATGAACCTGAAGACTTATGCAGAAAGGCAACTGACGAGTAACCAAATGAGGAAACAAGAGCTATGATCACAAGGTGTAAGTGTCCTAAAGACAGTAAATCAGAGTGCTCGATAAAGAACCTGGGGAGAGGGCAGGGGGATTCCTTAGAGATGAGACAGGGGCAAGGCATGTCCCTGGAAGAGGGGATTCTGATGAGCAAGGAACTGGGTGGGGAGGGCAGGTGATGGCAGGACCAGGTACAGAATTTGCAGAGCCCAGTTACAAAATGCACATGAGAAACTCCTTTCTTATTTAAAAAATAAATAAAATAAAATATATATTGCAGTTCTGGGAATTGAACCCAGAGGGCGCTCTACCACTGAGCTACATCCCCAGCGCTTTATTATTATCATTATTAGGCAGGATCTCTCTAAATTGTCTAGTCTAGCCTTACACTTGCAATCCTCCTGCCTCAGCCTACGGAAGAGCTGGGATTCTGGGATCCAAGGTGTGCCCACCTTCAGAAATTACTATCACAAGAGGGTGACAGCAGAGTGGTAAGCCTTCCTCGAGGGGAAGGCACATTCGGGAGCAAGTGGTCCTAGTGGGTGGCCTTGCAGGTAGGATATAAAAGAGCATTTCAGCTGAGAGGACCAGCAAGGCCACAAGCCCAGCAAGAGGCGCAGCTGAGTGCTTGGTGGTGGGGACGCAGCAGGAAGGAGAGAGCCGCTTTGAAGCTGCTTCAAAAGGGCTTCTGCCCAGGCCGCAGGCTTCAACTCCCAGATATCCCGTCTGTGAATTGCCAGTCTCCTGCCAGTGGCCCCCCAGGAAGAGGCCCACCAGGGAGGACGCCTTCCAAGGCAGAGAGAAGCCAAAGGGCTCCCTCAGGAACCGCAAAGGGCAAAGGCAGACCCGCACACATGCCTCTCTGCTGTGCTCCCACGTGAGCACAGAGCCTGGACAGACATCCTGCGCTTCTCCCATGGAGTAGTTTTCTGTCTTGGAGGTGGTTTCATCAGGGCAGGAAGCGCCAGCCCAAGTCCCTGGCCCCTGCTTTTGTCGTGGGGAGAGTGAGTACCTCATGACGTTGGATTTGTCCAGGTACAGATGATTTGGCAGCCACTCTGGTGTCCGTGCAATCCCCCGAAAGTTCACAGGCCAGAATCTCAATCCCCAAATTCATGTGTTGGTGTTTGGATCTGGGTCCTTTGGGAGGTAGTTAAGATTGGATGAGATCCTGAGGGTGGGGCCCCCATGATGGCGTTAGTGAATTTATAAGAGGAAGAAAGACCAGAGCTAGCATGCTTGCTCTGTTTCACCATGTGATGATGTTTCCGCCACATCGTGATGCAGCAAGGAGGCCCTCCCCAGATGCGGAGCAGATGCCAGAGCCAAGCTCCTGGACCACCCAGCCTCCAGAACTGTGAGTTAAATAAACTTTTATTTATTTGTTTATTTATTTATTTGTTGGTACTAGGGATTGGACTCAAAAGCACTCAACTACTGAGCCACATCCTTAGCCCTTTTTTATATTTTACAGAGAGACAGGGTCTTGCTGAGGTGCTTAGGGTCCTGCTAAGTTGTTGAGGCTGGCTTGGAACTCATGACCCTCCTGCCTCAGCCTCCTGAGCTGCTGGGATGACAGGCGTGCACCACCACACCCGGCTTAAACTTTTCTTCTTTTTATACTTCCAAGTCTCAGGTATTTTGTTATAGCAATGAAAACTAAGAAAATAACTTATCAGGAAAAATAATAATAAAAAGGAGTTTCCTGTATTCTACTACTAGGAACTTTTATTCACCATATTTGTCTTCGTGGGTCAGGCTTCACTTCCAGTGCTGCATCTGGTTGCAGGCAACTGGTCAGCTGGCTTGCCCATGTTGCTGTTAGATAAAATATATGTGAGGCCTTTGTTTTGGACGGAGCTCCTGTACTAAACCCCAGCAGACCAAACCAGAATGGAGTCACTCATGCTAAGTGCCACATAATCAAACTAAACTTGAAAATGGATCAATCCTCTAGAAAACAAGAAATTCACACCAACCAATCAGAAGGGGCCAGCATGCTAAGGCAGCCCCCTGTTTTAACCTTATAAGGAAATGACCACTCTGGTTTCTATTCCTTGCCTCTGCTTTCCTTAGCCCTTTGTGTATCTATACAACCAGCCCCCTGTGCTCAGCTTACTGGAATACCTGTTCTATTTTGTAGAATGAGCTGTTACCTGGTTCTAGAATTGCTAATAGAAGCCAATTCGACCATCAGGTTAATTTGTTGTGATTTTGTCTTTTGACACCACCCTCTAGAACTCATGTCCAAACCCTGCTTGAGTCTTGACCTTGACCTGGGGACCCCAGGGAATAAGCATTATTCTATTGCACAAGAGAAAAAGCCCAAGGCCCTGCCAGTAGGTGTGGGCAAGGGGTCAATAGAGGACTGAGCTTCCCAAAGATGCCAAAATCCAAGGCCAAAAATCCTACATGATAACAGCATGCTCAGCCTTGTTTGGACTCATGTTGTTTCCCACAGGTGGCAACACAAAGTTTTGACCTATTTTTTTCATCTAACCACCACAGGCAGCAGCACTAGCACAATTGTCTGAGCCTGACTCCCTGAGCATTCTCTGACGTGGGATTCTTATGATGGGTCATTAGAAGCAATGAAAACCTATGAGTCTCCCCGATCAGAGGCTCCTGGTTCTGAGAGTCAGCTGGGGCTGGGGTTGTTCCTCATAGAAACATCAGCATCCTGGGAGGTACCAGCAGAACCCCCATGTGGCCCCTGGGTACACGGAGAGAAAGAGAGGAGGGTGCAGGGAACACAGCACCCTGGGGCGCATGGAAAGGACCTGGGGTTTGCAATTCCCATTTGGCTTCGAACTTGATTCTGCCACTTCCCAGCTGTGTATCTTCAGAAAGAATCTTTGCCTTCCTGAGTTTCACTTTTCTCATTTGTAAGATGAGCATGTACCACCCTTGTACCCTTGTTACAAGGGACAAGGGGGTAATTTATGTAAACTGCAGGTAGAAGAAAGGTGTGTGGGCTCTGGGTAAATCCAAGTGCCAGGGGGTGGGGGGAGGGTGCTGGTGGACAAAGCGCAAGACCAGGAAAAGGAGCTGGGGAGAAATTGATTACTTAAGCACCTACTGTGTACCAAACGCTGCATATTTTACAAACATTATCTTATTGAACCCCTTCCACATCTCACAGAGAAGGCGCTGAGGCTGGGAGAGGTGAAGGGCCTTGCATAAGGTCACGTACTAGGAGGTGGCAGAGCCCAGGGCTGTGCTTCTTGCACCAGACTTGAGAGGCTTCTTCTTCAACCTTTCCAGAAATTCAACACAGTCTTCCCTGAAGACTTCCTATGCAAAAGATTGACTTTTTCTCTTTTCTCTACCTTCTTCCAGCAACCAGGGTTAAAGTTCACTGGGAACATGGGTGCATGTGAAAGAACCAATCCAGATCTTTCTTATTTGGGTAGAGAGAGGACAGGAAATGCTTAAAAGAATAAAACTTCACCCCTAAGTTGTGGGGAAGCAGTGGCTGGAAGGAAAGCATATAGGACCGAGAGCAGAGTTCTCTCCAGCGGGCAAAGTTATGCTTGGGGGCTCCTCTCTGTTCTCTTTCCCAACTTTTCTTCCTGTGACTGCTGTACTGCATTTGTAATCTGAGGGTGGACGATCAATAACATAACAAAAAGCCACCAAGTTGCACCCCTGGGGTAGTCCCACCTTTTATCCACCTACAGGTGGGTATTCATTTCCAACATAAATGGTGGAAGATTATTGTATTTGAGTTTCTATGTTTTAGGTGTCGCTGGTGCAAGACTGGTTTTCGGTTATTAGTTACCTGCTAAATCAATTAATAAAAATGAATGAATGACTGCCTCTTTAGGAATTCTCTCTCCCTCCAGGCTCCCAAGATCACCTTTGGCTCTTTGTAGCTGACACCAAGTGAGGTATGGTGTAATCCCAGGGACTGGGGAGGCCGAGGCAGGAGGATTGTAAATTTAGGCCAGCCTCAGCAACTTAGCAAGACCTTGTCTCAAAATAAAATAAAGGGGTTGGGGATATAGCTCAGCTGGTAGAGTGCTTGCCTTGCATGCACAAGGCTCTGGGTTCAACCCCCAGCACCACAAAAAAAAAAAAAAAATAAGTAACCCAGTACTACCGCAGAGGGAAGAGAAATGAGCTTTTCTTGCAGTTTTCAAAATAAAATAAAAAGGATTGGGGGGGTGTGGCTGAGCAGAAAAGTGCCCCTAGTTCAAGCTCCACTTGTTCCCTCAAAATAAATAAATAAATAAAGAGTCAGAAACCAGTCATCTTCCCCAGCTGGGCTAAGATTGCCTAGAAGGCTAGTTTGCTGGTACAGGACCCTGTACACACACAGTAGGTGCTCAATAAATGATTTTTTAAAGGGAGCAAATAGCAATGGCTTCTACTTTTTGACAAAGCTACCCCTGTGTTGGCACAGGGGTCAGCCTGACAGGGGGGAGGGACCGGAGGGGTGCGGGCCCCACCCCAACGCTGCACACCTGTGCACACCCCGTCTCCAGCAGAAAGGTCCCGTTACCTCATAGTGGGGACATGGGTCTCAGGTTCACTTGCAGTCTGAGCAGCCTCCAGGGACAGGGTGCCCAGGCTGGCCCGGCTGCCCTTCCGGGAAGACTCCGGGAAGGAGCTGGCACCCGAGTCTTCATCCGAGGAATTGTCATCAAAGGAGCCCAGGATGAAGTCGGTCATGAGCTGCCTCTTGATGTGCGCCTGCCTCTCGTCTGCTCTGGAGCCGGCTCTGGCTTGCTGGCCCTGCGGCCCAGCTGGGCAGGACAGGCCATTGGTAACTGGGGCTTCTGGTCCTTGGGTCCCCGTCCCATCAGCTTGGAGTCCTAGGGAGGGCCACGTGCCATTGGAAGAATTGGGGTTTCTTGGGGGCTTCTGATGCAAGGGTGGCAGGGAGCTTCTCTGCCGACAGGCACCTTCCTGGCTTTGGTGGGAGGCCAGCTCGGCCTGGCTGGGAGTCTCTGGCAGAGAGCTGCTGCCGCCATTCTTCTGGAGTGGCTCCTCTGAGGCTGCAAAGGGCCCCTGGCTCGGAATAAAGCTGGCTTCCGACTTCTTATTGGTGACTGGGGTGTCGTCTGTCATTTTCCCCCAGATTTTTAACCAGGAGAAGGTCAGACAGGAGAAGATCAGACAAGATAGAAAAAGAAGCAAGACCATTCAGGAAATCTGCAAAAAGAGAGAAAGAGACATTTTAAAGTCTTCATAAGGAGTTGTTTCACTAATAAAGGAGCTGGTAGAGACAGGCAGTGGGCACAGGCAGAGATGGGTTCTGTGCCCAGTTAGGCCCATAATGCACTCTGTGACCTGGAGCATGTTCCTCAATTCTCTGGATCTCAGTTTCCTTTTTTTTTTTTTTGGTACTGGGGATTGAACTCAGGGGCACTCGACCACTGAGCCACATCCCCAGCCCTATTTTGTGTTTTATGTAGAGACAGGGTCTCACTGAGTTGCTTAACGCCTTTTGCTGAGGCTAGCTTTGAACTTGCGACCCTCCTGCCTCAGCCTCCCGAACCCTTTCATGGATAAGGTTTGAATGAGTTCCCCAAAGTTCCTGTGTTAGAAATGGAGCCCCCCATGCAGCACGATGGAGAGGTGAGGCCTTTAAGAGGCAACTGCGCTATGAGAGTAGGGATTCCTGGGGTGTGTTGGTTAGCACCAGAGGAGGTCTTTAGAGAAGTGAGTCTGAACCCCTTTTTTTTTTTTGGTACAGAGGACTGAACCCAGGGATACTTTATTACTGAGCCACATCCCCAGCCCTTTTTATTTTATTTTTTTATTTTGAGCCAGTTTAAGTTGCTTAGAGCCTGAAGCCAGCCTCAGGCTGGCCTCAAACTTGTGAGCCTCCTCCTTCAGCCTCCCAAGCCACTGAGATTATAGGTGTGCACCACCATGCCCAGAGAGTCTGGACCCCTCTTTCAGCAGCTCTCTTGCTCTGTGCCTCCCGTTTGAGATGATGCCGTAAGAAGGCCCCATGGAGGCAGACCCTTTGATCTTGGCCCTCTCAATCTCTAGATCTGAAAGAAATAAATCTCTGTTCTTTATAAATGACCAGTCTCAGGTATTCTAACAGCACACTACTAAGATAGCACGTCAGCACATGCTCTACACAAACCAGGAACCTGCACGTGAGAGAGGACTAAATGAGCAGCATTATTCCTAAAACTAAAAAAGCAGAAGCAACCTTGACTCATGAACAGGTAACCAGAATATCAATCCATAACACGACGGAGTATTATTCAGCCATGAAAAGGAATAAAGCTCTGATCCACACTATGGTGTGGAGGAATTTGAAGACATTGTGTCAAGTGAAAGAAGTCTGGCACAAAGACCACAGATTGGATGGTTCCCTGCATATGAAATGTCCAGGATGCACAAATCCATGCAGACAGAAGGAAGACTGATAGTTGTTGGGGGATGGAGATGCAAGGGAAGGGGATGCTAAGAGGAGGATCGTATGGGGAGTGGTGAACGCATCCTATAACTGACAGGGGAGATGGTTGAGCGACTCTGTGAAAACACTAAAATACACTGACTCCTCCACCACTTGAGTGGATTGTATGGTTTGTCAATTATATGTCAGTGAAACTTGTTAATTTTTTTTAAGATTAAGGTATACAGTTGGCCCTCTGTATCCATGCATTCCACGTCTGCAGATTTAACCGACTATGGATGAAAAATATTTGCGGAAAAAATTGCATCTGTTCTGAACAGACTTCTTTCCCTGAACAATATTGTATAATAGCTATTTACACAGTGTTCACCTTGCATTAAGGGTTGTAAGTAATCTAGAGATGGGTTAAGCATGGGGGGTGCATATACGTCTAAAGGCAAATACACGATTTTATATATGGGTGTTGGTATGCACGGGGGCTCCTGGGACAATCTGCTGAGGATGTCTTGGATGCTTATATCCCACTGTGTGACTATAAGGGTCATATTGCTCTTGTTATCCCCATGTGTCACTGTATTACTGTCACAGCTGTCTTTGTGGTGCTGGAGGGAGGAAGGGCACCCTGCCTTACCTGACACAGGTACACTCACAACTAGAACACTCGCTTAGCAAGACTGGGGGGGTGCCTGGTCCAAGGTCTAGAACACTGTATACAGTGGAAGCTTATGCAGATCAATGGATTCAGATGTTCTGATTTCCAGCCCACACCCCCTCCTAGCACACAAACTCTGCTGTATCCATGGGTATGGAATTGTCACTTGAAGAAAGTACTGTTCAAAAAACGGGGACCTGAACATATTTTGACAACGTCTGAACCAATTTTGCAGGTTGGCCGTGTGGCTCAGTGGTATAGTGCTTACCCAGCATGTACAAGGCCCTGGGTTCCATCCCCAGCACCACAAAAAAAAAAAAAGAAAAAGAAAAAGAAGAAGAAGAAGAATGATTAATTCTGCCATGATTGTATATCAGGAGAATTAGAGCAGCAGGTCCACAGGGCTGGAGCAGGTCCATGTGGCACCTAAGTGGCACTGTCTTTTGTAATTTCAACACACTGTTCTGGAGGGAAGTGGGAAAGTTCCTAAGATTTCCTGGAAATACGTGATCCAAGTACTTCTTGAACACTTTTGGCAGCAGAATTGCTGAAATGTTGGCAAGGGTATTTTTCTAGGTAACACACAGGGCCAGAGGGTTTTTTTTTTTTCTTTTAAGATCAAGTTTCGCCAGGCACGGTGGCATACGCCTGTAATCCCAGCACTTTGGGAGGCTGAGGCAGGAGAATCACAAGTTCAAAGCCAGCCTCAGCAACAGCGAGGCACTAAGCAACTCAGTGAGACCCTGTCTCTACATAAAACACAAAATAGGGCTGGGATGTAGCTCAGTGGCTGAGTGCCTCTGAGTTCAATCCTCAGTACCAAAAAAAAAAGAAAAAATCATCAAGTTTCTTTGGTGGGGGATACTGAGGATTGAACTCAAGGGCACTCAACCACTGAGCCACATCTCCAGCCTTAGTTTTATTTAGAGACAGGGTCTCACTGAGTTGCTTTGAACTCCTGATCCTCCTGCCTCAGCCTCCCCAAGTGTGCACTATGCAACAGCTCAAGTTTCTTTGTAAAGAAAGGTTAGTCCAAGATGGTTCTTCATCACACAATACACCACATTAACAGAACAAAGAAAAAAATCCACACAATCATCTCAATTAATGCAAAAAAAGAGCATTCATCTGAAACCAACACCCTATTATGACAAAAACATGCATAAAAACAGAAACACAAAGGAAGCTCAAAATAATAAAATGGCTGGGTGCAGTGTTCCACACCTGTAATCCCTGAGACTTGGGAGGCTGATACAGAAGGATTGCAAGTTCAAGGCCAGTATCAGTAACTTAGAGAGACTGTGTCTCTAAATAAAAAGTAAAAAGGTTTGGGGATGTGGCTCAGTGGTAAAGTGCCCCGGGGTTCAATCCCCAATCCTCCCCTGCACACACACACAAATAAAGTTCATTTATGAAAAACAGCTAACATCATACTCAAGACAGCTTTCCTGTAAAGATCAGGAACAAGTGTGTCCATTTCACCACTGCTAGTCAACACTGTACTAGAAGTTCTAGACAGAGCTATTAGACAAGAAAAAAAAAAAAAGGCATCCAGCTTGAAAAGGAAGAAGAAAACTATCTCCATTTTCAGAAGATGGGATCCTATACATAGAAACACACTACCAGAGGTAATAAAATTTTAAGCTAAGTTGTAGGGTACAATATTAGCATGTAGAACTTGGTTACGTATTCTGTACATCAGCAATTAACAATCTGAAAAAGAAAGTGAGAATAGAATTACATTTACAATAGCATCTGAAAGAATAAAATACCTGGTAATAAATTTTACCCAGGAGGTGAAGATCTGTACATTGAAAACTACAAAACATTGCTGAAATAAGTTTATGAAGACTTAAATAAAAAGACATGACAAGCTCATGGACTGAAAGATTTACTATTAAGATGACCACACTACCCAAAGTGATATACTGATTCCCGTGGAATTGCAAGAGGCCCTATGTAATCCAAATGGTCTTAACCCATCAAGTCCCCAGTTTTCAATTCTGCAAATATTTCAATGAAATTGACACAGGTGCATTATGGTAAATTAGAAATCATAACCTAGAGCTTATATATCCTTTATATATTTTTTCATATTTATGAAGTACATATATTTTCAAAAGCTCAAATCAAGCCGGGTGCAGTGGTGCAAGCCTGTAATCCCAGCACTTAGGGAGGCTGAGACAGGAGAATCGCGAGTTCAAAGCCAGCCTCAGCAATGGCAAGGCGCTAAGCAACTCAGTGAGACCCTCTCACTACATAAAACACAAAATGGGGCTGGGGATGTGGCTCAGTGGTCGAGTGCCCCTGAGTTCAATCCCCAGTACCAAAAAAAAAAAAAAAAGCTCAAATCATTCACCTCTTAGCTTTTTCAAAAGAATAGTACCCTCTTCATGGACTGTCCTGGAAGCCACCACTCTTCCTCTTCCTGGAAGGAGCCTGAGGTGATCTGTGAATATGGTTGGCTACCCTCTCTCTCTTTTTAAATATTTTTAGTTGTAAGTGGGCATAAAACCTTTATTTTATATTTATTTCTATGCAATGCTGAGGATGGAACCCAGTGCCTCACACATGCGAGGCAAGCGCTCTACCACTGAGCCCCAGCTCCAGCCCACTGGCTACTCTCTTGACCCAGCAAAACCCACAAAATCTTGCATATCAAGAGGTTCAAATCTTCATGTTCACTTTAAGAACACCCATGAGATGGCACAGGCCATCAAGGGATGCATATCCCAAAAGCCACCAAGTACCTGAAAGATGTCACCTTAAAGAAGCTATATGC
Source organism: Xerus rutilus (assembly GCA_028644305.1). Classification (NCBI taxonomy): domain Eukaryota; kingdom Metazoa; phylum Chordata; class Mammalia; order Rodentia; family Sciuridae; genus Xerus; species Xerus rutilus. The sequence continues at coordinate 112,099,334 of CM053407.1, read as the reverse complement.
GCCATTCCAGTGTACAATGGAGTTGGGAGGTGTGCCCAGAATAAAAAGGGCTGGACACAGGGTCAATGGCCCAAAAAGAGTGCTAAATTGTCACTGCTCATGCTTAAAATGCAGAGAGTAATGCGGAACTGGGGGCTTGGATGTCCCTTCTCTGGTCATTGAACATCCAAAACACGCCACGGTGCTCAGAGGCCCTGGTTGGGCTGACCCAAACCCCAGGTCCCCGCCACATTCCCATGGTCCTTACGGAAAAGGAACAAAATGTTTCTAAACCAGAAGAGGAGTTTGCACAGAAGGCAAAGGCATCCAAGAGGGAACTAAAACACGGCGTGGGAATAATTCAGCACGAAATAAATGCAAAGAAAAAAGAAGCCGGAGAAAAAGGAGAAGAGGAAGGAGGAGGAGAGTACTCTAAAAACATAACACTTATTGTTAAATTACCATAATGGTATATTTGTTGTTCAATTTAAGTTTCTTTTTCTGTCTTTTTTTTGGGGGGGGTAGAGGGGGCATGGGGGATTGAACTCAGGGGCACTCCACCACTGAGCCACATCCCCAGCCCTATTTTGTGTTTTATGCAGAGACAGGGTCTCACTGAGTTGCTTAGCGCCTCGCCATTGCTGAGGCTGGCTTTGAACTGGCGATTCTCCTGTCCCAGCCTCCCAAGCCGCTGGGATGAGAGACATGTGCCACTGCGCCTGGCTCAATTTAAGTTTTGTATAGGTGTTCCATCTCTGGGATGATGGGACTTACTGAGTTAAAAAAGAAGAACCAAGTGAGAGGATTTACATTTCCTAATTTCAAAACTTACTACAAAGACACAGTAAACAAAACCGTGTAGTCATGGCATAAAGATAGACCAATGGAATAGAATCAATTGCAAATATAACCCTGTACCTCTACAGATAATTTGCTTTCTTTTTTTTTTGGTACCAGGGATTGAACCCAGAGGCAGTTAACCACTCAGCCACATCTCCAGTTATTTTTTATATTTTATTTAAAGCCAGATGTTGCCGAGTTGCTTAGCACCTGGCTGTTATTGAGGCTGGTCTTGAATTCACAATCCTCCTGCCTCAGCATTCCGAGCCACTGGGATTACCCGGTCACCAATTTACTTTCGACAAGTATATCAAGACCTCTCAATGGCAAAAGAAGAGTCTCTTCAACGTGTAGTGCTGCGGACAACTGGATTTCCACATGCAAAAGAACAAGGCTGGCCCTGATCTTATATGATATACAATAAATAATTAACTCAAAATGGATCAAAGACCTAAATATAAGAACTAAAAGCATAAACATAGAAGAAAACAGAAATTTGACAAGAAAACACTGAATTTAACAATGGATTCTTAAACAGAACACCAAAGGCACGAGCATCAATAATAAACAAATAGATAAACCAGACTAACTGAAAATAAGAACTTTTGAGATTCATAGGACACTATCAAGAAATCGAAAAGAGGGCTTTGGGTGTGGATCAGTGGTAGAGCTGTTGTCTAGCAATCACGAGGCCCATGGGATTCAATCCCCAGCACCACACGAAGAAAGAAATTGAAAATGAGACAGGAGAATGGCAAGTTCAAAGCCAGCCTCAGCAACGGCGAGGCACTAAGCAACTCAGTGAGACCCTGTCTCTACATAAAACACAAAATAGGGCTGGGGATGTGGCTCAGTGGTCGAGTGCCCCTGAGTTCAATCTCCAGTACCAAAAAAAAAGAAAATATACAAATGGTCCATAAGCACATGAAAAAGATATTCAACATCCTTATTCATAAGGGAAATATAAATCAAAACCATAGGGACACACCACAGGAACGACCACAGTCCAAAAAGGGAAATAGGCAGAGGAAAGAAGCTACGTGGGTGGGGAGGGAGAAAACTTGGACACATATGCTGGTTTGGACGACTGCCCCCCCAAGGCGCTGTCCCCAGGGTGATGCTATGTGGAGGCTGGGGATACTTTAGAAGAAGGACCTAGTGGGAGGCCCACAGGTCACCAGGGACACTCCCTTGGAGGGATGGTAGGGCCCTGGCCCGTCCTCTCTTGCTGTTGCCTGGCTCCTGGAGGGAGTTGTTTGCTCCACCGCGGGCCCATCACTGCTGTGATGTGCTGCCTTGTCCCAGGCCCAAAGCAGGCTGGCACAGTAGCTCAGAGGTAGAGCACTCACCTGGCATGCGTGGGGCCATGGCTTGGTTCCCAGCATGCACACGTGTGCACACACTCACGCACACACAAAACAAACAGGTGCAACACAATACAGCCACTTGATCTTGGACTGGAACTTCAAAAACCATGAGCCAAAATAAACCTTTTCTAACCAATTGCCTCAGGGGTTTCCTTATAGTGAAGAAAGCTGACTAGTATATATACAGGAAGTGTTGGTGAGGACATACAGAAGTGGGACCCTTGTCCATTGTTGGTGGGAATTTGCAGTGGTGCAGCTTCTGTGGAAGAGTTTGGGGCAGTTCCTTAAAAAGACAGGCACACAACTGCCATAAGATCCAGCAACCTCTTAGATATATCCCCCTCATATTAGAAACAGGGACTTCACCCATGTGCAGCCGCGCTATGGGTTTCTTTCTGATGCCCAAACCTGTTCTCATCTCAGGACTTCTCAAATTTGGGGCTACAAAACCTGGGGCTACAAGACTCTTTGTGCGGTGGGACTGGCCTGTGTGTTATCGTGGGCTGAACAGTATGCCTGGCTTCTTCCCATTACATGCCAGCAGCATCTCTTCCCAGTGTTGTGACAATCCAAAGCATCTCCAGATGTTGACAAATGTCCCATGTGGGGCAAAATGTCACCAGTGTTAGCACCTAGCTTTCCTGTTTCCTTCCTGCCTCTAAACGGTCACCTGGAAGCTTCTGGGGGATAGGATGTACTTCTTTTTACTATTTCTATTGCACTCGATAAGCCTTCAAGAACAAAAAATGTTTAAAACCTCAGCAAGAAAGGTCAGAGTTCTAAAAAACTGCTAGCTCACCTATGCCCTCAGGAAAAAATCTGAAATTAGTAATTGGCAAAGGCATTGCCAAAAATGTTGCAAAAGCTATCCTGGCTTTCCCAAGGGTCCACCCTCCCCAGGCTCTGGGGTGTGGCAGGGTGTAAGATCCTTCTAGCTCTTGGTGAAGTGGTCAGTCCCCTCTCACATCTTCTGCTGGTCACACTGGCCAAGGACTTTTACAACCCTGATCAGCCTGCTGTGACCCAGTTAGCCAGCGGGTACTTCCGTCATGGTAACATGGGGGACACAACATTTGCCTTCCCTGACTGGTGGGGTGGCCCTTTCTGGATCCTCATGCCCAGCTCTGTGGCAGGCATACACCAAGTGTCCAACAACCACGCGCTGAATTAGAGACTGAATCTGTTCACGCACACTGAGCCCCAGCCAAGGGCTTGACCCAAGCTGCCCTTGTGACTTTAGGGTCTCATGTCTAATATTACATTCAAGAACTCCAGGAGCGTGAACCAGGCGTCCCCTCTTCTGAGTGCTCTGAAGGAGACTGCTGAGAATCTCTCGTGCATGTGGTTGATACTAGGCAAGTTTTATGTGTATGTTTGAAATTGTGAGAAATAAGAAATAGCAAGCCCAGGCAATCGATAGTGGACATGCTGCAACCCCAAAGAAAAACAATAAAACTAGCTGGGCACAGTGGTGCAAGCCTGTAATCCCAGCACTTAGGGAGGCTCAGACAGGAGGCTCGTGAGTTCAAAGCCAGCCTCAGCAACGGCAAGGCGCTAAGCAATTCAGTGAGACCCTGTCTCTACGTGAAACACAAAATAGGGCTGGGGATGTGGCTCAGTGGTTGACCAGTTCAACCTCCAGTACCAAAAAAAAAAAAAAAAAAGAAAAACAATAAAACTAAAAAACTTGATATTACGGCAAAAACAGCAGGATCAGAGCAGAACCAGACTGCAGTAGTGCAGGATGTGCGCTCCGAGACGCATTCTGTACGTCCATCTCCACTGCAAATGTGTTCAGACGACACAAGCTTTAAATGAGGCAAGCTCTTTGGGAACTTGCTCTGGAAACCAGCAGACAGACAGGATGGTGCTATGGTTTGGATATGGTTGCAGAGGGTCCCTAGAGTTTCATGTGTTGGAGTCCTGGTCCTCAGCGTGATGTTGAAAGATGGTGGGACCTGTAAGAGGCGGGGCCTAAGGCAACTAATTATTAGGTCATGGGAGCGTTGCCCTTGGAAGGGATTATGCTGGTCTTGTAAAGTGAGTTAGGTCTTGTAAGAATGAGTTGTTATTTAAAAAAAAAAAAAAAAAAAAAAAAGCAAGCCTAGGGCTGGGGATGTGGTAGGGTGCTCACTCAGTATGTGCAGTCCCTGGGTTCCATCCCCAGGGTGGGGAGGGGAGAGGAGAGCAAGTCTCGCCCCCTGAAACTCTCTGGCTTCCTATCTTGCCATGTGCTCTCTCCCTCATGCACCAGGATGCCATCTGCCATGCTGTGAAGCAGCCAGAAGGCCCTCACCAGGGGCCAAGCAGACACTGGCACCATGCTCATAGATCTCCACTGCCATGAACTGAATAAACCTCTTTTCTTTATGAAGTATCCAGCATCAGGCATTTTGTTATAGCAATAGAAAATAGACCAAGACAGATGGGTAGGGGTGCACGGAAAGAAAAGGTGAGTGGATGGGCAGAGGGGCAGACAGAGGCATGGCAGGTGATTGAGGGATGGTCAGTGAAGCTGCCACATTTGAAGCTGGAAGTTCTGTGAGTGAATGACCAGCTCTTCTCTCTAGTTTGGCCTCGTCTCTCGCTCTGCAATCTTTTAAGATCTGCTATTCTGATGGGGACCAGTGGATCTGATGATAATCCAAACCCACCTTTGGGTCTGGGTGAAAACCTCAGGGTCTTTTCCCTACTTCTTTTTTTAAATCATGACGTGAGACCCAAAGTTTACCACAGGGGAACCTTTTCCAAGGGAGGACATATGGACAGATGAGGGAACGGTCTGAGAAAGCTACCCAAGGAACTCTCTAGGCCTCAGTTCCTCCTCTATAAAACAGGGATTCTAACTCTTGCCCCATCTACCTGCCTCACAGCTGCCCTTCCAATAACGGCTGCACATCTGCAGCATCCACAGACATAGCCCCCCGAGTTCCTCGAGTGCCTTCTGGCTTCCAAGGCTCCTCCCCACCACCCACCTCTGACCCTCAGGATGACTTCCTGGGTATTACTGCTGTTCCGCTGTTGTTATTTTATGTCCATTCTACAGTTAGGTAAACCGTGGCTCAGAGGAGCTCAGTAGCTTGCCCTGGCTCAAATCCTGGCCCAACATTCATGACCTCTCCCATTTCTCCGGCTCTGAAAAGGGATATAAATAAAGTCCATAAGGCTGAGGGTGTGAGCACATACGATCCAAGATCCGATCCAGTCTCCCCTGCAAGTTGGAGCAGCAGACCGATGCATAGCCCAGCAAGCCCAAACCTGGGCAGTGATCTAGAATGGGCACCGTTCAGCTGGTTTCCGTCCCTGAGCAGCAAAAGCCAGAGGAGTCCTCCTCCTAACGAGCCTCTGACCCCCAACCCTGCCCAGCTGTTGCCTGGTTATGTCACTGAAATAACCCAGCTGACCTGGGAACCAGATGCTGCCACAGCTATTTTTCTTTCTCTTTCTGCAAAGCTGGGGATGGAACAAGAGCCTCCCACATGCAAGGTCCAGCCCTGCTTATTTCTTGCAAATCAACTCAGGCAGCAGCCACCTGGTGCCACAGCCATTGTGGCCTTGCTGCGAGGAAGGCTTGAAACCTCTGGGCTCAATGAGCATCGGCTAGTCGCCAACCAACCGCGGTGCAGGGGAAGGGGGTGGGGGAATTGTCAGGCTGCCGTCCTTGCACCCCTCACCCCCCACACACGGGACAGAGGGACAGAATGTCCCCATCCAGCAATCCCCTCTCGTGCCTGAATCTTTCCTCCCACTCAGTTTAAGTCCTGAGCACTTGCTGCCACTTACCGTCGCTGGGGACGTGGCCACTAGCTCCATTCTTGTGCAAGTCTGACAGGCGCCCACAGGGTGACTAAGGGAACCCGGCCGTGCAGTGTCACCTTTCAGTGGGAGGCTGGTGGTGTGCTGCATCAGGCGACTGGGGAGGGGCTTGGACTGCGGCTCCAACCCCTGGCAAGTGTTCCCCGAGTCCCTTATCTGTCACCGGCAACTTGAAGCCATTCGCGAAGGTCCCAGCTGGGCCCTCACCTGACTTGAGCTCGGGCACCCAGAGGCCGTCCCCACTTGCTGGCTGGCCAGCCTCCAGGGCGACTGCCCTCCAGCTTGCCACATTTGCTACTCATGCAATTGTCCCCTTGCTCAATCTGCGTCCCTGGATTAGGTTCCAAATGCTCCCATGGTTTCGAGGGCCTGGGTAGACAGGAAACAGGACGGGGGCTCTGTGTTCATCCGTCAGACACCTGTGGGGTCGGGAGGGAGGGCTCGGCATGACCCGGGCTTGATCACGCTGGGCAGGATGGACAGAGAAGGGCGAGGAGCAGGACAGAGTGGGTGGCCAAGGACACTCCAGCTGGTGGCAAGGTGGCGCAACGTCATTTTGCAAGTCCAGAGATGGTTCAACTGATAGGGGGAGGCTAAGTGTGACTGCCAGGGCCAGAAACACTGCCCAGAGAGGACAACCAGCCTGACTCCAGCCTGAGCAGGGGCAGCAGCACAGACGCTGCCTGCTCCAATCTGCGGCCCAGTGCAGGGAAACGCGGGACTGCCCAGCCCCGTATCTTAGTTTCACAGAGGAGCAGAGAGGCCCCCACGTGAAATGAGCCAGGCTGCCCCAGGACTAAGACCAGGAGCCCCAGCTCCAGGATGGCACTGCATCTATACCAACACACTACTGGCAGCAAAAACCAACTGTCCCTGGGCACCCTGCTGGGTTCCCTGGAAACTGTCCTGTGTTCAAATCTCGGCTCTGCCACCCACAAGCTGGTAAGGCTTGGGCAAGTTAAATGCCCTCTCTGACCCTCAGTTTCCTCATCTGCAAAACAGAGATAAGGACAGTATCTAAGTGCTGGGACGGTTGAGAGTTCAATGAGATCACACTTGCTGAACTATGCTGGATTCGCAGCTTGGCTCTAACCACGATGGCCATTCCCCATCCACACTTGGAGAGCCTCGGGCAGGATGTGATGCTCTGTCACCAAGAGAGAGTTACTGCAGACAAATCACATCCTCTTTCTGAACCTTCATGTCCCATCTAGAAAAAACAGAAAAATATCCAGCCTTGCTCACCACACAGAATTATTCTGAGAATCAACCAGATTTGCTCAGTCAACACTCTGCACGGCCATCCCCTTCATGGCAAAGCAAAACCAAGGAGGCAGGCGGGCACCAGTGGACCTTGGTGGAATATGCCTGTAGTCCCAGTGGCTTGGGAGGCTGAGGCAGGAGGATTGCAGGTTCAAAGCCAGGCTCAGCAACTTGTGAGACCCTGTCTCTAAATAAAATAAAAATAGCAAGGGCTGGGGATGTGGCTCAGTGGTTAAGCGCCCTTGGGTTCAATTTCTGGTAGGAAGGGAGGGAGGGAGAAAACATATGAGAACCTTCAGGTGACAGTAGAAGGAGGAAAAGATTTGAGAAGGCAAAACCCCCATTTGGTCCAAGAACCTAGCTTCCCCTGCCATCATGAGGAACGAAAGAATTGCAACCCTAATCTAAGGAGAGACCGCTCTCTGATGGTGCCTGACTGACTTACACTAATGCCCTCCATTATAACCAGCATCTTCCACATAGGATCCTGTTTACTACCCCACAGGAGCCCTATAAGGGAGGTCTTATTCTTAACCCATTTCAAGGATGAGAATCCAACGACGAGAGGTGGCATGATTTGTTCCAAGACACACAGCTTAGAGGTACATGGCATTCAATCCTGGCCAGATGTGTGTGGGTAGAGGTGAGCCATCTAATTCAGTGGTTGAACTGGCCACCCTCTTGGGGCAGTGGAATTGGAGGCCTGGAGCAGAGATCCTGAAAGGGTCAGCAGTTCTCAAACCTACCACATGCCAGAACACCAGATCTTTGGGGAACCCCCACCAATACTTCTAGAGTAAGCACAGAATTAACGCATTTCTGGTTTTGTGCCAAATCCCAAACCACAGGATCCTAGAGTCAAGTGCAGGTGCCCAGCGCTAGAGGCCTCCAGGACTGGAGCGACTTCAGGGAGGAAAATATATCTGATAAAAGTCTGTGGGATTGTGCTTTCTCCCAGTCAGGACAAGGCTCAGGTCATGAGCATCCCAGGGTCCTCTGCAAGTGCTGATCCAGAAAGGGGCACAACTATAGTGCCTAGTGCACTGTAGGTGCTCAACTAATGCTGCTGAGTCACACCCAACTTCTGATGTGGCTCATCTCCCAGCTCAGGGCAATGGGCCTGAAGGGTTCCAGGTGCGTCTTGGCCTTGGGTGAGGGTGAGAAGAGCCGGCCTCCCACCTCCGATGAGAAGTGTTCTGCATCTCCAAGGCCTATCGGGCTGACCTGCCTGGTCTGCATCCATTGAGTCACCCCTGCAGACTGCGGAGCCCACCATCCAGCTTGCCTTGGCCCTGGGTCCTCACCACCTTCAGATGGAATTCTCCCCTCCCTCCCCTCTGCCGTGACTCTGCCATCAGCCACCATTCCCACATCATCAGCAGCTACTTCCTGAGCACCTGCCAGGCATGGATGGCACTGCCTGTTGGAGACGCGGCGCAGAGGGAAGAGGCCCGGGCAGGAAGGTGGAGGAAAAGCCTGCAAGGTGGATGCAGCGGATACTCAAAAACCCAAAAGCATAGAGGAAGCTGTACTCTCCAGGAGCCAAATGAGGCCAGACAGTCTGGAGCCGGGAAAAGGGTGGGATGGGGATGGCACGGGCAGCAGACAGCGCCAGGCAGGGTCTCGGGGAGCACTCAGGGCTCCTCCTCCTTCTTGGAGCACAGAGGGTCTGGGGCGCCCAGGCAAAGGGCTCAGGCATCACAGCCCTGGCTAAAATCGCAGCTCCACCACGTACAAGAGAAATGCACGTAAGCCTTGGTTTCCCTACCTGTGAAATGGGGATAACAACAGCGCCAATCTCAGCAGAGCAGCCTGTTGGGCTGATCAACTGGGGTGAACTGTTGAGCCTGGCACAGAGGAAGCCCCAAACCAGGAGTGGCTGTGGTGATTGATGTACAGGGAGCGCAGGCAGCCCTCATGAAAACAAGCATCTTTAATGAAATGCTTTACTCTGACGTCAGCTGCTACACAATGGGTCACCTCTTCCACCAACTGGCCCTGGCCCTGCTGGCTAACAGCCTTTGCTCACAAGTAACGTCCCGGGGCAGGAACGTTACGCCATCCAGTACAAGAGGTGATGGAGAAGTCAGCGCGGTGATGGACGACTGTGATCCCAGCACTTTGGGAGGCTGAGAGGAGAATCGCGAGTTCAAAGCAGCTCAGTGAGACCCTGTCTCTAAGTAAAACACAAAATAGGGCTGGGGATGGGGCTCAGTGGTCAAGTACCCCTGAGTTCAATCCCCGGTGCCAAAAAAAAAGGCAATGAAGTAACGGCAGAAGGCGGCTGCGGAGACCTGGGACTCTTCTCCCTGGTAGATCAGCAAGCAGTCTCCACAGTTGAGGCCCTGCCACCTGCTCCCCACTGAACCACACCCTCCCCATGGGGACAGCATTCAGTTTTGAATGCTTTCCACCAGTTTTGGGATCTGGATGTAAATGTTGGGGGAAATTGATGAAACCCCAGGGACAATCTGCCTTTCCAAACAGGGGCCAGTGATCCTCCACCCCGCCCCTTCCAGATATAAATGCAAAAACAGTTCTAGATACAGAGCCCAGGGGTGAGGCCTTGGCACTGTTACCAGCCAGGAAAATCTTCAGCGTTGGTTATGTGCTCCTATAAGAACTAAATCAATGAGAACATGTTCTCAGAATAGCTTGTAGGTTGCACAGGCAAAGGTCATCAGCAGCAGTCTCAAGGGTTACTTCAGGTTACTAATGAGCAGAGGTGCAGAGATTCTAGGTGCAGGGAGAGAATCTGTAGGGTGGCCCGATCCTCAGGAGCCTTGCTGGAATCCCAATTTACAATCTGATAAAGTAAGAGCTGGCCAGCCTCTTAATGTCTCAAAGTTTAATTTGATTAATTTAAGGGTTGGGCTGTAGCTTCATGGTAGAGTGTTTGCCTTGCAGGGTCCTGGGTTCCATCTCCAGCACCACAAAATCATCATCATCTAAGTCATTTCTGAGTCTGAAATTGAGAATCCTATGGCTAATACAGTGTACGGGTCTGGAGCCAAGTTCTCTTTCATTCCTGCATGACCTTGAGCAGGTTCTGTATTATTCTCTCCACTTCTGAGGGTATACAAACAGTTGTACACATGGTTTTCTCATGTACACGGTGGAGACGTAAGGATGTCCTCCTCAGAGTGTAGGTGAGCTTCAAGAGAACCAACTGAAGTAAAGCAAATAATGAAAGCAAGTGTGCCGACGTTGATTGCGCTCGCCAGCATTCTGGGCTTTGTGCTAAGCGTTTTATCTAAGATCAGTCTTGAACCACTGTTTTCTCTCACTTGGGCCCCTGCACAAGCTTCCTGACATCTGCCTGCCCCCAGTCTTGTCCCTCCAGTCCACTGTGTGCAGAGGAGCCAAAAACATCTTGTGAGAATTAAGACACCCTTGTGTCCTGATTATGGTTTCTAAGTACCCTTCCCACTGAAAGGGACCATGACCCCTTGGAGGAATGGCTGATTTGACAGCCACAGACAGGGGCAGAGATGTGCATGAGCAACTGAGATGCCTTGTTCTGCCTGAAAGCAAGGAGCCTCCCAGAGTTCGCCTTGCCAGAGGGATGATGAAGCCAATGGATCAAAAAACATCAAGGTTCTTTTCTTACAAATCATGAAGTCATATTATTATTCAAAACAACCTCACTGACATCTTTGGAAACTCTCAGAGCACCTCATTATTACAAAAAACAAAAACAAAAAAGAAAAACCTTACCTTTGTCACAGGGACTGCTTCCGGGTAACCAAAGGCTTGATGAAAATCACATTTATAGCACAATGACAGCTAATAAGTGCAGGACTCATGGGAACAGAAACAGACCATTTGCAACCAGTAATAAAATAATAATGATCTAGGCTTTGCTCACCAACAATCCATAAAACCACTTGGTGAAGGGGTGATGGAGAACATTCTGAGGGGGGTCAGGTTGATATCCCCAAGTTCACGTGTGAGTCCCAACACTCTGAGAAAACCGCACACTTCGTTCTTGACGCGAGGGACTAGGAAGCGGAGACTCGCTCTCTGAGGATCGGCACCTGATTTAAGCCTAGCCCCTGGGCCTAAATGTGTACTTACAGTGCAGAAGGACCCATTAAATGACACTTGGGAAATGTCATTAGCCAAATACAGAATGTAGAAAATTCTACAGGACAAGTAACCCAGGTTTTTCAGCAAGTAACTGGTATTTTTACAAAGGGTGATGTGTGATGATCACAGACTGAGATTCATAAGCCTCGTGTGGGTCCTGATTTGAACTGGTTCAAAGACCAGTTTGAGACAATTGGGGGACAACTGAGACGTCAGCTGCATCCATAGGTTCTGCATCCTCAGAATCAACCGTGCATTGAAAATATTTGGAAGAAAAAAAAGTTCTTTTCTCTTGTCATCATTCCTTAATACAGGACAACTGTTCGTACAGCACTGACGTTATACTAGAGGTTACAAATAATCTAGATGTGATTTTCGTGTTGAGGGTACTGGGATTGAACCCAGGCATGCTCTACCTCATCCCCAGTCCTTTTTATTTTGAGAGGGTCTCATCAAGTTGCGGAAGCTGGCCTTGAACTTGCGATCCTCTTGCCTCAGCCTCCCAAGTTGCTGGGGGGATCACAGGGGTCTGACGCGGTTGCCTGGCTACACCGTACCATTTTATACTAGGACCTTGAGCTTCTGTGGATTTTGGTATCCTGGGTCGACAGGGAAAGGGAGGGGTTTCTGGAACCAATCTCTTCCAGATCCCAAGGGATGCCTCTACCAGATTAAGGAATTATCATTGTGTTGGAGATCATTTTGGCTATGTATGGTTTTAAAAAATCCTCATCACTTTTAGACATATGTACTAAAATATTTATGAGCAGAAAGACATGATATCTGGCTGAGATTTACCTTAAAATACTATAGAAAAACAGAACTCTAGTTAATGATAAATATGTTGAAGTATTTGAGGGGTAAAGATATCAAAGACTGCAATTTATGTGGAATGCATAAAAAATGTAGATACAAGGACAGACTTGTGGGAAAGCAAACACTGTAAGATGTCAACAGGAGAATCCAAGCAGTGGGCAGCGTATGACGGGCAGTCCCTGTGAAATTCTTTCGAGTTGTTTTATGTTTGAAATATTCATAATAAAAATGTCAGGGAACAAGAGAGGGGAGAACATCTGGTGTGTGGGCAGATGAAACACGAAGAGCCGGCCATCGATGGTTACTGAAGTGAGAACACTCGGGCGGTCACTGTGATTCCCTCCAGCCCTGAATGCATTTTGCAAGCTCGCGGTTGTGTGTACTGCCAAGCGAACAATTCACAAAATGAAACGCCAGGCATCCTACCCACGGAGCAAAACCTGAACACCAGCAGCTAATACTTCCCGGTCCTCAGTGCATCAGACTGTCTTTGGCACATCATTATCTTGGGCCACCCACCTGGTGAGACCGGTACCATGGAAGCCTCACCTTCCTGAGAAGGGAACTTGGGGTTAAACCTACCCAGCCACACTGGCAGTAAGCAGCGAAAGTGAGTTTCAGCTTTTCAATGGCTTCTCATTGTGCTCCTTCCCGGGGTCCGCATGGCCCCGCTGGTGTGGGTCCTCCCAATCCCTCTGCACTTGCTGCCTGGAATGCTCTGGAATGTTCTTCCCTCCCTGCCCACCCCACCTCCACACCCTTATCTGGTTATCTCTTGCTCCTTTTTCTGTCTTTGGCCTCAGTGTTGCCATTTCCGACCCATCCTGACACTCCAGTCCGTCTTATTCCTGATGACATGTCCCTTTTCTTCATGCCACTCATCAAAGCTGATGTGACCATGTGTTCACTGATCTCCAACAATGGAATGCAGGCTTCCTGAGGGCGGGGGTGGGTTCTTGGTACACAGAAGGGGCAGTGCGTGCTTGCTGGATGCCGATTCTAGCTGGTGTGTCTCTGTGCCAAGCCCACCCCTCCTGCCTACCTGGAGGACCCTCCAGTCCCACGGAGCCCCCAAGGGTGTGAATGTCCCCCCCAGGACTTATCACAGGTAGTTTTGTGGGTCACCATCACACATACACCAGACTCCCCAACAGGAAGGTGAGCCCAGTGAGACTAGACAGGGCTTGAAACCCAGATGGGCCTGGCGTGATGGCGCACGCCTGTAATCCCAGAGACTCGAAAGGCTGAGACAGGAGCATCACACATTCAAGGCCAGCCTCAGCAACTTAGCAAGGCCCTGAGCAATTTAGTGAGATCCTGTCTCAAAACAAAATAAAAAAGGGCTGGGGATGTAACTCAGTGGTAAAGTGCCCCCGAGCTAAATCCCCAGTATCAAAAAAACCCAGATGGGCCCAGGTATGTCACCAATTCCCAGTTGCCTCTTGCCCCACACTTCCATCCAACAAGCTGGCATTTGAAAGATAACTCTGAAAAGAGAGTTCCCGTGTGCAGGAGGTGCAGACTCGGGAGGCACTGCACAGACCCTTGACAAGCAAAAGCCTGCTGGGTGATGCTGAAGGCCTGTCCCTGCGAGCGCTTCCACACAGCGAGTCTGGGGCTGTGCTCTCTCTGCTTTCCCTTTAAATGTCCACAAAAACCCTGACGCGTGTGCCTCACTTTACAAATGAGGACACAAGGAGAGGGGGCGTCTGCTGGACAGGGTCACGTCATGGTGTGGGGCTGCGCTGGCCCGTCCAGCTCCGGCATGTGCACCTGCCCTCGTCAACATTTCGGAGATAAGTGTGACAGGCTGTGGCAGAGCTGATTCTACTCCAGCTTCTCCCGGTCCAACTCCAGGGAGTCTGAGCGCCACTTATTCACACCACCTCCCCGGAGCGCTGTGCGAAAGCTCCAGCCCACGGCCCCTCTCCATCCCTCAGCCCACCTCTGGGATCCTGTGAGGAAGTGAGGAAGGCCCAGAGGGGGGTGTGGGGTATCAGTCCTGAAAGGCAGTTCCCACCCGTCAAAAACAAGTGTTCCGGGGCCAATCCCAAAGTCATGCCTTGTAGAATCACACAGCACGCTGGCCTAGGGAAGGCTCTGGAGGTCCTGCTGTGAGGGGTCTGGGTCTCCATGTGGGCTGGACCAGAGCCCGTGGCCCCCTTCGCTTGGGCTCTCACTGCACAACAGGAGGGCTCCCGAAGACCCCTCTGCTGGGAGGGTGGAAATGAGAGACCAGCCTTCCTTCCAACAGAGTGGGGAGAACGTTCTGGATCAGCTGAAGGCTGCTTCCCACAACTGCTTATTCTAGCTACTACTAGAGTCTATAACTGACCAACTTCCAAAGAAAAAGGAAAATGTGTCAACTTGTCCTTTGATATCACTCCAGTTCAGGAACTGGTTTGACTTGAAAAAGCAGACAGTAGTGAGTGGTGGTGCATGCCTGTAACCCCAGCTGCTCCAGAAGCCAAGACAGGAGGATCCCAAGTGCAAGGTCAGGCTGGGCAACTTAATGAGACCCTGGCTCAAAATAAATAATAAATGAAGTTAAGGGAAAAATAAATAAGGGATCATTTCTAGGGTGCAGTTGTTCCTGAGGACCAAGCCCAGGTATGGGGCTAAGGTGTGGGTTCCATGGAGCAGGACTTCAGGAGCAGAGTAGGTCTGGGTTGGGGCTCTGCCATTTGTCATCTGATTGCCCTGAGCCTATCATGGAAACCCTCTGAATCCTGGTTTCTGGCCCCTGAATGGGATAGATAACACCTCCCCTAGGACTTTGTCAGAATGATCCCACACCCGGCACGTGCAGCTACCAATAATCGAGACCTGTTTTCTGGCTACCCTCTGCCTAAACTCTCTGGTACAAGGAACCCCAGATTCCTAGAACAAACAAATCTTGACTATCTGCTTCAAAAACCCTTCCTCTAGATATGAAGTTTACTATTATCATAGCAGAGATCTGTGAGAACAGAGTGTGAAATATACATGAATGCCATTTTTCAGATCAAATGCAAGACTTGATTTCTGACAGTATCCAGGGTTCTCTGGGTACAGAAAAGTCACCTTTAAAGTGAGGAGTCCCTGACTCAACATCCAGATGAAGCTTTAGAACCAGAGATCCCAAAGTATCCCCTGGGGTAAACGTGGAGGAAACTTCCATTCAAAGGAAGCCTCCTCTAACCCTGGCTGCCTGAGAAGCTCATGTAATGTAACTTTCTAATTTTGGTCTAGGACCTAAAGGTGATAAAAATACAAAGCAGTTAACTTAACCTCGGAGCCAGAACAAATAAAATGCCTTTGCACAAACCTAAAGTACTCTCCCAGAGCTTCTCAAAGAAAGTCAGCTTGGGGAAATTTGTATCTCTGATCATATGAGTTAGGATTAGATGGGTCTTTCCATTGAAAATTTGGAGACATCAGTAAAGAAACCAGGTCTTGGGCTGGGGTTATAGCTCAACGGTAGAGTATTTGCCTAGCATGTGTGAGGAACTGGGTTCAATCCTTAGCACTGAGTAAAAAATGGCATGCTGTCCATCTACAACTATAAGAAAACAAAACAAAACAAAGAAACTAGGTCTTGTAAATAATTTGTATTTGCAGTTAGAAGGAAAGTGCAACTTATAAAACCTTTGTTTTTAAACTGAAAGTCCTGAGTCCCGAGAGTTCCCTTTAATCCTGGACAAACTGGGATGCTGGTCACCCTACCTATACAGAAGACCATTTATGTTTAATGACGATACTACTACTAGTAATAATAATAACAAAAACGAAAGATATATTGTATACTATGTGAGGGCACAGAACAAAATGTGGAGAGCTTACAGCAAACTCTGCTCAGTACCTTTTGGAGTCACACGGGAGCCACGGGCAAGACGACAGCTCATTTGACTCTTCCAGTTTTAGACTTTTGTCATTTTGCAAGGCATTTTTTAAAAATTAAAAGAAAATCGTGTCTTCCTAGCAGTAAAGGAGCGCTACAGATGCGTTCGTCTTAGGGTCTTTTTTAAATTGGTTTTTTGGTACTGGGGATTGATCCCAGAGGTGCTTTTCCTCGGAGCCACATCCTCAGCCTATTCTATTTAGAGACAGGGTCTCACCAAGTTGCTCAGGGCCTTGCTAAGTTGCTGAAGCTGGCTTTGAACTTGCCTCCGCCTCTGTAGCTGCTGGGATTATAGGCACGTGCCACCCCAACTGGCTGGAGTTTTTAAAAAATGAGCAAGTTTGAGAGAGGGGACAGTTGTAAGAAACATTCTCCTTTAAGACAGGAGCTTTGAAAGAAATTAAAAACCACAGAACTGCATTTAAATGAATCGGGGCATTCAAGGAACACATGTGCACATGGGTGGATCCCCAGCAACCCAGTTACCAAAGCCGAAGCGAGCAAGGCCCTTCTCTTTTGTCTCCTTTACACTCTGAGGTCTTCTGGGCAGCATCCCTCAAACAGGGTTGGTCCCCTAGGAACCCCAAGGGCCCGTTTTCATACTGGGGCTGCTCTGTGGCTGTTCCTTAGACACGGGCTGGCTGCTGATCCCAGGGAGGGAGGGGCTGACTTACCACTGTAGCGCTTCAGCCTTTTTCCCCATGTTCTCTCAACTGTGCATTCAGGGTGACATTTTCCAAGTCCCTTGTTTGCTAAGGGCCCTGAATCTAAGCCTGCCGGCTGCTCACTGCTGTGACTTGAAATGTCACTTTTAGATTAGCTGGCCCCTGCTGTTTAAAAATATCCCCGCAGCACTTAACCTTCAGGATACTGAATGGCAGCAACAGCCCAGGCAGGAAGAAAACAATCCCACACCCGCAGCTCCAGGGAGGGCTCTGCTCTGCTCTCCACCTTTCTGTCCTGTAACTCGCTTTACTTCAAAATTCATGGAGATCAAACCACAGAAATCTAAAGTCCAAGCTGTCAAAAGCAATAGGAACAAAGTCATTTTGGCCCTCCTGAGACATGCTGCCCACAGGCTGCTGGGCGTTTGAGAAACAAGCTGGCGGTTCCCTTTAAAGATCCTCTGGCTCCTCTCCCTGAAAGATTTGGCAAAATCCTCTGAAATCACGCCACCGGATGAGCCGTTCCTGGTTTTTGGGACTCAGAGACTGAACAAAACCAAAACAAAAAACACTGCTCCCATTCGGGGTCTGCTGGCTCTTGCTGGGGCTGAGCAGAGGAGAGGAATTCAGCACGGGCTGCAGTTACAGAGTGTTCTGAGGCATGTGGGACAAAGGTCAGCTCCAGGCTCCAACCTGAGCAGGCCGGGCAGGGGCGGCAGGGAGCGTGACCGAGCCCCACAGGAGAGCACTGTGCTCACCACAGGGAGGGGAGGGCACCCAGCAGTCCCTTCTGTAAGCAGAGAAGCGCTGCACTGAAGAGCCAGCGGGAAAACCCGCAAGAGCTGCGGGCAGGTGGCAGGCGCTCAGCCCAGCTACTTCACTGTGGGCTTGCTTTTTGATAAAGAAAAGCCATTAGATATTGGGCTTCTTGGGATTTTCTCCAGCGAACTTGGGAGCAGGAAGAGGACTTCATGCCTGCTACGCATACAGGAGCCTCAGGATCATGGCCTATAAGCCCGAGAACAGCAAGTACTCACTGCAGGATTTGGGGCTAGAGCAACAGATCAAGGGCTCAGTATGGACTGCACACTCCAAGGTCTCCGGAGGGGTAGTCCTTGTGCTCATTCTTAGACTATTTATTAAGACAGCTTCACGCAGTCCCCTGAAAGAGGCACCACTTCAATCCCATTTCCTGGGAAAGCAATCTCTAACTCACGGGCATTTTTTAAAATTGCATTAAAAAAATTCCTTCCCAAGCTGAGGGTGTAGCTCAGTGGGACAGCACTAGCCTAGCATGTGTGAGGCCTGGGTTCCATGCCCGGCACTGCAAACCACCACCACCACCACCAACTCCCAATGACTCCAAATAATTATAATCTAGGATAGTGGCAAGATTATTAGGCTCTGAAATCAGGCTGAATTGAGTTCAAATCTTTGCTTGATTATCCCTGACTTTCAACCTCCATGTTCTGATCAACTACTTCACCATGTGGCTGAGAAAATGAAATGATATACACTGAGCTGCTGCTGGTTTTTTTTTGGTACTGGGAATTGAACTCAGGGGCACTCGACCACTGAGCCACATCCCCAGCCTTATTTTGTATTTTATGTAGAGACAGGGTCTCACTGAGTTGCTTAGTGCCTCGCTGTTGCTGGGGCTGGCTTTGAACTCGCGATTCTCCTGTCTCAGCCTCCCAAAGTGCTGGGATTACAGGCGTGTGCCACCGTGCCCGGCTATGCCATGCTTCCGACACAATGGTTTGCTCATGACAGACATTTAATATCTTCCTAATGGAATTCACTACTTTCAAAAAGACTATCTGGGCACAGCAGCGCCTATAATCCCAGAGGCCTGGAAGGCTGAGACCCTCAGCAACTTAGCAAGACTGTCTCAAAATAAAAAATAAGAAGGGCTAAGGATGTGGCTCAGTGGTAAAGTTCCTCTGGGTTCAATCCTAAGCACCAAAAAAAAAAAAAAAAAAGACTAGCCACACAAAGAACCCTGTGGTGGTTTATTCTCTCTTGACACTAAAACACAGATATTTTCTAGAATACACCTAGAAGGTTTGAAACCAAAGTTCTTCATAATTTCTTCTCACTGAACACAAGACTATCTCTCTTCAAACATATCCTAGTCATACACATCAAGTTATTTGCCAAAACAACAACAAAAAATGACCACAGTGCCTAAGGACACAGGGCATCTGGGAAGAAGATGCCAGTCCTGCAAACCAGATACTCGATAAAAATGAGGTGCCTGTCCCCAACAAAGAAAGAATTTATGGCAGCAGGGTCTGTGCAAGTCTTACTTCTGCAGTGCTGGGGATGAAACCCTGAGCTGCGTGCATGCCAGCCAGGGGCTCCACACTGAACCACACTCTAAGCCCTGGATTCATTAGTTGTTTTTTAATTCCCCTAAGCTTGAGGAGCGCTGACCACTTGTTTGAAGCCCCCCTTCCCCCACCACAAATACCACAAACAAGATAGACAAAGGTACAAAGGAAATATGCAATTGAGAAGCAAAGAATTTTAGAAGTAGTATTTCCTGGTCTGGCCCACTTACCAGTACTCACAGTTCCACACATACTTCAAAACTTGAAAATTTAGAGCAAGGCACCAGGCATTGTAATCCTAGCAATTCAGGAGGCTGAGGCAGGAGGATTGTGAGTCTGAGGCCAGCCTTAGAAATTTAGTGAGATCCTATCTCAAAATAAAAAAGGACTAGAGATGTAGCTCAGTGGTAAAGCACACCTGTGTTCTACTATGGCAAAAAAAAAAAAAAAGTAAACATTTAAAAATATAAAAAACTAGAGTTGGGGGTGTACAGTTGTGGCAGAATGCTTGCCTACAGTTGCTGAGGCCCTGGGTTGCACCCCAGCACCAAAAAATAAAAAAGTAAGTTCCAACACAGATTACCTACAAGGGAGTGTTAAATGTTACAAGGACTCTCCAGAGAAAACAAGGCCATCTCCAGCAGGCAAACGTTTCCAGTTCTTTCTTTTTGGGTTAGCCCAAGTCAACCTTTAAGGCCCCTCCTAAGTAGCCCAGCACCCTCCTACCTGTTTTTCCTTATACATCTGGAAGGTTCTGCGTGGACAAAAAGTCACTACCATGCATCTGCACGGAGATGTTCGCTTCTCCACTGAAAACCCCAAGAATTTTATCCCAGGAGCAAACTGAGGCGGACAGCGAATTCTAAGCAGAAGAAAATATACCATCCAGTCTGTTTAAAAAAAAATTTAAAAATCACAAACAACCCGCTCCCTGACTTTGCCCCTGATGGACCCAGATCAAAACCACAGTGAACTTTCATACAATTAATTTACAACGCGGGGTTCCCAGTATGACATTTGCATAATAACCGACTTCCTTGGGTTAGTGATCCCTAAAGCCAGAAAGCCAGGAAGCCAGCCCCCTGGTGGCCACTCTCTTCTTTACCTGTGAAGGGAGATGGCAACATTCTGCCCAGGTTCTCCTGTGCATCCCACATTGTGCCATGTGGAACTCCCCAGATCCACACAGCACACGGGGCCTCAGCGACCTGGCTCTGCATAGGCTGGCTCCTTCATGAAGAATGCTCTCCTTTCTCTTCCTGGCCTGGAAACCATCTCCTTCAATACATTCAATCCAGCTCAATCACTGCCTCCCCTGGGAACTTTCTTCTTTCCTGGGCTGATCCAGCCATGAATTCCCTCTTGTTCCCACCCTGTCTGATAGTGGGAGCCCAAGGGCCTATAAACTATGGCTCCCAAGCTAGAAGCTATTTTCACATTAAACATTTGGAGGGAAAAAAAATCAAAAGCTAACCGGGAAGCCTGTAATCCCAGCACTTAGGGAGGCTGAGACAGGAGAATCGCAAGTTCAAAGCCAGCCTCAGCAAAGGCGAGGCGCTAAGCAACTCATTGAGACCCTGTCTCTCTATAAAACACAAAATAGGGCTGGGGATGTGGCTCAGTGGTGGAGTGCCCCTGAGTTCAATGCCCGGTACCAAAAATAAAAAATAAAAAAAATAAAAAGCTATCAAGACACATGAAAAACATGCCAAGAAGAAATCTGAGTGTCTGTAAATGAAGTTTTACTGGAACACAAGCTCACCAGTTCATTTACATTTTGCCCTTGGCTGCTTTGTGTATGATAGCTGAATAGGTTGCAGAGACTAGATGACTGTGATACCTGAAATATTTAGTATCTGAACCTTCAGTGTGCCAAGTCAGCCTGAAAAGCTGATTGCCTTTTATTTATTTTTACATACTGAGCACTGGAAAAACAATCAGTGATTAGGAGCTGGGCGTGGTGGCACACACCTGCAATTCCAGCAACCTGGGAGGCTGAGGCAGGACTGCAATGTCAAGGTCAGCCTGGGCAACTGAGACTGTCTCAAAATTAAAAAATAGTCCCTGGGTTCAATCCCCAGTACCACTAGATAGATAATCAGTTAATTATATCTTTTTTTTGGTGGGGATCATGGGCCCTTTAAGATGTTTTCTTTTCCATTTACAGGTTCATTAGATTTCCAAGTCCAAATTTCTGCCGTTGGTTTGGTGCTGGGGCTTGAACCCAGAGGCTTCACCACTCAGCCACATTCTCACGCCACCCCTAGCCCTCCTTGTAGTTTGAGACAGGGTCTTGCTAAGCTGCTGAGGGCCTCGCTACAAGGCTGAGGCTGGCCTCCAACGTGTGACCTTCCTGTCTCAGACTCCGGAAAGGCTGGCTGCCACCACACCAAAGGTTGTTTAAAACACCAAATTTTTTGCCTCTTGCAATTTCTGTATAGGAGTCGCTCCCTTTACACTCAGCATGGCAGTGGGAGGGGGGATCCACTCACTGATCCCTTGCAATGCTTTTGGGAAGAATCCAACGTGACCACAGGCCCAACTGAGAAGGCAGCTTCTGCACTTGAGAAGTCCGTTCGTGCTGCTCACAGGACAGTGGAATCCTAAACCCTTCTTTTCATAGATGAGGAAACTGTAACCCAGAGAAAGCAATACATCTGAGTGAAGCCAAGGTCCGTCTCTCCATATCCTTGCCCTCCAGAGAAAAGCCTCTGCTGGACTCGGTCTTCACCCAAGGCACTCCTTCTTGTCCGCTTGAACTCTTATGCAATATACTTTCAGTGTGGGTGCTGAGGATGGAACTCGGGGCCTCGGCCTGTGTGCCAAGTACATGTGCAAGCCTGGAGCTACACCCCAGCCTTGTACTTTGCTTTCTTCGTCAGATAGCCAGGGAATCCCAACTTCTTCCTGCCAGCCCACTGTCAAGGGTGGCTAAGTGCTAACAGACCAACAGGCCACCAGGGAGTCACATCTGACAGATTCCTAGGGAAGTCTTGAAATACTGAGAAGGAAGATGGGGCAGCTCCTACTGCCAGAGGGCAAGGCAGAAGGCAATCAGGATCCCCAGAACCTGCCCTAGCTAGGCTGCTCCACAGCAGCAGAGCTGGAGCCTGAATGGGAGGAGGAAGGGCAAGGGCTGCTGGCCCTTCCTGTAGACAATGGTCACCATGGTAACAAGCACCCAGTCCTCAGTACAAGGCAGCCTAAGGGCTTGTGCACGTGCCAAACAAAGAGTAGACAGGAAGTAAAACTTCAACGATCTTTTATTACCAAACTTATGCAGGGTTAACTCTTTAACCCAGCTAACAGCAAAAACTCAATCTCCATGGAAATCCAGACCTGTAGAAATTATCCTTTAAAAAAATATGTATCTGTATATCTTTAAAAAATGTGAAATTCTCCAGTGATGCAAGAAAAATAAATCCAAGTGATTCCAGTCCATAGAAATAGAATCTGGCAGTCTGTCCCTCCTTAAAACACCTCAACTGATACCCTAGGAGAAAATACCCACCCAGCATGGCGAAACAAAAAACAGAACAGAACCTTCTTCTCTGTTCACTTCACCTCAGTCCAGGAAACAAAAACAAAAGCCCAGTCTGTGAGGCTCACACCAGGGCGGAACCCACTCCTCAGGAATCCTCACCTTTACTACAATCAGGGAACTGTGACCCTTAGCTTCTGGGACAGATAGAAACTTGCAAGAGGTCCTCCAGAATCTTCCAGGAAATGGCCTGAAGGCTCCCCAAAGATCAAGGGACCTTTTCTGAGGCAAACCACCAAACACCTTGTAACCTAAAGTCTAATCTATCAGCTAAAAATGCTAGCAGCAAGACCAAACCACTGGCTGTACCCAAAAGGTACGTCTCTTCCCCCTTAAACCACAGAGGTAAGAGGTGGGAGAGAACCCAGTATTTGACCTCATTTGTCTTGCGAGAAGTGTGCTTATTTTAGGCTGAGCCACCTATGCCTTCCTTGGGCCTCATCAAATTGTGCCTAGAGGGTTCAAATGCAGAAATGGTCAAGGGGTACCTCTGCTGTCCCTGGCTGGGCAACCTGGTCCTTGGCTGCTGTATGGAAACTCTCCCCTCTTACACAAGGCACTTAATAAAGAAATTTTCAATGACCTCGTAACTGACAAATACTTCAACAGCAGCTTCTCAAAAACCACCCCTGGAGAAGAAGAGACCCCCGACTCAGCGCTAGGTCACAGCTCCTTCCAGTCGATGGGCTTCTTGCCAGATTTCTGCAGGAGCTCATTAGCTTTAGAAAAATGTCTACACCCAAAGAAACCTCTGTACACAGACAGTGGGGAGGGATGAGCAGTCTGCAGTACATGGTGCCGCTTCTGAAAAAGAAAATAAAAAGTGGCAGTCTGGGGACTTCCACAAAGGACTGTGACACACTTATAGATGCCCCCCTCCGCCAGGTGTCTACCTTCAGCATTCCTACTGCAGCAAGAGCTCACCTGCTCAGTCATGCGTAGAGTGCCACCTGTGCCAGGTGAGGCAGGGGATCCATCTCAGCCTACCTGGCAATATCCGTGCTATTTTTAAGTGCCCATATAATATCTAGAAGTTCCTTGGCTGCAGTTGCATTTAGATCATGTCAGCTTAAGGATGCTATGACATGCGCACTCACACACAGGTGCAGAGACTACCCAGCAGAGCCCAGATCTAAGGCGAAAGCCAACTGAAGCTTCATGGAAGTCCAGTGTTAAGGGGTTAAGGGACCAAGCGGCCCTAGGTTCAGTCCTCAGTACCAAAACAAAAAACAAAAACAAAATCCCATCAAAACAAAACAGGGCTAACCTATATATGCTGACCCGGAAGGACATCTAAAAATAAAGAAAAATCTAAATGTGGCACTGGGAATCCAGAGCTATACACACATCTAGTACTGAACTACACCCTCAGCCCCAAGACCCCCAGAATTTATCAGGTAAAAATGAGCAATCTAAAGTAATAAATGCATTTTAAGGCTTTTTTTTTGAGGCCTGGGGGTGCAGCTCCGTGGTAGACGCTTGCCTAGAATGCATGAGCCCTGGTTAATCTTCAGCACTACAAAAATTTTTTGGATAAATACCCAAGATACTGTTTATAGTCTTCCTTTAGAGAAAATGGTGAAAGGTATTTCCTTTTCACTTGTATCATTCTGTACCTTCTGAATTTTCTACCACAAAAGGTGGAATACTTCATTTTTTAAAATGTCAACTGAAATGATCTGGAACAGGGAGACTATGGACTATTTTTGCTTTCCTCTCAATTCTTTTCTGCATTTTAGATAAAAATTAATAAATTGTCATCTTTCACAATATCCTTGCCTTCCAGGAGCTGGCGGGGGGAGGGGGGGCAATTTAAGGGCAGCGGCCAGTACAGCCAAGAGCAGAGCTAGAGCCGACCACTGCCTGGGTCCACCTCCAGCTCTACCCCTGGTAGCTGAGTGACCATGGGAGTGCGCTGTGACCCCAACTGCACTTCAGCGTCATCTGTGAGTGGTCAATGACAGCAGCACCTCACTGGGAAGCCACCGTGAAGGATGGAATGAATGCCACGGGTGACAAGCCCACAGACCCCCAGTTTGGGAGAGGAAATAGGCTGTACAAAGAGCGGCAAGCAGGGGGCACAGAGGACGGTGCAGGAGGCCAGCGAGCCTGGCGTGTGGAGCAGCAGGGCGGGGGGCCGAGGCGAGGCTGCGGGAGGCCCCCACCAGCCCTCCAGCCTCCGCAAGGCCTTCTCCAGGGAAAGCTTCTGGACCTTCCAGGCAGGATCACATGAGGGCTGATTCAGGGCACAGGTGTTGAGGGCACAGGTGTTTAGAAGGGAACAGATGAGAGACAGCAGATGTGACTGACTCCACATGGAGAAGGGGAGAGAGGAGGAAGGGGGGCGCCAAAGCAGGTGCCAGGGGACGGTACCAGACTCCTGGCTGGACAACTAGGCAGAGGGTGGCACTTCCTAGTGTTGGAGAGTACGGAGGAGCAAGTTTAGGGAGAAGGAAGAAGACCTTAATGTAAGCAATGTTGAACTGATGTGCTTTCGGGACACTAATGTGGGGGCACTATACAATCTAGTGCTCAGGAGACTGGGCCTTGGGGGATGCAACCAGGTTTAATGACCAAGCTACTTTAGCAACTGTTTACTTCCAGACCAAACCACGCTTCCCAATTACCAACAGAGTGAGTGAGAGCTGTTCCAGCCAAACCTCCTCAAGACAGAGACGAGAAGCTACTCTTGTGCACACTTTTTCTTTACTCATAGAACCAGACCTCAGCAGTCCAGGCAAGATCTAATCTTAGGTTATTCACACAATCACACAATATTTTTTTTTCTCTTAAGATTCCCATGGGAAGCCAGGCGCGGTGGCGCAAGCCTGTAATCCCAGCACTTAGGGAGGCTGAGACAGGAGAATTATGAGTTCAAAGCCAGCCTCAGCATGGCGAGGCGCTAAGCAACTCAGCGAGACCCTGTCTCTACATAAAACACAAAATAGGGCTGGGGATGTGGCTCAGTGGTCGAGTACCCCTGAGTTCAATCTCCAGTACCAAAAAAAAAAAAAAAAAAAAGATTCCCATGGGAAAAGTCCCTAATCTAGGCACAGTGGCACAGGCTTATAATCCCAGCAACTCAGCAAAGCAAGTTTAAGGCCAGACTGGGGAACTTTCTCAAAATAAAGTAACTTTAAAAAGAGAATTGGGGAGGTTGAGGCTGTAGCTCAGTGGCAGAGCGCTTGCCTCGCACGTGTGAGGCACTGGGTTTGATCCTCAGCACCACATAAAAATAAGTAAAACAAAAATAAAGACACTATGTCCATGTATAACTAAAAAAATTTAAAAAAAAGAGAATGGGGGACTGGAGTTATGGCTCAGTGGTAGAGTGCTTGCCTCGCACATATGAAGCACTGGGTTCAATCCTCAGCACCACTTAAAAATAAACAAATAAAATAAAGGTATGCTATCCATCCACAACTACAAAAAAAATAAATCAGAGATTGGGGATGTACTCAAGAGTGCTCCTGGGTTTAATTCCAGTACCCCAAAACAAAAATAAAAAAACCAACCCAAGTTGGCAGGGGAACTAAGTGGACGGGAACAGGATGGAGGGAGGCTCTGTCATCTAACTTGTTGCACTTACTGCTCATCATGGGAATCTGCACCTTTGAAAAACTGTACCAAACAATAAAGACAAAGCCCCACTGAAGAGAAAAGGCAGGCAATGACTTACGTGAGCAAAGCCTGCGGGCTCAAGCTCTGCCTCTGGCTGAGCCCTAACATGCCCACTGTCCCCACAGACGTGGAAACACAGAACCAAAGCTCTATGGGACAAACTCAAAGCCTGGCTCCACCACTCACTGCCATTTTGGATGCATGCAAAATGCACGTTCCCACCCTAAAAGCCCTTGAAAGCATCAAGTGATATTCAGCATGGAAAGGCTCACGACCTGATGCCTGATGGGATATTTCAATACCACTCACTGCACACTCTGGACGCACCAGACACTACTGTCAGGTCGCGTGCTGAGCCCTTACACGTCTGTAGAAGCACTCACTACAGAATCCCCCTCCACCCTCTCCCCACACCAGGCTCTCCGCTCAGCACTCCTCCCGGCCCGCACGCCCGGCCCGCACGCCCGTCCAAACCCTCTGCTACTAGCTGCTCTCCAACCAACACCCTCACCTCTCCTCTACCTGGCTGTCCTGCAGAGAAGCTGGTGGCTTGTCCCAAAGGGGGAGGAGGACTGAGAAGTCTGATGGGCAGATTGATGGGATTCACAGGCAGATGGGATTTAAGGGGAAAGAGGACTCAAGGATGACTTCCAGGTCACTGACTTCAGCAGCCAGGCACGCAGGTGTGTGAGTAGACAGGGGGGATCGGGGGCAGCCAAGTGGGGAGGGTGAGCAAGGGCGCAGCAGAGGGGCAGGCGTGGCTGTGTGGGGTCGTCAGGGCTAGAACTCGGGTTTAGTGACCACCACTGCCAGACCGCTCAGGAGGAAGCTGGCTTGTGACTAAGTGGAGTTCCTCACGTTTCCTCCCGCTCCCGATGTCTTGGAAGCAGGACACTTGCTCATGCACAGCACCACGTGCTGAAGGAGCAGTGCCAGGGGCCTCTGTGTCCTCTGCACAGGGTTCACCGGGCCTGGATCACTAACTGCAGTATTTTCCTCGCACACAGTTCATCATCTGTGTGTGGATTCCCTTCAGTTCTCAAAGGGAAACCCCAGAGAGTCATTTTATAACACTGATTTTCGGGGACCACATGGCAGGGATTCCTAGGAGTCTCTGAACTGTTTGGAGCAGCTGGCCTCAACATGAGCAGAGGCCACTTTCTGAATGCTCAATTAGGTGAACTGGATAAACTTAAAATAATAAAGAAGAACAAACTGCTTCAAATAACAACACCCATACCCTGTCGATGGCACTGCCCTTCTTCTGAGCGTAAGAGCCCCAGAGCAAGAAGACCAGGCCATTCAAGTTCTGATTCAGCCAGGACACGACTGCATCGGTGAACTGCTCCCAACCCATCTCCTTATGGGAATTGGCTTGATGGGCCCGGACGGTGAGCACAGCGTTGAGCAGGAGGACACCTGGGAACACAGGCCACAGAAGCACGTTAGGAGGCTCAGTGGTCGCAGCAGATGCCAACAAAGAGGGTCAAACGCACAACAAAGCTGCATGTGCAATGGGATCCAGGTGCGCTGCAGAATGACCCTAGGTCACAGGGAAAGCGCCCTCACAGCCACCGTGGGCTCTGGTGGGACTACAGCCACCTTATTTTCATCTCTGCTCTCTTGGCATCTTCCAGTTTACAGCAGTGAACAAAGGTTACAGGCCATCGGAATGTCTTTTAATTACCCTATGTGACATTAAATAACCCCAAATAAAAAAACAGGCCAAATAGTTCATTGAAACAAAAATTAAACTGCAAGAAATCAAGAATAAACATTTTTTTCTCATCCTGATTGGAGACATTTAAAAAAAAAAAAAAAAAAAGAAGTCCCATGGATAGGCACTAGACACACTTCCTGTCAACATGAGCAGAGGCCACTTTCTGAATGCTCCATTAGGTGAACTGGATAAACTTAAAATAATAAAGAACAAACTGCTTCAAATAACTTTTAAAAACTGGCTACAGGACAAAAGATATATCATAAAAATATTCTTACTCACATGAACTAACCATTTTCCCCCTCCAGCACTGCAGAGGATTGATCTTCATTCAGGGCACTCTACACTAAGCTCCACTCCCAGCCCTTTCTGTTTTTTATTTTTAAATAGGGTCTTACCAAGTTGGTGAGGCTGGCCTCGAACTTAACATTCCTCCTGCCTCAGTCTCCCAAGTAGCTGGGCTAATAAGTGTGTACCACTGTGACCAGCAGAACTAATCATTTTATGAGAGCTCTCTAGTACTTTTCAAACTATAAAAAGCAGGACAAAAAGTGACGACTGTTGGCATCAATCCAAAATATATCTAGCAGGGGTTGGCTTACCTTGTTTGGCCCATCCCGATAAATCTCCATGGCCAGGATGAACAAAACCATCTATGTCTGTAGACAGCTCTTTATAAATGTTTTCCAAGCTGAAAGCAAGAAGGAAGAAAAACAGAAACAGAATCTTAAGCCTAATTCTGAAAGTTCCGTAATCTCCAAGATAACGTGAAAAGGTTAGAGGTTTAAAGCCAGCCCTTGGTAGGGACAATGGAAACCAGGGCACTAATTAACAGATAAACACTTGCAGTCCTTCTGACAGGTAAATCTGACAAAGATCCTTACTTTGGTCTGTATTTGGATATAAGGAACAGAATAACACCTTGGAAGATCCAAGTAAATTACCTAGCAGTTACAAGCCACCTCCCCAGTTTTATATCCTTTTTATCTGTATGTTTTATATAAATCCTCCAAAGCAGTGGTTTTTAATCTGGGGTGCTCCAACCCCCACAGAACTTTAACAGCACACAGGACAACTTAATTCCCCTCAACAAAGAATGACCCAGAGCCAGGCGCAGTGGCGCACGCCTATAATCCCAGCACTTTGGGAGGCTGAGACAGGAGGATCGCAAGTTCAAAGCCAGCCTCAGCAACAGCGAGGCACTAAGCAATTCAGTGAGACCCTGTCTCTACATAAAACACAAAATAGGGCTGAGGATGTGGCTCAGTGGTCAAGTACCCCTGATTCAATCCCCGGTGCCAAATAATAAAGAATGACCCAGTCTACGACGGTCAATAGTGCCAGGCTGAGAAATCCTCCTCCAGAGGCTAGTAAAAAAGTCCCCCAAATATTGCTGCTTGTAATTGACAAAGTACACATCTACAAAGCAATTGTACCTGGGTGGAGGTGGAACAGGTCTTTGGACGCTAAAGCAGAGCCCATGAGCTTGATTGGGTCCATGATAAGGATCTTGTCCCAGGATGACAACCTTCACCTGCAAACACCAGGTGGCAAAGAATTAAACCACACCGTCATGTTCTGCCTAAATGAACATGCGGCTGACTGGCGATCTACACAGGGGAACACAACAGTGAAAAGCAAAGCCCTGCTCCTAGCCCAACTAAGAACCTCAAGAACAGAGGACCCACAGGTCACCGTTATGTCCAATTACCATATCACCCCTCACTTGATCACTCTGAAATGCTGCCCCACCCATTCTCTGACACAAACAGGAAATAAACTGGGATCAGCTTTGCATTTATTCTTTTTGCAAATTACAGAAGTAGAACTGGTTACAATGGTGCACATCTGTAATCCCAGCAACTCAGGAGGGTAAGGCAGGAGGATTGTGAGTTCAAGGCCAGTCTCAGCAATTTAGTGAAACTCTGTCTCAAAATAAAAAATAAGGGAGATGGGTATGTAGTTCAGCACTCCTGGGTTCTAATTCTGGTACCTTAAAAAAAAAAAAAAAAGGAAATGACAAGTACAGCCACCCAGAAACATACAAAGTGGCTGTATGTTGTGGCTATTGGTATCCCACCTCAAGTTAGCCTTTCTTCTTTTTGCATGCTGGGGATGAAACCCAGGTCCCCAGCACACTGGGCAAGTGCTCAGCCACTGTGCTGCAGCCCCAGCTCCAGCGTTAACCATTTTTAACGATCTACGTAATTGGCTGCTGCACTCACTATCCTGTGCGTCTTCTGCCACACACTTGAGCACTGTGCATTGACCACGCGTGGTGGGCTTGCTTCCCAGTGTTTTCCATTACAGAAAAACACTGCAGTCCAGACACACTGACGCACTGCTGCTTTACTTCTCTGGCACGGATTCATGACAGAGGAACTACCAAAGCATGAACGCATTTTAAACCTGCATAAACCTCTACCTGGGACTTCTCAATGAACTGAAGCAATTCAAACCCCCACTAGCAGCAGAGCAGGTGCCTGGTGCCCCAGAGCCTGGAAAGGATGACACCAGGAGGATGAGGTCGGGTCAAAGGGCGTGGGAATAGGCAGGGAGAGGCAAGGGAGGGCAGTGAGGTCCCCACTCAGAGGTGCGGAAATGCAGGCTGGCTGGCTTCTGGATGCAGCATGGCCCATCCTCTCCTGCTTCAGAACCTTCCTCCACATTCTACACCCTTCAAATCCAGCTGCAGATGCTCCCATGACCAGGAAGTTCTCAATTCCTGCCCGGTGCTCACATCATCACCAGCATATTGTTCATGGTCAAGCAGCTGGGCAGGCAGGAAAGCTTTTGGGTTCTGAGACTCTGGTCCTAAACGATGGAAGATTCTGGGCCCATTACCTAATCTCCCTGACCCAGTATGCTTACCGATAAAGCAGCCTGGCCAGCCCAATGGATTCCCAGAGGCCTCCCTGTTTTGTGTGTCACTGGTATTCAGGACATGGCAAAATATTCAAACAAGGAGCAAACTAGTATTGAAAAAAAATATATTTATATATACTTGGTGTTAGGGATGAACCCAGGAACTTGCACGAACTAGACAAGCGCTCTACCACTGAGCTACATCCCCAGCCCTTTCTGAGAATGAGTCTTGCTAAGTTGCCCAGGCTGGCCTCCAACCCGCCCATCTCTCAGGCAGTCCTATCACTGGCATGCGCCACTGGCTACGACTGAATTTAATAGGACTTGTTTTTTTTTAAACTTCAAAACCAAGGAGCTAGATTCAAAATTCTTGCTCTAGGAGAAAAACTGTGAAATTTTCTAAGTATTGGGTGTGGTTGCCTTATCAAGATGATTTACTTACCTATTCCACTTCTACTGTATTTAATGACTATTTAAAAGCCATATGATTCCAGCTCCCATTTTTAAATGCCGGAGTTAAAAAGAAAAAATCTTCAGAGTAAGCAGATACTGAAGATATTACGTGGGTTCACAGGAAAACCAGTCATGAAGGTAGTGAGCTTCAAGTACCACAGATGGGCGCAGCTGGTTTTGTTTTTTGCAGTGCTGCGGATAGAACCTAGGGCCTACATGTTAGGCAAGGACTCTACCACTGAGCCACACTCCAAGCCCCTGCAGCTGGTTTTCAACAAACAGAAACAAAGAGTGTTGCTGTACTAACTCCAGAATGGAAGGCAAGGCTGGGAAGTAGAATGTGGCCCTATTTAAGAAAGGTCTTACATGCTAACAGGTATGGGGTGCTGTTGGTAGGAAGGAAAAACTTCTAAAGTTCTATAGTGCCTCACAGTTCTAATAGGATTCTATGTTTGACAATTAATCAAATATTGCAATATAGCTAGTAGAGCAGATGTGGATGTTTCCAACACAAAGAAATGCTAAATGTCTCAGGTGATAGATACAATTACCTTGATCTCATCATTACACATTGTATACACATACTGAAATGTCACACTATACCCCGTAAATATGTGCAATTACTACATGTCAATTAAAAATAAAAATATATTTAAAAGACAAAACAGGAGAAGGGCAAAAAAGGATAATTCTGAAGCTGGAGCGAGGATAACTATGTAACTTATTTTGCACATCAAACACTTTAAGAACAGGGATGGAAGGCGTCCAGCTACAAAATGCCAGGATGATATATATGGACTGCTACTGTGTGGTGTAGCCATTTTAGCCCTGGGGAAAGTAAGTTTCTCACCACCACAATACATACTCAAGTGTCTCCCTTCAAATGAGCCCACTGAGCTCTTTTTCCTAATGCTATGGCTTTCTCACAGCTGTGGCCTGCTGGGACCATTATCCCCCCAGCAGCAAAGACTATAGCTGGGTAGGACCCACAAAGCCCCGAGAGATTCATTATGAAACACGTGAAAGCAATTCAGTCACTCTGTAATTTTTTGGAGGCTGATTGTCCAACTAATGCATTATCTTCTGGTCCCTTGTTTTATTTCCTCTACCATTTAATTTAGCGGCATCAGTTCTGATAGGAAGGCTTGATGGGGAAGATGAGGCTATTATATGAGATGTGGTTGGGGAATTACCAAGATTTCAATGACTCCCGCTACTCTTGAAGGCTGATTGACTGGAAGTGCTGATTGAGCTGAACAGCCTTGCTGGGGGGGGGGGGATCCCCGAGCCTCCTGCGGTACTAAGCAAATGCTCTCCCACTGAGCCACACCCCAGGACCATTCTTGCTACTTCTAAAACATAACTCGTTCTTTTTGAATCTTTTGTGGAGATCATACCTTATACATGCATTTCTGTACTTAACAGATCCTTGCTTTCCTAGTTCCATTATCTGCTATTAACAAGATTTTTAAAAGGCTCATGGAAATAAATTTGCAGTAATAGGTAACAATAAAAGAATAAAATTTTGTACATATTTTTCCTTTTTGTTGCAAAAGTAGCACAATAAAGGTTTTAAAAAAGTAAATATAGGGTGAAATATAGTCAGCTAAACCTCCTAACTTTAGTACTACTACTGAATTATGCCTTATCTCCAGTGCCTCTAATTAACAAGTACTATTTAATTCCAGCCCCTAGTAAAATTCACCAACAATTGTACTTACATCTCTTATGTCACATGTTTGGGTCCATGTGAAGACTTGGTGTGGAGGTGGATAAACAGTGTAACGTTTTCTTTCTTCTGCAACAAATCCCATTAGCTGATTTAAAAAATAAACTAAATTTAAAATCAGATTCTCACTGGAAACCTGTAAGAATTCAGTAAGAAAACTTCTCATGCAAGCTCTTTGAAGCCTCATCTATCTCCCTGACACGTTTAAAAGCCAAGTTCTTTTAAAAAACAACAAAAGCTGTACCTACTGAGAACTTAAGTTGGGATCCCCTCAACTCCCCCTCTTTCTCTAGGATGGATCAAAGCCGATTTGCCTGATTGCTTTCATTTCCTAGTGGTGCCAGTACTTCTCATCTTTTTCAAAAGGGCCAAGCCCAGTTTCAGTCTGGTTGGTGGTTTTACTACGCCAACCTTTCCTGGAGAACCAACTAAGTGTCTTAAAACCCATGATTATCACCTTATCATCCTTAACAACATAAAATGTGTGGATTCAAAACATCATAGCTTTATTTTACCCCTTCGTGTTAAAAATACAACGCAAGAGGCAAAATGAGGCTGTGGAAGCAAAGCTTCCCATAAAAACGGAGACTTGGCTGCCACACTAACGAAGAAAAGGCCAGCTGCCTCCGTGCTGAGGCCTAGGAAAAGCAGCTTTCCACATTTACCTTTATGAAATACGGTTTCCCGAACTCTGCGCTGAGATGCTTCCTCCAGCTCTCGCCGAAGCCCACCGGCACGTTGCGGGCCGCGAGTCTGAGCAGGGCCGCGGCCTTGTTTTTCTGGATACGGACCAACTGCTCCTGGCTCAGCGGCGAGGAGGGCGGCGTGCCGGGCTCCTCCTGCCCGGCCCGGGCCTTCTTGGTGGGGTTGTCCTGCAAGGAGTCCCCGCAGAGGCGGGTCACGACCCGCACAGACCGCCTCCCAGGAGCCCGCAGCTTCCAGGCCAAACCCAACAGCCGATGGCAAAAAATGCCCATGGGCGAAGCGAGTGCGAGCCAAACCAGACAACTGGCTCCAGGACTCCCGGCTGAGGCCAGTCCACTGCTTTTGGGTCTGTACTCAAACCCGGAGCAGCTAAGAGAGCCCCGCGGGGTCAAGATAAAGATGCGCCCAGGCGCCCCGCCCCGCAGGATCCACTGCTCATGCCCCACGTGGCCTTTTCGCGGCAAAAACCCTCCTCCCCGGGTCCCGCCCTTTCCCCCCTCTGATTGGACAGAGGGCTGAGGAGGGCGGGGAAGCTGCATGCCGATTGGCGCTGTAGTTCCCGAGGCCCATTCCTATTGGGTGGCCCTCCAGCATGGCGGCCGATGAGGGACGGAGGCGGCTGTTTTGAACCCACGTAGGCTGTATAGAACTTGGGGCCCTAATTTACTGAGCTAGCTGGGCGCCCCTGCACTCCTCCGCCAGATGGGATTCCTGACTTCTTCCCCACCGCTGTCCCTCCCCGCGGGGCCCTGAAGCGGTCTCCGCCGCGCCTCACCGCTGCACCGCCGTTCTCCTCAGCTACAGCTGCCACGCCAGTCCCCGGGTTGGCCGGCTCCGGGCTGCAGGAACGTCGCTTCCTGGCGGGGCTCGGGGAGAAGAAGGAGTACAGGGTCTTCTGGCCAATCATCCCGGAGCCGAGGAGGGAGCGAACGAGCGCCGCCCCGGGACCCAGGATACTTGCTGTGGTTGTGGCGGATCAGCAATTGGCGCCAAGCAACCCGCGCATGCTCGGAGCGAGGGTGGGTGGCCTTCCCCGGGGGCGGGGGGCGCAGCGGGCTCCTGGCGCATGTGCCGGAGGGGCTGCTCAGCAACGTGGGCGGGGAGAGGTGGGGCTCGAAGCGGTGCCTGACCGCCTACTTTCTTGGATCTGTGTATTCATCCTCTCTGCCTTGGGGCATGGTCCTTCAATTTCCCGGCGGTAAAAATGGTGTCTGTCCCACAGGGTGTGGCGGGAGCGAAATGAGCTTTCTAACAGTTTCTTGAACTTGTATACACATCTCACCCACTTTTCACAACCCGTTTTGCTGACGGGTTAAATGTTTTAAGCAGTCAAATGTTTTCCCTAATCTACAAAGTTTGGAGGTGACTTTAAGGTCATGGAGGTTAAACATCCGAAACTGTTAAACTTCTAGAAAGCACCACCGTCGTCCCCCCGCCCCAACACACTCCTGGATTCTCCTCCCACATCCCTCTCCCTCCCCGCGTTCAAACCAGCAATATCTCCTTTTGGTCAATTCTCCATATCCCGGATTCAACAGCAGCTCTTCCGTCTCGTGGCTTATAACCCCAGCTAGCCTTCTCTTTCCTATCGGTGATCTTTTAGAAATGTAAATTTATGTCACGACAATCTGCAGGTTAAAACCCTCCTAGTTTCCAAAATGGCTTGAAATAAAACTCCAGCGTCTTACCCAGCTCTTCCAGCTCCTTCCCTCTCCCACCAAAGTCCTGCTACTGAATCTGGATCCCAGCACTTAAGAGGGACACACCCAGCTCCTCCCCATGAGGCCTGGGTCTCTGCTCAGCACTCTTCCCTGTAAGACCTTCTCCTCCTGCCCCACCTTCTGGCCTACCACTCTACAATTTCTAAATTAATGAAATCATGTATTTTTCCTTGTTTATTCGTGTCTGCATCTCTAAAATGTAACCTGGAGGAGGGCAGGAGCTTTATCCTTATTGCTGCTACATGCCAGAGTGCCTAGGGCAAGGAGCTTAAGTGTAAGAAGAGAGACTCATAATTGAACATCGTTTGCTTTGAAAAACAGTTAAGCAGTTCCTATGAAATTAAACATTTATACACTTATTCCATGACCCAGCAATCACCCTCCTAGGCATTTACTCAGGTGAAATGAAAATCTATTTACACAAAAGCTTGCCCAGGAATGTCTATAATGATTCCATTCATAGTCACCTAAAACCTGAAACAACACAAATGTGACTGTTGCATCCCTACAATACAATACTAATCAGAAATTAAAAGGTACAGCCGGGCGCGGTGGCTCACGCTTGTAATCCCAGCACTTAGGGAGGCTGAGACAGGAGAATGGCGAGTTCAAAGCCAGCCTCAGCAACGGCGAGGCGCTAAGCAACTCAGTGAGACCTTGTCTCTACATAAAACACAAAATAGGGCTGGGGATGTGGCTCAGTGGTCAAGTGCCCCTGAGTTCAATCCCCAGTACCAAAAAAAAAAAAAAAAAAAAAATTAAAAGGTACAGACAACTGATGCAAACGGTATTTCTTTTTAGTGCTGCGGATTGACACGTGCGTATATCTTTAAAAGCAGCCTCCTTAAATGAAAGAAATCACACACAAAAGATTATGTATTGTATAATTCCATTCATGTGAAATTCTGGAAAATGCAAACTAGAGGGATAGAGGAAAGGTCCGTAGTTGCCAGAGACTGGGTAAGGGGCAAAATTGAATAACAAAAACATGGGGGGATTTTCTGTGATGATGAAACTGTTCTAGATCTTAACTCCCTTCCTCACATTTTTAATAGTTATATTATGATTGTACATACTGATGGGAATTGTTGTTACATATTTGCACATGCGCACAATACACAATATAACAATCTAATTTGGCCAATGTTCTGGATCTTGATTTTGTGATCATACAGTATAGTACCTTTGTCAAAATTTGCAGAACTGTATACCAAGAAGCTTCAAAACAAAGCCCCCAACTTCACTGGAACTTCTCCTGCGTCCTCCTGTTCAATCCTCACAACCCTCTGTTGGCAAGGCTTTAGTCCCATTTTACAGATGAGGCAATTAAGCCCGCACGCGGCAGACATTGCCCAGGCACACGGCAATGCCTGCGATGCATCGAGGGGCCAACAGATGGCGCTAGGAGGCCGGCGGCCCCTGGGTTTGCGAACGCGCCTGCACTTCCCAGCCTGCCCTGGAAACCTACGCGCAAGCGCGACCTGAGCTGCGGCGGGGCGGCTGAGTGTTTTTCCCGCCGGTCCGGGACTTCCTGGCGAGTTTGCCCCTGACAGCCACGCAGGAACAGCGCGGCAGTGTAAGGAGAACTCTTGAAGATCCCGCCACACGCACGCGCTACGCTTGTTATTTCCTATCAGAAGTGGGGAGGGTCTGGCCATGATTGATTGGCATTTAGATTCTGAGTCAGACCCCTTTGAATGTCGGTGTATTGACCTGTTTTAACGTTGGCGAGAAAGCAGGGAAATCAGTTACCTGTTCCTTCTCTTCAGCAACGTGCACAGGAAACAGAGACCCTGTATTTCTGGGTGACTTTGGACAAAACTGCCCCCTCTGAGCGTCATTTTCCCTGTCTGTAAAATTAAGGTTTGGATTGGAGTTTCCAAACTTGGTTGCAAATGCAAATTCCCACGGGGAGGGAGTGTTCCTTAAAAATTTCCCGGCGTGCGGATGAAGGGCAAGTGTTTAGGTTTTAGCAAGCTTTTCAGTTGATTCCTTTTTGTTTGCTTGGTTGGTTTTTTGTCTTTGTTTTTTGGGTGCTGGGGATTGAACCCAGTTCACACGCTCTACCACTGAACTACCCTCCCAGGCAGCCTGTTGCCCCTATTCCTTGGCCAGATAGTGCCTGGGGGCCCTTCCAGCGTTAATGCCTTAAACTTTTTCTTCTTCTTTTTTTTTTTTTCAGTACGGGGGATTGAACCCAGGTTCTCGCACATGCTAGGCACAGAAGGGTTACTTCCCCAGATAAAAGCATGGCTGTGAGACCACTTCAAAACTGATCTATTGATTTTTCACCAGGGACAGAGCTTGGGCACTCTTCCTTTGAGTGTCTTGCTGCTGACATCCACTTCTGTGGAGAGAAGGGATGGACAGATTCCTGGGGAAGGAGGCTCCAGGGAGCCTTGTGGGAAAGGAGGAGGAGCAAGAGCAGACCAGAGAAGGAGGAGCTACCTTGAGGGAAGACAAAGGATGCCCAAGGAAGAAGCCCAGGAGAGAAACCCCTGGGCATGACGTTCACCTGGCAGGCCCCAGCTGGCGACACATTCAGGCCGAGGGCCTGGACTGCGATTACACAGTCTTGTTTGGCAAAGCCGAGGCAGATGAGATTTTCCGACAGTTGGAGGAAAAAGTGGAATATTTTACAGGTGAGCAGAAGACACAGCTTGTTTGCTAAAACCAGTAATGTTATGTTAGGAGAAATGTGAACTTCAGAGCCTTTACTGATGGGCTTGCTGATGGATTCAACAGTACAGGATTGCCTGTCCACTAACAGTTGACCAGAGTGAATCTGCCTAGCTACTGACGAGAATCACCTAAGAAGGTTCCAAAGCAATCATAGGAAAAACCCAAAGCTGAGGCTGGGTTAGTGCTTAGTGGTAGAGTGCTTGCCTAGCATGTGTGAGGCCCTAGGTTTGAACCCCAGCACTATTTTTTAAAAAAGCGTGGTGGCACATGCCTGTAATCCCAGCAGCTTGGGAGACTAAGGCAAGAGGATCATGAGTTCAAAGCCAGCCTCAGCAATTTAGCAAGGCCCTAAGCAATTCAATGAGACTCTGTCTCCAAACATATATATATATATATTTATATTTATATTTATATTTATATTTATATTTTTAAAAGGCTGGAGGTCCAGCGTGGGCATCAATGTTTTTAAAAATTCTTTCAGAACTGGAAGTGGTAGAGAGTGGTCCTGGAGTTTGTGTTGCTACTCCAAACTCTTACGAGGGCCCACCCTGCAGTCTGGTTTCTAAGGAGTTTCCACATGATGTGGAAGCTGCAGGTCTGGGGACCACATGCTGAGGACTGCTGTTCTACCCTGTGATGCAATCATGGGATCTGGCCCAGCTTGAGCTGCACAATGCCCATCTTCCATGGAGCCACAGGTCCTTAGTCCCAGTGATTGACAAAATTGTCCTACCATGAAGACTTCATTGTGCTCAGAGTTCAGTCTCTTTATTCTGCTCCTACTTTAAAGGCAATTAAATCACAGTGTTTAAGAATTGACCTCAGACCATGATGAAATATAGGGCAAGAGTGGGTTTACATGAAAATTTGGGGCCAGCCACAGCGATCTTTGAGGAGAGGCGTTCCATGACAGGGAATTTCGTGACACTGGAGGACAGAGGGCCATGCTATTCCTGTTTTCCTCCCTTGCTCTCCTCAATACTCAGGGAGCGAATGTGTTGCCTGCATCTCCGGGGTCCTGGGGGCTGGCACTGCTGTGTTTTGTCTGCACAGGTGAACTGGCCAGGGTCCAGGTGTTCGGGAAGTGGCACAGCGTGCCCAGGAAGCAAGCCACATATGGCGACGCCGGGCTGACCTACACATTTTCGGGCCTCATGCTGTCTCCAAAGCCCTGGATCCCAGTTCTAGAGCGTGTCCGGGATCGTGTCTCTGGGTTGACAGGACAGACCTTCAACTTCGTGCTCGTCAACAGGTGACACCTCCCTTGTTCGGTGGAGTAAGTTCTATAAGCTGCCTCCTCCAAAAGGAAGAGTTCAGGTTCCACGATCCTTGGCCCATTTGCCCACACACCTTCCAGTAGCACAGGGGGTATCACGGTGGAAGAGAGCAAGGCCAGTCGGCCCTCAGGAGCTCAGGTGGCAGTAGGAGGTGAGGGCGATGAACTCCTGGACACAGCTGGACGAGGTCGTTTGACACAGTGGGGACTGTAGTGCAGACAGTAAAACAGGCTGATTTGAATGAGAGTAGCTGAGGAAGGGCTGGGGCCCAGCTTCTCAGCAGCAGCACTGTTAACATTATGGGCTGGGTAATGTGTTGCCCAGGGCTGATCTGTGCATTGTAGGACTGAGCGCATCCCTGGCCACCACCAGGGGATGCCAGTAGCACCCCATGCCATCATAGCAACCAGAAATGTGTCCAGACATTGCCCAGTGTCTCCTGGGGCACAGTCACCCTGGCTGAGAACCCTGGGCAGAGGAGAACACCTTAGAGGAGATGGATAGAGGAGAGCCGAGACGTGGCATCCGAGCCGGTTACTGGAAGGCTCAGGCCAAGTGCCTAGAAAAGAGCAGAGGCGCCGGAGCACCTGTGAGCAGGGGGACTTCTGGTGTGGCCAGAAAGCAGCGAAGGAGGGAGGGAGGCATGGGGGATGCACTCAGAGCGGCCAGGGCCAGAGTGTGCGAGGAACGGGAGTCTGTATGTGGGGAGGAAGCATTCCATGTGACAGAACCAGGGGCTGGTGACACGCGCTTTTGGCTGCTCTTGGTGTGTGAAGTTTTCAAGCAGGAGAATAGGACGAGGTTACCAAGTGAAGGTGCTCCAGGCCAGCCTTACCTGCAGAGCCAGGTGAGGCGCTCAGGCCTCGCGTGCTGCACCACAGAAGGTTGTTCTGAGCTGTGCCTGCTGTCCCGTCGCAGGTACAAGGATGGCTGTGACCACATCGGGGAGCATCGCGATGATGAGAGAGAACTGGCGCCCCGGAGCCCCATCGCCTCCGTCTCCTTTGGTGCCTGCAGGGACTTCTGCTTCCGGCACAAGGACTCCCGAGGGAAGCATCCCCGCCGGAGGATAGAGGCAGTCAGGCTGCAGCTGGCCCACGGCAGCTTGCTGATGATGAACCACCCGACCAACGCGCTCTGGTATCACAGTCTGCCTGTCCGCAAGAAGGTCCTGGCGCCACGGGTCAATCTGACATTCCGTAAAATTTTGCCTAAGAAATAAAACCATTTTTAACAGTGTTTCTTTTTTTTTTTTCCTGTCTGAGCCCGAGCTGGTGTGTCCTTTACCAAGAGAACACAGGAGCAGGTTAAGAAGGCAGGGCCTAAAAGAGGACTTTGTATCACATGAACACATTGTAAAAGAACACCAGTTGATTTTTTCTAACAAAATGATTCTTTTATTGCTGTCATACATAGCAGATACAAAAGTACCTTTAGCAAACACATGAGTCAGTTACTATGGCCTAAACTACTAGTTTAACTTAGGCTTTTCCAAAAAGAAGTTACTGACTTTGTAAATAATTTAAAATAAGAAATCAGATTTTTCTGCTGCTACTTAATGCCTAATAATTTACAGAATGAGGGTGCTAGCTTTCAGACAGGCCGTCACTCGCATTTACAACCCTCGCCCACACCCCGTCCTCTGACCAAGGAGCTCCTTACAACCCAGTGTCTGAAGTCTTGTTCTTGCATGTGTCTCTGACGGCCGGTTTCACAGCGCGCACTTGCAGAACAGCAGTTACTCAAAGCTGCAGCTTTGCAGTGCAGCTCACAGTCACATGATCTGGTGTTTCAGTGAAATTTAGATAAAACAGGTGCATTCACTTTAACATCAAAGCTGAGGTCTGCAATGATCAGACCGGGTGGTTCAAGCTGCTCCTCTCACACCGACATCGGCGGCCTGGAGAACCTTCACAGTATATTTTGTTAGCAGGGAGAGTCCCCAAGTCCTGAGGATGCACACCGGCCCAGCTGAATGGTGCCCACCTGGGCTTCTTGCACTGTTAGCTGATGCCAATGCACATCTGGAAGCTGACCCCAAGTGAAGGGAGCA
Organism: Xerus rutilus; assembly: GCA_028644305.1. Taxonomy (NCBI): domain Eukaryota; kingdom Metazoa; phylum Chordata; class Mammalia; order Rodentia; family Sciuridae; genus Xerus; species Xerus rutilus. The sequence continues at coordinate 112,057,919 of CM053407.1, read as the reverse complement.
TGGTTCTTGGCCTGACCTCAGGTGACCTTTTGGATTGGTCTGATTCCAGATCTTTCCTCTGAAGAGTCAGTGTGAATTTGGTGTGTGTGTGTGTGTATTTTTTTTCCAAATCAAAACCTTAGCTAAAACCTGGTACTACTATGTCATCAAAGTTCCTTCACCCTGTTGCACTCACGAGACTTGTCTGAAAAGGGAAGCAAATGCTTAATACACTTTTTGTATTAGGCTACTGAATGAATAAATTTAGAAAGTGGGCAAGAACAAATGAACAATGCCCAACGTCAGCTGTATTCATGTGTGTTTAAGAAATCAAACTGCTTTCTTCCTTCTGTGGGAAGGACTGAACATTTTTTCCCCCCCTCTGGGTACCAGGGTCTGAACCCAGGGGCACTCGACCACTGAGCCACATCCCCAGCGCTATTTTGTATTTTATTTAGAGACAGGGTCTCACTGAGTTGCTTAGCGCCTCGCTGTTGCTAAGGCTTGTTTTGAACTCTCAATCCTCCTGTCTCAGCCTCCTGTGCTTCTGGGATTACAGGCGTCCACCACCCCATCTAGCAGGATTGAACTTCTGCTGTTATCTGATCTAACCCTTCACTTTACAAATGAGGAAACAGGTCTAGAGAGACTGCAGCCCCATGGCCCCATGGACAGTGCCCATCCTAATCCAGCTCTCCAGTCAGGGCAGGGATTATCTCACACAGCCTCAAGATCCTACCTGTAAACCTTAAGAACTCTGCATGAGCAATAAATAACATGGAAATAACTGTCCTTGTGTAATGAGTTTTCTGCAAAGCAGAGGCGACACAGGTGTGGCACAGATACTGAGATGCTATCAGGTCCAGCTAGCCACGGGGTTTTCACAATGTACTATAATCACATCTCTCAGTCCAGTATACAAAAGATAAAAGCAACAAGTAAGCGTTTCACTTACATAAACTGACAAAACAGTGAAACAACTCCCTGGGTCGGGGGGACTGGGCAGATGCGCCTTTACGACATAGAAAGAATTGAAAGGTTAGAAAAAGGCATACAAAAAGGGAGAGGTGCTCTTCAGCATCTTCGAACCATTCTTTTGATTTCCTCTGAGTAACCGGGAAGGAACAGAGCTTTTCAAAACTGTTTATATGACTCTTGGATCATGTCTCTCTCAGAATGGACGGGCTACAAAAGCAATCGAAAGTGAAAGGCACTTTTTCTTCTAAATTGTTGCCTTTAATAATTTCACTAATTCTTGTCAACAATTTTTATGGGCCTGCTTATTAAAAATAAAAGATCTATGTCGAAATGTCAGAGGATTAGGCAAAGGTAACTGCCCTCTGAAAACATCTAACGTTACGATATAGAAAAAGGTGTTTTCTGGAATCTGGTAGCTTTTAATTACTTATATCAGATGAGTAAAAAGACACTCTAGCCACGTGGATGCTTTCCTAGCGCGCCGACCCCGTCCAGAGCATGCCAGCAGAGCTGCGGGGCGGCTCCTACAGGAGCCTACTCTCAGAACACGCCGGAAGCGGAGGGCTCTAGGGGGCTGCTTGCAGCACACACACGGCACAACTTGGCTTCTGTCCTGGACGGCACGGGTGGCGCCCTCAGCTCTGGGCCAGGCAGTCACTCCTCGGACTTGTACTCCTGGCTCTGGTGCTGCATCCTGGAGAGGACGCGCTCGTAGAACAGCAGGTACGCGCTGGAGGACAGCACCTCCTGCAGGCTGGCCTTGCGGACAGTGTCGTCGGAAATCCACAGCCACTGGTTACTGGTTGAGAGAGGGTTCTTGGCCGAAGGTGGGGACCGTCGGTAAGTGACAAAGTGTCCAGAGTGCATGTCTCCATGGTGGACGACCACTGCCATCAGCCGGAAGAGGTACGTGGAGGAGCTGAATGTTAGGAATGAATGCCAGTGGTTTATAGTTACAACAGGTCTTACGGCAGAAAAACAAGAACACCAGAACCGCATATGTTAAACAATCGGGGATCCACACAATGGTACATTCACACGACAAAATACTATAAAACCATGAAAATACAGATCTATATCTACTGGCATGGCAGGACGTCCATACTGAGGGTAGGCGGGGAGAACCGTGAGTGTATGTATAGCATGTACAGACACAGGCACACGCAGCTTTTGGTTTTTTTGAAACGGGGTCTCACTACCATTTTGATGAGGCTGGCCTGGAGCCTCCCAAGTAGCTGGGATTATAGGCATGTGCCACTGTGCCTGACTACACACAACTCTATAGTGTCGGACATTAAAGATTTAATTGGTTGTTTAATAGCATTCTAAGAAATTTAAATTTTCTTCTTTATACTTTATATACGTATGTATACACACATATGTATACATTCTATATACTTTTTCCTTTTTGGGGGGTACCAGAGATTGTCTGAGGGACGCTCAACCACTGAGCCACATCCCCAGCCCTATTTTGTATTTTATTTAGAAACAGGGTCTCACTGAGTTGCTTAGGGCCTCACTAAGTTGCTGAGGCTGGCTTGGAACTCGTGATCCTCCTGCCTCATCCTCCAGAGCCACTGGGATTACAGGCATGTGCCACTGCGCCCGGCTCCTATGTACTTTTATAATTCCTATCTTTAAAGTAATTTCCATTTTGGACAAAACTAAATAGGAATGTGTAATAAAGTGAAATTCCACCTTAAAATTTAAAAAATTAATCTCTATATTGTCATTAATTCATGTCAGTGAAAAGTAAGTATCAGAAACTGAGACAGCGGCTCATGATGAATAAAGAACATGCTTCTGAAGAGCAGCTCACCTGTAGTCAGGAACAACTGGGAGAGGGAAGGGCAATGGGGGCGGCAGGGCTGGCAACAAAGACGGGGAACAGGCGCCATTCATAAAAATCTGTGTTTTGGGGGCCCCTGGCTGATTCAGAACTGCAAGAGAGAAAGGCCTGCGTCAGTGAACATCAGCAGCGGCTCCCAGCAAGCAAAGCCGGTTTTGACTGCCTCGGAAACGAGCTCCCTCTAATGCCACAAAGAAAAACAATCATTCGGTTTGTATTAAAGTGATTCTTCAAATTCCCTGCCCTCTGTCCCTATTTTAAATCCAAATAGGAAAAGTGTATCAAGCCCCAGATCTACTGCTGGCTTTGATAACTGGGTGAATCATTTAGATTCCTATTGCTGTTTGCAAACGACAGGTATCAAAGTAAGACAATAGTTATTTATTTGGTACCAGGGACTGAACCCAGGGGTGCTTAGCCACCGAACCACATCCTCAGCCCTTTTTTATTTAGAGATTGGGTTTCACAAGTTGCTTAGGGCCTCACTAAGGTTCTGAGGCTGGCCTTGAATTTGAGATCCTCCTGCCTCGGCCTCTCAAGCAGCTAGGATTGCAGGTGTGCGCCCCCGCGCCTGGCAAGCAATAGTTAATTTATTGGCTTTTGACTTAATCCAAGGCCTCTCAACCTGGCACTACTGACACTCTGGGCTGGGCAAGTCTTCATCGTGGGGACGTGCTGTGCCTTACAGGGTGTTTTGCGGCACCCCTGGCATCTCCACACTAGATGCCAGTAGCATCCCTTCCCTAGTTGTGACAACCAAAAGTGTCACTAGACATTGCCTGAGGTCTTCCATCGCTTCACGCTGAGAACCACTGATCTAAACATTCTCTTTTTAAAAAATTCTGTCAGCGTCTAAGGAATATGAATGTGTAACAGGGTTAACAAACACTTAACGAGTAGTGGACAGCATCATTAGGGTGGTATCTACATCTGTTTTCAGTTCAAGCATCATATTTGGGGACTTTTCTGTACCAGGTAGTTCACTGCTGGCCTCTTTAATTGTAGCCACAATGCTCTGAACATCAGCAGGCCTGCACCTCACCTGGGCGAGGAGGAGGCTGGAACAAGAGACCTTTGATATCAAACAAGGGCCAAGGACTGGCCGTCAGCTGGTCCTGATGTTAATCTAGGGGCTTGGAGAGAAAGAAGGCACAGTCTCCTTGAAATGAGGCCGTGCAAATGTGGTTGTGAAAAAGAACAAAAGAGTGAGGGACCCTCAGTTCACACAGTTTGGGGATCCAGGAAGACAGTGCTGCCTCATCCGGGGGCAGTGTGTAGGTGGTGGGTTCAGGCTTGGAGCCCTGCAGGTTGGGGGTCTTCCTCACCTACAACTCCAAAGAACTCAATGTGCTGCACAAGACATCTTTAAAACACTGCCCTGACCCCACACTGTAGGCCAGACTGCCAGCGACTATGTGCCCTTGGACCAACTGTGAACCACAGGGAGCCTCCATTTTCTCATGGGTGACCTTGCCTAATGGGGACCCATTCAATAATTAACCTCAGATGAGGACAGTTACAGCATGAGATCAACAATCCAGTAAAGAGTCCCATCAACCCAAATAAGATGTTCCCTGATTGTCAGCCAGGACGTTTCCTCTCCACGTTGCTTGTATAAATGTGATGACTTGTATTAAAGATAGGGAGAAAGAAATACAAATTCACTGGAATGATCTGAGTCAATTATTACTTAGTCCAAAGATGAAAAAGCAAGCCTACAATCTTGAGCTTTTCTCCTGTACTTTTTCATCTGTAATGGAATTTTAAAAACTATGTTTCTCCTTACTATGCGATTTCGTGTGTGTGTATGGTTCTGGGGATTGAATCCCAGGGCCTTACGCATGCCAGGCAAGCGTCCTACTACGGAACTACATCCCCAGCCCTCACTACTATAGAATTTTAACCTCTTTAAGAAATCTTGGTTGGGGTGTAGATCAAGGGTAGAGCACTTGCCTAGTATGTGTGAGGTCCTGGGTTGGATCCCTAGCACCGCACATAAAAAACAAACAAAAAACCCACTGTTCTCAAGAATTCTGAGTAACACAACATAAGCCTGTGCTCACATCATAAGGAAGCCAGAATGTGACGATGCCAAATCCCTTCTCCGTGCCAAGGGAAAGGTGACCACTTCAGCACACACCTGGTTTGGGGGCTGCCGGCCCGTCCTGCAGTTCCAGCGCAGGCCCTGGGTTCTCCTTCAGTGTAGGGTGCTGGCTGGGTTTATGTCCCAGGAGACGGTACTTGTAGATGTCCATCATCAGGAACTCATTAAACTGCACGTGTTCGTGCCGCTTCAGAGGTGTGCCGTGACTAGACCAGCTCAGCCGCTGCAGGTGGATGCAGAGACACTGGGGCAGCTGCGGAAAGAGAGGAGCCAGAAAGGGCTCAGTCGTTTCAGGGCAGGACATGGGGATCCCTCCAAAGCCAAGTCAAGCAGGTGCAAGGTGTGGGCTCACCTTCCCGAGTTTTAACTGTTTTACAAAAGTGGTCCTCTGGTGCTCCACCTTCTCCCCATTCAAGGTTCCTTTTGCTTCAATCTGAAATGAAAGTGACAGCACTCGTCTGTGGGTACCCCTGAGCAGGACACCTGCGGACGGCAGCAGACCAGGCTGGTGCACGACGGCACTTGACTGCTCCCTGCCGAAATCAGTTCAGCTGCCCAAATATATGCAAATTGTTTCCACGGATGCTTTTGGTCATTAAGTAACAGTAGCCATGGAGGGAAGAGAAAATGAAGAATCAAAACTGTAACTCTGGCACGTAATTTATCTTGTTTTCTGTCTTCAAAAATTCTGTCTAGGGCTGGGATTGTGGCTCAGTGGTGGAGCGCTTGCCTCGCATGCGTGAGGCACCGGGTTCGATCCTCAGCACCACATAAAAATAAATAAAATAAAGATACTGTGTCCATGTACAACTAAACAAATATTTAAAAAAAAAATTCTGTCCACACGAGTCCTCCCCATGCACAGGGTGACATCCAATTGCATAGGGAAGTCAGCACAGGTGAGAGGGCAGGGCGTGAGATAAATGGGAAGGGAGGGAACTTGCGAACTGGAGAGTCTGCTTTTCCTTTAAACACTCTGTAGATGAAACCAAACTCATCTGGGAAACAAAACTCCCTGGGCAGTTACTTTCCACACCAAGTCAGGTGGAAATGGCAGTGGCTGCAAAGACCCTCTGGGTTCAGGCAATCAGAAGAGCCCAGGCCAATGGCGGGAGAGGCACTACGAAGCTCGGGCGCCAGCTGGGAGAGGCCGCTGGGATTGAATGCATACCTCTGTGCAGTTGTCACACACAACATCGCGCACGGATTCCGACGAGATGAAGTGGTGAAGGCAGTGGTCCAGTGTCAGTGGGTGACCCTGTGGCCCGAGAAGGAAACCAGAGTCACTCACAGAAGAGCTGTACTGACACTTAGCCAGTGGCAGGGGGGTGCCCAGAGCTTTATTTTGGCATTTATGGGCAACAGAGCTCCACAGACACCATCAGATGTTTCCTGCACAGAGATGGAGCTAACAGTAGCCAACAATGCTCTACTTACGGATTTAAGAGTCAAAGGACGAAATGCTGTAAAAAATTATGAACTTCCATAATTTATATATCTAAATCTATGCTTTATTTTCTATTTCTATTTATTTATTTATTTATTTATTTTGGGGGGTACTGGAGATTGAACTCAGGTGCACTCGACCACTGAGCCACATCCCCAGCCCTATTTTGTGTTTTATGTAGAGACAGGGTCTCACTGAGGTGCTTAGCGCCTCGCCGTTGCTGAGGCTGGCTTTGAACTCGCGCTCCTCCTGCCTCAGCCTCCCTAAGTGCTGGGATGACAGGCGTGCGCCACCGCACCGGCTCAATCTATGTTTCATGTATCTTCACATTTGAAGTGTGCGTGTGCTCATATGTGGTGTGTGAGGAAAAGGCCAGGAGCAGGAGCTGCGGCTCAGCGGTCGGGCGCTTGCCTGGCATGTGGGAGGCACTGGGTGTGATCCTCAGCACCGCATGTAAATAAATGAATAAAAAATAAATGTCCATCAACATCTAAAAATATTAAAAAAAAATAAAGAAAGAAAAGAAAAATCCAAATTTTCTGCAGCAAGAGAAAAAAATCCACATTTTTCTCCCCCATAATCAGGCCCTGGGGCCACACCTTGAAGTTAAGAGTGTGACCAGCCACGTGTCTGAATAGTACACAGTATCTGAGCTACATAAAATGCCTCGAAGATCTTTCAAATTGAAATGTTTGCAAAGCATACCCCAAATCAACCAGAGATCAGTACATACCCAAGTGGCAGCTGGAATACTTAGTGAAAGGCTATCAAAGGTGTCAAATCGAACAGGACTCTGAAATAAATATTGCAGAAAAAAAAAAAGATTAGATTCCATACAAGAAATGGAATATATGCGCCTATGAAACAGTTTAATATGTATTTATTTATTTAGCAGTAGTGGGGATTGAACCCAGGAGGACTTTAACATTGAGTCACACCCCAACCCCTTTTTATATTTTGAGACTGTGTCTCACTAAGTTGCTGAGGCTGGCCTTAAACTTGGGATCCTTCTGCCTCAGCCTCCCCAGTTGCTAAAATTACAGGTGTGAACCACTGTGCCTGGTTTAATTTCATATTTAGATGCTCGCCTTTAACATAACAAAGCATAATGTACTTAGAAGAAAATTCTATTAAAAATAAACTGGGCACCATGGCACATCCCTCTAACCTCAGCACTTTGGGAGGCTGAGATAGGAGAATCGCAAGTTCAAAGCTAGCCTTAACAATGGCAAGGTGCTAAGCAACTCAGTGAGAGCCTGTCTCTAAACAGGGCTAGCGATGTGGCTCAATGGTCAAGAACCCCTGAGTTCAATTGCTGGTACCAAAAACAAACAAACAAACAGCAATGGGTTGGAGATGTAGCTCAGTGGCAGAGCACTTATTTAGCATGCATGCATGAGGTCACAGGTTCAATCCCCAGCACCACAAAGACAAAACAAACAAACTTAATAGCAACAATAATACCAAATAATAGCCTGAAAAAACTTTAAGATTACATATCTGACCCTGCAATTTGGGGATTTTATCTAAGGAAATAACCACAGACATAACTATAAGGATTTATATCACACTGTTATATTTATTTATAACAGAAAACTATGAACAGTTGAAACTTATAGAGTGGTTAAATATATTATAACAAGTCCAGAGAATGAAATACTGTATTGAAAGTAATTGTAGAAGAACATGATTATGTGAAAAGATGTTTATATTATTAACAAAAAAATTAGATGATAAGATTGGATAAGCTCCCTGTTTTTGGTAATGGCAGAAGAACTTGACTAGACTCATCCCCTATTGAGGGAACAACCATAAAACCTGGACCAAGTAAAACAAAACTATCTTAATGGTTACCAGAAGCAGGCAGAAGCTGGAAAGAAGTCAACCCTGATGTGCCTGTGAATTCTATTTTGCCGGGTCTGCACAATGCAGGGTGGCCAGAGGCAGCAATCTTACAGGCCTGAGTTGTCAGAGGCCAAGTTCAGGACTAGTAAAAAGACACAGAGAAATCCCAGAAAGAGGGCAGCCAGAGAGAGGAGGAGCTCCAAAACCTGCGGACAGATTCTGCCCAGTCTCTGAGCTGACCCTGGACAGCACGAGCACAGGGCAGACTGCAGGGGGCCTGGCAAAAAGGAGCACCTGGAAGCTAAAACGTCTGAGCAGAGATTCTGCTGCCCCAAGGCAGAGGAGGCAGAGTTTGGAATCTGACCCAGTCAAATGAACTGACTGCCAGAGCAAAATGCATTGTCCTTCAGAGAAATATAACACAATCCAAAGTCTTGGCTACAATATTAAATATGCAATAAAAATTACTAAGTACACAATACAAAGAAAGGGAAATGTGACCCAAGGCAAAGTGAAAAGGAGGTGACCTAGATGTTGAAATTAGCACACCAGGACCTCATGGGTGTATTATAAACACGCTCAAGGACAGAAGGGGAAAACATACAGCTAGAGAGCATGGACAAACGGAGAATCGCAGCAGAGAAATGGAAACTATTAAAAAGGAGGAAATCCCATAACTAAAAAGAAGAAGAACTAAATGGAAAATTTTCTAGACAGGTAGAGACTGAGGATGAAAGAGTCAGCAAACTTGAAGATGAGTCAACAGCAATGCCCTGATTTGTGGAGCACAGAGGGAGAACGGTGAGAGCGGACGCGGGGTCAGTGACACGCGGAACCACACCAAGCAGACCAGCAAGTCCAGAACGGGCATGAAGTCGAAGAAAATAATGGCCAAACCTCCAAACTCTGGTGAAAACCAAAAATACAGATTTTAGGAACTCAGCAAACCCCAAGCAGGATAAATCTTAAAACTCTATCTATACACAGGAAGGACAAAAGTAAAGAGAAAATCTTGTAAGCAGAATTTTTTTTAAAAAATGATAGTTTATACACAGAAGAAAAATATGAATGACACACATTTTGAAAAATTGCCCAGATGAACACAGAACATCTTTAAAATAACAAATTTAAAATGAACCAATGCAAGATAAAAACAACACTGTCAACTCCAAATTCTATATACAGCCAAATTATTCTAAAAGAGCAAAACAATAATACTTTCATAGACATGAAATATCAGTGTATCTGCCACCAGAAGACCTGCAAGAAATGTGAAGGAGATTTTTTTTTTTTTAGTTGTTGATGGATCTTTATTTTATTCATTTATTATTTCTATGCAGTGCTGAGGATCGAACCCAGTGCCTCACGCATGCTAGGCAAGTGCTCTACCACTGAGCTACAGCCCCAGCCCATGAAGGGGATTTTTTTAGGCTGCAGAGAAAAAATACCAAATGGTTTTAGATCTACAGGCAACAATGCAGAACACCAAAAATGGTAAATATAAAATATTTTTCCCTTCAATTTTTTAAAACATATCTAACTAATTAAAGCAAATTAAAACACAATATTGTGGGGTTTACAATGTATAAGACATGGTAAAAATAGCATAAAGGACTAGACAACAAAATTTTACACACACACACACACACACACCCCATTTTTGATGTTCTTCAATGTTTCCTGTAGATCTAAGTCCATTTGATGCATTTTCCCTTCAGCCTAAAAGGATCCCTTTAACATTTCTTGTAGGTCTACTTGTGGCAGATACACTGATATTTCATGTCTATAAAAATATTTTTGTTTTGCTCTGACTTTTGAAGAATATGTATGTACACACTTTTTTGGGGGAGTGGGGTACTGGAGATTGAACCCAGGGTGCTTTACCATGAGCTATATCCCTGGCCTTTTTTATTTTGATATAGGGTCTCACCAAGTTGCTGAGGGTCTTCCTAAGTTGCTGAGGCTAGCCTCAAATCTTCTAGCCTCCTGCCTCAGCCTCTCAAGTCACTGGGATTACAGGTATGTGCCACCACACCCAGCAAAATTATATATTTTTAACATTGCAATACTTTATATGAAAGAGTAAATATTAACTCCAAATAGACTATGATACAGTAAAGTTACATGATGTGTTCACATACACACAAACAGTAAAAATAAGTAGCTAAAGGGCCAATAACACAATTACAATAGAATACTAAAAAGTATTTGATTAATCCAAAAGAAGCCAGGAAGGAGGAACAGAGGAACAAAAATGTGTAAGACAAATAGAAATATGTAAGATAATATGTAAAACAAATGGTAAAGTGGCAGATCTAAATCCAATTATATAAATACTTACATTAAATGTAAATGGACTAAACACTCCAAGTAAAAGGCAGATTGTCAAGCTGGATAAAAAAGCAAGACCCAATTATGCTCTCTATAAAAGCTATACTTTAAATACAAAGACAAACGTTGAACATATGAAAAAAGAAAGGGATATACCAAAAAAACACTAGTTAGATGAAAATGCATCATTCAAACAGACTTGAATCATAGAAGGCGGTGAATCAGAGATGAAGAAGGACATTTTATCAAGACAGGAAGAGTCAATTCCTCATAATATATATGCTTGTGCACCAGTAAAAAATGTGGAAAAAATATGTGTTTGTATCTAACAGAAAAGTGTAAAAAGAATTAAGAACTAAGGAAAGAAACAGAAATTCTATCAAATATTTAAGGAAGAAATAACACCAATATATTTCAGGAAACAGAGGGAACACTTCCTGGCTTATTTCATGAGAACAGTATAATCCTAGAAAAGTCTGATGAAGACACTACAGGAGAAGAAAATTGTATCATCAATCTTCCTCATAAACATAGACACACACCCTTTAGAACACATAAGAAAATTAAGTCCAGTAATACATCACAATCAAACAAGTTTTATCCCAGAAATTCAAGACTGGTTTAGTGCTAGAAACACCAAAAACTGTCCTTTCACACATGAATGAGATAAAAAAATAAAATAAGATCATCTCAACAGACGTGGAAAAAAGCATGACAAAATTCAATCAGTAAGCCGGGCGTGGGAGCACATGCCTGTCATCCCAGCACTTTGGATGGCTGAGACAGGAAAGTCGCGAGTTCAAAGCCAGGCTCAGCAATGTCAAGGTGCTAAGCAACTCAGTGAGGCCCTGTCTCTACATAAAACACAAAATAGGGCTGGGGATGTGGCTCAGTGGTCGAGTGCCCCTGAGTTCAATCCCTGGTACCAAAAAAAAAAAAAAAAAATCAATCAGTATTCACTATAAAAACTGGCAGCAAACTAGGAACAGCTGGGAACCCTCTCAGCATGATAAGGCTAATACCACACTTGGTTCTAAACACCAAATACCTGGTTCTTAAGACTTGAAACAAAACAAGGATGTCTGCTATGGCCACTCTTATTCAACTTTGTACCAGAGGTCCTAGCCAGGATATAAGGCAAAGAAAATTAAAAAATAACAGCATGAAGATTGGACAGGAAGAACTAAAAGAATTCATATTCACAGACATGATGATTTATATATAATCTACAACAACACTTCCAGAAACAAGATACAAGGTTCATTAACAATTGTGTTTTGATATACCACTAGTGGCAAACAACTGGAAAATAATTTTTTGTGTGGTACTGAGGATTGAACCCAGAGCTTCGCATGTGCTAGACAAGCACTCTACCACTGAGCTATATCTTCAACCCTTTTTATTTTACTTTGAGACAGGGTCTCACTAAGTTGCCCAGGCTGGCCTTGAACTTGCAATCCTCCTACCTCAGCCTCCTGAGTAGCTGAGATGACAGGTGTGTGCCACCTCACTTGGCTGGGAAATAAGAAAACTTTAATTTCATTTATAATAGCTTTAAAATAAAAATAAAAGGAAGAAATAAGAGAGAAGAGTGGGCAACTTATAAAATAAGGCATGCCAAGGAACTGTGGTATATTAGCCTTATTTTTTTTTTAATTCAACACCTTAGTCATCAGGGTAACTCCAACCAAAACAAGACAGCAAAGGAAGTAATCAACAAAACAAAACGGTAACACACAGAATGGGTGAAAATATTTGCAAACAAGGTATCTGAAAAGTATATAAAATGTATAAGGAACTCATACCAGTCAACAGTAAAAAAAAAAGAAAAGAAAACTCCCCCCAAAACAAAACACGTAATATGATTAAAAATTGGGCAAAACGACCTGAAAACACTTTTCCAAAGAAAGCAGAGAAAAGGCCGACAGGCAGAGAGTGCTCAGCAGCACTCCCCGTCACAGAAACGCTGCCCCACGCCCACCGGCAAGGTTCCGTCAGAGGTGATGGGTGGTGGCAAGGGCGTGGAGGGCAGGGAGGTCCTGACACTGCGGTGGGATGCAAACTGGTGCGGTCGTTATGGAAAACTGCAGAGACCACTCAAAAAATCAAAAATAGAGCTATCATGTGCCCCGAGAGTTCCCCTTCTGGGTAGATACCCAAAGGAGACAGTCACCCCTCGGCGTTAGTCACAACAGCCAAGGTACGGAAACCTAAGTGCCTGTCAACGGATGGGTGGAAAAAGGGTGTTTGTGTGTGTGTGTGTGTGTGTGTGTGTGTGTACATACAATGGAATAGTACTGACCATAAAAAGCAAGGAAATCCTGCCATTTTGTGACACCATGGATGTACCTAGGGGACATCACACACTGAATGACAATCCAGGCACAGAAAGACAAATGACACATGACCTCACTACAGTGTGAATCTCGACTCCGAAGTCGAATTCACAGAAGCAGAGAGCAGGATGGAATTGCCCGGGCAGGAGCCACGCCGGCTGCAGTTCGTGCTGTCTTGTATGCTTGTTATCTAAGAGAGGAGTTCAAGGGCCTTTACTGCACACACCCAAAGAGGACCACGCGAGGACACGGATGTGTTAAACAGCGTGATTGTGGCAACGGTCTCACAATGCACACGTCTATCAAGCCATCACTCTGCAAACCTTAAACATATGCAGCTTTACCAATTATGCCTCAATAAAGCAGGGAAAGCACCTACAGAGAGAGACCACTTCATAGCAACAAGGATGGCTACAATCACACAGTAAGACTGCCCAGTGCCATAAGAACTGCAGCCCCCAGCACGGAGCTGTGGGGATGTGACGTGGCGCAGCCACCTTGGAAAGTCTGGCAGTTTCTCAAAAGGTTAAAATGGAGTTACCATATTATGTAGCAATTCTTCTTCTATTTTTTTTTTTAATTTTTTTTAGTTGTCGAACCTTTATTTTTATTTATTTATTTATTTGTATGTGGTGCTGAGAATCGAACCCAGTGCCTCACGCATGCTAGGCAAGTGCTCTACCACTGAGCCACAACCCCAGCCCTTCTTCTATTTTTTTAAAGAACTTTTTCTTTTGTTAGTTGTTGATGGACCTTTATTTATTTATTTATATGTGGTGCGGAGAATTGAACTCAGTGCCTCTCACATGCTAGGCAAGCACTCTACCACTAAGCTACAGCCCCAGCCCTAGGTAGCTGAAATGAAAACATATCTCTACATAAAAGTTTGTACACAAAAACTTGTATACCCATCATGTACCTCCATAAGAATGGGACTCTAACTAGAGTAAGATATATTCCATGCTTGTTGGATTATATAAAAAAAAAAAATTTGTATACAACAATTCCCAAAGTGTGAACAATCCAAATGCCCATCAACTGATGGGTAAACAAAATGTGGTTTATCTGTGCAATGCAATATTATTTGGCTGTAAACAGAAATGCAGTAGTACATGCTACAATGTGGAAGAATCTTGCAAGCATTATGCTAAGTGAAAGAAGCCAGAAGTGAAAGGCCACGTTTGGTACGATTCCATGCACAGGAAAGGTCCTGAGTAGGCAGATCCATTCAGACAGAAGGTCAATTAGTGGTTGCCAGGGGTGGGGAGATGGAGAAAATGGGGAGACACTGATGATGGGCATGAGGTTTATTTTGAGGAAAAGGGAGATGTTCTGAAGTTGGTGAAGTGACAGTTATACAATTTTTCTATTATCAACATAACAGAATTTTTCCATAATAAAAATTACTTTAACATATCAAATGCAAACAAAATAAAACTACCCAGTCCTAAAATCCGTGTCTACTTTAAGTGTAAACTTGAAATTCTGCTAATCCGTAATAGGTCTGCTGCTTCTGGTGCGGAAGACGCCAAGTGAGAATCAAATGACATATTGGTATTGCCCAAGCTGGGGAGTCAGCCCCGGAGGTGTGCAGAGCCCCGGCACTCAAGCACCGTTCACTGAGGTTATCCCACACTCTCTAGGTCCTTCCATGAACCCTGACCTAGAAGAAAACCTCACAGGAACATCAAGTACTGGTACTGCACTTACCTGGTGCTCACAGTGTTTGCAGACCATGTTGCTAGTGAGTCTCCCATGAAAAGGGTGCTGTGCCTTCCAGTGACTGGACGTGGGGTGAGGAGACCCTGGGACACAAAACACCTTTTGATATGCCACTTTTAGCCCTTTTGGCACCAACCTCAAAACACACTCTCCTTTTGACAGGAGACACTCTTTAGGAAAAATGTTCTTGAAAAGTTCGTTCAGAGAGCTTTCCTCACTGACTTCCAGCAAACACACGCCATTCCTCCTCCACACATGTCTACAGGTCTTTCCGTGGGGTCTCTATATCACAGGAACAGCCGCATTTAAAAAAGAATCTGTACAAACACGTGCTTAAAATGCTAGGGACTTCATGAAAGGCACCACTAGTGAGCATGCCATAAAGTGAGCTACGCTTCTGAAATGACCAGAACAAGCAAGTTCTGAAGAATTGGGATTCTCTTCGGCTGGGATGGAGGTTAGAGGACCCAAGCCTAGACAGCAGCACAGGCTCTGGGGTCAGGCAGCCCTGGCCTCCTTGCTGGCTCTGCTCATAACCTGGGAAGTCCTTTCATCTGTGTCAGTCTCATCTGCTGGAAACGGGAATGAGTATTATTCCACTGTCCCCAGAGTCATCAATCCCATAGAGTTGTTATGAGGCTTAGATGAGAAATTGTAACGCCTGGAACACAATACGACTCAAAAGGCATTGTATTTCTATTGCAACTAAGACACAAAGGAAATGATGTGTCAATTTTATTTTTTAAGTTTAAGCCTTAAGAGAAGAAGGGCTCCCCTCTAAGGAGAACTGTGATCATTTGCAGTAAAAGTTGGCCACAGTGGAAATCCTGAGGACAGAATGAGTTGTTCCCAGGATCTGAAATTCCAGAAGGGAAAAGAAAGCCCTTGTTGGAAGAGCAAAGTCCTTTTGGAGGAACCTGAGCAGGCTTGGGGTACAAGGAACACTGAGGCAATCATTTAAAGCCGTTCCCAAAATACAAGTTCCTTCGTAACTACACCACAGTTCAGGCTGGAGTGGGTGTCACCAAGAAAAATAAAAAATATTTTTTTAGAATAAGCAGATCACTATGACATCTGAAAAATACACATCTATGTGTTACATTTCAAAAGAAAACAACTACCTCTTGTGCGGCAGGTTATTTGTTTGGGAGTTATTTCTGACTGCTGCTGAAAGGGAAAAAAGAGAAAGAGACTGAAAATCCTGCTGCAGCCCCTTTTACTTCCCTCACCACCCCGATATTTTACAAATTTCTGATGGCATCACTCAAAATGAACTTCCAACAAAGCCCACGTTTCTAAAAATATGCTTAGTAGTCCTCTCTGGTTGGCTACTGCAGGCACTCCTTCATCTAAGGCAATTAAAATGCATTTCCTCTCTCTGGAACATTTTTCCCTTTACTAGTTAACTTTTATCAACTCCCCAAATATTACACTGTTCAGGGAAATGAGGACTCACTTAGCAATTCTATGGCTCTTTGTTCTCCTCTGTTAAATGGGAAAAAATAACACATGCTTTCTTCTCAAAGCCAACACAAATCACAGAGATGCACTAAAGAGCCTGACGTGTCTGGCCAAAGGCACTGACTGCAGAGTCTAGCTTAAGACCCCCCCCAGCCTCATTCTCACTACTCATTTTTACTAAATCCTACATTTTTGTGCTTAAGATTGTAAAAAGATTGTACTTGTGTTTTCTATAATTACTAAATAGGTTCAAAGTGCATTAAGCATGTGGAAAACATTCATGGTTACCTCCAGAGAATGTACATCAAACAAATGCGTGACCCTCGGCTGGCGGTCCCGCTCGTCTTCCAGTGATGAGGTGATGACATGGAATAATTCGTGAGCATCCTGTCAGAGGGCAAAGCATTCTTCAGAGAGGCCCCACAAGGCCACCACAAGACCAGCACCACCTCCTCTGTGGGCCACCAGGCAGACCCCCAATAGTTAACCAGGACAGAATTTGCTTTCTACCTCCTCAGGGCCCTGCTCCTTAGTGAAAACTGCCACATGGTAGATGTTTCCACAAGTGTAGATCCCCAACTCGGAGGTTCAGGAGGACTGAGCAGGGACAGAGGGGTGGCTGCCTTCACACCAGCAGCCTTTGTGCCAGCTACAGTGACATGGCCTTGACCTTCACTCCACTTGACTCCCAAGGAACACTTTTTCATTTTAAATTATGGTCAAATACACACAAAATTTACAATATTAGCCATTTCTAAATTGCTGGGATCACAGGCGTGCACCACCATGCCTGGGTACCACAATAGCCATTTCTGAACGTACAGTTCAGTGGAATTAAATACACTCAGTATGTGCACCCATCCCCACCGTCCAGCCTCAGAACTTTCTCTTCTTCCCAAACTCAAACTCTCTAGCCATTAAATATTGACTCCCATATGCCCTCCCCCGGGGCCCTACCCCCGTTCTACATCCTGTCTCTAGGACTCTGACAATTCTAGGGACTTCTTAAAGTACAAATATACACTACTAGTTTTTTTGTGACTGGCTAAGTTCACTGAGCACGATGTCCTCAGGGTTCATCCAGACTGAAGCATGTGTCAGAATTTCCTTTTTAATTTTTTTTTTTTTTTTTTTAGTTGTAGTTGGACACAATGCCTTTACTTTTTTATTTTTACGTGGTGCTGAGGATGGAACCCAGTGCCTCACATGTGTGAGTCAAGCACTCCACCACTGAGCCACAACCCCAGCCCTCCTCCTTTTTAAAGGATGAATAATATTATACTGCATAAAACTTGTGTTCATCTAGCCAGGAACAGTGGCGCCTGCTGATAATTCCAGCAGCTCGGGAGGCTGAGGCAAGGGCATCTTACGTTTGAAGGCAGCCTCAGCAACTTGGCAAGGCCCTGAGCTAGTTGGCTAGATCCTGTCTCAAAATAAAAAAACATAAAGGCTGGGGAGGGCTCAGTGTAACAGGGCCCCCGGTACCAACAACTTTTGCTCACCTATGCCTCTACTGACGGACACATGGGTCGCTTCCACCCTTGGGCGTCTGAGAACAACCCTGCCTGAACAGCACGTGCAGGAGTCTGCAAACACATCTGAGTCGTCTGCGACTCTTGGTATGCACCCTGAGGTGGAGTTGCTGGGTGCCATGGCAGCAGACTCCCCTTTAGGATCAACTCAAACGATCCTCTCCCCCAAAGCCCAAGCCCTGCCTCCTGTCTCTTCTGCTCTCCTCCTCAAGCTCTCAGGGTGCTGATCCTCCCGGGGCCCTTGACTCCTGCTCTTCACCCCTGTCTACGTGGTCACCAGAGTGAGAACAGTCATTGTGCCCAAGGCTGGGCATGGATCACAGCCATCTTTTAAAAGGCCAATGGTTCACTCTTCTGCTTCCAGTCTCCCAGTGGCTCTCACTGCCAGGGTAAAGCCTCTGATCTGCCTTCCATGACAGGCCCTGACCCTGACTCCTAGAATGTTCTATCTCGCCGACATGCTATAGCCTCTGGCCTCTTTCGTGGCCCTTGAGCCAACCAACCTTATTCCCGTCTCAGGCTGTGCCCACCTCTTCACAAGCTGCCCGCTTCCCACCCTTCAGGCCTCCCTGAAATAGCTCCCCGTAGGGGGACCTCCCTGGCAATATGCAAAGTTGCCTGCCCCCCACCCCCAACAAGCCGCCCTGCGCAGAGTAGCCAACCACCTCCTGCCTTCCTTTCAGCTTTCATTCTCGCCCTCAGAGTTCCTCCTTTTCAAGCAAAAGTCAGATCAAACCAGGGCTCTGTTCAAAGCCGTCTGCGGCTCCCTCCTGCATGCAGAGCACAACCAGGCCCTGGCCATGGCTTCCTAGCATGAGCTGCCTCCTGACAACCTCTGCCATCCTCCCTCCCCTGCCCCAGCCCCCAGCCAGCCCTCCAGCTCCCCGCTGTCCTCCACACTCTGTGGCTCACAGCCACCTTCAGGCTTCCGCCCCGGCTTGTTGCTCTGTCTAGAACATTCTGCATGGGCTCACTCCTCTGCATGCTTCAGGTCTCCCTAGAACTTCACCTCGCCAGGTGAGCCCTCCTTCCCTGCAGAGGCTCCCCGTGCCCCACCATATACTTTATTATGCCATCCTATTTATTTTCTTGTTTGTACATCTTGAAATTACCTGTTTACTGCCTGCATCCTCCACCTTCTACCCCAAGAACTCAAGTTCCTGGGGGCAGGGGACCTGCCAGGTCACTTGCTGTAGCACCCACCTGCCCTCCACAGGCCTGGCCCAAGGCGTGCACTCAACAAGTCCTTGTTGCGTGTGTCCTAACTGTGACCTGCAGTCAGCGACCGGGAGGGGCGGCAAAGATGGACAAGGCAAGGGTCATGCCACCAGGGACTCAATGCAGGGGCAGATGTGGCAGCTTGGCCATTCACCCAGAGCACAAGCACGGATTCAGCCCCGGAACAGGGAGTGCTGAGCTGGGAGTGGGAGAGGAACTGGCCCTTCCCAGGAGACTGGATGGGCCTCCACAGCCGGCTGGGCACCCAGCCCTGCAGCACTCCCAGACAGGGTCGAGTCAGACGTCATCTGTCCTGTCAGTCAGTCGCAGAGGGCACAGCCTTGAGGGAGGAACAGTTTGCAGAAGAGGGTGGAGCTTGGAAGCCTGTGCTTTAGTGCTGGAGGTGCTCTAATGGGACTCTGCCACCAAGCAGCTTTGGACTTTGGATAAATCATTTCACTTCTCCAAGCCTCAGCGACCTCGTCTGTAAATCTGGGATAATAACAGTAACTTCTCACAGGGTTGTTGTACAGATTAAATCAGTTTACACAAAGAAGGATTTCTGTAGCTCCAGCTGTAGACAGAAAATGGGTTGATGGTCAGCAAAAGTAAGCGACTGACTAGATCCTCAGTGGTGCAGATGTGGACCAGGTCCCATGGCAGATCCTCTGGATCCCTTCAAAGAGCAGGAGACCCACAGACAGACATGTCACCTGCTTCCTTGCCCATTACCCACCCAGGGACTGCTATGGGCTGAGCATGCTGGAAACACTTCCAGAAAGTAAGCTGTAAATTTAAGCGGGTCAGTGATAACAAAAGTTACCCGATGTCCTTGGGGACTGAACCTCAAATTCATTCTCTCAGTTGAGACACGTTTAAAAGGACTTGGTGTAGCTCAGCGGTAGAGGGTCGGTGTTCAATCCCCATTACCCACCCCACCACACACAAATGCTTTCTAGCTTTCTAAATGGGAAAACACTTCAAGTTATAATTGGATTAAAAGAGATGCATCTTAAGAAAGTGTAGACATCACCAACATGTTCAAAAGGAACACACAGGTTCAGATCAGAGAGGAACTAGAGATGATCTTTAAACAAAGGGGAGCTAGAAAGCCCCCTTGTTCCCTTTTCATGTTTTTAAAATGCGTCTTGCGCCGGGCGTGGTGGCGCACGCCTGTAATCCCAGCACTTAGGGAGGCTGAGGCAGGAGGACCGTGAGTTCAAAGCCAGCCTCAGCAATGCCTCTCACTGAGGCACCAAGCAACTCGGTGAGACCCTGTCTCTACATAAAACACAAAACAGGGCTGGAGATGTGGCTCAGTGGTCGAGTGTCCCTGAGTTCAATCCAAAAAAAAAAAATGCATCTTGCTCCAGCCCCACAGTTTGCAGAGGTCCAGAAGGCCACCTCCCCTTTCTTAGGTCTCTTATTTGCGCCAGTGTGGCAGAAGCAGCCTGCACAAAACCAAAAAGGCCACCCTGCAGCAGTGAGCCAGCAGGGCTAGCTTCTCATCCCTACAGCCCACCCTGCTGGCCTCTGGCTCAGGCTTGCCATTGGTGACGGTGGTCTCGGGGGGAGAACAGCAGCCAAGTCCCAAAGCCGACAGCGAAGCTGCAGGTGTGGACAAGGGAGGGAGGAGTGGCTGGAATAAAGTCTTGGGGTTGCATATGACACCTGCTCAAGTTGTGGGGCCACTTTAAGCTCATCTCCGAAGTCTGACTTTCTTAAAAAATGAGGGCTTGGGCCAAAAAAGGATCTCATCTAAACCTCTGGGCCAATAAGATGACACCACCTGCCACTTTCTCAAGGACCCAGGCCTCCCTATCTAGCCACTGCAGGGCAACGTCACTGGAGAACTGAAATATTTGCCCTCTTTGGCAACTGTCTATGCCCCATGCTGCTAACCTTCTTCCACAGGGTGGCAAAGAGCTATATGTCCTCTCTGATCCCAAGAGCAGGAAGGAAATTGGCGCTCTGGTCCCAAAACATTGAGATTGTCTAAAATGTCGCAGAAATACTGGGAATGTGACTCAGTGGTAGAGCACTTGCCTGGTATGTTCAAGACCCTGGGTTCTGTCACTATACATATACACACACTCACATTGCAACATACCCACATATGCACATACCCACACCTGCAACTGCAAGGTGGGGTCCCTAAGTCTCTAGGGAATGAGATTCTCTGAGCTACACTTGCATGCTGTGCTCACCTGTTCTTCAAAGGAAGAGATCTGCCATCTATACATTCTTAAGACGTCCAGCAAGCAGCTCGCATCTAAGACCTCTTCCTCAGTAACTTCTTGGCAGGACAAAGCTGGAAACAAAAAGGAAAAATAATTACTAAATTCACTAACAAACAACTAACATCAGAAAACCAACACAGTAGACCATGTCAAAGTTAATTACACTTTAAGGACTGGAGAATTCACTGTGAATTAGCTCTGTCTCATCATTCTTCTTTGGAGCTTTATGCAATGCTCAATATGCTATTAGCATTTCATGTTTGTTGAGTGGGTCTAATTTTTCTTGAGTCTGTAGTATTTCAATGAAGTAACCGATTTCTGATCTTCAAATCACCATAGTCAGTCTAAATCTATTGTTGCAAGGTTCTTCTTGAGTCAAGCCATTTTAGCTCATGATTCTGTGGGTGGGAAGGGCCCGCACACCCTCATCTAGTCCATTCCACACCCAATGGGTAGCCAGTGGGTACTGTCTGCACAGGGCTCTCCCTGGCAAGAAGGCCTTCACTGTGCTTGTCTGCATTTGAGCTTCTGGCCACCATAGCAGACAGCGTCAGGCTATGTGTGGCAGCCTGAAAACTCTGCTGAGAGCTTCACTTGTCAGTCAAGAGTAGAAGCAATCCTAATAAAGGAAAATAGAAGTCTGGCTTGTGAATTTATACATACTTCCAGATCAGAGGTTGACACTTTCTCTGTGAAGGGCGGCGTGCGCTGTGCTGCAACCACTCAACTCTGCCGCTATAGCACAAAAGCAGCCACAGGCAATGCCTCAACAAATGAGCATGGCTGTGTTCCAATAAAGCTTTATTAATAAAAACAATGGGGACAGATTTGGCCCACTGGCCACAGGGAGATGACAGCTGATTTTCTGTGAGTGAGTGTGTGTGTGTGTGTGTGTGTGTGTGTGTGTGTGTGTGTGTGTATGTGTAGTACTGGGCTTTGACCCAGGAGCATCCTCTCTCTGAATTACATTTCCAGCCCTTTTAAAATATTTTATTTTGAGGCATGGTCTCACTAAGTTACCGAGGCTGTCCTCAAACTTGTGATTTCTTGCCTCAGCTTGAGTCCCTGAGATTACAGGCTGTGCCACCAGCCTGGCGCGACTGCTGATCTCAACCACCCCTTCCCTGTAAGGCACTGCACTGGACCAGTACTGCTAGAGTGTGGGTGATAAAGAAGCTGGAGCCTGCTGCCTCAGGGTGGGGATGTTCTGGAAGTTCCACGACTCCCAGACAAGTAGGTCAGCCTGGTTTTGCTGTTGGATTTGCAGTCAGTGGACTTGAGACATATTCCTTTAACTATTATAGGCTCTGACTCTGAAAGGTGTGGACATGGACCCTACCGCAGTCCATCACCACCCTCATCCTCGTCTGAGTATAGCTGGTGACCCTAAGTGGGAACATGTGGGGAAGTAGCAGCCTGGGCAGCTGGTGCTGAGAAGGCCTCAGTGAACATATCCTGAGGCCAGTCCTCTACCTTCCAGGACAAAGGGAGAAGCGCTGAGAAAGAAACTGTGTCTTCCTTCTTCTTCCCACATGCTTTGGACAGCCCTTCTAGTAACTTTCTCTCCCACGGAAAATTTCAATGCCTCTTTTAACCTGATTTTGTCTAAATGCTGCAGGGCAATCTGGCAATATGTGCTAACAGTTTCATGCCCTACAGTCCAGCAATTTGACTTTATTCAGGATTTACCTAAAGACCCATGTGCTTATACGCACAAGAGCCCATGGTGCACAGGATGTTCACCACAGCCTGCTGACCGTGACGAGACACTGGAAACAAAAGGGAAATAAACTGGTGTCTCAATAGTACAGCTACCATGCAGCTCTCAAAGTGAATGAGTTTGCAAATGGCATGTCTGGTGTAGGATCAATACCCAGAATATATGAAGAACCACCAAAACCTCTGAACAGCCCAATTTGAAAATAAGCAAAGGACTTGAACAGACATTTTTTCAAAAAAGATAATATGAATGGCCAATAAACAAATGAAAAGATGCTCAACATCCCTTATCATTAGGGAAATGCAAATTAAGGCAATAACATACACTTCACACCCATCAGGACGGTCATCATCAAACTAAGGGAAAACAGCAAGGGCTGGCAAGGGGACTGGGACCCTTCTACACTGCTGCTGGGATGGCTGCTGTGGAGAACAGATGGTGGTTTTCCAAAATTTAAACAAAGTCACCATTTGACCCAGAAGTTCAACTTCTGGCTATACACAGAAAACACATGAGAGCAGAGACTTGAATAGCTAGCTATCTGTACACGGAGGTTCACAGCAGCGTTACTCATGACAGCCCAAAGAGGGAAAACCCAAATGTCCACTGTCTGACGGATGAAGAGACAAACCAAATGTAGTACATACACAATGGATATTAAAAAGGAACAGAATTGTAGCTGGGCGCGGTGGCGCACGCCTGTAATCCCAGCACTTAGGGAGGCTGAGACAGGAGAATCGCAAGTTCAAAGCCAGCCTCAGCAATGGCGAGGCACTAAGCAACTCAGTGAGACTCTGTCTCTAAATAAAACACAAAATAGGGCTGGGGATGTGGCTCAGTGGTCGAATGCCCCTGAGTTCAGTCCCCGGTAGCCCCCCCCCCAAAAAAAGGGAATGAAATTCTGATCTACGCTACAATATGGATGAACCTTGATGACATTTTGCTAAGTGAAATAAGACAGCCACAAAGGGACAAATATTATACGGTTCCACTGATATGAAGCACAGTGACATGCAGTATCTCCTGAGTCCATGAGGTAAGGGTCAAACTCTTAGAGCACAGAACAGGGCTCCCAAGGGCCGGGGAGACCTGAGGGAGGGAGTTACTGTGTGATGGGTGCAGTTGCAGTGTGAGGTGGTGCAGAGCTTTGGAAATGAGTGGTGCAGATTGTTGTATGACAATGTGACCACTTAACGCCACCAAACTATACACTTAAAAATGGTTTAAATATTGTTTTTTTGTTGTTGTTTTTGTTTTTTAGTACTGGGGTTGAACCCAGGGCCTCAAACATGCTAGGCAAATGCTCTACCACTTAGGTAAGTCCTCAGCCCGTTACGTTCTATTTTTGAGACAGGGTCTCAGTTTCCCAGGCTGAGAACTAGCTGGCCTTGAACTTGGATCCTCTTGACTTAGCCTCCTGAGTAGCTGGGATGACAAGTGTGTGCCACTGCACCTGGATTGAAATGTTATTTTTTTTTAAACAGGGTAGGAATTATTCTCAACTCACCTCTTATACAGAAGAGCAGACCTGTTTCATAGAGATTTCTGTGTCAGGCAGAAATTCCCATGGCAAAATACCTTAATGAAGTAATCTTTAGCTAGGAGGTTTTTTTTTTTTTTTGTTTTTTTTTTGGTACTGGGGATTGAACTCAGGGGCACTCAACCACTGAGCCACATCCCCAGCCCTATTTTGTGTTTTATGTAGAGACAGGGTTTCACTGAGTTGCTTAG
>CM053407.1:112020182-112032926 GCA_028644305.1 Xerus rutilus | reverse complement strand
GGCGCGGTGGCTCACGCTTGTAATCCCAGCACTTAGGGAGGCTGAGACAGGAGAATCGCGAGTTCAAAGCCAGCCTCAGCAATGGCGAGGCACTAAGCAACTCAGTGAGACCCTGTCTCTACATAAAACACAAAATAGGGCTGGGGATGTGGCTCAGTGGTCGAGTGCCCCTGAGTTCAATCCCCGGTACCAAAAAAAAGTTATTGTATCCATCCACAACTAAAAATATTTAAAAAGAAAGAATTTGAAAATGAGAAATATTTTTGCTTTTTAAGTGAGATCTTAATTTACACAGTAAAATTCACTCATGTTCAGGGTACAGTTGGATGAGTTCTGGCAAATACATACAGCCATGCAACCACCACCATAATCAAGGTATAGACTCCCCACTGCCCCCAAATTATCCCTGTCCCTTTGAGTCAACCCCTCTGCTCACTTCCAACTGTTTGGCAACCACTGATCAAAACTGAGAATAGTTCAAAACCCAAGAATAGGAAGGCATACATTCCATTAGCCTTTGGATTCCTGATCTCATCACATGTGCGTGGCTTATAGGAAACTCCGGTATCACTCATGAATGAATGAGAGTGAAAAGACAAATAATGTCTTAGTATTATTATGAAAATAATTTTTCCCTCAACAATCCCCTGAAAGGGTCTTGGGTACCCTCAGGGAGCCTGCAGTCTATACAACGAGAACCTCCATGTTGGCCTGTTGGATGAATACCCTGCCACTCAACTGGGCAAATCTGCCCAGAGTTCCACAGTCCAGACCGGTGTCAACCATTGCATTTATAATCAATCAGTTCACACGTATTTTAAGCACATAGTGTTAGGTCGGATCAGGGTCCAAGATGTCCAATTAAAGGGACTGGTCAGGGCAGTTGCAGTCAGCAGCTGCGAAAAGGAGCGGCCAGCCAGACAACTGACAGTCACCAGTAGACACGCCTCCTGTCAATCAGCGGGTTTTCCTGACCTATCCAGGAAGGACTCTGGCCTTCTTTTCCTGCCCCCAAGCCCTCCCTTTCCTCACCTGGCCTTTCAAACTCTCCCTACACCAGAGCTCCAGGGCCATTCCTCCCGGAGCACTCTGATGGATGGGAGGATTCGGCCCCAGGGCATGTATTTTCAATAAAGCCTTGCCCAGTGGCTTTAATTCATCTTCTTCTGGTCCTCTAGTCTTTACACATAGCATGTCATACTTAATTCTTGCAATGACCACTTGAGTAGTCACCCTAGCCCACATTTGATAACACCCAATAATATTGACAAAATTGATGACAATTTGCCTTCTGACACCCATTATAGGTGCCATCAATTCATAGATGTTCTTATACAGATGGGTGTTTTACTTATTTATTTATTTATTTATTTATTTATTTGAAATTTTTTTTTTAGTTGTTGATGGATATTTATTTTTTATTCATTTATTATTTGTATGTGGTGCTGAGGATCGAACCCAGTACCTCACGCATGCGAGGCAAGCGCTCTACCACTGAGCCACAATCCCAGCCCCTGTTTTACTCATTTATGATACTGAGCCTGCAGCAAGGAACCGGCTCTGACCTCCATCAGGCAGACAGAGGTTCTGTGGCATCTTCAGAGATAACAAACAGGGTCTTCAGTGAGAGCCTTAGAGATTTTTCAGCTGCTGGGATTAGCCTTCAGGTAAACCGTTTATTCAGCAACTTCAACTGCTCAGGATAAAAATCCAAAGTGGTATTTTTCTAGTTGCCCCATCTGTATTAAGTCATACCTCCTTCTTTCATGCCAAAGAATAGGTCCTTTCATAATATAAGGTGGCAGCCACTTTCAGAGATCAATTTCATTTCAATGATTAATTACTGCTTTGGTAATTAATTAGTTAACTAATTTATTGCAGTACTGGGGATTGAATCCAGGGCCTGGTGCATGTTAGGAAAAAACTTTACCATTGAGCTATACACCTCACCCCACTTTTTTTTTTTTTTGGTGCTGCAGATTTAATCCAGGGCCTTATACATGATAAGCACATGCTGTACCACAGAGCTACATCCCCAGCCCCTGTTGTGTTTATTTTTAATTATTTATTTGGTAGCAGGGATAGAATCAAGGGGTAGTTGGGTGCGGTGGCGCATGCCTGTAATCCCAGCACTTTTAGGGAGGTTGAGACAGGAGAATCGCAAGTTCAAAGCCAGTCTCAGCAATGGTGGAGGTGCTAAGCAACTCAGTGAGACTCTGTCGCTACATAAAACACAAAATAGGGGTGGGGATGTGGCTCAGTGGTTGAGTACCCCTGAGTTCAATCCCCAGTACCAAAAACAAAAGAATCAAGGGTGCTTAACCACTGAGCCACATCCCCAGTCCTATTTTAGTTTTTTATTTTGAGACAGAGTCTCACTAAGTTGCTTAGGGCCTCATCAAATTGCTGAGGCTGGCCTTGAACTTGCAATTCTCCTGCCTCAGCCTCCTGATCGTCTGGGATCACAGGCATGTATCACCACACCTGGCCTTATTTTTTAATTGAAAACACAAATGTGGTTCAAAGTTCTTCTCTAGAGGAAATAGTGGCCCAGACAGAGAAGTACCATTGATTAGGGGCACTTCATAAAGATACCTTGTCCACGCTCAACTCTGACCTTCTCCCCTCCATCTCTCCAGCACCTCAGAAATCAAACTTCAGAAACATGACCCCTGTTGTCAGACCAAATCCACAAGAGATATCTAGAATCCAATGGGATACCTTTAAAATATGTTTAAAAGTTAATGTCATAACTTTTTATTATCACTGGAGGAGGTTTGAGGAATTTCTGGAGAGGTGACCTCAACTCAGGACAAACATCACAGAAATGAATTTAAGGATGGGTCAGAGACACACAGAGAGAGATTAACTTAGGAAAGCAGAGACACATTCAATGGAGAAGGGGGGCTATCTCAAGAATGACATGCGATTTGAGGGTTCCAGGAGAGGTGGGTATGGGAAGCTATGTGGTGAGGACAGCAGTCTGAAGACAGCTGATCTGACAATTCTCAGGATCTTTAGGTTGACATCTTCTCCATTACCCGATCAATAGATGGGGAAAGTACCCTTTATTACAGGTGTCTGCAGATGTACTCTATACATATACATTTTGTTTCCTCTTTTGCTCAATCTATTCTAAAAATACGTGTATTAATGGGCTAATTCATAGTGCATGGGGCAATTTTCATGAGTGAGTGCATTTCCATTAACTTCAAGATCATGAGTGAAGATGTATGGATTTCCTAAAAATCTGAGAGTCACGGCTTTGGGAGAGAGAACTGGATTGGGAGGAAAGGGATGCAGAATTTTCACACAAGACTTTCAGATCGGTTTCCTTATCCTTCCCTTCGTCTCTTTTCTACCTCTCTTTTCGTTTCTTTTCTGTCCTGTCTCAGGTAGCTTGTGAAAAGCAAATCGCTTTCCAGCACAAGGGGCAGTCTTTAGAACTTGATGTAACTTTTGAGGCAAGAGACAATTTTTTTCCCTGATGAAGAGGGATTCTTCATCAGTAGAGACCTGGGTTGTCGCTCTCCTCGAATGCCACACCCACCCAAACACTCTTGAAGCCCCTGAGAAGGGAGGTTTAGCCCAAATGGTGATCCCTGGTTGTCAACACTTAGGACTCTAAACAGCAGCATTTGGGAGCTGGGCACATGGTGGTGCTCACCTGTAAACCAAGCAACGGGGGAGGCTGAGGAAGGAGGATCCTAGGTTCAAGGGCAGTTTGGGCAATTTAGAAAGACCCTCAGCAACTTAGTGAGACCCTGTCAGGTGCGGTGGCACACGCCTGTAATCCCAGCATTTTGGGAGGCTGAGACAGGAGAATCGCGAGTTCAAAGCCAGCCTCAGCAATGGCGAGGCACAAAGTAACTCAGTGAGACCCTGTCTCTACATAAAACACAAAATAGGGCTGGGGATGTGGCTCAGTGGTCGAGGACCCCTGAGTTCAATCCCCGGTACCAAAAAAATAATAGAAAGAAAGAACTGGGAATGTGGCTCAGTGATAAAGCGTCCCTGGGTTCAATCCCCAGTACAAAAAAAAAAAAGAAGAAGAAGAAAGAATAATAACACATTTGTCCTCAGCTTTGGGTCTTATGTCTGTCCTAGAAAAACAAGATGCTTCCACACATATAAAACACTTCCTTCTGTCCACAAGCAGGGAGAATAATAACAGGTTGTGCCAAGTGCTACCAGAATTTTT
Organism: Xerus rutilus; assembly: GCA_028644305.1. Classification (NCBI taxonomy): domain Eukaryota; kingdom Metazoa; phylum Chordata; class Mammalia; order Rodentia; family Sciuridae; genus Xerus; species Xerus rutilus. Next base: position 112,028,725 of record CM053407.1, on the reverse strand, counting down.
ATTTATTTTTCCATATGTGGTTGTTTTTGAAGCCAAAACAAAATAGCAAATGGATCAAAAACCATTCCGAGCTGCCTCACCCAGCACGCCAGATTCCCCTCCACTTGTCTGTTATTGGTCTCTTGTTGCTGTGGGTATCCCTGCCCCCAACCACTAATTCTCTGACCATATCCTTGATCATATCAGTGTTAGGTTTTTGGGACTGATTCATCTTCCTCTGCAAACAAGTGAATTATTTCAGGGGCAGAAGTGGATGAAGTGGAAGGTAAACATCATATCTTAGGTTAAAGAATGTTGAGTGACATTGAGAAGCTTCACTCTGTTAAAAAGTGGCCATCTTTATTGTTCAAATTAGATGCTTGGAGGAGGAAAAGTGGCATTATTAATCACATGGGGACAAGTGTTCACTGAGACTGTCCCCAGATGTGTGTTCACCCTACTCACTGAGCAGAAATAAAGAAATCCTTGCTTCTAGATCTAGAACGAAACTTCCAGCAGCCTGGTTATGTGAACTTAGTGAATTTATCTTTATCTTTGTGTGTGATGATTAATTTTAAGCGACACTGGCTGCACCAGAGTGCTCAGGTATTTGGCCAAATGTTATTCAGGGGTATCTGCTGAAGGTGTTTTTACATGAGATTAACATTTAAATCCATGGACTTTGAGTAAGCAAATTAGCCTTCATAATGTGGGTGAGACGTATCCTTCAGCGGAAGGCCTGAATGGAGTAAAAAACCCGACTTCCCCAAGCAAGAGAGAACAGTGGCTCGCAGATTACCTTTGGACTTGAACTGCAGCACTGGCTCCCCCAGGGTCTCCAGCTTGCTCTATCTATAGTTCTACATATCTACATTTATGCCAGTGCTACAACTGTTTTGATCACTATAGTTTCATAGTGAGCTGTGAAGTATGATTTTGGCTATTTGGGGTCCCTTAAGATCCCATGTGAAATTGGGGTTTTTCTACTTTTGCAAAAAACAAAACAAAACAGGATTTTGATAGGGATTGCATTGAATCTGTAGATAACTTTTGGTACTATTGACATTTTGACAATTTAAAGTTTTCTAATCCATAAATATGGACTGTTTTCATTTATTTATGCCTTAATTAGTTTATTTGAGCAATGTTTTCTAGTTTTCATTGTGTAAGCTTTTCATCTCCTTGGTTAATTCCTAAGCATTTTATTCTCTTTTTTTTTTTTTTTTTTTTGGTGCTGGGAATTGAACTCAGGGGCACTCGACCACTGAGCCACATCCTCAGCCCTATTTTGTGTTTTATGTAGAGACAGGGTCTCACTGAGTTGCTTAGGGCCTCGCCATTGCTGAGGCTGGCTTTGAACTCGCGATTCTCCTGTCTCAGCCTCCCTAAGTGCTGGGATTACAAGCGTGAGCCACCGCGCCCAGCTCATTTTATTCTCTTGGATGCTATTATACATGGAATTGTTTTTGCAATTTCCTTTTCAGATTGTTCATTGTTATTCTACATAAATGCAATCGATTTTTGTGTGTTGATTTTACATTCAACTACTTTGCTGGATTCATTTTTTAGTTCTACTGTGTGCGTGTGTGTGTGTGTGTGTGTGTGTGTGTGTAGTCTTTAGGGTTTTGTGCACATAGGACCATATCATTGGGAACAGAGACTATGTTACTTTCTCTTTCTTAATTTGGATGCTTTTTATTTCTTTTTCTTATCTAATTGCTTTAGCTAGGACTTCCAGTAGTATGTTGAACAGAAGTTGTGAAAGTGGGCATCCTCAGCTGGTTCCTGAGGATGTGCTTTTAGTCAGTCTTTCACCCTTGAGCAGAAAGCACTGCACCATTGTTTTCAATGGTAAAAAATTGGAAGCAATCTAAATATTCTGCACAATTATACAGACACACAATTATACAGGGTACTATGTAGCCATAAAAACAAGCCAGCTCTTTGTGTGCTGTTGTATGCTGTTAGGGAAGAATCTGAAATGTACTGTTAAGAGAAAAGAATAAGGGGTAGAATGGCGGGAGAAAGAATGCTACCATTTGTGTAGATAACACGTAATTAAATGCTCCTAATTATAGGGATAATCAAGAAACTGGGAACACTATGTGACAGGGGACAGGAAAGAACATTCTTCTGTCCTTTGTGAATTTTTTACTATGTGCATGCATTATTTATTCTGAAAGTACTTTAAAAATTAAAACCTGAAAAAGGAGATCACATCAGAATTGACATTTCTAGCCAGGCACAGCAGCACACGCCTGTAAATCCAGTGACTCAGGAGGCTGAGGCAGGAGGATTCCAAGTCCCAGGCCAGCCTCAACAACCTACTGAAGCCCTAAGCAACTTATTAAGACCTTATCTTTAAAAAAAAAAAAAAAGGACTGAGGATGTAGCTCAGTGGTACCTCAGTACCCCTGGGTTCAATACCAAGTACCCCCCGATATATTCCTTTCTAGTGAAATTGCTTATTAGAAGATTATATAAAGTGAAAAAAGCATGCCATCCAACAGGATTTAAAAATTGCAAAAAGATATTGATGGAGAGAATGTCCCTGCTCAGGAAAATAACTGAAAGGATAGATTCACAAAGTGCTAACTCACTCATCTCTGACTGATGAGATTAGTAATTTTTTTTCTTCCAAATACCTTTCCATATTATCTGAGTTTCTATAATTATTATATTTTGGCGGGAGGGGTGGTAACGGGGATTGAACCCAGGGGTGCTTAATCACTGAACCACATCCTCAGCCCTTTTTTATATTTTATTTAAAGACAGGGTCTTGCTGAGTTGCTTATGGCCTCACTAAGTTGCTGAGGCTGGCTTTGAACTCACAATCCTCCTGCTTGGCCTCCTGAGTCGCTGGTATTGCAGGCATGTGCCTTTGCACTCGGTGATCATACATTTTAATAGTTAGAAAAACAATTTTGTCTTCCTTTATTTTGCAGTTTTGAATTGCTCCAACAATTGTGACTGAAACTCTTTTTCTGACTGATTTCCAGTTGACAGAGGGATCCCCCAAACTCAGCTTTTCTTTCCTCAGACCCTCACAATCTCAAAAGCCAGTCAAACCTTCCTAGACAGTTCTTCAAGGAATGCTATGGTAACTCATTTATTTAAAAAGTAATTAATTTGCAATGGAATGGTCATTACCTAATTTATATGACTGATGACTTCACGCTTCACACACATTCATTTTCTTAAATCACTAAGTCCCTGCAAGTTTCCAAGAACTTGGAGATGGCTAACTGCGCATGTCCCTACGATCCCATTTGTACCGTCCACAGTGACCAGATTCCATCTTCCCTCAATGAGAATGGCATTAGTTTCAGACTGCTTTCCTCCTCTTCCAACAGAGCTCCTATAGATCTTCAGCACATTGCTGTCCAGAATATCTGACCTTAAGGAATCATGTGATTGTATAAACTGCAATTGTTTGCTTTTCCAATCCTATAGGTCCCAAACTGGGCCGTCAGGAAAGGCCAGCTGATACGGTGACAGAGCCCCCGGGAGGTTAATGGAGGGCTGAAGGAACCGGGCAGTTCTTCTTCTTTTCTGTTTTTAAAATATTCTTTTAGTTGTTGATAGATCTTTGTTTTATTCATTTATTATTTATATGCGGTGCTGAGGATGGAACCCAGTGCCTCACGCATGCTAGGCAAGCGCTCTACCACTGAGCTACAGCCCTAGCCGGTGGGCAATTCTTTTCCTCACAACTCTGGGTTCTTTCTATCTTTCCTGAGAGTTCTGACGTATGGGATAATATGTAAGAGCAGCTGGGCTGGGGAGTGCAGTAGGTCAGTTGTGATTTGTCCTCCAAGCACTCCTGTGCTGGGAGCTTGGTCCCCAGCTTTGAAAGGTGGTGGAAGCTTTAAGAGGCGGAGCTTAACCAGGCGGAGCTTAGCCAGGCAGGGGGTGCGGGGGTCAACACCTGTCATCCTAGTGGCTCAGGAGGCTGAGGCAGGAGGATTGCGAGTTCAAAGCCAGCCTCAGCAAGAGTGAGGCGCTAAGCAACTCAGTGAGACCCTGTCTCTACATAAAACACAAAATAGGGCTGGGGATGTGACTCAGCGGTCGAGTGCCCCTGAGTTCAATCACCACAAAAAGAAAAAAGAAAAAGGAAATCCTGCCATTTGCCACAGCACAGATGGACCTGGAGAACATTGTGCTAAGTGAAATAAGCCAGACACAGGAAGAAAAATATTGCATGATCTCAGTTATATTTGGAATATATACATTTTTTTTTTGGTACTGAGGATTGAACCCAGGGGTGCTTAACCACTGAGCCACATCCCCAGCCCTTTTTGTGTTTTATGTAGAGACAGGGTCTCACTGAGTTGCTTAGCGCCTCGCCATTGCTGAGGCTGGCTTTGAACTTGTGATCCTCCTGCCTCAGCCTCCCGAGTCACTAGTATACTAGGAGTGCACCACAGTGCCTGGCTTATATACACTTTTAAAAGAGTTCATATACAGAGCTGGGATTGCAGCTCAGTGGTAGAGCGCTTGCCTCGCATGCGTGAGGCACTGGGTTCGATCCTCAGCACCACATAAAAATAAATAAATAAAGACATTGTGTCCATTTACAACTAAGATTATATTTTAAAAAAGAGTTCATATACACAGAAATAGAGAACAAAACAGTGGTTACCACAGGTGTGGGTGGGGAGAGGAAATAGATGGAGGTCAAAGGATACAAAATAGCACACATATAGGATGAATAAATTCAGAGGTCCAAAGGAAAACATGAGGTCCAAAATTAGTAAGGTTGTATTGTGTTAGGGATTTTTGTTGGACAAGTAGATTTTAGCTGCTTTTTGTCACACATAGAAAGTCACTATTGTGAGCTGAGCATGAGGGGCACATACCCATAATCCCAGCTGAGGTCAGGAAGCTGAGGTCAGAGAATTGCAAATTTGAGGCCAGCCTCAGCATCACAGTGAGGACCTCAGCAAACCCTCAGGAAGACCCTGTTTCAAAATAAAAAATAAAAAAAGCTGGGGATGCAACTCAGTGATAAAGCACTCATGAGTTCAATCCCCAGTGGCCTGCCCCTAAAAGTCAGCCTATGAGATGATAGATGTGTTAATATGCTTCACCATAGGAAACAATGTTGCGTCTGTATGTATCTCCTAACACCATGTTGTAAACCTCAAAGTGCACAATACACTTTCTTACCATAGTCACTGCAGTGCATTGAACTCCACAGAGACAGCACCAGAGCAAGTGGGAGCTGGATGGGCACAGGGTGACTGTGCCTCATTGGAAAAAAATAACTAAAAATGGGCAAAGGACAGCCTAAGAAACCAAGAGGCAAAATGTCCTCATGCATTCTCTGTGCAAACTTGCGGTGAGAAAAAGCACCACCATAGTTCAGTTAATGTCTCAGAGTATTTTTCTTTCTCTCACTTTATTAAGGAGAGGAAAGCTAGGTGTGGTGGCGCATACCTATAATCCCAGTGGCTCAGGAAGCCGAGGCAGGAGGATTGTGAGTTCAAAGCCAGCCTCAGCAACTTAGTGAGGCCCTGTCCTTAAATGAAAAATTAAAAAAAAGGACTGAAAATATGGCTCAGTGGTTAAGCAACCCTGGGTTCAATCCCTGGTACAAAATAAAACAACAAAACAAAACAAAAGGGCAGAATGGAAGTTCAAAATTTCCGGAGTTTCATGGAAAACATTAATCCACATATCAAAGACGCTCAATAAACTTCAAAGGGGAGTAAATTCAAAGACCTCCACACTTAGACAATCCTATTTAAACAGTATAAAGACAAAGATAAAGAAATATTTGAAAGCAGAGAGAAGCAACTCTCACATATAAGGAATCCTCCTCAATAAGATTGACAGCTGATTTCTCATCAGAAACCATGGAGACCAGAATGACGTGGGGTGTGGGGTGCTGGGGATTGAGTTCAGAGGCACCTTACTACTGAGTCACACCTCCGGCCCTTCTTATCCTTTATTTTGATATCTATATGTTGCCGAGGCTGGCCTTGAACTTGTGTTCCTCCTGCGTCAGCCTCCTGAGTTGCTGAAATGACAGATGTGTGCCACTGTCGTGAACAGCACAATTAATAATTACTCAGAGGCAGATTGTCTTTAAATGCAAGTGTATGTTCAATCATCAAATATAATTAATTAATGCAAAAAGTGTTGGGTGTGTGGGAGCACCCCAACTAGCGTTCAATGCATACTAATTAAACACTATAGGTAAGTCACACTGTTTTAGGGTGACTAAACACTACAAGTAATTCACACAATCCTAGGGCAACCACGAGCCCCCAAATGCCTCCAGTGCCATGCGACTTCTCTTAGCCAAAGAGCAGACGTTGTCCTTGTCTAGTGGTTTTCTTCAGCCAATGACTGGACGTCAGGGAATGGTGGAGTTGATCCAGGGATGGACAGCAAGGTGGCCAGTCTCACCGATGTCCTTGGAGCAAAGCCCCAAATGTGGCAGGACAGGCAATTTAAATGCAGTTTCAAGTTGGTGGTGTGAGCTGCTGATTGGTTACATCCAGTGAAAGTCAATGTCCATTGGTTATGTCCAGTGAGATAGTATAATTGCAACTGGGTGTTTATTTGTGCATGTCCATGGAGCTGTGCTCCCTATCAATTATAATCAGTCATTGCTAAGCAGGCTTATGGTTAGGTACCCCTTACAGCCCCTTATTGATTGCAAGCAGGCATGACTAAGCAAGTAAATGGCTGCTGTTCCTTATGGCCAGCAACTTAGTGAGTCCCAGAATGTCCAGGCATGTCTATGGCATATGCTCCTTACAGCCACCATGCTCAGTTGGTGTGATACATTTTTTTTTTTTTGGTACCAGGATTGAGCTCAGGTGTACTAGAACACTGAGCCACATCCCCAGCCCTATTTTGTGTTTTACTTAGAGACAGGGTCTCACTGAGTTGCTTAGCACCTTGCAGTTGCTGAGGCTGGCTTTGAACTCACAATTCTCCTGTCTCAGCCTCCCAAAGTGCTGAGATTACAGGCATGCACCACTGCACCTGGCTCTTATTGTTTTTTTAGAAATTCTTTTTTCTCTCCTATCTGATTTAAAAAACTTCCAGCTGCTTTCTGTAATCCCAGCAACTCAGGAGGCTGAGGCAGGAGGATCACAAGTTTCCAGTAAGCCTCAGCAACTAAGCAAGGCTCTAAGCAATTTAGCGAGACTCTGTCTCAAAATAAAAAATAAAAAAGAGCTACAATGTAGCTCTGCAGTAAAGCACCTCTGGGTTCCATCCCCATACTCCCCCAATAAATAAATAAATAACAGCACACAGCAGTAATTGTACATTAAGGCAAAGGCTTTGTGTATCATTGAAATTAAGTTGATATTAATCCAAGCTAGATTATGAGAAATTGAGAGGTGAATGTTAATTTCCAGGGCAACCACTACGAAAATAACTCACAAAATTTATGATGAAAGAAATGACAAATTAAAATGCTACAGCAGAAAAATGTGTGTGTTAACACAAAAGAAGACAGAAATGGACAAATGGAGGAAGAAAATGACATAGACATGGACGAAAATATTAGAACAGCCATGTAAATCCTATACCATCAGTAATTATATCACTTTTTAAAATTTTGCTTTGCATTCATTTTAAAAAGACTAAACGCATCAGTGACAAGCCAGACACTGGAAGGATGGATGAAACAACATGACCCAACTGTATGCTATCTACAAGAGTCTCATTTCAGATTACAGACACAAATGAGTTGAAAGAGAAAAGACGAAGAAAGTTATACTTTGCGAACATCCACCAAAAAAGAGATGAAGTGACTATCTAATATCATCCAAGATAGACTTTAAGACAAAAATTGTTACCAGGGGATATAGCTGAGGATATAGCTCAGTTGGTCGAATGTTTGCCTCACACGCACAAGGCCCTGGGTTCAAACTCTAGCATACCCTGGAAAAAGTTCTTACTAGTTATGAAGAAGGATATTTTATGATAAAAGGGTCAATCCATCCAGAAGATACAACAGTTGTAAACATAAATGCACTGAACTGCAGAGTCTCAAAAAGATTTTTCTTTTGGGGGGTGCCAGGGATTGAATCCAAGGGCGCTTAACCACAGAGCCACATCCTCCGACCCTTTTTATGTTTTATTTAGAGACAGGGTCTCACTGAGTTGCTTAGGCCCTCACTAAATTGCTGAGGCTGGCTTTGAACTCACAATCCTCCTGCCTCAGCCTCCCAAGCCACTGAGATTACAGGTGTGCACCACCACAACCGGCAAGCCTCAGAATATTGCACTGGAAAAGGAAAAGACAGTTAAAGGGAGAAATAGACAATTAGATTATTCAACAGTAATTGTTGGAGACATCAATACCCTACTTTCTTTTTTTTTTTTTTGTCCTTTGGAAACAACTTTATTGACAGATACTGTACATAACCATATAATTCACTGCTGAATATAAAGTGTAGAGTTCTATGGGTTTTTAGTATATTCATAGGGTTGTGCCACCATCACCAAAATCCACTTTAAAATACTTTCCTCACCCCAGAAAGATGATGCCATCAGCACTTATTCCCTGTTTATTCCCTTCCGCCATCTCTCTC
>CM053407.1:111940902-112020082 GCA_028644305.1 Xerus rutilus | reverse complement strand
CCTTTTTCACCACATCCTCGCCAGCACTTATTGTTGCTGGTGTTTTGGATAGCTGCCATTCTGACTGGGGTGAGATGATATCTGAGTGTAGTTTTGATTTGCATTTCTCTAATAGCTAGAGATGATGAACATTTCTTCATATATATATTTATTGATTGTATATCTTCTTCTGAAAGGTTTCTATTCAGCTCCTTAGCCCGAGAGCCTTGCTGAGGATAATATACCCTACTTTCAATAACAGAACAACTAGAGGGGAGATCAGCAGGGAAACAGAAGACACAAAAACACTATAAAACAACTATTTCCAGCAGACATTTATAGGACATTCTGATCAACCACAGCAAAATTCTCTGTTAAGTGGTACATGAAACATTCTCTAATAGAGATCATTTATTCAAACATAAAACATGTCAATAAATTTAAAAGGATCAAAATCATACACAGCATGTTCTCTGACCACAATGAAATGAAATCAGAAATCAATAACAAATGGGCAATGGGAAATGTGGAAATTAAATAACGCATTCCTAAATAACCAAAGGGTAAAATAATAAGGTAAATTAGAAAGTACTTGGAATGAGCAAAACTGAAAATACAAGTTTTGAGTCATGACGTCATGGGGAATAGATAGCCATTTCTTTGCTGATGGCTTCTCAGACATATTGAGCTGCTTCGGCTTGATGGACACTCCCTTAGGTCTGGATAGGGTACTGGCTGCTGATTTGCCTCCTTCTCTGGCTTATTTTTACAACCATTTATAAATGCATGGTCCAAGAGATCATGGTTCTATTAGGAGAGTTTTGGAGTATGTCTTTTTTTTTGTACCGGGGATTGAACTCAGGGGTCACTCGACCGCTGAACCTTATCCCCAGCCCTATTTTGTGTTTTATTTAGAAATAGGGTCTCACTGAGTTGCTTAGCACCTCGCTGTTGCTGAGGCTGGCTTTGAACTCGCGATCCTCCTGCCTCAGCCTCCCCCAAGTGACTGGGATGACAGGCATGCGCCACCGCGCCCGGCTGGAGTACGTCTTTTTGATTCAGTGGCGCTGTTGTCCTCTCTGCCCTCTTTAGGCTTCTTGAGTCATCCATCAGACATCTGGCATTTCATGGAGCAACTAGATATGCACCAAGGAATTCTTTTCCAGGTGAACATCTTCCCATTTTTCAACAAGGGCTCAAACTCCTGACCAAGGCTATCCTTTCTACTGGCTTCTGTGGCAAAGTCAGGAGGCAATTAACAGCTCCCAGTGTAGTGTTGGGAACCTGGCAGTGACTCCAGATGGAGATGCCATCCCACCAGCATGACCAGTGCCAAAGATTTATTTTCCCTTTTGGTTTTTAATCAGATTGAAGCTCCAAACAGGAGTGGAGGTGGGGAGACCTATCTCTTTACGAATTTAAATCATGGACTTCTTTTTCTAAAATTAAGTACCCTTTCACAACTAGTCAAATATCCTCTTGATAAAGACAGTACTTAGAACGCCGTTGATGGGGGACTACTTGTACATAGCAAATGCTTTTTTTTTTTTTTTAAATTTTAGTGTTTCAGGCTAAGAGGCAGCTTGTTAGTGTCTATTTCAGCCTCTATTTTAAAATATTCACGTTTGTTTTAAGAAGCTGAGGAGGGACATCATGATGCATTGCTCTAGTGTAGAAGAAAACCCATCTGGCTTTTGGCATGCCCCCATTTTCCAGACAGATGGATAATGTGGTTGTCCAGACACAGCTGCCTCTACAATATTTCTTTCCAAGGATGTCTCAAAGATCAGAGGTACAAACAAAGATGGGTCATATTTTCTTGGTTGATAACCTCATCTAATTATAACTTTAGAACAGAGGTTCTGTGTGGTTAATCTCAATCAGCAGCCTCACCAGGGAATTTATTAGCATTGAAACTCTCAGGTCTCACCCCAATCTGGGTGAATCAGAAGCTAGGGAGAGGATGGGGGGAATGTGTCAATGTGTCTAAGACACAAAAGAACAAGTTAATGCAATTCATTCTCTTAATTATTTTCCCCAATACTGGGGACTGAACCCAGGGCCTGAATACATGCTCAGTGCTCTACCACTGAGCTACACCCCTGCCTTTTTTTATTCCTTATTTTGAGACAGAGTTTTGCTAAATTGCTGAGGCTGGCCTCAACCTTGAGATCCTCCTGCCTCAGCCTCCTGAGTAGCTGGGATGATAGGCGTGCACCACTGCATCTAAGTTTCTTTCAGTGCCTGTTGTGGATTAAGTACTGTTTTCAGGGGGTGCCCCTCCAAAGCTACCAGCGAGGAGGCAGGGAATATCAGTGTGCCAAGCTCCCACGACTGGCTGCAGCCTGAACAGGTTGGGGCAGACTATTGAGAGGCCTTAGCCTCTCCTGTCCAGAGAGAAAGGCAGGCCTGGCAGAGGACACTGTCCCCTTTGCCCGAGGAGCTGATAATCCTCTTAAGGGAACTCTTTTAATTTAAATGTTGGAAAGGAATTTTAAAGTCATACATTGTGGGGTGGGAATGTTGTTCAGTGGTAGAGGGCCCACCCAGCATGTCTGAGACACTGTGTTTGATCCCCAGCACCACAAAAAAAGAAAAAAAAAAGTCATTACTTTTCTTTTTAAAAGATGGATCTATTGATGTATAATTTGCATATCACCCAATTCACTTCCTTAAAGTATACACTTTGATGTATTTCAGTATATTCACAGAGTTCTGTGAAGATCACATGTCCCTTTAGAACATTTTTTGTGACCTCTAAAAGAACCCCACATACATTACAGGCAGTCCCCGTGTCCCCTTCTCACCCCCAGTCTTGAGCAGCTACTTTCTGTCTCTGGGGAGCTCCTATTCTGTATGCTCCATACAAATGGAATCAAGCTGGGCGCGGTGGTACAGGCCTATAATCCCAGCACTTTGGGAGGCTGAGACAGGAGAATCATGAGTTCAAAGCCAACCTCAGCAACGGCGAGGCGCTAAGCAACTCAGTGAGACCCCGTCTCCACATAAAACACAAAATAGGGCTGGGAGTGTGGTTCAGTGGTCGAGTGCCCCTGAGTTCAATCCCCAGTACCAAAAAAAGAAAGAAAGAAAGAAACGGAATCATACCGTAGGGGCCTTCTGTGGCCTGTTTGCTTCACTTGACACAATGTTTGCAAGTTGTATCCATGTCATTATGGCCTGAATCGGTGCCTCAGCTCTTTTTCTTGCCATATTAATATTCCATTGTATGAATATACCACATTTTGTTTATTCACTCACATCAGTTGGTAAACATTGTATCTGCTTTGAATTTTTTACTATTATCAATAAAAAAACTATGAACAGTTTTGTATAATTTCCGGGTGGAGTATATTTTTATTACTCTTGGGAAAAACTTCTAGGAATAGAATTGCTGGGGCATATGATAATCTTATGCTTCAATTTTTTTTTTTTTTTTTTTTTTGGTACTGGAGATAGAACTCAGGGGCACTCAACCACTGAGCCACATCCCCAGCCCTATTTTGTGTTTTATGTAGGTAGAGACAGGGTCTCACTGAGTTGCTTAGCGCCTCGCCGTTGCTGAGGCTGGCTTTGAACTCGCGATTCTCCTGTCTCAGCCTCCCTAAGTGCTGGGATTACAGGCTTGAGCCACCGCGCCCGGCTTGTTTCAATTTTTTTTTTGTTTTGTTTTTATTTTTCGTCCTGGAGATTGAACCCATGGGTGCTTAACCACTGAGCCACATCCCCAGACCTTTTTTTTTTTGTATGTTTTATTTTGAGTCAGGGTCTTGCTAGGTTACTTAGTGTCTTGCTAAATTGCTGAGGCTGAATTTGAACTTGCAATCCTCCTGCCTCAGCCTCCAGGACTGCTGGGATTATAGGCATGCACCACCGTGCCTGGCCTATGTTTCAACTTTTCAGGAACAGCCAAACAATTTTTCCATAGTGGCTGGACCATTTTACACTAGCCCTAGTAGTGTACAGGAGTTCCAATTTCTCCACATCCTTGCCAGTTCTAGTTATTGTCTGTCTTTTTGTTCTAATCAATCTAGTTAGTGGGTGTGAAGTGGTATCTCATTATAGTTTTTGATTATAGTTTTATGAAAAGATTGAGCATCTTTTCATGTGCTTATTGGCCATGGTTTATCTTTGGAGAAATGACTATTCAGATCTATTGCTCATTTAAAATTGGATTGCCCTTTTTTTTTAAAGAATTTTTTTCACAATACCTTTATGTATTTATTTTTATATGGTGCTAAGGATCAAACTCAGGGCCTCACACATGCTAGGCAAGTGCTCTACCACTGAGCCACAACCCAAGCCCTGGATTGTCTTTATCATTGAGTTTTATGAATTTTTTTATAGTATTTTGAATGCAAGTCTCATACTGGATATATGACTTGCAAATATTTCTCCATTCTGTGGGTTGTGTCCTATGCTCCTTTTTTTTTTTTTTTTTTTTTTTTTGGTACGGAGGGTTGAACCCAGAGTTTGTTACCCATGGAGCCACATCCCCAGCCCTTTTTATATTTTATTTAGAGACAGGGTCTCACTAAGTTTCTTAGGGTCTCGCCATTGCTGAGGCTGGCTTAGAACTTGTTATCCTTCTGCCTCAGCCTCCCAAGCCACTGGGATTAAGGCTGTGTGCCACTGGGCCCTGCTGCTTTTTTTTCTTTCTTTTTTCTTTTTCTTTTCTTTGTGTGTGTGTGTGTGTGTGTGTGTGTGTGTGTGTGTGTGTGTGATGCTGGGGCTTGAACCCGGGGCCTTGTACATGCAAGGCAAGCCCTCTACCAACTGAGCTATATCCCCAGCCCCTTACTGTTTTGATGGTCTCACATATAGCATAAAATTCTTAATATAGTACAGGTTACCTGTTTTTCCTTTTGTTACTTGTGCTTCCTAGGTCTTGTCTAAAAAAACCATCCTCTAACCCAAGGTCATGAAAATCTACTCATATGTTTTCTTTTAAGAGTTTTATAATTTGAACTCTCTTTTTTTTAATGTTTTTGAGACAGGGTGTTGTTATATTAGTCTGGTCTTGATCTCGTGGGCTCAGGTGATCCTCACACCTGAGTCTCCCGCGTAGCCGGGATTATAGATGCGCTACCACACCCGGTTTACTAACTCTTAAATTTAAAAATAACTTTTTGAACCTTTCAGGCTACTCAAAATACATGTCTATGCCAGATTTGGCTTATGGCCACAGACTGACCCAACTGTCAAGGTTTTTAGGTCATGGAATTTTCAGTGGTAAAAGTGGGAAAGTTCTAGGCAACCCAGGATGAGCTGGTCAGTCTACCATGGACCTCTATCATGGACCTCACTCTCCGGGTATAAACCTTCTCCTGCTTTCCGTGGATTAACCTAGACCCTGGATCCCTCCTCACCTGGATGAGTGTGGTTTGTTTTGATGGGGTTTAAAAGCATTTATTGAGGGCTCACAGTGCGGAGCTCTGGGGCTGAGTGTAAGGAGGGTACAACGGCAAATCAGAAGTGGGTTCCTGGTTCGAGGTTATTCTCACAGCTGAACAGTTAAACCAAAGCAGCTATGACTTGCCCTTCAACTATTCAATTCCATTATTTCTGCATCTGTGTTTATTAGAGCTGTGAGTAAAAGCAGGCTAAAAATGGGAGGAATAATGAGCACTTAGCAAATGTTTGACGGAAAATTGTAAATATAGGAACTCTTTACTTTCTTACGTTGGGGTCAAAATTATAATTAAAAAAAAAATGGGCTGGGGATATAGCTCAGTTGGTAGAGCTCTTGCCTTGCATGACAAAGCCCTGGGGTCAATCCCCAGCACCATAAAAAAAAAATTTATAGTACAAGAAGGGAGTGATCTTATATCGAAGATCTTACAAAATCACAGTAAAAGATGTTGTGTGTAGCCAGATGTGGTGGCACATGCCTGTAATCTGAGTGGCTTGGGAAGCTGAGGCTGGAGGGTCACAAGTTCAAGGCCAGCCTCAGCAATTTAGCAAGGCCTTAAGCAACAACTCAGCAAGACCCTGTCTCAACATAAAAAATAAAATAAAAAAAGGGCTGAGGATGTGGCTTAGTGGTTAAGTGCCCCTGGGTTCAATCTCTGGTACAAAAAAAAAAAAAAGATGATGTGTGTAAATTCTTTCAGAAATACCTACTTGCATAAATGATAATTTGCTTAGTTGGGGATTTGCAGAGGTTATCTCACGGAGGTGTCTTTTTAAAAGGTGAAGGACAGGGGCTGGGATTGTAGCTCAGCGGTAGAGCGCTTGCCTCGCATGCGTCAGGCCCTGGGTTTGATCCTCAGCACCACATACAAAGCAATAAAATAAAGACATTGTGTCCATCTACAGCTAAAAAAAAAAATAAAAGGTGAAGGAGAATGAAATGGTGCACAGATGTAGTTACTATACCTGGGAATGTGACCTCACATTGCAAGGGTCAGTTTTTGTAAGTCAAGTTTTGTAAAGATCACTTTAGGACTGGGGTATAGCTCGTGACAGGGTACCTGCCTAGCACACGCAAGGCCTTGGGTTCCATCCCCAGCACTGCCAAAACATAAAAATAGAAAAAAATAAAATAAAAAGATCACTTTAAGAAGCACCCAAGCGCCGTGGTGCTTGCCAGTAATCCCAGCGGCTCAGGAGGCTGATGCAGGAGGATCAAGAGTTCAAAGCCAGCCTCAGCAACGGCGAGGTGCTGAGCAACTCAGTGAGACCCTGTCTCTACATAAAACACAAAATAGGGCTGGGGAGGTGGCTCAGTGGTCCAGTGCCCCTGAGTTCCATCCCTGGTGCCACTCTCTCCAAAAAAGTGATACAGTAAGTGGTTAAGTTGTGGCGATGAGAAATAAAAACAGGTGAAAAAAAGCAATGGTCTTCATGTTATCTAGAATGCCTGCTCATGGGTTAGACGAACATTTTCAGTAGCATTTTTTAATTATGGCAAAATATGTATGATGTGAAATTACTCCTTAACCATTTTGTTTATTTTAGCGAAGAAAATATACCATCATATTTGCCATCTCTGGGCTAGAGATGTAGCTCAGTGGTAGAGCACCTGCCTGAAATGCATGAGACCCTGGATTTGATCACAAATACACATAAATTAACAGCTTTTTTTTTTTTTTTTTTTGATACCAGGAATTGAACCCAGGGGTGCTTAACCACTGAGCCGCATCCCTAGCCCTTTTAAAAAACTATTTTATTCAGAGACTTCACTTAGGGCCTCACTAAATTACTGAGGCTGGCTTTGAACTCGCAATCCTCCTGCCTCAGCCTCCCAAGCTGCTGGGATTACATGTGTGGGCAACCACGCCCGGCTACAAATTAACTTCTTAACCATTTGTGCCAGTGAACAGTGCAGTGGTGCTAGCTGTAAGCACTTGGTTGTGCAAGGGATTGCTAGGACTTTTTTGTTCTGCAAAACTGATATCCTACATGCACACCACCCCTTATATCCCCTTCCTTCAACTCACAGTAACTACCATTCTTTCTGATTTTGAGTTGGACTACTTTTGATACTTCATATAAGAGGAATCATACAATATTTATCTTTTGGTGACTGGCTTATTTCCTTTTTTATTGGAATATTATAATGATACATAGTATTTGGGTTCCTTTTGATTCGTTTGCAGTCCCACTAACAATCTATAAGTGTACCTTATACATCTGGGTCGATTCCAAAATTTGGCTATTGTGAATTGTGCTGCTATAAACATTGGAGTGGCTGTATTGCTAGAGCATGCTGATTTGAGTTCTTTTGGATAAATACTGAAGAGTGGGATCACTGGGTCATAAGATAGTTCCAGTCCTAGTCTTTTGAGGAAGCTCCATACTGCTTTCCAAGATGGTTGTACACATTAGCAGTCCCACCAACAATGTATAAGTGTGCCCTTCCCCCACATCCTTGTGCCTGGCTTATTTCACTTAGCATGATGTCCTGAAGACAGATACATCTGTAGCATCTGACAAGATTCCCTTCTTTTATATGGCCAAATAATATGCCACTGTAAGTGTATACCATGGTTTCTTTTTTGGGCCCTAGGGATTGAACTCAGGGATCCTCAACCACTGAGTCACCTCCCCAGCCCTATTTTGTGTTTTATGTAGAGACAGGGTCTCACTGAGTTGCTTAGCGCCTCGCCATTGTTGAGGCTGGCTTTGAACTCGTGATCCTCCTGTCTCAGCCTCCCAAAGTGCAGGGATTACAGGTGTGTGCCACTGCGCCCGGCTTATACCATGGTTTCTGTATCCAGTCATTTTCAGGGGACATTCTGGTTGTTTCTAGCTCTTGGCAATAAACACTGGTGTGTGAATATCATTTTATGACTCTGTGTTCAATTCTTTTGGATACAGACTAAGCAATGGGATTGCTGGGTCATATGTTAACTCTTTTTAATTTTTGGAGAGAAACCTTGATACTATCTTCTGTAACAACTGCACATATTATATGTCCTTTAACCAGTTTTTAAGTGTACAATTCTGTGGCATGAAGAACATTCACAGTGTTGTCTAACCAGCAATGCTATGCATTTCTGTAAACAGAAATGCTGTGCCCTTTAAGTACCTCCTCAATCCTCTCCCCACAGCCCTTAGTGGCTACTGTTCTGCTTTCTGTCTTTACCAATTTGCCAATTCTAGGTACTGCACATGAGTAAAATTATAAAATATTTGTCCTTTTGTGTCTGGCTTTTCTTCACTTAGCACAATGTTTCCCAGGCACCTCCACATGGTAGCATCTATCAAAACTTCCTTCTTTTGTCTGTTTTTATTTGTTCTAATTAGTTATACATGACTGTAGAATGCATTTTGACATATCATACATGAATGGAGTGTAACTCCTCCTTTCTCTGGTTATACATGATGTAGAATTATACCAGTAGTGTGATCACGTACGCAAATATGGTACGTGATCCAACCCCATACTCCCTTCACTCCCCTCTGTCTAATCCAAAGTACCTCTATTCTTCCCTAGCCCCCCACCTGATTGTGAATTAGCATCCACATATCAGAGAAAACATTAGGCCTTTGGTTCTTTGGGACTGGCTTATTTTGCTTAGCATAATATTTTCCAGCTCCATCCATTAACCAGCAAATGCCATAATTTCTTTCTTCTTTAGGGCTGAGTAATATTTCATTGTGTATATATACCACATTTTCTTTATCCACTCATATGTTGAAGGTTGGTTCCATAGCTTAGCTATTGTGAATTGAGCTGCTATAAACATTAATGTGGCTGCGTCCCTGTAGTATACTGATTTTAAGTCCTTTGGGTATAAACAGAGGAGTGGGATAACTGGGTCAAATGGTGGTTCCATTTCAAGTTTTCTAGGGAATCTCCATACCGCTTTTCCATAGTGGTTGCACCAATTTGCAGTCTCACCAGCAATGTATGAGTGTACCTCCCCCCCCCCACATCCTCACCAACATTTATTGTTGCTTGTATTCTTGATGATTGCCATTCTGACGGAATGAGATGGAATCGCACTAGTTTAATTTGCATTTCTCTAATTGCTAGAGATGTGGAAAAGTTTTCATATATTTGTTGATTGATTGTATTTCTTCTGTGAAGTGTTTGTTCAGATCCTTAGCCCATTTGTTGATTGAGTTATTTAAAACTTCATTCTTTTATACAGCTGAATAATATTCTTTTGTATGTATAAAGCACATTTTGTTTATCCACGCATCTGTTGGTGGACACCTGAGTTGTTTCCACCTTTGGATATTGTGAATAATGTTTCTAAAAACATTGGTGGGCAAGTATCTCCTTGAGTGTTTGCTTTTAATTCTTTGAGGAATGTAGATAGTTGTGAAATGGCTGAGTTATATAGTAACTCAGAGACATTTGAATCCATGATACTCAGCACTTAGGAGATGGAGGCAGGAGGATCATTTGAGCCTGCATGTTCAAGAACAGGTCAGGCAGCAGAGCAAGACCTCACATCAAAAAAGAAAATGGTAGCCAGGTGTGGTGGCGCATGCCTTGTAATCCCAGCAGCTTGGGAGGCTGAGGCAGGAGGATCGCGAGTTCAAAGCCAGTCTCAGCAAAAGCAAGGCGCTAAGCAACTCAGTGAGACCCTGTCTCTACATAAAACACAAAATACGGCTGGGGATGTGGCTCAGTGATTGAGTATCCCTGGTTCAATCCCCAGTACCAAAAAAAAAAGAAAGAAAGAGAAAAAGAAAAAGAAAAGACAAAGGCAAATGAAAAAAGAAAAAAGTACCAGATCGCCCACCTTTCCCAGCTATGCAAGAATGACTATTGACATCTGTCTGAGTTGGATGCCTTTGTGTTAGCATCTACCTCCTGAACCAGTCACCTTGGCAGGGAGTCATGGGAGAGCAGATGCAGTAGGCAGCGAGGGTGGAGCAGATTCCTTTAGAAACCAGTAGGAGTGGGGCAAGCTGTGATTGACATGAGCATGAGGTCAGAAGTAGCCATGATAAGTTGATACAAAGTGTCACTGCAATCGGCACATAGATGTTTCTCAATATTTGTTGGATGAATAATGGGTGTTGTAGTACCACTTTATAATTGGTTTCCTCAACATTCAATTTATTTCAAGCTATCCCATGTTCTGTCAATGCCCATGTCTCCTACTACATCCACAAAGGATGATCTCTTTTGAGAGTCTCAGAAAGCCTACCACTTATGGGTGCGGTTTCTGGAGACAGATTGGGCTTTAACTTCAGATCAGCTCTTATGAGTAGCTTTGAATGCATCATCCCCTTGCTGTAAGAATTGTGAATTCCTCTACAACTGGAGTCCTGCTCCATAGGACCGTTGCAAAGATCAGTGGGGACAACGTAGGTGGAGCACATTCCTGAGTGTCTGCTACACACCCCACTCTGGATTTTCCAGGTATTGTTTTGTTTTGCTTGCTTTTGTTTTTGTGTTTTGGACTCAGTGAAATTGTGCCGTGCACTTGATGGGAAGGTGTTTCCAGTTCTTGGATTGGTTTCCTTTGACATCCACCCATCCCCTCCCCCAACTTGTCAACCCTAAACAAAAAAAAGAAATGTTTCCCTCTTTCTTTGCTGCTATGGAGCCTCCGTCGCATCATCTCCATCCTTCCCGCCAGCCGCTACCATGGGTCATTTAGTCCTTACGTGTTGTGTAATTTCTCTTCTCTTCATGTATTCACACTAGACCAGAGGTTTTCACTCCGGGCTGCTGGGGATATTTTTAAAAAATACCCAGGCTCTGGCCCCATCTCCAGACAGTTGGGTCCATCTGGTTTGGGATGGAACCTGGAGATTTTGATGTGTAACCTGAATTGGGAACCATTCATTCAACATGTATTTATTGTGCACCTTCTGTATGCCAGGCACTGTTCTAGGTACTTGGGATACATCAGCGAAAGATCATGGGGCTTAAGTTATAAAGGGAGGCAGGAATTCTAGAGAGAAGAGGGCAGGCGGGAGGGGAACACTGAATTCAACAAGAAGAACCTTGAAGAAGGGACTCTGCCTTATTTGTTCTCCATTCCCCTGAGCCAGGGCTGTAGAAATCACCCTGGAAGCTCCTCGAATGAAAGAACGCCTTTACCTTTGCCCTCCTATTTAACATACATTTTTCCCCCTAGGTTCATTTCACTAGACCTTCAGCTCCACGCCGACAAAGATCTATCCAATTTGTTCCATCATACACCAAGCGCCCATTGCAATGCCCGGCACACAGCAGGTGCTCAGTAAACGATGCTTTAATGAGTAGATACATTTAAAAATAAAATCCTACCCTTATTTATGATAGCAACCTGGGCTTCAAGAAGACTATCGTGATCGCATCAACGCACCCCTGCAGATAAACGTCTGGAGATGCGCCTCGTCCGGCGGCGCCGGGTGCGCAGTGGTCCAGCTGGGGCCCAGCGGGCGCGCTCTCCCCGCCCCCTCGCGCCCCGCCCGCGCCGCTGACCCCGCCCTCCGCCCGCTCCTCTCCGCCCACTCTCGCCGCGGTCCCGGTGGCGGCGGCGGCGGCTTTGTCTCGTGGGCTGGTCCCCGGCGGCTCCCTCCCCCGAGCAGCTGCCGCCCGAGGGGGGAAGCATCCCGGCGCTCGCCCTCCGCCACGACCATGTAAGGGCCATGAGCAGGGCTGGTCCTGGCGCAGCGCGGACATGGAGGAGGACTTATTCCAGCTCAGGCAGCTGCCGTGAGTACCGGGGGGCCGGGGGACCAGGGGGCGGCGCGCGGGCTTGCTTTTCCCCAAGCGAAAACCTGCAGCGGGGACATCTCTGCGTGGCATCTTGGATTTCCAGGGACCTGATTTGGAGGCAGGAATCAGGCCTGGAAGAGACAAGCCATTTTCCTGCCCCAGCCTCCCGGCTGCTGTATCCCTGACTCAGTCCGCTGCATCCGCGCCGTCAGGATCTACCCACCGCCCTGGGGTTTCTGTTTTCTCCTTTAATTGCTCTGGATCCTAAAGGATCCGAGGTCGATGCTTTAAGCGAGTGTGAGCTGCTTTTTGGAAATGTGGGCTGCACTGATGAGTCCGTGCAATGACATGGGTCCTTCTCAGCCCTCCTAGGCTGGGAGATGCCTAATATTTCTGCAAGGTCTTTGGGAAAGGAATGATAGGATGTTGGAAAAAAAAAAAAAAAAAAGCCAGGATTTCTTCCTAGAGGAGAGACTGGGGCAAAAGTCCTGTTGTTTATGAAGTGTGTCAATGAAAACGGCTTTGCACCGTCGCAGAAGCCTCTTGCCTCCTTCTGAATGAAAGATTTTTGTGACAGCTGGCTAGAGTGAGACTCACCGTTGCAAACATCGGGCATACATTCTTCTGAGGATGGGAATTTTTCAGGGATACCAAATGTGCTCCAGGCATCTTGGGGGATGTCAACCAAGCAACGGAAAGGGCGGGGGGCCTTGTAGAGGGGCTTACAGATTTTTCCTACCACAAACAGATGGTGATGCCTTATAAGCAAATTCCAGGAGCAGGAGAAGGGTCATTAAAAAGAACACTTCTGAGGATGTGTCTTGATTTTTAGAATCACTGGCCGTTTGGATGGGAAAAGCTTGGAAAGGTTACATGGTCGTTAGCATGCATGTATTTTCTTTAAAAAATGGTGTGTATTTTCCTCTAAAGCTACCCAGGAATTCTCCCAAGTGACTTTTAGTGTGACTGTTAACAGCTCTCTGAGGCTCTGAGTACTGAAAGGGATTGTAACGTTTACCTCTCAATCAACGTAAAATTAATTTTCATTTAAAATTTTGATTAACTTCAATTTTAAGCTTTTCTTAATTGGTCCACAAATATCATGACTTATGAATATAGCATTGTTTCATAAATGCTAAAGGATGTCAGTTATAAGATCCAGAGGTCTATATGTGACTATATAAAAATGTAAATATCTGAGTGCAGATCTCTCAAGGAAAACATGCCACTTTCATTGGAAATAAACAGCATGTTCAAAAACCAAGTTGTTATCCTAAAGTAAAAGATGATTCAAAAAATGGAAAAATCATGGTGTTTGGAATAAGAATATATATTGGAACTCCAATTTTGATGGGCTAAATTTTTAAACAATGTCAGAACATGTGAACATTGCAGAAGATGTATGTATATTTAACCTACTAAATATATAGATATTAACCATAACAAATCTATGCTTAATTTAAAAGGAGTAAAAATAGGTGCTGGGGGTGTAGCTCAGTGGAGAACACTTGTCTGGTAGGCATAAGGCCCTGCATTTGATCCCCAGCAATACATGTACACACGCACACACAAAAAGTAAAAATAGGAAGAGGATTTTTACTTATTTAATATAAGAAATTAATTTGGCTTTAAATATGCATATATTATATAACATATATAGTAAAGTTCAAAGGGAAACATTAGAATGAAAAGTGATTCTCCCTCTTCCCAAACCCCCATTCTGTTCCCCAGAGTTGTCTCTTGATTATGCTTTCTGATGTTTTTTTTTTTTTTTTAAATATTTATTTATTTTTTTAGTTGTAGGTGGACAGAATATCTTTATTTTATTTTTATGTGGTGCTGAGGATCGAACCCAGTGCCTCACGCATGCTAGGCGAGCACGCTACCACTGCGCCATAACCCCAGCCCCGCTTTCTGATGTTTGATAGGCATAAATAGACATAATATCTATTAGAGAGGTCTAATTGTGTACCATGAGGGAACATTGGCTCTGAGAAGACAGACTTGGGTTCAACTCCTGAGCCTCCCACTTCCCATCTGGGTCACTATAACCGAGTGGGTTAGCCTGTCTGAGACTCAGTTTCTCTAGCTATAAAATGGATGTCTTGGGGCTGGGTGTGTAGCTCAGTGATGGAGTTCATGTTTAGCATGCACAAGGCCTCGGGTTCAATCCCCAGCACCAAAAAAAGAAAAAAAATCAATATCATAATAATTCTTGATTCATAGGATTATTTTAAAAATCAAATGAAATAAAGTGCTCTCAATGCTTGGCTGATACAAAGCACCCAACACCTATCAGCTATTGCCATTATTATATCTGAAAAATCATTTATAAAAATAAAATATGTGAGCCGGGAGCAGTGGTGCAAGCCTGTAATCCCAGCACTTTGGGAGGCTGAGACAGGAGAATCATGAGTTCAAAGCCAGCCTCAGCAATGGCGAGGCGCTAAGCAACTCAGTGAGACCCTGTCTCTACATAAAACACAAAGTAGGGCTGGGGATGTGGCTCAGTGGTCAAGTACCGCTTAGTTCAATCGCCAGTACCAAAAATAAAAAATAAAAATAAAAATAAATATGTGGGTTCATTATTGCTGGACTCCCTGAATTGTCATTTGAAAACCCCAAATTGCATTTGAATGAAGTCAAAATTAGCCCTGAAATGTGTTGACCTCAATTTATATATATATAAAAAGAGTAAGATAAAAGAAACAGCTGTGCGAATCTGAGTGGGTTACAAATCACGACTTAGATGTTTTTAAACCACACCCTACATATATTATGCACAGATTGCAGGCAACAGATTTCCCGAGAGCAATATGGTTTAAAAAAAAATTCAGAGTGCCTCAGAGAGGGTTGGCAACAGTGGACTTTGGAACAGGCTCAGTCCTGTGGGAGGCCAAGTGTTAATAGATTATAAGCCACTAAGTAGTTTATGGGGTTATGGGAAGGGGAAAAGGGATAAGGTGCCTAAGAAAACAGTTCTTTCTTGCATTTGGAGGCACCTTTACAAAGCTCTGGAGTGGTTCATTTGAGACTGCAAATAACCCTTGTCTCCCAAATGCTATTCACACCGGGACAGGATCATGTACAGAAGATTCAGGCAGCTGAGGTTTTTTTGTTTGTTTATTTGTTTTGTTTTATATCCACTTCTGTCCTTGTGCAAGTTAGACTTTTTTAGGTCCCTCTTTTCTAGAATGATTTCTTGAAAGCAAATTTTTCAGACCACATTGATGCATGGATGGGTGGATAGTTGGATGGATGGATGGATGGATCCATTCATTCGTTCTGTGGTTTGCTCGGGTACTATCCTCGGTACAAAGGATTCTACAGCTAAATAAGACAGAATAGGCTGAGTGCAGTGGCGCATGCCTGTAATCCCAGAAGCTGGGGAGGCTGAGGCAGGAGGATTGCGAGTTCAAAGCCAGCCTCAGCAAAAGCGAAGCGCTAAGCAACTCAGTGAGACTCTGTCTCTAAATAAAACACAAAATAGGGCTGGGGATGTTGCTCAGGGGTCGAGTGCCCCTAGGTTCTATCTGCAGAACCAAAAAAAAAACACAGAATGGTCCTTGCCCTTAAGGATATCACAGTCTAGAGCTGCACTGTCTGATGTGGTAGCCACTAGCTGTATGTGGCTATTTTAAGTTTAAGCCTAAATTAGTTTCAATTATGTAATTCATACGTGAAATAATTTAATAGCATAATATGCTATGTAAATATGTAAAAAAATAAAAATCAGTTCCTCGGTCATTTCACACGGTTTTTTGTTTTGTTGCTTTTGTTATCAGAGATCAAACCCAGGTGCCTTCAAACACTGAGCCACATCCTTAGCCCTTTTTAATATTTTATTTAGAGACAGGGTCTTGCTAAGTTGCTTAAGGCCTCACTAAATTGCTGAGGCTGGCTTTGAACTCGGGATCCTTCTGCCTTGGCCTCCCAAGCCGCTGGGATGATAGGCATACAACACTGCACCTGGCAGTCATTTCACATGCTTACTAGCTGCAAGTGACTAGTAGCTACCAAAAGCATAAGTCTAGAGCATTTCTATAGTTGCAATAATTTCCTAAGTTCTGTTGAACAGCACTGCTCTGGTGAGCGAACTGGACACTGAACATATTGTTACACAAATAGTTGGAAGAATTGTCTTAACTCTCACTGTGCAGTGTAAGGAGGCTTGTTCTAGATGGGGAAAGGGAGGATCAGGGGAAGGCCTTGTTGAAGAAGTGGCATTTGAGTTGAGCCCCCAGAGCTATGTAGGACTCATCCAGGAAATGAGACGGGATGATCTGGGCTCGGTGGTGTCCATGCCCATAATCCCAGTGACTTGGGAGGCTGAGGCAGGAGGATCACAAGTTCAAGGCCTCCCTGGGCAACTTAGTGAGACCCTGTCTCAAAATAAAAAAATAAGAGAGCTGGGGATGTGGCTCAGTGGTAAAGTGCCCCTGGGTTCAATCTTCAGTACCAAAAAAAAAAAAAAGTATGCATATTTCAGGTGGAGGGGAAAATATGGGTGAAAGCCCTAAAGAGGAAGAGAGCTTGGTGTGTCTCAGGATCGGCCAGTGGCTCCTGATAAAGGAGTGGCTCAAGGGAAGACTGCAGGGGACGCAGGGACCAGGCCGTACAGGACCCTGCAGTCCATGCCAAGGAGTTAGGACTTCATCCTCTCTCTCTTGTCTTATAAATCCTCTTTCGAGATCGAGCTGAAATTTCATGTTTCAATGAACCTTCCCTTGACTTCTGCTGGGCTTAACCAGTGACAGGGGTAAAACAGGGGATCGGGTTAGAACCCACTCGTCCACTGCCTCTGGGTGGCTTTAGTGAGTGACTTCCTCTCCCCAAGGCTGGTGTGCGTCTGTGAAGTCAGGAGCTTGAGCACATTTGCCTGCACCTTGTCTTCCTGTTTCCAGGCACAGGGAGGTCATTCCTGGGAGGCTGTCAGCACAGGGCCTGGCTCAAGGTCAGGGATCAGGGAAGGGTGCTGCTTTACTGGTCTGGTTTCAGTCTCGGTGTGTCCCCTGATGGTCAGCTTGGTTAGGTAGCCGAGCCCCTGATGCTCTAGACTCCTTTGCAGAACACTGAGAAAATGTTGGATGTGATGTGAAGGTGCATGTTTGAACTTCAACTTTTTTTTTAATTAGTTGTCGATGGACCTTTATTTTATTTATTTATATGCGGTGCTGAGAATTGAACCCAGTGCCTCACACATGCTAGGCAAGTGCTGTACCACCGAGCCACCACCCCAGCCCCTGAACTTGAACTCTTGATCTCTCTTCCTTTCTCGTCTTTCAGCTTCTCCCGCTGTACCTGATGGTCACGCCATCCTTCCCATGTGGTCCACTTAGACCCCTCTCTCCCTCTCACACTTCACCATCAGTCTCAGGACCTCCTGTTGGTCCTGTCTGCCAGCATCATCTGGTACCTCAAGCCTTCTCTCTACCTCTACTGTGATCTCCTGGTTCAAGTCCCCATCCTCTCTCATCAGGATTGGTTGCAGTGGTCTCCCCGTTACTGCCCTGGCCCCCCTACAGCCGACTGTCAACACAGTGTCTGGAGGATCAGAGCCCTCCCTGTTCCAAACTCTGCCCTGGCTCCTATCTTCCCTCATCCCTCTCCCGCTCCCTCCCACGAGGATGCTTGGCCACCTCCTTGCTGTTCCTCAAAAAGGCCAGGTAGGCTCCTGCCTCCCCCGCCTGGAGAGCTTTTCTCCCAGGTATCTGCTTATCCTTCATCAAGTCCCAAATGCCACCTTCTCACAGAAGCCTGTTGACCCTCTCTCACACACGTCAGGAGAGCTACTATAAAAACCAAAACAGATCAACCCCAAACCAGGAAATAATGGGGGGTGGAAAGGATGTGGAAAAATGCAATTCTTGTTCACTCTTGGTGGGCATAGAAAATACTCAGTGTGGCTGCTACGGAAAACTGTATGAAGGCTCCTCAAAAAATTAAAAATAAGCTGGGTGTGGTGGCACACACCATCATCCCAGCTACTCGGGAGGCAGAGGCAGGAGGATTGCAAGTGTGAGGCCAGCCTCGGCAACTTAGCAAGACCCTGTCTCAAAATTTAAAACATAAAAAGAGTGAGGGAGGCTGGGATTGTGGCTCAGCGGTAGAGCGCTTGCCTCGCATGTGTGAGGCCCTGGGTTCGATCCTCAGCACCACATACAAAGCAATAAAATAAAGACATTGTGTCCATCTACAACTAAAAAAATATTTAAAAAAAAAAAAAAGAGTGAGGGACGTGGCTTAAGGGTAAAAGGCCTCCGGGTTTCATCCCAAGTACTGGAAAAAAATTAAAAATAAAATTCCACATGATCCAACAACACCATTTTTGGGTAGACAGTCAGCCCTCTATATCTGTGGGTTCCATATTCCTGGGTTCAACCAACCACGGACCAAAAACAATTGAAATAAAATTGCGTCTGTGCTGAACACGTAAAGACTCTTTTTCTTGTTATTATTCCATAGAACACAGCAGAGCAACATTTACCTGGCATTTACTTTGTCTTAGGCATTGTAAGTAGCCCAGAGATGACTTTAAGTATGTGAGGGGAGATCATGTAGATTCTATGCAAATGCGACCCCATTTCACACGAAGGAATTGAGCATCCATGGATTTTGGTGTCCATGGAGAGTCCTGGACCCAGCGCCCTGCAGATAATGAGAGACACCTATATGCCTAAAGAACCGAAAAACTACAATAGCAATCATGGCTCTACTAAGCCTATTCTTCTATATGCGACTCATTTGGGGTAGTAAGAGCCATTTGTATACCCGCATTCATAGCAGCATTATTTACAGTAGCCAAAACATGGAGCCAGCTTCCGTCCATCTACAGATAAATAGATGTGCAGAGAATGGCATATCCACGTCGTGGAATATTATTCAGCCTTTAAAAGGAGGGAAATTCTGACACACACTGCAGCTTGGACAAAGCTTGAATACATTGCGCTAAGTGAAATAAGCCAGTCGCAAAAGGACAAATACTGTATGAGGTATCGAGACTCATTCCTAGATACAGAAAATAAAGGTTGACTTCCAGGGATTGGCTGGGGGAGAGAGGATGGGGAGTTAGTATTGAGTAAGTATGGAATTTAGGTTTTGTGAGATGAAAAGGGTTCTGGAGATGGATAATGGTGGTAGTTGTGTAATAGTGTGAATATACTTAACACCACAGAACTGCATGCTCAAGAATGGTTAAGATGGGGGCTGGGGTGGTGGCTCAGTGATAGAGTGTTGCCTAGCATGTGTGAAGCACTGGGTTCGATTCTCAGCCACCACATATAAATAAATAAAGTCCATTGACAACTAAAAAAATATTAAAAAAAAAAAAAGAAGAAGAATGGTTAAGATGGCCGGGCGCAGTGGTGCACGCCTATCATCTCAGCAGCTTGGGAGGCTGAGGCAGGAGGATCACAAGTTCAAAGCCAGCCTCAGCAATTTAGCAAGACCCTAAGCAACTCAGTGAGACCCTGTCTCTAAATAAAATATAAAATAGGGCTGGGGATGTGGCTCAGTGGTTGAGTCCCCTTGGGTTCAATCCCCAGTGTCCTTCCTCACCAGAGCGAAAGCTTCCTGAGGATGGCAATCTGTGCATCCCAAGAGTGTGGGATGCTGCTGTAGATTCCGCCTAACACTGGATCACGGGATTCCTACCAGTCTGTGTAGGCCCAAGGACTGGAAAGTTCTCTGCATGCAAAACCAGGACAGTGCATCCGTCAGCTCAGCAATTTCCCCTGACAGTTCGGACCACCATTACTGAAGAGCTCATTCGCTGCCCCAGGAAGATCATTGTCTTATCTTTTCCTTTGATCTTCGTTTCTCCATCTCCTTTGACTAAATCGGGGAGGTTGGGAGAATGGTAGTTTGACTTACTGATTACATGACTATTAACATTTTTTGATTGACAAAATCATATATATTTATGATGCACAACATATTGTGCCTCTGGCAACCAATGTTCTCCTTCTGCGAGTTCAATTCCTTTAGATTTTGTCTTTGAGCAAGAGCATGCTGAATTTGTCTTTCTGTGTTTGGCTTATTTCATTTAAACACAAAGTCCTCCAGGTTCATCCCTATTGCAGCAAATGATAAGATTGGCTTCTTTTTTATGACTGTATAATATTTCATTGCATACAGATACCACAGTTTCTTTATCTATTCAACCACTAGTGGACACATGAGTTGATTCCATGTTTTTGCTATTGTGACTAATACGTCATTGATTACATGATTATTGATTTTGAAATTGCCCCAAGGAAATTCTTGGGGCCCAGGTGAACCTGGGAAAGGACTGTGTTTGAGTTCTAGAGGAGTTAGACACAGGTTCTGTTTCCTCTAACTGAGGAAACCTCTGCACAGAGACACAGGACCAGGGTAGGTGGCAAAGGTATCCAGGAGACTTCCTGTTGGCTGCCATTCCCCTGAGACTCACCCTTTCCACACAGTCACATTTCATGCTGGCCAGCTTCACTCCAAGGTATGTGGGTCTGGAGGCCAGAGAAAGTAAGAGGCCCTGTTTGAGGGGCCTTAGGTCTTAGGGAGGGGTGTTCAGGGCCCGCTGACCTTGACAGTGCCTTTCTAGCTAGCACCAGCCATGAGGTCTTCTCGGGGCTGTGGACAGGAATTGTGGAGATCAGGGCTGAGGACGGGGCCCGGTGGAAGAGCGCTGTCTAGCATACCAAGGCCCTGGCCTCCGCCCAGGGCAGGCAGGAGAGGTGCAGATTTGCATGTAAGTCATTGCCCCTGAACTTGGGCAATCCAGTCAGCTTCCCTGGGTCACCTCTAAGGGCATTTCCAGCTCTAAAAGATGGAGCTTGTAAACCCTCTCCACAGGCATGCCTGGTTCCATTTGAGATTGTGGTGACCCGTCTGGTGTTGACATTCACAATGTCTTTGTCACTCTTTAGCCAGTGTTTCTCAACCTCATGCTGTGGACATTGGACACCAGGCAACGCTACGTTGTGGGGGGTCTGTGGAGTATTTAGCAGTATCCGTAGCCTCCAGAGCTCACAACCACACCCCACCTTCCTGGTCCAGTTGTGACAGTCAAAACTGTCTTCAGACATTGCCAGGTCCCCTGGGGGGCTACACTGGCCCACTGGGGAAGCACTGCTCTCCAGTGTTCTAGTTTAGACAATGAATTATTCAGCCTCCATCTCCAGAGAATCTTCAGGGCTGCCTTTAAGCCCTTCTTCTCTAAGGTCAGTCCTGCTGGGTCCCTGGGACCTGTTTCCGTGGCAATGTGTGCATCTTTGTACCTTTAGTAAAAGACTAAGTTCCATGAGGGCAGGAAGTCAGTTACTTTTCTTCTCCAGGCCTCAGTTTCATCATCTGTAAGGTGGAGTAGCCATGGGACCCTCCCCCCTTTATTAGGGCACAAATTTTCCTGGAATGGACACTCATAGCATGCACAGCAGAGCTACCGGCACATGGCCAGGGCTTTGCAAATGTTAACTATTATTTGTTTGAGATCGTTACCTTTCGTCCAGCTAGTGGGCTATTATCTGGATAATAAGGCCGTTGCTTTTGAGGTTGATGCCAGAGGTAGGAAAATACAAATAAACAAAATCCACAGAGAACGAAAATTACCATTAATCATAGACTTCTGGGTACACAGGAATGGAAGGGATCTCAAAGGATGTGACATCCGACCTCTCATAGTCCATCTCTTTTAGTTTGGGGCAGGAGGACAACAAGCGGTGACTTTCCAAAGTGCTGTGGCCACTGACACCACCTTATTAAAATTCAGATTCCTGAGCGCCTTTCTGCAGAGATGTAAAAACACCAAGCCTGGAGCATGGCCCAGGAAGCCACCTTTTCGTTTGTCCCCTGGGGGTGTCCTTGGCTTTAGAGGAGCCCTGGCTGATTGGTTAAGATCACAGGTGTTGGAGCTATTGGGGCCAGGTCCTAGGACACTAGATATTTTCTAGGGGACCCAGACCTATTAGCGTAACCTCTGTGAGCTTCTGGTTATTTGTCTGTAAACAAAAGATATTAATAGCACCTCTCTCGGGGGCTCTGAAGGTATTATAGAAGATGGCTCGCAGCCCTCAGGCTCAGACTCCGCGGGCTGAAGTGATGCATACGTATTAAACTTGATGACTTCTGATCTGATCACATGGACACCCATCTCTACTAGGATGCCTCTCAAGAGGGGGAGTCCCCTGCCTCCTAAAGTCACCTTTTTTCATCTCTAGATCTTTGGGCCTGAGAGGGCTCCATCCTGTATTGAGTTGAAATCTGCTTCCTTCTTTCGAATACTCACAAGTTTAAACTCTGTTCTTAGGATCCACATTGAGTAAGGACCTCCTTTCACGTTCCAGAACCTCAGATAATGAAGACAGGTCCACTGCCTGAGAAGACTCTCCCTAAATCATGCAGATCAGCGCCCCAGGACTTGTAGGGAAGGAGACTCAGCAAGGCACATGTGAGTGACCTTGGCAGGGTCTTGCTCCAAGCACAGGGCATCTAACCTCATTTGTCAGTAGGTGTCAGATTCCAGGGAAGCCTGGATGCCCCGTGCCAGGCTGTCAGGGCCAAGCTGAGGAGTGCCGGTTGTCGAGTCCTCTAATCACGGGACCCCATTACTACACAGTCCTGTCTGTTGGTTGACCTTGCAGCCCTGGCTCCCCAGGAAGCTGCCTCCCTGGACTAGCTGGAAGTGTGTGGGGGCGGGGGAGGGACTGATCTTGAACAGAAGGAATGTCAGCCCTCCACCCCCGCGGTCCCCTGAGTCCACGCCACCATCACCTGTCACCCACTGACCACACAGCCTCCTCTCTGGTCTCTGCCTCCTCTTTGCCCATCTTTCTATATCAACCATGACTTTGGCTTTCTGAATCCTGACATTTTGACCTCGTGGGGCCTGGCTGACCCTGGAGGGATGGTTCCTTCCAGGCTCAATTAATTCTTAGAGATGGCCAACAGCTCATGTGCCAGTGTGTCTTGAAATGCACATCAGCTAATGTCCCCAGAGGTCCCTGTCCCCAACCACCTCCCTTATCAGATGCTTGAAGGGCTCTCACACTCCAGGTCACATCCACCTGCCCTAATCTCCCCAAAACCAGGTCCTGTGAGCCTGGGACAGCCCTTGTGCCTAGACCCTGCTGAAATGATTCAAAATAGCCATCCCGGAACCACAGTAAAACCTAGGTTTGGAACCACTGTCACCCTCTGTTCCTCTTCTTGTGGGAGAATGTGCCCAAGTGACTTTCTCAAAGCTCATCACCACCCTCCCTGTCACTGGTACTTAAAACTGCCAAGTGCTGTCTTCTTGGTCTCAGGAGGATGCGGAGAAGCGTCACCGTGGTCTCCAGAGTGCTGCCCGGTCCAGCCTCTCTCTGACCTCTGCTCCTCAGTCCCCCTCCTGGCCTTGCTACTGTTCTTCACTGTCCTTGTCCCCTAGGCCTTCTGAGGAGCTCTTCTCTGGCTACTCCTCCTCCAGAGGTCCTTTATCCCCCCCCCACACACCCCCGGTTTGCTTCCTGTTCAGGGAACATTCATTTGCAAATGCGTAATATTGGGTTCGCCTCCTGCACTTCGGCCATCTCCCACTTGGAGCATCCGCTTTATAAGGACAGGGACCAAATCCACTTTGTCCCACTTGGTCTCCCAGCACCCAGCACATAGTGAGGCCTCAGTAAACACTTAGCTGAACATCTGGGCCAGTCTCTTCAGGACACTCTATGCAGTGACTTCTTCATTCTCCATAGCAACACTGCCAGGTAGGAATTACCATCCCCACTTAAAACCATGGAAACAGAGACTCAGAGAGGTGAAGTAACCCACCCAGGGTCACCCAGAAACTACGTGGCATAAGTAAAGAGATTCAAACCCACCTTAGTCTGTCTGCCAGAACTGGGTTCTCTTCTTTCCTAGGGCAGACCACCTGTTTTGATGCAGGACTCCGTGACAGTCACAGTTGGGCTTAAGCTACCTTTTCCGTCCAATAGAGCGATGAACTCAAGGAATCAAGTCCAGAAGCTCCCATGAAAAGGGAAAAACTCCCTTATCTAAATACACTAACCAAGTCACAGGACCGAATTTAAGATCCTGAGGGGACAAACGAGATCTTTTAAGTTGACAGGTATTTCTTCAAGTTCTCTCCCTTACAGAGCAAAATTATGTAAAGTAAATGTTCCCGGCTATCTTGGTAAACTATCGGCTATATATATAATACATATAACAGATGCCAAGAAATATGTACGACAACAGCCAGGCTGTTTTGGAAGTCCTCGGCTATTTAACATATGCCACCGCTATTTCCTTTTTCTTTCATTTTCCATTCTTTCCCCCCTTGAAAAGCCTTGGCCCATGTCGTGGATAAATACTTTTAGGAACCCAGGGGATTCCAAATGTAGTCTGAGTGGCGTTTAATGTCAGAGGTCTCTTTTTAGTGCTGTATTTAAGACAAGCCTTAATAAACAAGGTTGCCCTGGCTTTGAGCAGTCTGCCAGAGAAGAAATGTGCACAGACCCTGGCTTCCGACCGCAGGGGGCCAAGCTGTCTGCTCACAGGCACATTTGCTAAGGTCGGTGTGCTCCACGGTCAAGGTGGAGAGGCTGATCACAGCCGGCGTGGACTTACCGCCCACAGTCAAGCTCAGTCAGACCCCACGTCGGGTCCTACCAGCCGCACATTACGTCGTCCCCGTTGTCCCCGTAAGTGTGTTCAGCACAGAGCTACCTGAGGAACTAGAGCTCAACCAATTGCCCCTGTTATTTAGATATTGACAACAAAAGCAATGGATGCTCCAGTTTAAAATGTTGGGTCCAAAAGGAAAAGGCCAAAAAAGAAAAATGTCTCTTGCTTCAAAATGCCCTGTCCTCGGGCTGGGATTGTAGCTCAGCGGTAGAGCGCTTGCCTCACATGCGTGAGGCCCTGGGTTCGATTCTCAGCACCACGTACAAAGCAATAAAATAAAGACATTGTGTCCATCTACAACTAAAAAAATATTTAAAAAAAAAAAAAAAATGCCCTGTCCTCCTCCAGTCCTCCAGCCAGGAGAAAGAAAAACAGAAAAATGACAAGTCTGGGCTGCTTATGGGCATCTTTCTAGAAGGGCTGAATAGACTTCAGCTGCATGCAAACTGCTCGGAGGATAGTTAAAATGCAGGTGGCGCCTGCCTGTCATCCCAGTAGGAGAATCGCGAGTTCAAAGCCAGCCTCAGCAATGGCAAGGCGCTAAGCAACTCAGTGAGACCCTGTCTCTACATAAAACACAAAATAGGGCTGGGGATGTGGCTCAGTGGTCGAGTGCCCCTGAGTTCAATCCCCAGTACCAAAAAAAAAAATGACGCAGAAGGTGTGTTAGCAGGTCCCTTGGGGCCTGAGCCTCTGCATTTCTAACAAGCTCCTAGTGGATATTGGGGTCTCTGGTTCGGCACCACAATGAAGTCTTTGGGTAGCAAGGACCAGAGTCACAGGACCACATTCTAGCAGGTCTAATAACATACCTCGACACTCTTCCAGGTGGCCCTTACAGATCAGTTTGCGTGTGTGTTCATTATGGAAAAATTACATAAAATTGACCATTTCCACAAATTTAAGAGTTAGAGGCATTTAAATGCATTCGACAGTGCCGGGCAGCCATCTCTACATCCGTCTCCAGAAGTCTTTCCATCTTCCTCCTTCAGCACGGATCCGCCACCCGTCTCCCCCAGGCCTGATAACCACTCTTCTGCTTTCTGTCTCTGAATTTGACTATTCTAGGTCCCCACCTATAAAAGGAATCACATTTGGACTTTGTGCTTTTGTGTCTGACTTATTTCCCTAAGAAAAAATGCCTTCAAGGTTCTGGGATGTGTCACAATTTCCTTTATTCAGTGGTGGCGCACGCCTGTTATCCCAGCAGCTCTGGAGGCTGAGGCAGGAGGATCGCAAGTTCAAAGCCAGCCTTAGCAACTTAGTGAGGCCCTAAGCAACTCAGGGAGACCCTGTCTCTACATAAAATACGAAAAGGGCTGGGGATGTGGCTCAGTGGTTAAGCACCCCTGGATTCAATCCCTGTTACCAAAATAATAATAATAATAATAATAATCTTGTATTTGTAAGACTGAATAATATGCCATTATATGGAGAAACCACCTTTTGTTACTCCATTCATTTGGCCTGGGGACACTTGGGTAAGCTACTCCTGTGCCCCTTGTGATTCATGATGCATTGTGACATCAATGAATCACATTGATGATTGTCCCAAGTTTTGTACGGTGAC
The DNA here is from genome assembly GCA_028644305.1 of Xerus rutilus. Classification (NCBI taxonomy): domain Eukaryota; kingdom Metazoa; phylum Chordata; class Mammalia; order Rodentia; family Sciuridae; genus Xerus; species Xerus rutilus. The sequence goes on along the minus strand of CM053407.1, from coordinate 111,993,773 downwards.
AACCAAGGCCGAAAGCAGAATGGTGTCACCAGGACAGAACATGGCAGGGTGGCTGGAGCGGGGGCTCTGAAGTCAGGGAGCTTTGCCAGAGCCTGGCTTAAGCCACTTCTCGTGTGACCTTAGGCGAGCTCCCAGCTCCTCTGTGCTTAAGGGTCCTCATCTGTAAAATGGGCACAACGAGATTGAAGAGCAAAGAAAATGACCCATGCAGAGCACGGAGCGCTGGGCCTGGCACGTGACCGTTCTCATCAGTCCTGTCCCCGGGGGTCCACGTCCACCCTCATTTGTGTCATATGCCCTTGCCGTCTTGTTTGTATCCTAATGACGAATTGCCGGCGGCGCAGGACGATCCTGGGTGGGAGCAATTAGATGGGGAAAGACATCGCAAATTACCTTCCCAAAAGGGTTACCGTGGTCGCTCTCAGTCCCAGAAGGAAGTAGGGAGCCGTGGATGGTCCTTGAGGAGACGATGCGATAACCGGAATATTCGAGGGGGGTATCAGGCCACAGAGTCCCGTCTTCTGGGATGGTTTCCTGAGTCAGGGGCGATCCGTGCAGCTTCCCTCATCCTTAAAAACGAATTGATGATGTAGTAAATATTTGTTTCCTTCTTGCCTCCGAAGCAGTCTCTGTATTTCCATGTGAATACCAAGGAGGAGGAACTATTGATGTTTTTGATTGGGGGCCTGCTCCTTGGGTCAGGGGGTTCACTTGGGGTTCTCTCTCTGGAGTCTCATGACACCCCTTCCTTAGTGGGTTCCAGACTTGGAATGTCACACTCTCAATGTGAGCCCTTTATATTTACAGAATCTCTCACAGCATGCAAGATATCTAGACACCTGCATGTGCTCTTCTCATTCTCTCCATATATGTAGATTTTTTTTTTTCTTCCCCTGGGCTCACTCAGAACTCCTGGGCTCAAGTGATCCTCCTGCCTCAGCCTCCCTAGTAGCTGGGACCACCTGTGTATGCCACCACCTGGCACGTGTCTACCTCTGTTTCAGTGCCCTTCCCCTCCCAGGAGAGGAGGCAGGAGTTGTTGGCTCACTCAGTAGTCCCAGCAGCACCCTTGGGCCCGGCACAAAGCAGGTGTTCAATTAATATGTGTTGAATAAATGAATTCCAGTAACATCCCTGGCAGGGCTAAGAGCTGAGGGGCTCGGTTTGGTTTTCTTTCCAGATGGCAGAATACACACAATGTAAAATGTATCATCTTAACCATTTTAGCATGTACAGTGGGGTGGCGTGTAACAGGGGCACCGTGTGGCACCAGCCTCACGTCTGTCTAGTTTTGGAACATCTTCATCACCCTAAAAGGAAACCCCTGGACCTACTCCAGGGGCAGCATGCACCCACGGTCCCCTGCCCCTGGCCGTGTGTGACCCCCTCTGCGTCCTCTCTCTCCAGATTTGCCTAGCCTGGACATTTCATGTAAGTCCTGCGTGGCCTCTTGTGACTGGCTCCTGTGACGTGGTGTTTTCGGGATTCATCTGTGTTGTGGCATGAGTCAGTTTTGAGAACTTTTTTATTTTTTTTTTTTACAGTGATGTACTAGAACCTTCTCGTGGTAGCTCCAGAGAGCGGATTGGTTGTTAAATATTCAGGAACGTTTGAGGCTGTTATTTAACCCCTGGTAGCTTGAAATTGCCATCATGGAACTATTTACTCCAAGGATGTTGGCAAATGCTAGAAATCAACATTGGGCCGTGCTGTTTGAGAGCTGGATTATAGGGACACCCCTGTCTTTAAGGTCCCCCTGTATCCATCAGCATCCCTCCCCCAAAGGCGCCCCAAATAAACACAAGCTGAATCAAATGGGACTCTGGCTGAGCAAGCGCTGTTTAAGAAGTGAGCTGGGTCTTGCCTTCTAAGCACAGGCCCGTCCTAAGGCACATTCCTTATGAATGTTCCTTCAGGGACATTCCTCTGAGTCCATGACCTGGGCCCCTCACGTTGAGAGGTGAGGGCTGGGTCCCTTGGCAGGACTGCCTCACGCTGAGGGCTGGGAGGGGGCGGCAGAAGCATGGGTCTGACTCTGATGTGCAGAAGCCGCTCCCAGATCAGCAACATCTGATAGAAAAGCACAGCTCAGACCTGAGTCAGATCTTGTGGGGGTGGGGCCTGGCCATCTGTGCTGTACCCAGCCCCGCGGGGGCTCTGAGGCTCCTCGCTTCCAGAACCCCTGCACGGCCACGACAGTCTGAAGAGCTGTCAGCCAGGCTGGAACTGAGCTGTAGCTTTCGATTCTTATTCCAGAACATACCATTTTCTGTGTCTAGCAAGCCTGCCCGCTCAGGTCAGCTTGGTTCAGGCTTTATGCTCATGGGAGAGGCACCAAATCCATGTTCAGTGACTCTAACTGAAGCACCTCGGCTGAACTCAGCTCCTCCAGGCTGTGTGACTGAGGGCAGGTGCCTTAACCTCTCTGAGCATGTTTTTCCTGGTCCACAAAATGGGTATCATGATAGTATCGAATTCATAGGTTGGTTGTCAGGTTAATAGGAGATTATACAAAGGGCTTAGCATAGTACTTGGTTTTTAGCAAGTGCTCAACAACTAGATGTATGAGTTGAGAGCTTTTATCTAGGAAGTTTGAGGGAGAAAGTCAATGATTAATCCTCTCACTTCTGTATAGAGCTTTGGAATTAATTTGCATAATAATCTGCAGGAGCTTAATTGCAGCAGATACGGTTAGCGCCCATGGCAGATTCCCTTTGCCGGGCTGGCATGTCCCCCAGCTGGCATGTCCTCCAGCTGCTGCCAGTGTGGCCTGGTGAGGCTCACAGCTGCCATCTGGCATGGAGGATTGCCCTGGGCGGAGGGTAGGCCCCTGGCCTAGGAGGTCATGCCTTCTGCATGGGGGTGGGGGTGCTGTCCAATGTGAAACCTAACAGCCCAGCCCACCCCTTTCCAGGTGGTCCAGCTCCCACCCAGGACTCCCAGGCTGAGTCTAGATGTCGACAAAAGCCACGTCCTTGCCCAGCTTCTTTCTGTCCTGTCTGCTCCCCCCAGTTCCAGCAGGTTTCCTCTGAAGAGCACTCCAATACGTCATTTCCTGAGAAGCTATGTCTTATTTTTTGCATAAATAGAAAAACCCATTCCAAAATTCATATGGACACTCAAAGGACACCAAATAGCCAAAAATGGTAATGAAACATAAGACCTGAGTGGGACCCCTCACACATGCTGATGCCAAAACTTGCTACAAAGCTACAGGTGTCAGAACAGTGTGGCTCAGGCCTAACGCAAGGCCACAGAGCCCAACAGCAAACCCTCAAAGCAAACGGCCTCTACCAGAGGACCACGAGCAGTCAAGAGGGGGAGGACCATCTTTTCAACAAAAGGGATCAGGAACACTAAATATCTACATGCAGAAGGGTAAAATTGGACCCTTCTCTTTCCTTGCACTGCATACAGAAGTTCACTCGAGAAGAATCAAGGAGGCAGGCACCATGGTGCACGCCTGTCATCCCAGCGGCTTGGGAGGCTGAGGCAGGAGGAGCATGAGTTCAAAGCCAGCCTCAGCAGCTTAGCAAGACCTTGTCTCTAAATAAAATACAAAATAGGGCTGAGGATGTGGCTCAGTGATTGAGTGCCCCCTGAGTTCAATCCCCAGTACCAAAAAAAAAACAAGAAAAAGAAGAATCAAAGAGCCCAGCATGATGGCTCAAGCCTATAATCTGAGCAGCTTGGGAGGCTGAGGCAGGAGGATCGAAAGTTCAAAGCCAGCCTCAGCAACTTAGGCTATAAGCAACTTAGCAAGATTCTGTCTCTAAATAAAATACAAAATAAATAAATGAGGCTGGGGATGTGGTTAAGTGGCTTTGGGTTCAATCCCCAGTACCAAAAGAAGGAGGAGGTGGAGGAGAAGGAGGAGGAGAAGGAGGAGGAGGAGGAGGAGGAGGAGAATACAAATAAGAATCATCAAAGTCTTAAGCCTATACAACTTTTAGAAGAAAATAGGGGAAGCCGGGCGCGGTGTCGCAAGCCTGTAATCCCAGCACTTAGGGAGGCTGAGACAGGAGAATCTCGAGTTCAAAGCCAGCCTCAGCAATGGCAAGGCGCTAAGCAACTCAGTGAGACCCTGTCTCTACAACACAAAATAGGGCTGGGGATGTGGCTCAGTGGTCGAGTACCCCTCAGTTCAATCCCCAGTACCAAAAAAAAAAGAAAGAAAATAGGGGAGACATTAGATTTGGCAATGATTAGCACAGGTAAGAAAAGTAAAAACAAGCAAATTGGACTACATCAGAATACAAAAGTTTAGTGTTTCAGAAGGTCGCAATTAAGACTGGAAAGGAAGCCCATAGCATGGGAGGAAATATTTGCAAATCATCTATCTGGTAAGAGTTCAATGTCCAAAATACACAAAGAACTACAGCTCAACAACAAAAATAGACGAAAGACCCAATTTAAAGCACGAAAGTAGACATTTCTTTAAAGAAGATATTCAGCTGGGCACAGTGGCGCATGCCTATAATGCCAGTGGCTCGGGAGGCTGAGGCAGGATGATCGCCAGTTCAAAGCCAGCCTCAGCAACTTAATGAGGCCCTGAGCAACTTAGTGAGACCCTCTCAAAATAAAAAATAAAAAGGGCTTGGGATGTGGCTCAGTGGATAAGCATCCCTCAGTTCAATCCCTAGTACAAAAAAAAAAAAAGAGGCAAGTAAAGATGCCAGGAAGACTATTACCTATGCAGATGTGAGGGAAAGAGGGACAAACGGTGGCAGTTTCATATGGCTCAGCCTTATGCAGGACAGTAGGGGCAATGCTATTCTCTCTGTTACCTACATAATTTTATATTTTTGAAATATTTCAAATTAAAACTATTTTTTGGGGGTGCTGGCGATTGAACCCAGGGCCTTGTGCCTGCGAGGCAAGCACTCTACCAACTGAGCTTTTATATTAAAACATTTTAATGGAAACCTTACAGCCAATGGGGAGCCATGGAAGGATCTGGAGAGGTAGTAGCTTCTCGTTGGCGGGAACACAAGACTTTGAGACAGAGGAGAGGCTGAACCCTGGCTCCATGTCTCTTTGGTTCTGTGACTCTTGTCAAGTCGTGTGACTTCTGGGGCCTCAGTTTTCTTGCCTATAAAGTGGTGATAATAACACCAGTTTTGACAGAGCTGTTGTGCAGACGGAGCGTGCGGCAGACATCATGTGGAGTCTACGTGGGGCAGAGCTCCATGTTGCGGGGTGGCAGTGCTGGGAGATGGGACGCCATTCTAGCAGCAGCTTCTGAACTCAGTTGCTCTGCCCCAGCTGGGCCCCTTTCTAACTCCATGAAAGCTTCAGTTATTTACAAAATCTCTGATTTCTCATCTGTTTTTTCTAGAAGTTCCCAAGCAGAACAAAGTCCCTGCACTTGGCCAGGCATGGTGGCACACGCCTGTAATCCCAGCAGCCCGGGAGGCTGAGTCAGGAGGAGTTTGAGTTCAAAGCCAGCCTCAGCAATTTAGCAAGGCACTAAGCAACTTAGCGAGACCCTGTCTCAAAATAAAAAATAAAAAGGTCTGGAGATGTGGCTCTCTGGTTAAGCGCCCCTGGGTTTAATCCCTGGTACAAAAAAAAAAAAAAAAATTCTCTGCACTTTTGACGTATACACTTTCTATGCCAGAGCACCAGGGAATAATGTGAATTAATAATAATAATAGCAGAATTGTATTTAGATTTCTCTATTTCTTTTTGGGTACTGGGATTGAACCCAAGGGTGCTCTACCACTGAGCCACTTCCCCAGCTCTTTGTATTTTTTCATTTTGAAACAGGGTCTCCCTGAGTTGCTGAGGCTGGCCTCAAACTTGTGATCCTCCTGCCTCAGCCTCGAGTCACTGGGATTACAGGTGTGTGCCACCATGCCCAGCAATCTCTCTTTTTCTTGAACGTATTTAAGACATTGATCAAATTTGCTGTCCTATGGCTCATACAGCCTCTCTGCTGTTAATGCCCTTAACACTTCAGACTTTTTCCAAAGTCTGATGCAAAGGAGCATTTGAATATTGGATATCGTTCCCCCTGTGAGGCCATGAGAGCTGAATGTACCTGGCTGTCCGTCCTGCCACCTCAAGCACCACCACAGGGCTGGCAGACAGTAGGAGTTTCGTATTTGGGAATGAAAAATCAGAAGGAGTCAGATAATTTTCACTCTCAGTTCCAGATGAAGAAACTGCTGTTCAGAGTAACCAAGTTTGAAGGAGTGGATTTCTTGAGAGTGGGCTCTGTGGGCTCTCAAATGCTATGCCTCACGGGGCCAGACAAATGGGGCAAAGTGCCAAGTGAGAGGAAGGCCAAATGTATGTAAGGGTAAGTGGCAAAAGACCCTCAGGGCTGCAGATTATTTGGAGAAGAGGAGACTGTGGTCACAGTGGCGTGTGTGTCTGATCTGAAGGGGCCACCACTGCTTGGGTCTAGCCGTAGTTCTCATGCAGGAATGTGAACCCCTGATGACCAGATAGCCTTCTATCTGGGAATCGGACTTTTTTTTTTCTTTGGGGGGCGGGTACCAGGGATTGAACTCAGGGGCACTCCACCACTGAGCCACATCCCCAGCCCTATTTTGTGTTTTATGTAGAGACAGGGTCTCACTGAGTTGCTTAGCGCCTCGCCATTGCTGAGGCTGGCTTTGAACTCGCGATTCTCCTGTCTCAGCCTCCCTAAGTGCTGGGATTACAATCAGACTTTTAATGCAAATTCTCTCAAGTAAAAAATGTTGGCATCTGGGGCTGGGATTGTGGCTCAGTGGTAGAGCACTCGCCTTGCGTGCCTGAGGCACTGGGTTCGATCCTCAGCACCACATAAAAGTAAACAAAGATATTGTGTCCATCTACAACTAAAAAAAAAACTTTTTAAAAAATGTTGACATCTACTTTAAATGTACAAAAAATAAACTGTGCGAGAAACTTTGTGGGCCTCACATAAACTTTAGGTGACCAAATTGTTGCTCCTGTTGCACGGAGGCAGGGGAGTCCAAATTTTGAAACAAATCTACGATGGCACAGACCCTGTCAACCGTTTGGCCAGCGGTGGGCCTTGTGTGTGACAGTGGTTCCACGAGCTTCCCTTGCCCGCTGTCCGTGTTAGTCTGTGTGAGCGCAGTCTGCGATGTCCACCCCACCAGGACGGGCCTGTGCACACCTTCTCAGCACGTGTCCTTGCAGTGAAGGAGGTGATGGTACGATACTGCCCAACAGCATTCAGATCTCGTGTGGCCTGCTCTGCGAACGGGCGCCCCGACCCTGGCACTGTGCAGTGCCCAGCCTGGCCAACCAAAGTGCCAGCGCCGATGTAATAACTCTGGAAGCTGTCACTCTTCGTCACCTAGCCCCACGGAATAGAAATGCCAGTCCCCACCTATTCGACTCTCCAAATCATCAGGAAAAATGCACCGCACCTGTCTTGGGCACGGGAGCCCCGCACCGGGCCCTGAGGACGCGTCCCAGCCGTGTTGACCAGCTCCGCTCTTTCCTCCAGGGTGGTGAAGTTCCGTCGCACAGGCGAGAGTGCAAGGTCAGACGACGACACGGCTTCGGGAGAGCATGAGGTCCAGATTGAAGGGGTCCGGGTGGGCCCAGAGGCTGTGGAGCTGGACGACGGGGCAGCCGTGCCCAAGGACTTCGCCAATCCCACCGACGGTGAGCGAGCGAGCCGTGCGGCGGGGGCGTCAGACAGGGCCCCGGTCAGGGACTCTGAGGTCCAAGGTGGCCTCCCCAGGTGTCGCTTCTAGAAAGTTCCCGTGAAGGGGCAGCTGGGGGTGGGGCACTGGGGGCCCAGGTGTGACACTGGGAGCGCAGGCTGCTCTGCGTGGCTTGCTTCAGCAGAGGGTTACCTCACAATCCCTGCCAGTCACATCACTGCATGACACTTGGCTGGGGATGGTGGCAATGTGATGCCAGTGGTGACGGTGGTGATGTGTTGGTGGCTGTCATGATCATGGTGATGGGGACAGTGTGATGATGGTCATGATGACAGTAATGGGGATGGTAGTGGTGATGGTGGTGGTGGTGGCAGTGGTGGTGGTGATGGTGGTGGTGATGATGATGATGGTGGTGGTGATGATGGTGGTGGTGGTGATGGTGATGATGGTGGTGGTGGTGATGGTAATGATGGTGATGGTGGTGATGGTGATGATGGTGATGGTGGTGGTGGTGATGGTGGTGGTGATGATGGTGATGGTGGTGGTGATGGTGGTGATGGTGGTGGTGGTGGTGGTGGTGGTGGTGATGGTGGTGATGGTGGTGGTGATGATGGTGGTGGTGGTGATGGTGATGGTGGTGGTGGTGATGGTGATGATGGTGATGGTGGTGGTGATGGTGGTGATGGTGATGATGGTGATGGTGGTGGTGGTGATGGTGGTGGTGATGATGGTGATGGTGGTGGTGGTGATGGTGGTGGTGATGGTGGTGATGGCGGTGGTGATGGTGGTGATGGTGATGGTGGTGGTGATGATGGTGGTGGTGATGATGGTGGTGGTGGTGGTGATGATGGTGATGGTGGTGGTGGTGGTGGTCATGGTGATGATGATGAGGGTGCTGATGCTGATGCTGATGGTGGTGGGGGAGCAGCTGTCCTTGGCTGAGGATTTCCTCAGTGCCCTCTCTGCTGTGAGCACGCTACACGTATATCCCATTCAATCCCCACAGCGGTTGCGTGGAACCGTTACCATCATCTTCCCCATCCTTCAAGTAAGGAAACGGAGGCACAGAAGGGTTCAGTATCTTTTCCAGGGCTGCACAGCTAGGAATCAGCCAAGCTGGAATTTATGCCCAGGTCATCGGGCCTTGAAGCCCCATGACCTTGTGCAGCCTCTGAACAGAGGAAGGTCAAATAAGGGACCCAAGATGGAACGTGGGACCTGGTGTCACACTCCCGTCACCACCTGATACTGAGCGAAGAAAACATCCCATGCTTTCCTAAAATGCCCCAGATTCCCAACACAGGAGGGTGAAATGTCCAAAGTAGGAAAGTGAGAGTGGTTCTCAAAGATGACACAATAGCTGGGCGCGGTGGCACATGCCTGCCATCCCAGCGGCTTGGGAGGCTGAGGCAGAAGGATCGCTAGTTCAAAGCCAGCCTCAGCAATGGCGAGGCGCTAAGCAACTCAGTGAGACCCTGTCTCTACATAAAACACAAAATAGGGCTGGGGATGTGGCTCAGTGGTCGAGTACCCCTGAGTTCAATCCCGCCCTCCCCCCAAAAAGATGACAGTATAAACATTTGATAAATGTCCACTCATTTTTCCCCCTGCCTGACTCTCTCTCTCTCGCTCTCTCTCTCTCTCTCTCTCTCTCTCTCTCTCTCTCTCTCACTCACTCACACACACACACACACACAAACCTAATTTTATCACAAAACAGCTATTCTGGCACATACCTCTCTGCAGCTTGCATTTTCCACTTAACAATCAAGGGTGAACATCTTTCCACCTCAGTGCAGATGGAATTCTGCTCTTAAAAAACCATCTGGGCTGGTGGTGGAGCTTAGTGGTAGAGCACATGCCCAGCACGTGTGAGGCCCTGGGTTCCATCCTCAGCACCGGAAAAACAAAACAAAATAAAAGCATTGATTTCTTCCTGACTATGTAAGTAACAAATTGTAAAAGGAAGAAAGGTAAAGGGTCTTATGATTCTCCCCTGCCCCTATCTGAAGATGACAAAAATAAAATCCTAAATTTAAGTCATATATATCTATAGAAATAGATAGGCATCTATGTCAATATCTATATGTCTATCTATAAATATTATGTTGTCCAGCTTGTTTTTAAAAACTAACAGAGCCAGGCACGGTGACACATGCCTATAATCCCAGTGACTTGGGAGGCTGAGGTAGGAGGATCACAAGTTCAAAAACAGCCTCAGCAACTTTGTGAGACCTTGCCTCAAAATAAATAGCTCAGTGGTAGAAGACCCCTGGGTTTCATTCCTAGTACCTAAAAAAAAATTAATATTTACATCTTTCTTGTATCTATACATTTTTTGGTGGGGGTAGTGAGGATTGAACTCAGGGACATGCAACCACTGAGCCACCTCCCCAACCCTATTTTGTGTTTTATTTAGAGACAGGGTCTCACTGAATTGCTTAATGCCTCTCTGTTGCTGAGGCTGGCTTGGAACTCCCGATCCTCCTGCCTCAGCCTCCCGAGCCACTGGGATTACAGATGTGCCCCACCAAACCCGGCTCTATACATTCTTTTTAACAGGTCATATTTCATACTATGAACATTTAATAATTTATGTACAATATATAGTCATTTATTTAACCAGCCATCTGCTGGTAGACATTGCGGGTTTCTTGTTCTCCCTGCTCTAAATAATGTCACACTAGCAAAATATCTTTTCATGCTTGCTGGGATTTTTTTCTGCTAGGCTAAGTTCTAGAAGCAGCATGTGCTGTGATTAATTAGCTTGCCTGGGGACCATCCCCGACACCCCTCTGCAGGAACAAATGCGAGGTGCACTGATCCCTCCCCTTCCCCTTCTCCTTCCCAGATACTTTCATGGTGGAAGATGCGGTGGAAGCTATTGGGTTTGGAAAATTTCAGTGGAAGTTGTCCGTCCTCACCGGCCTGGCGTGGGCAAGTACTCCCCCGGGGTCAGCGGGCTCACATGCATCTCCCAGAACCCTGCGCGGCTCATCTTGGTTCCCACAGCCTACAAGGAAGGACACAGTTCCCTCCTCGCACAGTCTTAGCCTGAGTGCCAGTTAGTGATGCTTCTGTGGGGTGATAGTAGCCGTCCAGCTCTGTGCTAGGGAGGAGCTGGGTGTGGCTATTGATCTCCCCCAAGAGAGAGCTGAAGCTCCCGGCTGATTAAGTGGTTCTCCACCCTAGGGCTTCAGGACTACCAGGAGATCGTGATGTCCGCTGTGGATTGCTCCCTAGAAAAAAAGCAGGCACAGATAAAATTTGCTTTCTGGGCTGGGGATGTAGCCTGGTGGTACATCGTTACTTGCCTGGCTGTGTACATGGCACTGGGTTCCCCAGTAGTGCCAAAAAAAAGCCTTCTACTTCAAGGGGTTCACAGTCCCTTGCTAAAATCCCCTTCAGAGCTGTGGCAAAGAGCACAGCTAGACCTTTAGTCCAGCTGCAATTGATTTTTGAGACTGGTGTGAGGTGGCAATCTGGCTACATATTTTTCCAAACCGATGGTCGATTTCCCCGCATCTCACACTCATTTGAAAAGCGGCTTCGTTGAACACCACAGTCCCGTGGCTGTACAAGTCGGCTTTAAAACTCTATTTCTTATTATTCTGTTTGTTTAGTCCTAGAGTTACCAAGATACTTAGTTACTGGGGCCTCCAGTATGTTTTTTTTTTTTTAGTGATTTTTTTAAAAATATTTTTTTAGTTGTAGATGGACACAATGTCTTTATTTTATTGCTTTGTATGTGGTGCTGAGAATCGAACCCAGGGCCTCACGCATGCGAGGCAAGCGCTCTACCACTGAGCTACAATCCCAGCCCCTCCAGTATGTTTTAATATATTAAAAGGTCACGCTTGCTAAATATACAGAATTCTACATGAACGAAATGACCTAGGCACCAAAGACAAACTAATCCTTTAATTATGTGGAAAGGAAAAGACGGCTGTCTCTCTAGCATTGTGAGAATGTTTTTCTCAAGCTGGGGGCAATCCATGCCTGTCATCCCAGCAGCTCTGGAGGCTGAGGCAGGAGGATCGTGAGTTCAAAGCCAGCCTCAGCAATTTAGCAAGACCGTAAGCAACTCAGTGAGACCCTGTCTCTACATAAAACACAAAATAGGGCTGGGGATGTGGCTCAGTGGTCAGGTGTCCCTGGGTTCAATCCCTGGTACCAAAAAACAAAAACAAACAACAATAACAACAAAAAGGTTTTTCTTAGATTTAGAAATATGACATTGTCCCATTTCATCTGGGGAGTGCCTGTATATTTTTAATAGCGGAGAAGCAAACGCAGTGTGAAGAGTTGCTTGTTAGTTCCACCATGGCACCACACGGGCTGAACCGCTGGGGTTTGGGTTCGTGGGGTGCCCGGTGGCACGGGGTTGCAGCACGTTCCCCGGGGTCATGGACCCCTGGCTGCCTCCTGGCCTCACGGTGTTTCCTTGCTCTCTGCAGATGGCCGATGCCATGGAGATGATGATCCTGAGCATCCTGGCGCCCCAGCTGCACTGCGAGTGGCGGCTCCCCAGCTGGCAGGTGGCGTTGCTGACCTCGGTAGGCAGCCCCAGGCCCTCTCTCTCTGGTTGGTTGGTTGAGTACAGTTCTGCTCTCCTGGGATGCGGTGTGCGACGTCCCCACTGCCTGCTGCTAAAGGCTCAGCAGAAAGCAATCAAGCCCTGGGCCCCGCCCACCCCAGAGCCCTGGGTCCCGCCCACTCCAGAGCCCCAAAGGAGCTGCTCGGTTGACCTACACGCGTGGCTTAAACCCGGCAAGCCTCACTTTTCCAGACGTCGAGCAGGAGATGTCAGCTTCCTTCACACCAGGCGATTTGAGGACTAGAAAGAACATAATGCCTGACATGTCCTAGTTGCTCAATAAACGGTGGTTGGAGAGTCCTTACAACCCTGGGAGCTGGTACTGTGATTAGCTGAGGAAAACAAGGCTCAGAGAGGTTCATCCACTTACTCGTGGTCACATGGCCTGGCTAGGCAGGGGGAGCAAGGGCTAACTGCCCGTGTATCCCAGAATGCGGCCTGGGTTTCTTTATTTTTGGTACCAGGTTTTGAACCCAGGGGTGCCTAACCACTGGGCTACATACCCAGCCCCATTTTGTATTTTATTTAGAGACAGGGTCTCACTGAGTTGATTAGGGCCTCGCTAAGTTGCTGAAGCTGGCTTTGAACTCAGTATCCTCTTGTTTCAGTCTCCCAAGCCTCTGGAAGGTTTTTCTGATTTTGTTTTTGGAACCAGGGATTGAACCCTGGGGCGCTTAACCACTGAGCCATATCCTCAGCCCTTTTGATTTTGAGACAGGGTCTTGCTAAGTAGCTGAGGCTGGCCTTGAACTTACGATCCTCCAGTCTCAGCCTCTCGAGCCACTGGGATTACAGGTGTGCACCACCATGCCTGGCTTGCTTAGATTTTTTAAACTCTTCTTATTGTCTTTTATAGATAACTGTTTTGGAATGGTCTGAGTGCCTTCCACAGCTAGGCCTGGTCTGACATTAGCAATAAGGTCATACTGTTCAGTGGGAGGACTTCACAGCATCCACCTGTGTTTTTGTGGTTTATACTCCTAGAAATGTGACCCGAGTGAGCTCCTTTATGGCCTGCAAAACAGAGGCCTGTTTTTCTGCAGATGGGCAACAAAATACATCACTAGGCCTAGAGCCAGGGGAGAGCAAGCAATAGTTCTTGTATTCCTCTTGTATTCTTGCAGTTCTCTATTTTATCAGTGTGGGGTTTTTCTGGTCTTGTTGTTGGTTTATTTTTTATTTGATCGTCTTTGACTTTTTTCCTGTGCTTGGGCCGTCATTGGTTGATAACAACTACAGTTTATTGAGCACTTATTATGCACCAGGCTCTGTACATTTTCTCTTTAACCCCTTCTGTCCTGTGGAAGAGATCCTATTATGGCCCCCATTTCTATAGAGAAGGAAAGTAAGGCTTATAAAAATGTGTTGAAAGGCTGGGGTTGTGGCTCAGTGGTAGAGCACTTGCCTCGCATGTGTGAGGTACTGGGTTTGATCCTCAGCACCACATAAAAGTAAATAAAGATATTCTGTCCATCTACAGCTAAAAAAATGTTAAAAAAAAAAAAAAAAAACCAAAGAAAAAAACCGATTAAGCCGGGCGCTGTGGCGCATGCCTGTAATCCCACCACTTTAGGAAGCGGAGACAGGAGGATCGTGAGTTCAAAGCCAGCCTCAGCAATGGTGAGGTGTTAAGCAACTCAGTGAGACCCTGTCTCTAAATAACAACACAAAATAGGGCTGGGGATGTGGCTCAGTGGTCGAGTGCCCCTGAGTTCATCAGCTGGTTCAATACCAAAAAAAGAAGAAAAGAAAAGAAAAATGTGTTGACTTGCTCCAGGTCACATAGTCTCTTAAGAGTCCAAGTCAGGTTTGAAATCTAGGCCTGGTGGACTGAGAGCCCCTGTTCTCAGACACTGCCCTGGGCTACTTTCTTGTGATATGAAGTTGGACAATGTGGGTTAGGTAAAGCCAGAACCCCATGGCTGAGGTGTTGGTGGGAAAGTTAGAGCAGTAGGATCACAGTCTGTCTGTCGCATGCATAAGGAGGGTGTGACATGCCTATCATTGTTGCCATAAGAAATACTACAGTTGGGCCGGGTGTGGGCACGGTGGCACACGCCTGTCATCCCAGCAGCTCAGGAGGCTGAGGCAGGAGGATTGCAAGTTCAAAGCCAGCCTCAGCAATGGTGAGGTGCTGAGCAGCTCAGTGAGACCCTGTCTCTACATAAAACACAAAATAGGGCTGGGGATGTGGCTCAGTGGTGGAGTGCCCCTGAGTTCAATCCCTGGTACCCCCCCCAAAATAAATAAATACTAGAGTTGGGAATGGGAGGCCAGATGATGGATGGCCAGGAATGGCTGGGGAGGTAGCTCAGAGTTAGAGCACTTGCCTTGCATGCACACCCAGCCCTGGATTCCATCCCCAGCACTACCAAAAAATTAATAAAATTTAAAAATTGGAGCCGGGCGCGGTGGCTCAAGCCTGTAATCCCAGCACTTAGGGAGGCTGAGACAGGAGAATCGTGAGTTCAAAGCCAGCCTCAGCAAGGGTGAGGCCCTAAGCAACTCAGTGAGACCCTGTCTCTACATAAAACACAGAATAGGGCTGGGGATGTGGCTCAGTGGCCAAGTGCCCCTGAGTTCAATCCCCAGTACCAAAAAAAAAAAAAAAAATTTAAAAATTGGAGCTTGCAGATTAGACATCATTTCCAGTATATTGAAATATAAAAAAATTAAATAAAATTATCATATTCCTTTAAAAAAATCTATCCAAGGGAATCGAAATACTTATCTGATACTCACTATCATTTGTTTTGAAATAGCATAACAAAGCCATTCCAGATGGCGCAGGCCTATAATCCCAGCCACTAGGGAGGCTGAAGCAGGAGGATCACAAGTTCAAGGCCAGTCTCAGCAATTTAGTAAGATCCTGTTTCAAAATAAAAAATTTAAAAAGAGCTTAGGGATGTAACTCGGTGGTGAAGCACCCCTGGGTTCAATCCCTGGTACAAAAACAAACAAACAAACAAATGCATAAGGAAGTTTTTCAGAAGAATTTGGAAATTTTGCATTGTATTTTTGTGGGGTTGTTTGTTTGTTGTGATGCTGGGGATTGAGCCTAGGGCCTTTCACAGGTCAGGCCCAGTCCAGCAATATCTGAGTGATAATCCCAGGCCTTATTGTTTTCTTTTTGAACTAGTATTTGTATTTCATTTCTCCCTATCGTTTTAACTTCATGTAATGTTTTCTTGCACTTGAAAATATCGCATTCATTACGCTATCATAATTCTCTATGACAAAGCTAAATATCAGGCCGGGCATGGTGGCGCACGCCTATAATCCCAGTGGCTTTGGAGGCTGAGGCAGGAGGATCCCAAGTTGACAGCCAGCCTCAGCAATTTAGTGAGCCTCTAAGGAACTCAGTGAGACTCTGTCTCAAAATAAAATACAAAATAGGGCTGGGGATGTGAACTCTCCCTGAGTTCAATCCCCAGTGCAAAAAAAAATCTAAATATTAAATGATTGTTTTTAGTTTTCTGAGATGAGAAGCCTCTGAGCATTAAAATGTTTCTCCCGCATTGACTAATCATTGTGACTTTTCGTAACATATAGTAGATCAACAACAAGATGTAATGAATTTTGACAAATAATTTTTTTGGTACTGGGGATTGAACCCAGGGATGCTGAGCTACATCCCCAGCCCTTTTTCTTTTTTATTTTGAGACAAGGTCTCACTAAGTTACTGAGGCTGGCCTCCAACTTGCAATCCTCCTGCCTCAGCCTCCCGAATCACTGGGATTACAGGCCTGCACCACCGTACCCAGCAACAAATAATTATTAAACATAAGTAAATTTTTTTATTGAGGCTGTACCCCTTAATGAGTAATATGGAGTGTTTTTCAAATATTTTTATGCATTCTTGGATAATTGCTTATGGCTAAAGTAACCCAGGTTATAGCACTAATTTTTTTTCCTGTTATTTTTACTGAACGAATGGGAATAAGAAAAGTTTATTCACATGGCAGAAGTTCTAGAAGTGCAAGAATCCTGTTATAACCCAATAAACTAATGCTGCTTGAGAATTTAAAACAATTTCTAAGTTATATGCTAAAGAGCACACCCTTATCATTTATGAAAAATGACTTTTAGTGATCTCATTTGCTGACCACCCCATCGGGTCATCCTTCTGTTTTGTTAACAATAATAGTAAAGGCCTTGGAACCTAGATGGCTGATTGTTGGCCCCCCAGGGGTTCTGGGTGGCCCACAGTTGCACTGTACAACGTGAGACATGAGAAGTGACCGGGGGGCAGGGAGCAGGTCAGACCCCTGAGTCTGTCTCCGGAAAGAATAGGGCTGTTAGGGATCCGGAAACTCCCTCCTCCATTAAAATGATCCGGCTCTGCTGCTCCCTGGGGTGCTCTGCATACAGTTGATCCTCCTTTTTCTCAGGTTCTGAGTCTGTAGATTCCACCAGACAGAACTGAGGCAGTGTATGTCCTCTCTGGGCCTCAGTTGCCCTGTCTGTAAAATGGGGATACTAACAGCACCACCTCGCAGGGCTGCGGAGGGTTAGGTGAGAGGTGTGTGGAGCATTTCACATGGTGTCTGGCACGTGGTGAGGGTGTGAGGCCTCACGCAGCTGCCTGGTTCATGATCCTCCTCTGGGGGATACCGAGCACGTTTCCTAGCCTTCCTGAGCCTCAGCTCCCCATCCATCGATTGGGGGTGATGCCTCAAACCTTATCAGCTCTGTCCATCCGAGGATCACCCATGTGACGCCAGCTGTGCCTGGCACAGTGAATGCCCCTGGAGTGGTGGCCTACAACCCCGGCCCGGCCCCCGCCTGCCCACTTCTAACCTGTACACTGTGGCTCTTGGTCTTTTCTTAGCACCAGGGCAAGACATTTCTTTGGTGATGAGAAAATGGAAAAACCCCCGTTCTGGAGCCACACTGCCTAATGCCAGTCTGGCTGCCAACACCTAACCCCTGTCAGACTCTGGCGGAGTGGTTTCCCTTTTCTGAGCTTTAGTTTTGTCGTCTGAAAAAATGGGGGTAACAATAACGCCCACCTCTTGCAATGGTCTGGAGTCCTAAGTGGCCATGCCAAGCACTGAGATGGTGTGTGTTTGCACCCTGGCAGGCTCAGAGAGAGTGTCGGCTCTTTTTTTTTTTTGGTACCAGGGATTAAACCCAGGGGTGCTTAACCACTGAGCCACATCCCCAGCCCTTTTTATATTTTATCTAGAGACAGAGCCTTGCTAAATTGTGAGGCTGACCTTGAACTCTCGATCCTCCTGCCTCAGCCTCCCCAGCTGCTGAGATTATAGGCACTAACCACTGCTCCCGGCTGCGGCTTATCACTTTCACCCAGCTGCGATGGTGTGGGTTTGGGTTGTTATTCCTTCTCTCCTGCTCCATGTCGCTAATAGAAACTGTCTTTCCATCCACAGGTGGTCTTTGTAGGCATGATGTCCAGCTCCACGCTCTGGGGAAACATCTCAGACCAGTACGGCAGGAAAACAGTAAGCCAACCCCTTCCAAGGCAGCGTCCTCTGGGTCCCTTGCGGCGATGTTGGCGGGTAGCAACACCTCTGCCTCTGTGGTGGTCTCAGGCCACGCAGAGAGCCACGTTGGAGGGCTCTTCAAATCGCACATGGCCACTCCTGTCCCCTGGACATGCAGGGAGGCCAGGGCAGGCAAGGCGTGGCGGATGAGAGCACTGGCTTTCCTGCCCTGACGCAGGTCGCTGCTCCGTGTGCAGGTCTGCAGGCCGGCCGGGCTCCTGCCGTTTTATTGCCTGTTATCTTCGTGGCTCGGACGGTCTCCTTTTTTTTTTTTTCCATTGCTCTTATCTTGTTCCGCTGTCCTTGGGTCTTGGATTCCTCCAGCATGTGAAGCTGCTGTCCTCCTGACTGTGAACTTGGCCCTTAGGGGAGGAAAGAGCTCTATAAAGACCCCACTCTGTGATGACCCTCCCTGATGGCTTTATTGTTCTCCTTCCTGGACGGTCTCTGTCCCCCTGAGCTTTCTCCAGAGGAACGGTGGCCTGGTAATTATCTGCTTGCAGTCAGGTGGACCTGGCTTCACTTCCTCCTTTTACCGCTTTTGACTGTGTGACCTTGTGCAAGTGAATGGACCTCTCTGAGCATCAATGTCCTCTTCTACATAAAGAAGACTAGAACCGAACCTGTATCCCCTCCAATGCCATGTGGAGGGAGAGCGTGAATTGCTTGGTGACAGGCACAGCAGACCTGTGAAAGTGCATCTATACCAGTTCTAGCCAGTTCCCAGGCGATGCTGCTGCTGCTGCTGCTGCTGCTGCTGCTGGTCCGGGGACCACACATTGAGAACTACTGGCTTAGGCTCATAAAAATGAACTCCTGGGCTGGGCCCGGATTAGGTAACGTGGAATTCTGTTAGGAAAGAAGGAACACATGGTAGGTGGGTAACGGGCAATTGCCACTAAGACTAACACGTCATGGGACTCGTGTGGCTGGTACCAGGCCACACATGCTTCAGACATCAGCTCATCCAGTACCCCAGCCGGTGCTTCCGGGGGGTCCCTCACCCCAAATCCCAAAGTCTGAAAATCTGGAAATGTTTGTGCACTGGCCTGGTGTTCCCCAACATTTAGGATTTTGGAGCACTTTGGATTGGGGGTTTTTGAATTAGGGGCCCCTCAGCTAATAAAATCTATGCAGCTATTCCAAAATCTGAAGGAAAAAAAGAAGAAATCGGAAACACTTTTGTTCCCAAGTGTTTTGGACAGAGACACTCAACCTGTACAGCCACTGTGGCTTTACAGAAGGGGAAACTGAGGCGCAGAGCACGGGCACCCTGCCCAAGGCCACACGGTCAGCAGGTCACAGAGCCACGTCGTGTTCTTTCTTAGAGTGGATCGTGGTCTGAACCGGGACGTTAGTGGCTCACGTCTTTGGCGCTTGATCAGTTTGTGTTGACTCAATGAATGAGCGGGTGTCTGAGCAATGTTGTGCGACAAGTAGGCTCCAGCTGGAACTGGGCTGGAAACACTCGGCTGGCCGGCACCAGGGAGCGGCCATCCCCCCGACTGCTGAGAACTGGCCGCAGCAGGGCCGGAGGAGCTGGGCTGCTCCAGGGCTGCCGGGGCTGCTTGGCAAGGCCCCTCCAGGCCGTCTCTTCCTCCTGTTAACCTGGAAGGGTTGCTCTGGTCATCAGCCCCGTGGGCTCCACCCGCCACACTTACCATTTCCTAGGGGTGTGAGTGACAACTTCGCCATTTTTCTGATGGGAGGGAAGATGGGGAGCGAGCACCCCGAATCCATGAAACGAGAGAGAAGAAGGAAGCCAGTGGGGCGGGGCGGGGGGCTCTTGGAAAACCGGAGCCTGGATTTCACAAAGATTCCTAGATGGCTTTCAGAGTGACACTGACTGAACCTTGTGGATTTTGGCCCCTTCTAGAACAGCGGTTTTCAGTGTGGGGAAAGGGAGCACTCGCTGATGTGTGCAGACATTTTTAATTGTCACAGCTAGCAGGAGGGCCCCTACTGGCATCTAGTGGGCAGAAAACAGGGATTCTGCCTGATACCCCACAGTACAGAGGATGACCCAGCCCAGGATGTTCGTGGGCCGAAGTTGAGTCAATGTGTAGGCAATGCCAAGTCGCAGGATTATGAGGAATTAGCTCTTCATCCTCTTTCTCCGTCCTCTGGTCTGCTCAGCCCTCATCCCAATACTTACCCTATATGGCTCATTTTGACAAGTGAACCCATAGCATATGGCTGTTAGCCACACCGCTTTGGGTTCATATCCCAGCTTGTGCACTTGTAGGCTGTGTGACCCTGGGAAAGTCACTCAACCTCTCTGTGCCTCTATTCTCATCTGTAAATGGTATAATAACACCCTCTCTCAGAAAGGCTGTTGCAGAGTAAATGGCCTTGCATATAAAGCTCTTCACGCAGAGAAATAGTTTCATTCACGCCCACGTTATTCTGTTGTTTGCCAAGTTCCTGGTGCCTATTAATAGCAAAGCAGTTAAAATACAGGTGTGTCTGCCCCCAGAATCCACATCCTTCACCCTGACCTTAACTGCCAGCAGAAGGAATTGAATTATCCCCCAGAATTCAGCTGATCCGTTGGACATTCCTTCATCCCAAGTAGATGAAGTTTGGGAGAGCTGCCCCCCGGGGTCCCACCAGTTGTCCTACACACCTGACGTGTGACCAGGAGAGGAGGGACTGCAGGGCCCCTCTGCAGCTCAGAATGCTACCCAGCCTCCGAGAGCAAGGACCAGGCTGTGATTAGAAAACGCTTCCCCAGGACTTCTCCAGGAGCATGGGGCACACCGGGCAGCTGGCCAGGCTTGGCAATCACAGAAGGTGTCCTGATCTGCCTCTGCCCCGCAGGGACATTTCCGCGAGGATGTCCACTTCGTGACTTTGCTGGGCAGTCACATATGGGGCTCGGACGCAGTGAGCTGGTTTGTTTCCTGCAGAAGCTTCCACAGGCTGGGAATTTGTGGCAGCTACGGAAAAGTGAAAGTGACAGTGACGTTGGGCGTGTAGCCTTGAGATCTGGGAGTTAAGCACATTTGGGGTCACATCCCAGTACCCCTGTTGAACTAACTGTTTTAGTTAGCTTTTTGTTACTATGAGCAAAATATCTGACAATAACAACCTCTTAAGAGGAAGAGAGTTTATTTGGGGCTCACGGTTTCAGAGGTCTCAGTTCATAGTCGGCCGACTCCATTGCTCTGGGCATCGTCGGGGAGGGTCAGTGGACGACAGCTGCTCCGCTCATGGCGGGGTCAGGAAGCCAGGGGGTGCAGGGAAGGGACCACAGGGAAGAGGTACCTTTCCAGGGCATGGCCACTGGGATCTACCCACAGCCATGCCCCACCTGCCTGCAGCTACCACCCAGAGAGTCCTTTCAAGTTGGATGAACTGATGAGGTCACTGATGAGGTCACAGCTCTCGAAATCCAGTCATTTCACCTTTGAACATTCCTGCATGAACAGGAACTTTGGGTGGACAGCCCATGTCCAGACCGTAACTGTGACCTGGGGCATGTTGCTCCTCTTCTCCGAAACTTCTTTCCTCATCCGCAGAATTTTCGAGTTGATCACAGAGCACGAACGATTGTGGGGAGGACTCCATGAGAAATGTTCAGAATGTCCTTAGATGTTTGCTGATGCATGACATGGTAACATTGGGGGCACCAAGGAAAAAAATTCAGAATGTGGTTATGGTCCTTGTCATTGAGATTGATTGGAAAATAGGATGTTGCAGATTGGGGCTGTGTCCCACCAGGCTGTCTAGACTACAGGTTGCTAACGGGTGACACCTGGGTCCAATGTAGTCCCCTGCCATGTGTTTGAGGGTTTGGCTTTGGTGCTGGAGATTACGCCCGGGCCCTTGAGTGTGCTAACATGCATTCTGCCTCTGAGTTCCAGCTCCAGCTCTGTCTTCTTCTTCTTTTTTTTTTTTTAATATTTTTTTTAGTTGTAGATGGACACAATGTCTTTATTTTATTGCTTTGTATGTGGTGCTGAGGATGGAACCTAGGGCCTCACGCATGCGAGGCAAGCGCTCTACCGCTGAGCTACAATCCCAGCCCAGCTGTCTTCTTTGTCTCTCACAATGTTTTAGAGGATTTTGAATAAGTTGCCTCCATTTCAAAGATATTTTATTTTGCATAAAAATAAACAGCACATTTTTTTTCTTGAAAATTGGTTTATCTCATAGCCTGGGACCCACATTCTGTCATGGTACCTGGAAGGGGGAACAGAGGAGAGACTGAGTCAGGGCAACTTGTCTCCCACTTCCCTAGCCCCTGGCCTTGGTCGGTTACACCTGCGTTGACCCTCTGTGTTCTCTGTCAGCGGTAATGGGGAGCCATGCAAGGTCCTGGAGAGGGGAGCGGCTCGTTCAGACTACATTCGGGGTTGGAAATCCTGGCTCCAGGCTTGGCTGTGCCGGTGCTGATTTTGAGCAAATCAGTCAACTACGTCAGCCCTTGTTGTGCTCATTTGTAAAGCAGAAATGAAAATAATCTCTTTCCCCAGGGGTGCTATGAGGACCCAGTATAATGATGTGACTGTGGTTTAAAAATGCAAAAGAAAGTCCTGTGTAGTGAGAGGCTCTGCAGCTGTCATGTTCCCTATCGTAGTAGAGACAGCGGATGCCCAATACATATGATCTTGCACGGATGAACGAATGAATGAGTAATATATATAAATACCTCTACTGCCAAGCACACAGCAGGTGCTCAATACATGCACACTGAACAGATGAATGAACTAATAACATATATCAGTACCTCTAGTGCTGGGCACCCATGAAGTATGCAATGTCTATATATTGAATAAATGAATGGATACATTAATGCATATTTATTCATTAATATGAATGAATGAATATTATGAATATTTATCAGTGGCATACAACAGGTGCTCAAGACATACTTACTGAATGGATAATTCAGTGAGCAAATGAATGAATGCATCATGTTGTGTAGCTGCCTCTACAACCTGGGATAGAGGGATGGAAGGTATATGGAAGCTGGGGACGTAGCTCAGTGGTAGAGCGCTTGCCTCGCCCTGCAAGGCTCTGGATTCCAGCCCCAGGAACACAAAATAAATAAATACATAGAATAAAAAATATATACAGTGTATAAGGAAGGAAGAAGAGGAGGGAGGAGCTGTCAAGAGCTAATTGCTTTGCTAGCTTTTGTTTCCTAGATCAGATGTTAAGCAGCAGGCTAATGGTAGTCAGGCAGCTTGACGCATTCCTGCAATTGAAGAGAAACCGTGACTGTACTTGCATGTGGCTGCCGTGTCCCGGCTCTGCTGCAGCTTCTGACAAACTTCAAGGGAGGCTGAGCCCCCCACTCCCCATGCCTTCTACCCCTCTCCTGTCTTCTGCCTTTTCTTTCTTTCCTCTTATTTTCTCTGCTGCTCATGATGTCCTGTGTCTGATGTAAGACTCCTTGGGTTTCAAGG
The DNA here is from genome assembly GCA_028644305.1 of Xerus rutilus. NCBI lineage: Eukaryota > Metazoa > Chordata > Mammalia > Rodentia > Sciuridae > Xerus > Xerus rutilus. Next base: position 111,970,621 of record CM053407.1, on the reverse strand, counting down.
AAGAGAATCCCAATTAAATTCACTTAAGCCCAAAGAAATGAATTAAGTATCAGCAAGCAGGAGCCAATTTTACAGTTGTGGCTTCAGGGTGAAGAAATGTTGCTTTATTATTTTTTGTTTCCTAGACATCAGTAAGTCCTGTCCACCAATTCTTCTATGTATGTATCTTTTTTGTTTATATATTTATGTTGGTGATGCTGTTACCAGCAGCTCAGATCTTATCCTGATGCCGATCCAATAATGAGAACATGGTTTTGAGAAAAAAGGAAAAAGAAGTTTTATTGCTTTGCTAGCAAAAGAGAAACACAGGGGACTCCTGTCCCAGAGGCTGTGATTCTGCCCATCAGGGACAACAGGGGATTTTTAAAGAGGTGATTCAAAGGCTACATTCCAAGTGCGCTCAGTTGGAGTTGTAATTCACCTATTAATTTGGAAGATAGTCATTTCTGAGATCCTCTGGTGCCACCCCCAGAGTCTGAATGACTCCATTCCTGTGGTGGGTGTGTGCTGAAGGACAGATAACTTGGTCCAGGATGGGAAATAAAGGTAACCCTGTCTCCCTAGAGATTAGGGAGGAGAAGGGAGAGAGGAAGAGAAAGAAACATGTCCCTTTAAAAAATAAGTAACAGGGCTGGGATTGTGGCTCAGTGGTAGAGCGCTTGCCTAGCCTGTGTGAGGAACTGGGTTCGGTTCTCAGTACTGCATATAAATAAATGGAAAAAAAAATAAAGGTCCATCAACAACTAAAAAACAACAACAACTAAAGGTCCATCAACTTAGTGGTAAAGTGCCCCTGGGTCCCATCCCCTGTACTGCATAAGTAGCAAGGGCCGTATTCAAAGCATAAAGTGGACACTGCTATGGTGCTGGGGAGGGAACCCAGGGCCTCTTGCACACGGTAGGAAAGTGCTCTACCATTGAATTCCATCCCCAGCCCTTCACTGTCTGCCTTTATATCAACTTGCTTTTCAAAACAATTAAATGAGACAGCACAGTGGTGTGCACCTGTCATCCCAGCAATTTGGGAGACCAAGGCAGGCGGATTGCAATTTCAAGGCCAGCCTGGGCGATTTGGTGAGACCTTGTCTCAAAAGTAGAAGATAAAAAGCGCTACAATGTAACTTAGTGGTAAAGTGCCCCTGGGTCCCATCCCCTGTACTGCATAAAATAGATTAATTAAAATTACCATTAAAATTTTTTAATTAAATGTATTTTTTAAAAGAAGGAGCTGAGCACGGTGGCCACACCTATAATCTCAGCAACTCAGGAGGCTGAAGCAGGTGAATTGGAAGGTCACGTCCAGCCTCAGCAACTTAGCGAGGTCCTAAACAACTTGGTGAGATCCTGTTTCCAACAAAAAATATAATAGGGCCTGGGGATGTGGCTCAGTAGTTAAGTGGGTTCAATCTTCATTACCAAAAAATTAAATAAATAAAACTTTATGAAGAATCTTAAGTGGAAAGTCAGTCCCAAGTTAGAACTGTCTGCAAAAATAAATATAATACAAACCAGACGGTGCTATTAAATTCCAGCTCGTCACCATTATCCCACTGCCTTCTCCCTTAAAAAGAGACGAGAGCTGGCAGTGTAGTGGTACAATGTGTACCTAGGCCCTGGGTTCAAAAAGAGAGAGACAGAGAGAGAGGAAGAAACAGGTATTAAAACAGATCAGATCAGCCTCCCTGGACACTTTATTTTTTTTGTTTTTTATTTATTTTTTTTGGTACTGGGGATTGAACTCAGGGGCATTCGACCACTGAGCCACATCCCCAGCCCTATTTTGTGTTTTATGTAGAGACAGGGTCTCACTGAGTTGCTTAGCGCCTCGCCGTTGCTGAGGCTGGCTTTGAACTCACGATTCTCCTGTCTCAGCCTCCCTAAGTGCTGGGATTACAAGTGTGAGCCACTGTGCCTGGCTGACACTTTATTTTTGACATACTTAGAAGAATGAAGATTCCCAGAAAAAAGAAAGAACTTTCTTCCCAGTTACTTGGGAGGATGAGGAAGGAAAATGGAAAGTTTGAGGCCAGCCTGGGCAACTTAGCAAGATCCTGCCTCGAAACAAAATAAAAAAAGGGGTCAGGGACGTAGCTCAGTGGCAAAGCAATTGCTTAGCAAGTGCCAGGTGCCGGGGTAAATCTCTAGCACCACAAAAAATCAATGAATAACTAAAGTAAAATATAAAGGGCTGGGGCTGTAGCTCAGTGGTAGAACACCAGCCTTGCATATGGGAGGCCCTGGGTTCCATCCCCAGTACTGAAAAACATCAATAACTTTTTTGCAAGGAGATACAAAATGATTCAAATTTTCTATTACCTGTAACCATTTTTAAAAGACCTCTAGACAGATATTTTCATTCTAGTGTTTTGAAATGCAGTTTAAAGTGGAAATCAGCATGGTTTACACGTTCCTTCAAAAGTGTTTCGAGGGGCAGGAGGGGAAAGTCCACCTTGGTGTCCTGGGAGGGGTGTTGCAGAGACCCATTCTGGACCTCGCATGGCAGGTTTAAAAGTCACATAAAATCTGCATTCTACTCCCTCACATTTGATGGTAACTGGATATAAATTCAATCCCAGGCCCCCCCCAAAAAAAGAGTATCTTAAATTACATTCACCTTTAATTTTTTTTTTTTCACTCTGAGTAATTAGCGCTCCAGGAATTTGCACCATGTTCAATCTGAAGCCTTGTGCCCTGCCGTGGTTCTCATCCTGCACGAACACAATGTCTTGCTGCTTAAAATGCCTCGAACATTTTTTTTTAATTTTTTTTAGTTGTTTGTGGATCTTTATTTCTTATTCATTTATTATTTATATGTGGTGCTGAGGATCGAACCCAGTGCCTCATGCATGCTAGGCAAGCATTCTGCCACTAAGCCACAATCCCAGCCCCCACGAACATTTTTAATCATGTTGTGTTAGTCTGCTTTTCTTCTAAGTTGAGATGAATCAACTTGGAAGAGGTCTGTTGCTGCTTAAAGTTTAGGGGTTTCAGTGCAGGAGCAGTTTGTCCTCTTGCTTTTAGGCCTGTGGTGAGGCAGCCCATCATGGCCGGGAGCATTTGGTGGAGCAGAGCCAGTCACCTCATGGCAGAGAAGCAGAAAGAGAGAGAGAGAGGAAGAGACCAGGCTTCCACATCCTTTTAAGGCCACACCCCCAATGATTTAAAACTTCCCACTAAGCCCCACCTCCCACTAAGCCCCACCTCCCACTAAGCCCCACCCCTGCTAAGCCCCACCCCTGCTAAGCCCCACCTCTTAAAGTTTCTGCCACCTCTCAGTAGTGCCAACCTGGGGTCTAAGCCTTTCCCACACAGACCCTTGGGGAACATTCCAGATTAAAACTATAGTAAATGCCTTCTTAACAATCCAAATATCAATTTCAGAGATAAGATAATCCAGTCATCCACAACCTTTATAAAAGTGACAAGTTCTAATGCCACAACTAAGGACAATGTTTTAAAAGGCCATTATATAAAATAACATTTATTTTCAATATGCAGCTGTTCATATAGAGCTTGACCTAGATGGTGCAAGGAACTGGTCAATATTTGCCCCTAATTATAAGTAAGTTTGGATTTTTTTATCTTTATTTATTATTTTGTGTGGTGCTGAGGATCGAACCCAGCGCCTCTGGCATGCAAGGCAAGCGCTCTAGCACTGAGCTACAATCCCAACCCAGTAAGTTTGGATTTAACTGAACATGTTCTAAGCTTTTTCTTACCATCTTTGGCATTTTGCAATAAAGTATACATCAGTCTGTTCCTAAAGAAGCCCTGTGACTTGCAGATTAATACTGAAGTCACCCTTCAGTGACGCAAACGTCTTACGTAACGTGGTCATTGACCATATGGTTGTTCTGAAATGAATGATGTTGTCAAGTCGTGGAAAAAAAGAAAGCAAAACTTCCTTTGCTCTACGTGGCATTTCCTTTCTTAGAAAAGTCAGTGTATGAACTGAGCGTCCCCCGAGCCCTGTCCGTACATGACATGGTGTGAAGGCCTGGGTGCAGATCGTCAACAGAGTCTCACCTGTGTGGCAGTCAGGACAGGCAAGACATTTGCCATGCTGTAAGACACAGGACCGGTCTGTCCTGATGCCTGCCTTGCCGAGTAGCTGAGACCTTTGGGCCGTGGATGGCATAAAATATCAATCAATAGGACAATCAAGAAGGGCCACAGTTTTCTCACAATGCCCTTAAGGGTTGGCACCACCCATTAAAGAGAACCCTAGCCATCCCTTAGCCACGTGGGTGAGGATTCCTTAACAAGATCCTATTAGCAGCTTTTTGGAGATGTGTGCTAAGGATGAAACCCAGGACCTCACACAAGTTAAGCACTTGCTCTACCACTGAGCTACACTCCCTGCCCTTATTGGGAGCTTGATTATTATTTGGGAGTGAGGTGCCAGGGATTGAACTCAGAGGCACTTGACCACCGACTCACATCCCCAGCCTTATTTTGTATTTTATTTAGAGACAGGGTCTCACTGAGTTTCTTAGGGCCTTGCCAAGTTGCTGAGGCTGGCTTTGAACTCGCAATCTTCCTGCCTCAGCCTCTGGAGCCACTGGGATTACAGACGTGTGTCACCAAGCCCAGCTATTATTATTTTCACATATGTGTGGTCCTTGGGATCAAACCCAGGGCCTTGCCCACGCTAGGCAAGTGCTCTACCACTGAGCTCCAGCCAGAGCCCCTGTAGCCCATGCCATCGGGGCGTGCTGAGGAGTCCTTGTGACCTGGTGTCTTCCTTCTCCACAGGGGCTGAAGATCAGTGTGCTCTGGACTCTCTACTACGGCATCCTCAGTGCTTTTGCTCCTGTGTATAGCTGGATCCTGGTGCTCCGAGGCCTGGTGGGCTTTGGGATCGGAGGGGTCCCCCAGTCGTAAGTAAATACCCAGCTCCGCCATCCAGCCAGGTAGCCAGTCAGCTGGCCCCCTCTCTATATCCATGGGTTCTGCGTTGTGGATTCAAAAATATTTGGGAAAAAAAATTGCATCTACATACTGCACACGTACAGACTTTGTCCTTGTCATTGTGGCCTAAATAGTAGAGCATCATAACCATTTCCATAGTGTTTACCTTGTATAGGTATCGTAAGTCATCTAGAGGTTGCTGGGCAAGGTGGCACACACCTGGAATCCCACCTACTTGGGAGGCTGAGGTAGGAGGATTGCAGGTTCAAGGCCAGCCTGGGCAACTTGGTGCAACCCAGTCTCAAGATAAAAGATTGAAAGGGCTTGGGGATGTAGCCCAGTGGTAAAGTGCCCCTGAGATCAGTCCCTGGTACCACACACACACACACACACACACACACACACACACACACATACACACACGAGAGGACATGCGTAGGTTCTGTGCAAATGCCAGGCCATTTTAATAAGGGATTTGAGCATCTCCAGAGTTTGGCATCTGAGGAGCTTCTTGGAACCAATCCCCCATGGTTGCCAGGGGATGGCGGTCCGCGTGTTCATGGCCTTGGGGGAGGCAGAGATGGCTGCAGCAGGATTTCTGATATAATAAAATAATAGCGTCATTGTAATGATTGACAGCAACCTCACAATAGCTAGAAGATCACAAAAATGAAATCATAATAAAAAAAACAGATCTGGCATTGTCTGGACATTGCATGTTGACACAGGGGTGCCCAGGGGGTGCACGCTGTCACTTTATTGCAATCTCCATTTATTGCCATCGGAGGCTTGGAGGGTGGAATCCCTTGCCCAGCTCACACAGCGACTGAGCGGAACTGAGGACTCCAGTGGAGTGCCTGCAGCGCGTCAGCTGCTCACTGCCACCAGTGCAGCCTCCTGCCCCTTCTGACCTCCATACGAGGGGACAGGGAGCCACGCTGGGAATTGTTTGGTTGTTGCTCTTGGAGTTTAAGGGACTGAGAAGACTCAGGGGTGTTGGAAGAAGCCACTGTCTCCTGGGAGATGGGGGACGGTTTCCATTCATGCTGGGCCCAAAGCCAGGGGCCAGGCAGAGCTTGGCAACTATGGCAAGTCTACTAACCGGTTTTATAAATAAAGTTTTATTGGAACACGCCACACTCATTTACCTCCTAGCTGTGGCTGTTTGTGTGCCTCAGCAACAGAATCAAATAGTTTTCAAAAGTTGAGTGATTCACTCTGTGCCACGTTATAGAAAGTGTATGTTAGGCACCCCCCCCACACCCTGTCCCCTCCAAACAAGAAAACAAAACCCACAATTCCTGTTTATTCTGTTGCAAGTGTTTTAAGCAATTTGCCCAGATTGTCTCTTTTAATCTCTCCATTTTCCCTAAAAGTGAAGTTCTCTGAATAACCCCATTTTTACAGATAAAAAGGCACAGAGAGATAAAGGAACTTGGTTCAGAGAGCACAGCCACAAACTGGCAGTGTTGGAGTGTGAACCCAGGCCTTGTAAGTCTAGAGTTTGGATGCTGACAATTACACTTTTACTGCCTTTGCTCTGAAACATATAAAGGACTGGACACTCAAAAGGGAACTTAGAGAAGGTGTGGAATATTTTACATGAAGGGAACCACACGAGAAGATGGAGCCATGACTGAGACTAGGGAAGGCTCCTGGTTGAGTTTTTGTTAGCTGTAGGGATGAGACCGATGAGAATTGAGAGCTACAGGCAGACAGGTTGACCGGGACAAACTTGTTAAAGGCCTTGAATGCCATACCAAAGGGATTGTCTGTAGGCAGCGGGGAGCCACTGAGAGTTCTTGAGCAGGGGAGGCACTTTGGAAGTACTGATCTGGCAGGGGCAGACAGGATGAAGGGGAGGTAAGGAATTCTGTTGTTTCATTTCCTTCCTGAAGGAGGGAAACCAGGTGTAGCACAGCAGAGCATCTACTGCAGGCCCCCCTTGCACCTCTTGGATCAACCTGTTCCATAATGAAATTTCATCCCATCTGAGGGCAGGTTCTCGGGGCTCTGGCTGCTCTCTCTTCCTGCAGAGATTTATATAAGGGTGATTAGTGGGATAAACTACAGTCCCTGCTCTTGCTGCTGGTCTTGTAGCTGCCATGGTGCCCAATTTTCCCCTCCTCTGCCACCCAGTCTAGACTTTGGCTAAAGCTTTCACTGATCTATATGGTCTACCTCGTGGGGTGACTGAAACTCCATGCCTGAGGGGTCTGAGTCCCTGGTCAGCATGCCCTTCTCAGGCCATAACTGTTGCGCTTGTTCATTTAACACCAAAACTGGGCACAGAGCAGAACATGGTGGCGCACGCCTGGAATCCCAGTGGCTCTGGAGGCTGAGGCAGGAGGATACAAGTTAGAAGCCAGCCTCAGGAATTTATCAAGGCCCTAAGCTACTTAGTGAGCCTCTGTCTCCCCCCAGAAATAAAAAGGGCTGGGGATGTGGCTCAATGGTTAAGCACTCCTGGGTTCAATCGCCAGTACCAAAAATCAATCAATCAATCAATAAAAAGTGGACAGAGAGATATCAGGAGATGTCCAGCCTTATCACCTGGGTGCCCTGGTCATATAACAGTGGTCCCTCCAGCTCCTGATGGTTAAGATTAATTTCTCTGACTGGGGAATGGTGACCCTTTTCCTTGCTTGCTCATTTTCTTGACAAAAGGAGCCCAAAGTCATTGGATGGGCTGTTGCTTAAAGTCTAAGGGGAGTGTGTGTGTGTGTGTGTGTGTGTGTGTGTGTGTGTGTGTGTGGTGCTGGAGATCGAACCCAGGGACACTCTTCCTCTGAGCTATGTCCCCAGCCCTTTTTCATTTTTTATTTTGAGCCAGGGTCTCATTAAGTTGTTGAGGCTGGCCTTGAACTTAAAATCCTTCTTCCTTGGTCTCCCAAGTCACTGGGATTACAGGCATGTGCCACCATGCCCAGCTTCTAAAGAGACTCTTGTGTTCTCTGGAGGAAGCTTCTCCTCCCTGGAAGGCAAGGCATCTAGACCCCCAGAGCCTACAAGAAGCACAAATTCCCCCAAGTGTGTCACCGGGAATGATGGCAGTGACTCCTCCTTCCACCCCTTGATTTCCAGACCCACATATTCTTTTTTTGGGTGGTAGGAGGGGTACCAGGGATGGAACTCAGGGACACTCAACCACTGAGCCACATCCTCAGCCCCATTTTGTGTTTTATGTAGAGACAGGGTCTCACTGAGCTGCTTAGTGCCTCGCCATTGCTGAGGCTGGCTTTGAACTAGTGATCCTCCTGCCTCAGCCTCCTGAGCTGCTGGGATGACAGGCATGTGCTACTGTGCCCAGAAGACCTGTATATTCTTTGTACTGGGAACATAGCCATAAAATGGCCATTGATTTAAGTGTGTACTACATCCTGGAGGACAGTCCCCTATCCTCACTGGGCATCTTCTCCAAGCTGATGCTTCAGCATGTCTTCAAAAGGCTACCCATTGTCCTCAGCTTCAGGGTGGCATGGTACCTGAAGGACCACGGATTCCATGGTCACATGCCAGCCCTTGCATCTCCACTGGGAAAGGTTGAGAGAGACTTTCTGGAAGGGTAATGTCAATTCTGGAGTAGTGTGGTCACATTGTGGGCTTTGCAACCCGAGTGCTGGGTTTGAATCCTGTTTCCATCGCATAATAGCTGTGTGACCTTGAAGAAGTCCCCGAACCTTTCTGTGCTTTTGTTTCCTCATTTTTAAAAAAAGGGAATACAAACATATCCACCCTATGGGATGCCTTAGAATTTTAAGTGACTAATATGCATAAAGTTCCCGGGAGAGGCCCTGGCAGAACACTCATTGTGTATTAGCAAGCATCTCATCTGCTGCAGGCTTTGGTAAGGAGAGTTCACGTGTCCGCAAGAGGACTGACAGATGAAGTGTGTCATCGTGTGAAGGAAGGCAGACGTGACCACATGGATTTAACACATGAGCAAACCCGTAGGCTCCTCCTGCCTGTGGATTCCCTTCCCGGGGATGCTCGGGGAGGTGCCAGCAGGCAGAGCCTCCCAAGAGGTATCTGAATTTTCTTCTCACTTGTAGAAATAGGCAGAAGGTCCACAGAAATTCTCGTTCGGGAAGCTGGGACAAGTTGCATCAGTTTCTGATTCTTCTTACGCATTTCTTGGAAATGGCATAAAAATGATAAGAAATCAAAGTTTGTAATGGTGCTGGAGAGCGTAAAGAGAATGCCGTCGGCTGGCCAGAAACATCAAGGACTCTCTGGAAGCTTCCAAGCAGGTGGGATTACAGCGGTAGAGGAACTAAAGCAAAGAAAGACCAGGTCCCAAAACACCAAAGGCGAGGGACCACAGAGGGGAGAGAGATGCCTGCGCTGGAGCCAGGGTGCACAAGCACAGGGAGGGAGGAGAGGACCCCAGGGGAATAAAATAAAGGACATGGAGCAGTAAAGAGGCCTTTCCCCTGACCTGGTGCGGGGAGGGTCTCCAGCTTAGCTGCGACCCCCCAACCCGCCAACAGCCCGCCTGCCTCCGATGATCTGGAGGAAACACACAGAAACCCCAGCGCCCATTCCTTCCCACTCTGTGTGCACAATGTTACTGGCCGCTCACTGGTCCCCACTTGCCTGGGGGCAAGACCCCCAGTGCAAGATCTCTTACCATTCGTGTCTTGACACCAAAAATGAAACTGAAGCCGAGCACCAACCGCCCAGTGCCTTCAGCGGCCAAAGAACGCAGAAGGGAGAGCCCAGCTCACAGATGGGCTTCTTAACCCGCCAGGGGCAGAGAGGTCGTGGGTCAAGGGTAAAGGGAATGACAAGGAGGAGAGGCTGATAGAGGAGGGGAACATGCATGCCGGAACTCGGGCATCACCCCTTCTTGCTCCTGTCCTGGTGGCTGGGACATGTGTCACTCAGTATGGAAATGAGATTGGGATGAGGTTTGAGGTCCAGGGGTCATTTTGGTGGCCATTTGGGATCTGGCTGGTTTCAGCCGATGAGCATGAAAAGGAACTTCTAAGCTCCAGGCATCCTCTTTTCAAAGAGGCACACAGGGCGGGTAAGCGACAGCCAGGCTGTGTAGATATCACACTGGGTAGTACCCACCCCCTTATTTTCACTCCCCATTTTTTTTTTGGTACTGGGGATTAAACCCAGGGATGTTTAACCACTGAGCCACATTTCCAGACCTTTTTAATATTTTATTTAGAGACAGGGTCTCACGGAGTTGCTGAGTTCCTGAGGCTGGCCTTGAACTTGTGATCCTCCTGCCTCAGCCTCCTGAGTCTCTGGGATGACAGGTGTGAGCCAACATGCCCGGATCACTCCTCATTCCTGAGATGGGATGGTGACTGTCCATCTTTCGTGACTCCTTCAAGCTGAATATGGGTGTCACCTGGCAGAAGAGTGAAAATTTTCCCTAGCTAACCTTAAATAAGTCTGATGATCACCTGGCTGCAGGCATGGCTATTTTGACACACACCCCCCCCCTGACCAAGTGTAATTTTATGGCCTCAAACTCTCTGGTCCTGAAAGAGACCAGTTGAGGATTCGTGGTCCAAAGAGCAGAAGGAGAAACGTAGCCATCAAAGGACCCGCGAGAGGTAGAAACCAGGTCCTGTCCGGGACGGCCCTGTCCACCCATGTTCCACACCTTCTACAGGGAAGACTAGACGGTGGTCTTGGAGCCCGGCTGCCTTTTCTAAGAGCCCACGTATTCCTGGTGCTTCATAAAAACGACAGGATGTGTGGGGTGTCCTTCGCTGTATCTGGGCAATCGAAACAGATTATTACCTTAAAAAAAAAGAAACCAGATACTCAATCCTAGAACAGGAAGGATCCTTACGAACTGCAGGGCAGAGCAGGGACAGGAAGGTGGATAAAGACGTCGGAAATGGGAAGGGAGACCCTTCCAAAGGGCCAGGGAAGGAGCCCCTGCTGAGTGACAATGCTGGCTTTAAAACCTCAGATACTAATAATGCCACCTGTGGAGAGGTGTTACTAGTACTTATTGTTGCAAAGATTTTCCCTCGTGGGACCAGTAAGAGGTCGAAGGCAATTTGATCACAAGAGGGATGCTTGGCTGTGCTCCTTCCTCCTTTTCCAGAAGGTGATCGAGGGTCACCCGGTTATCAGAAGTACTCTTTGCATATGGTCACGGTGGCCTCTGTGCAAACTCATGGTCTGGTATGGTCTTTTTTGATAGTTATTATCAGGCAGTGGTGAAAGAATCCTTCCTTTATGTCCTCTTATGTATTTTGTAAGGTTGACACAAGTAACTCCATTTGGATTTTGCTACCTCTTTTTGACATCCCTTCCTTTCTTTTCCTGAAAACCTTGCTGATTAGCCATCCCGTGGTCTCGTTTTTATTATCCCTTGTTGCTAGGCTGGACTTGCCCTCATTAGTGGATTGTTGGTCTGATCTGGTCCCACATCAGAGGAAAAGTGATAGAGGATTAGGGATCAGTGTCCAAACCCCTTCAAAGCCATATTTGACTTAAAAAAAAAAAAAAAAAAGGTGTAGCAGGAGTGATTCTCAGGCTAAGCTAACCTGGAGTCCTTTGTTACATTCAATCCCGTCTGTTTTGGAGGATGGCGAACACCTCAGCACATTAAGCCAGATTATTTTCTTAGTTGTTCTTCTGAAGAGTTTTCAACAGGCATACGGTTTTAAAAGGAAAATGCAAAGTGCAATTTACAAGAGCAAAACGAATTCAGTTTGTATGTTAGATTTGAACCAAGAAACAGGATCCTTTTACAGTAATACCAATTTTTTTTGGCAAAGATCACCAAAGAAGAACCATTTTGTAAAACGAGTTCAGCTTTGTCAGAAAGCTGTATTTAAGAGTACTTGTAAGAATTCTTTCCTTGACTCTGAGTGCAAATGCTTTAGAAAATAAAAAATCAAAACTGTGGATGACGGAAACCTTAGAATAGCCATGGTTAGAATTTTGATGAGAGTTTAGACCTCCCTCACAAAAATTGAGGTTTTTCTCATTATATAGAGCTTTTTTTTTTTCCTACCAAGAATTAAACCCAAGGGTTTAACCACTGAGCCACATCCCCAGCCCTTATTCATATTTTATTTAGAGATAGGATCTTGCTAAGTTGCTTAGGGCCTCACTAAGTTGCTGAGGCTGGGCTGAACTCACCATCTTCCTGTCTTAGCTTCCTGAGAGGCTGGGATTACAAGTGTGTGCCACCATGCCCCACCCTGTGTACGGCATTTTGGGGTGACAGTCATGGCTGATAGCATTATACCAGGACCATCAGGTCTTTATGCATTTTGTAAACTCTTTTGAATATTTGTATCAATAATATTTATCACATATCATTGTAAAATAATAGTTGTTAATTAAACCACAGTTATAAACTAAATATAAATAGTTCTAAGTGATCACTTAAAAGACTTTAAAACAAGTAATGCTTAAGCTTAATTTTATTCTTCTTCAAGGCTAAATAATATGCCATTGTGTATATGTACCACATTCTCTTTATCCATTCATCTGTTGAAGGGCACCTAGGTTGGTTCCATAGTTTAGCTATTGTGAATTGAGTTGCTATAAACATTGCTGTGGCTGCGTCACTATAGGGCTGGGGATGTGACTCAGTGGTCGAGTGTCCCTGAGTTCAATCCCTGGTACCCACTCCCCCCAAAAAAGAAAAAGAAAAATGCTAAAGGTTGTTGTGCTGGAAACATAGAAAGCAGTGTACATTTCATTTTAAACATCTAAAGAAATGAACATAACCTGATTGGCCAATAACCTAGGCAAAATGTATACTAATAATTCTGAAGACATCTTTATTTTTATCTTACCAACAAATTTAAATTAACTATTTGTGACAGATTTACTTATGTTAAACTTCTTACAGATTTTAAGGACAGCAGACAGGGGCTAAAAACTCGTACTTGCTGACTGTACCTGCAGTTATCTTGGAAATTATCTTCAGGTGTTTACAAGAAGTGCAGTGGGCTGTGGCTGTGGCTCAGTGATAGAGCGCTTGCCTCGCATGCGTGAGGCCCTGGGTTCAATCCTCAGCACCACATATAAATAATAAAAAAATCAATAAAATAGAAGATCCATCAACAACTAAAAAAATATTTAAAAAAAAATGCATAACCCAAAGGTGAATTCACCAGGAAAAGGCTGGAAGATGTTATCATGAGCTCAGTAACAGGGCTGGGTTGTGGCTCAGTGGCAGAGTGCTTGCCTAGCAAGTGTGAGGCACTGAGTTTGATCCTCAGCACCACAAAGAAGTTAAATAAATAAAAATAAAGGTATTGTGCCCCTCTACAACTGAAAAAACTAAACAAAACAACAACAAAAAAAGAAAATGCAAGAGAGCCAGGCAGAGTAGTACACACCTGTAATCCCAGCTGCTTATGGGGATTCCTTCCCAGAGCCTCAGGGATGAGCCAGAAAACGCCAGACACCAAGGGATGTTGGGTAGCTGGAGGTGCAGGGTGGCACTTCCTGTGAAAGTTTTTCCGACCCAGGAGCAAAGCATGTTCTTCTGATGTGGTTTCCTAAGAGACCACTTGACATTATGGGTAAGTTATCCTGGCACCTCTATTCAGACCACCGAATCACCTTGGTTCCCCCAGAATAGGCTGGAGGGAGCATTTGTCTCTTTTCCTTGGAGTCTGGAGACTTTCGAGTGGATGAATTTCTGATAGAACTGTTGCTGAAGCCAGCAAGCCTCTCGGCGTCTCTGAACAGTTGTCATCAACACAAACTAACAACCAAACACAGGGTCGAGAGCGCGTAAAATCGAGAGCGAGGGTGGATCTCACCTTCACAGTGCAGATGGCTTTCCCTCCCGCAGGGTGAGTCCCCAAGATCTGTACCCACAGCAGGACAGCACAAACAGGAAACACCCAAGATGGTGCACACAGGTAACCAGGAGGTCTTACCACAGGGCCAAGCAGTTCTGATGTCCTCCTTCCTGCAAGGCTGTTCCTGGGAGGCCCTGCCCCTCCTTCATCTGAGTCCACACCCAGGACAGGACTGGGGGGACTGAAGAGGGGTCTCCTTCATCCAGGCCTGTGCTCAGGAGAGAGCCTCTACCTTGTGTCTCGTGTCCTTCAGCAGGACGCTGGGTTTGGACCTACTCATCGCAGGGGGTCCTTTCCTGGGCACCTATACTCCAGCCCCTCCTTGGCTGCTGGGAATTGCTCAGATCCATCAAAGCAATGTCCTCAGTTCTCCACTGGAGAAGGGAGGATGCAGCCTCAGGGGGTAGCGGGACATCAGTCTGATGGTCCCTTTGTGGTTGTCAATCTTATTACCAATAATTTGTTGGTAATAACAGGCTTCTGATACCGGGTGTGTGTGGATTTTCCCCAAAACCCATCAAGCAAGCCGGACTGCAGCAGTGGATTACAGCTTGGTGTCCTCAAATTCAGTTCAGTTCTGACCCTACCTACCTGGGGATGGACTACCCCTCTGTCCACTTCAGATGCCCGTCACAAGCCCCAGGTTTTTTTGTTCTGTTTGGTTTGGTTTGGTTGGTACTGAGGATTGAACCTAAGAGGACTTACCACTGAGCCACCTCCCTATCCTTTCTTCTTCTTATTGTTTTTTTAATTTTAAGACAAGGTCTTACTGAATTGCTGAGGCTGGACTCAAACTCGTGATCCTCCTGCCTCAGCCTCCTGAGTTGCTGGGATTACGGGTGTGTGCCACTGTGCCTAGAAACTCCAGGTTCTTTTACCTGTGCCTCTGACCCACTGGCTATAAATTGGGGTTTACCACAACCCCCTCCTTGGGTGTACTTAGTTTGCTGAAGTGGCTCATGGATCTCAAGAAAGCACTTAGATTTACCAGTTTATTGTAAAGGACATTACAAAGGATACTGATGAAACCCAGATGGAAGAGGTGCAGAGGGCCAGGTGTGTGGATAGGGAGGAGAAGCCTCTGGGCTCTCTTAGGTGCCACCCTAGGAATCTCCACAGGTTTGGTTATCTAACCGTTTCCTGGGGCTTTTTATAGAGGCTTCATTACATAAGCATAATTGATTCATTCATTGGCCACTGGTGATCAGTTTAACCTTCAAACTCTCTCCCCTTCCTGGAAGTTTGGGAATGACAGAGTGATGTGGAAAGTCCCAGCCTTCTAATCCTGCCTTGGTCTTTCCAGTGACAAGCCCCACCTTGAGGCTCCGAAGGGGCAGTCAGCCATCAGTCTACTCAAAAAAGACGCATGCTTTGCTGATTCCAAGGACTTTAGGAGTGTATGCCAAGATATAGAAGGAAAGCCAGATGTGTATTTTGCAATATCATGCTCCCCATTTAGCTGTTAATTTTCTAAAACCATTTTAGCCCTTCTGGTTTCTTGAGTTATTAGTACATTCCTGGGACTGTATCGTGTGTTTGACATACACGACCATTTAAAAACTCACTTTCACTTAATAGAGAGATTATTTCCATTTTACAGGTGAGAAAACTGAACTTCAAAAGAGTAACACACCCAAGGTCACAGAGCTAGTAAATGGAAGATCGGAGATTTAAATATTGCTTGACCCTCTAAACCTATTGTCAATCTCTTTCTCTCTCTCTTTTTTTTTTTTGTACTGAAGATAACCCACCACTGAGCTATGTCTCCAGCCTTTTAAAATTTTATTTTGAGACAGGGTCTCAGTAAGTTTTGGGGGCTGGCCTCAAACTTATGATCCTCGTGCCTCAGCCTCCTGAGTTACTGGGATAAACCTGTTCTCTTAACTGCTTTTCTAGATACCTCTTTCATCTGAGAGGAGAGCAAATAAGAACTATAAACAAACTTACAGAAGATATATTCAGGCACTCAAGAGAGCTCCTGGCTTCCACGCACTTTAACTAGTCATTTACATAAAAATAATTATGTTTTAATTAGACAATGTTCTTGTCTGGTTATAAAAAATGGCTCCCCTAAGTTCATTAAGCATTTAGTTGAAGAAGTTTTATGAAATTAAATCTAATTGAGAGTTTCCATTCATTTAGAATAGCCCTCCCCAATTGCAGCTCCTCATAAAACCAGACGAATAAGATATTCTGTATATTTTTTTTTTAAAAACCCAACAACCAGAAGTCTTTATGACTGCATTCGTCTGTTTTCTGTTGCAAGAACACAGTACCACAGGCTGGGTGAATTATAAAGGAAGGAGGTTTGTTGGGGCTCATAGTTCAGGTCCAAGCTAAAGGGCTGTGTCTGGTGGTGGCCTTGGTGCTGGAAGATTCCCGAGGTGGCCTTGGCAACACATGGTGAGAGACGGGAGACGTGGGTGTACGTCCCCTGGGCTTTCTCCCTATCAAGTTACCAGGATTCAGTCAGGGGTGCCCATTCTGATGACCTGATCTGATCCCTGTCGCGCCCCCCCCCAGTCTGGATGCCATTGTTGGACTTAGTTTCTGTCCTCGTCATACCACAGATGAGACCTTGGCGGAACATACACAAGATCCAAACCAGCACAATAATTAAGACTTCTGAATTTTTTGTATGAATACAAATTGCATTAGTATTAAGGGGCCCATTCCTCTGCCTAGGTCCCTCCTCTCCCTCTCTCTTTTCTTCCCTTCCCCCAAAATAGGTGCTCCCATTGCTTCTTCATAAGAACAGTAACAGCATTAATAGTAACGATGCTGGCAGTAACAATGACAGGTGCTGGCCCCGTGCTGGCCACCATGCAGGGTGTTCTCATACATCCCCATTTGATGAGAAAACAAGCTCAGAGCCTATACATGGTCCCACTGACGAACTGAAGGGCGGGGTTAGCGTCTGCCTCGGGACAATCCACCCCGACCCGTATGGCTCAGAACAATTCTGCATCCTGGCAGGCGGCGGGTCTTCCAGTCTCAGTGGAACGAGCTCCCGTGTCTGGAGCAAGGCCACACTGGACTCATGGATGTTTCATGGGCCCCTCAGGCTCCAGCTGCACCTGGTCACAGGCACCAACCAGGGCTGGGATCTAAGAGAGCAAGCAGGAGCTGCACAGCCACTTGCAGCTAAAGTTTGCAACCAGCTACATCCTGCTGGTCAAAGCAAGTCCAGGGCCAGCCCAGGCTCAAGGGTGGGAAAAATCGCTCTCCTCCCCCCGCCCTCCAGGGCTGGGGATGGTACCCAGGGCCTTGCACGTGGTAGTCAAGTGCTCCAGCACTGAGCCATATCCCCAGCACTGGGTCTGGACTAGACTTGACACAAAGAGTCACAGTCACACTGCATGGCTGCATAGAGATAGTGGGCGAAGACACCAGGGCAGCTTAGCAGGCCAGTGGCAGCTGGCTTCAAATCCAGATCTGTTCGATGCCAAAACACTGACTGTTGAACAGGTCCTGCAGGGGGCTACACAGCACATGTAGTCAGAGGGTCACGTTTAGGATGCAAATAATTTTACTTTCTGTCTATGGAGGAGCTTCAGGGAGGAATAAATGTTAATTCAAGCAAGGGAGATAAATAACCTTGTATTTTTATCCTTTAAACAACATATTTTAAAAAATTTAGAAATGCAGATAAGCATCAAAAAATGATAATCATGGGGCTAGAGTTGTAGCTCAGTGGTAGAGCGTTTGCCTAGCATGTGTGAGGCACTGGGTTCGAGTCTCAGCACCACGTATAAAATATAAAAAAGGTCCATCAACAACTAAGAAAATATTTTTTTAAAAAATGATAATCACCTCTAATTGTAGATGTCTTCTCAAAGAAGTAAGCAAAACAGATTTGCCTTGGTTGGGGGGCGGACCATGGCTTTTTATGTCCAGCAGAGGGCGCCATGTGGCTCAGCAGATCACCATTTATGCAAGTGACTGTATGGGAAAGCCGCCATCCACAGGCGTCCTGCTTGTGTTTTAGCTGCTCCTAGAGATAAGGACCCCGGGGCTGAGGGCTCCCTTCATGATGAAATGCGTGATGAGCATTCGCGAGTCCCCAGGTTCAATCCCCCACCCTGGAGGAAAAAAAACATAAATGCCCCAGGTAGCAAAGAGCGGTGGCGCATGCCTGTAATCCCAGCTACTTGGGAGGCTAGGGCAGGAGGATCTCGAGTTCATAAGCCAGCCTCAGCAACTTAGCAAGACCCTGACTCTAAATAAAAAAATACAAAAGGAGCTGATGATGTGGCTCAGTGGTTAAGCACCCCTGGATCCAATGCCTAGTACACACACACACACACACACACACACACACACACACACAAATCTATTTAGGGAAATCTTAGGTAACTATGTGAAAACAAAAGTTTTAACAATTTTGACTTAAAAATGTTTAAGGAAGTATTATTTATAACTGTGAAACCACCCAAATAGGGAGGTCATTGATGGGCTACAGAATGGGGTTAAAATCTTGTCTCTTCTATTTCCTGACCTAGGGGTACAGTCCTGGTCAGGTAACAACTTCTCTGACACCAGTAGATACAGATACAGAAATAAGGATTAAAGATACACAGAAACATGCATGTGCATGCACACACAGTGGGAATTATACTTTCCTACCCCGCAGACCCACTCAGTGTTGACTAAGTGAAATAATCCACGTGAAACATCCAGAACAGCGTCTGGCACACAGTAGCTCCTCAGTAAAAGGTAGCTGTAGCCGGCCACGGTGGCGCACGCCTGGAATCCCAGTGGCTCTGGAGGCTGAGGCAGGAGGATCACGAGTTCAAAGCCAGCCTCAGCAAAAGTGAAGCGCTAAGCAACTCAGTGAGACCTTGTCTCTAAATAAAATACAAAAATGGGCTGGGGATGTGGCTCAGTGGTCCAGTGGCCCTGAGTTCAATCGCTGGTACCCAGGAGAAAAAAATTTTTAAAAAGGTAGCTATGATTGATTAAGGAATTGTGGTTCATGCATGTGATAGAATATATGTGTTCCAGGGGCTTATACATGTCATGGAAAGGCTGGGGGTTTAGGAGGTCAATCCCCAGAAGCAAAAAAAAAAAAATGTGAGAGGTAGGCTGGTGGTAGAGCACTTGCCTAGTATGTACAGGGCCCTGGGTTTCATCCCTGGCACCACAAAAAGGGGTGGAAGAAGGAAAAGAAAAGAAATTAAAATGGCAAAATGATTATTTATAAATCAAATGAATGGAGGGCATGGTGGCATGTGCCTGTTGAGACCAGCCTGGGAAGCTTAGTGAGACCCTGTCTCAAAACAATAAAAGGACTAGGGTTGGGCATGGTGACCCACACCTGTAATTCCAGCAGCTGGGAGGCTGAGGCAGGAGGATTCCCAATTTCAAAGCCAATCTCAGAAACTTAGTGAGGCCCTAAGCAACTTAGGGAGACCCTGACTCAAAATAAAAAATAAAAAGGACTAGGGATGTGGCTCACTGGTAGAGCCCCCTCCAGTTCAATCCCCAGTACCAGAAAATAAATAAATAAAATTAATAATTGGGTTCATATTTTTAATGGGGTCTTGCTTTGATGCCCAGGCTAGTCTCACACTTATGGGCTAAAGCCATCTGGATCTCTGATCTTCCTGTCTCAGCCTCCTAAGTAGAACTATGAGTATATGATACCACACCCAGCATAAATTCTTCTTCTCCTTTTTTTTTTTTTTTTTTTTTGGTATTGGCGATTGAACCAGGGGCACTTTACCATGAGCTGCATTACCAGTTCTTTTTATTTTATTTATTTTTTTAGATCAGCAGGGTCTAAGTTGCTAAGGCTGGCCTCAAACCTGCTATCCTCCTGCCTCAGCCTCCCGAGTCGCTGGTGATACGGGCGTGTGCCACCACACCCAATGAAGCTTAAAATTCTTGAGTATGATCTCAGCTAAGAGTTCAAACATAGAGACTGAGAGATGGAGAGCCTGAAACAGCCCAAGACAGAAAGGGGAACATACTGAAACATGTACTGGGAATTAAGACTGGAGGGATTTGCTTTCTTCTTCCTTTTCTCTGATCTGAACTACCGAAGCCCTTCCCTTTGCTCTGAGGCTCGGGAACATTCCACCTGCTCTGGACACAGGTGCGGTTGATCAGGACGCAGGTGAGACCTTCAGCCAGTGTCTGGATCTCAGGGTCACTGCTGAGGCCCTGTATGAACAGCCAGGGCTCCACCAGGCTCCACAGAAGCCTTGGCAGGGATTCTTGTCCACATGACTTAGGGATGGCGTTGGGGGTGGGTTAAGGGACAAGGTGCAGCAAAGAGGTGGTCTCAGGCAGTCTGGGCTCCCCGATCCTGTGGGGAGTTCAGGAGTAGGATCCCTTGAGCAGTTTCCCTTGATTATTTGGAAATTGTTGGGGACCATCCTGCCCAAGTTCACAGCCTGTTTTTCAAAGTGTGGTTCATCCTGGTCCTGCCATTGGCTTTGATGGATGAGCTGCACAGGACAGCTTCCGCCCCGCTGGGGTTTCCAACACGCTCAGGTCCTGTGTTTCCTGTCACCTCTTGGTGTGCTCAGGGAGTCCTGTGGAGCAAAGGTGCATTGAGCTGCAGGACCGTGAGAGAAATTCCTTGAGATGTCTTGGACTCATATTTGGCCCTGTGTATGTGGTTCCCTCTCTTTGGAAACACTACTTTGATTTTCCTTTTCTTGCATATATCAGAACAATTTCCTGTTAATACAATGAGGTTTTGTTTGTTTTTTAGGTACTAGAGATTGAACCCAGGGGCGCTGCTCTACTGAGCTACACCCTCTGCCCTTTTTCTTTTTTTATTTGGACACAGGGTCTCGCTAAGTTACTGGGGCTGGCTTGGCACCTGCAATCCTCCTGCCTCAGCCTCCCCAGCTGCTGGGATTATAGGCGTGCATGGCTGAGCCCAGCGACCCCATCCTGACTCTTTAAGAGGGACCAGGAAAGTAGCAGGCGGCTACTGGTGGCTCTGACCCCTGACTTCGGTGGGAAACATGGGGAAGAGAAGGCAGCGTCTTTCTAGCCAAATGGAAAGGGAAAGCAGGGTGGCCAGCTTCCCTTCTGTCCCCAGCATGCCAGAGGCTCAGGAAGAAGGGGAGGGTGGAAGGAGACACAGACGGGAGGTACGTAGATGATAGGTAGATAAATAACAGATAAATAGATGGTAGACTCCTATGTGGGTAGCTCAGGATAGAGATGGGTTGGTAGGTACAGAGGTGGATGGATGCTGGAGCTGGATGGAAACTAGAAGGTAGAGGGTACTTCCTTATAGGAGGATGTGAAGTAATAAACGTAAAAGGAATGGCAGAAATCTGAAAATACCCCTGTCGACAGCACGGTCATAGTTGAGTTAGGCAGACCCAGCCATGAGCTAAAGCTGATGGGTAGAGATTCTGTGGGGAAGAGGATATTGGCTTAATCTCCAAATATCTCCCCCCAAAATACTTATTAGTGTCAAATGGGGGGAAAATTATTACTTAGGGTGAAGAAATCTATTAAGCACCAGCTTGATGTCTGGATGAAGATTAAGGTCCCTGGTGATGGGGTGGGCTGATGTCACATGCCCCTAATGTGATATGCCAGGAAGACTCAGCCTTGTATCCGACATTGCTGCCGAGAAAACAGCCAGGCATCCGTGGAGCCCGGATGTACACACCCTGCAGAACAAAAGGCCTGAATGCCTTAAGAGCGTGAAGGGTAGAGCCCCGTCCTGGATTGAAGTTACCCATAACCCCACTACCCTGTTTCCCCCGAGACTTACTGGGCTGTAGGTAGGACTGAGCCGATGTGCTTATGACACTTAAGTATCCCTTGGGAAGTTAGCGAACAATGCCGATTCAGGCCGGGCATGGTGACGCACGCCTGTAATCCCAGCCTCTTGGGAGGCTGAGGCAGGAGGATCGCAAGTTCCAAGCCAGCCTCAGAAACTTAGCAAGGCCCTAAGCAACTTAGCAAGATCCTGTCTCTAAATAAAATATAAAAAGGGCAGGGGATGTGGCTCAGTGGTTAAACGTCCCTGGGTTCAATCCTCAGTACCAAAAAAAGAAAAAGAAAAGAAGAATGCAGATTCAATACTCATCCCTGAGAGCTGATTCCAGAGGTCAGGGGATCTCCATACTTAGCCACCATCCCAGGACATTCTGGTATTGTACAATGATTACCCATGGAGGAAAGTCCGTCAGGAACTTTAGGAGTCTCCCCACCCAGTCCTGACCTTTACTCCTTTTGCTTCCAGGGTGACGCTGTATGCCGAGTTCCTTCCCATGAAAGCCAGAGCCAAGTGTATTTTGCTGATCGAGGTAAGGAGGGAGGGAGGCTGGGTTTCTAGAAGAGGCTGGCTCTCTGGCAGGTGGTTCACAGGTGTCTGAAGCCACAGGACAAGGGGAAAGGACTTTAAAAAATATAACAGACTCACTATGTGAAGACTTAGGTAGATGCTATGTCAATTTTGATGTGGTTGTTTTGCAGTCTGGATACACTCTTCAATGGACATGAAAATTAAATCAACTGTCCCTTTATAAAAAATGGTGGCAGGCAGTTGGTACATCCTTCAACTGGAAATGGCTTTCACCTAAGAGTTGGCATTGAAGGACAGCCTGAATGGACCAAATTCCTGTCCCCACCCTTATCGTCACCCACCACCCCTGTTTTCCCCCAGACTGGGACACATCTTGTGAGTGATCTCTGTTCTTGGTCACTTCCATGGGCTGTGGGGTGCCTTGAAACTCTCCTGGTCCAGCTAGTGCCACATGCCCTTCTGCCTGGGCTCGTGACCCATTTTCCAATCATGACCTGAAAGATCTCAGGGCAAATACACAGCTTTCTGATGGCCCCTCCACACTGAGGCAAAGGGATTTATTTGCCTCCATTGGACATTGACGTCCACAGTATTGATGGTGAAGCCCCTGGGACGTCCTTGGTCACTGTGACCCCCATGAGAGCATTGATCACATGACCCCACAGGCCAGTTTATCCATCTTGACAGCATCCGCTCCTGACCAGCTGGGGGGAGAGTCAGCTGGTCTACACTGGATGAACCAGTTGTTTCAATCGTGAAATGCACTGGGCCCCACTGGGCCCGCTGATCCTGAGCTCCACCTAGTCCTTGCCACCTAACAGCCCATTCTCTCTCAGGACCCCTTTGAGCTTCCCACGATCCAGCAGCTAAAGAGTTAACTCCTGACTCAGTAGAGGTGGGGCTGGGGGTGTGAGTAATGTCCATTCTGATTGGTCAGTGCCCTGGCTCTGCCCCTTTCTAGACCTCTTGCCTGTCACCCTGATTGGCTACAACAGAGATGGACTGCATTCCTTTAAGCAAAGGGGATTTAGCAAACCTCTTGGGGTTCCAGAACTTCTGGGAGAGGCTGGAGGACCAGGTTTTATTTAATTGATTGATTGATTTGCAGTACTTTGGATGGAACCCAGGAGTGCTCTACCACAGAGCTTCATCTCTAGTCATGTTTTTTTTTTTTTTTTGAGAGTCTCACTAAATTGCTGAGGCTGGCCTCAAACTTGTGATTCTCTGGCCTCAGCCTCCCGAGGAGTTGCTAGAATTATAAGCGTGCACCACCCGGCTGGTTAAGGACCAGGTTTTTGAATGAACTGTAGTTGGAGAGGAGTTCCAGCAGGAAACCATAATAAAAGCACCATTTATAAAGTCACTGCTGAGTGTCACCACCCAGGGCCTGTAGGGGCGGAAAGGAGGGAGGAGTTAGCAGCCCAGAGAGTTGTCTGGTGAAGGTTGCTGGAGAGGGGCACGACCCCCTGAGGGGGTGCAGCCAGCCCTGCAAGGAGGGGACCAGACAGATGAAGGGCCTTGGGCTCCCTCCTTCCCTCCCCTCTCCTGGAGGCTCCCTGTGGGCTGCCCTCAGGGGAAGCCAGAGCCCAGGGAGCCTGCGATGGCATCTGGGCAAAGGTAGGAAGGGATGCACAGCGACTTGCAGAGACGAAGAGCAGAGAGCCCACCAGGAGGGCCACTTCTGAGGAAGGATGTGGGCACCGCTGGGCAAGGGTGGTGGACATCAGTAAACAAAAACAGTGTCCAAGCCGGGCGCGGTGGCTCAAGCCTGTAATCCCAGCACTTAGGGAGGCTGAGGCAGGAGGATCACAAGTTCAAAGCCAGCCTCAGCAATGGCGAGGCGCTGAGCAACTCAGTGAGACCCTGTCTCTACATAAAACACAGAATAGGGCTGGGGATGTGGCTCAGTGGTCGAGTGCCCCTGAGTTCAATCCCCAGTACCAAAAACAAAAAAACAAAAAAAAAAAACGGTGTCCATGTGTGGCACTCTGAGCACGGCAGCGTCATTCACCACGGCAATGCGTGTGCGTCAGCGGATGGGATGCTGGAGAGGCAAAATGTGGTCCATCCACACAGGAGGATTTTTCTTTTTCTTTTTCTTTTTTCTCTTCTTTTTGATGGTAAGTATTGATGCCAGGGGTGCTTAACCACTGAGCCACATCCCCAGCCCTTTTTTTTATGTTTTATTTAGAGACAGGGTCTTACTGAGTTGCTCAGGGCCTCGCTAAGTTGCTGAGGCTGGCTTTGAACTTGCAATCCTCCTGCCTCAGCCTCCTGAGCCCCTGGGATGACAGGTGTGCGCCACCACACTCAACCCGATAGAATATTATTCAGCCTTAAAAAGGAAGGAGATTCTGACATGTGCTACAACTTGGAGGAACCTTGAGGACGTTATGCTCAGGGAAGTAAGCCGGACACAAATAGACAAATATTATATGATTCCACTTAGATGTATAGTTATACTAGGCAAAGTCTTAATAAAATAGTGATTGAGGCTAGGGTTGTGGCTCAGTGGTACAGCACTTGCCTAGCATGTGTGAGGCAATGGGTTTGATTCTCAGCACCACATATAAATAAATGAATAAAATAAAGGCCCATCGATATCTTAGAAATATATATTAAAACAATAAATAAATAAAATAGTGATAATCGAGGCTGGTAGGAGACCAAGGAGTTACCGTTTAATGGATATAAACTTTTTGTTTTACAAGATGGAAGAGTTCTGAAGAGGGTTGGTGTGTTGGTTGTAAAGTTTGAAAGTGTTTCATCCTACTGAGCTGTACGCTTAAAAATGGTTATCATGGGGCTGGGATTGTAGCTCAGTGGTAGAGCGCTTGCCTCGCATGCGTGAGGCCCTGGGTTCGATCCTCAGCACCACATACAAAGCAATAAAATAAAGACATTGTGTCCATCTACAACTAAAAAAATATTTAAAAAAAAAAATGGTTATCATGGTAGCCGGGTGCAGTGGTGCACGCCTGTAATCCCAGCACTTAGGGAGGCTGAGACAGGAGAATCGTGAGTTCAAAGCCAGCCTCAGCAATGGCGAGGCGCTAAGCAACTCAGTGAGACCCTGTCTCTACATAAAACACAAAATAGGGCTGGGGATGTGGCTCAGTGGTCGAGTGCTCCTGAGTTCAATCTCTAGTACCAAAAAAAATAAATAAATGGTTACCATGGTAAATTTTATATTACATGTATTTTACCCCCCCAAAAAAAAATTGGAGGGGAAAAACCCCAAACCCAAAGCCCCTCAATGTGTCCCCTGTCATATTAACATTACATAATACTATTGTATTATTCTGCTCAGCCCAAGCTGCCAAGCTACATGCCCAGCAGGGTATACAAATGCCGTGCAGGAGGGGCAGGCCCCTCGGGAGGTGGACAGCCTGCTGGCCCTAGCCCAACCCTATGGACCGCAGGGAAAGAGCGGCCATCCTGACCTTGTGGATCCCAGGGGCCCTCTCCCACGCTGGTCCCCTCGTCCCCAGCAGCCCTGCAGTTGCTCACTGTGGGAACACACTACCCCACTGACCCCGCTTTTCTGTACCAGGTCTTCTGGGCCCTGGGGACGGTGTTTGAGGTCGTCCTGGCCGTGTTCGTGATGCCCAGCCTGGGCTGGCGCTGGCTGCTCATCCTGTCCGCGGTCCCGCTCCTCCTCTTTGCTGTCCTGTGCTTCGTAGGTATCTTTGAAGAACTCTCCCTCCCGACCTCACGCTTGACTACCTACTATATTTTGGTGGAAAGGGGGTGGAGCAACACCAAAGCCCCTTTCAAATTTGGTTTTTGAAATAAGGAAATGAGATAAGAGAACAAGGCCTGAGGTCGCCCCAATAGGAGGTGTTAGATCTCCTCCAGACAGACACTTCTGGAATGTTCTCTAGGAAGAAAGCTGGGGTTAGAGGAATACATTGGCCCCATAGTTGCAAGATCCACACTTAAAGGAACTATTGGGTTCATTGGAACTCTTAAAGCTATAGGGACTGACTCCTGATTCACACTGGCTTGAGTAAAACAGAGAGGTAGATGCATGACAGGATTAAATATCTGGCTTCAGGCATGGCTGGATCCAGGAGTTTAAATTATCTCAGCTCTGCATAAACCATACCCTGTGGTGACATCAAGCCACACACTCATCATTTCATACACAAAACACTTTACTACCAGTGGAGCCTCAAAATAAGCCTATAGATGGATAGATCTCGTGTATGGTAACTGCTACAATAATTCCCGGTGATAACAACGGATATACATGATGCTGAGTTTAAGCTTTGTGGCAATCTGTGTGCCAGGCCCTTTATGTGTATTATTATTATTTCTCCCTGTAACCATATGAGGCAGAACTGATGAACCTCTACATTAGGGGAACAAATAAAGCCCACAAACTTGGTAGCTTGCCACAACAGAAGTTTACTTCTCACTAATATACCAGTTGAGAATGAGCATTCTGGATGGCCAGTGGGATCCTGGACCCAGGTTTTCTTTGCAGCTTGGGGCTCTGCCATCTTCCAGGGCGTTGGAGTCTTCTACATGCAGATAAGAGGGAAGGGAAAGTGGAGATTGCACACTTGGTTCTTGAATATCTTGGCCAGGGGAATAGTCTACTTACATGCCATTGGATAAAAGAAAGTCACATGGTCTCACCCAGCTGCAAAGGAAGCTGGGAAATGTAGTCCAGGGCTGGTCAGCCACATCCAAAGACAATTCTACACTCTGTTAAGGGAAACATGAATTTTGGTGGACATTAGCAAATATCTGCCACATCCCTACTTTACAGATGAGGAAACTGAGTCCCAGAGAGTCTAGTGTTCTTATCAAAGGACCTACAACCAATAAACAGTGGAACTCTCATCTAAGCCAGATCTTCTGACTCTTGGTCTGGTGCTTTCTCTGTTGCACCTGCTGCTTTGCAGGTTGCCGTGGCTCCATTTGACAGAAATGTATTTATCCGGTCACTTGGGGTTGGCACTCCATTAGGCTTCCCCCATCCCTCTCTCTCTGGGACTGTTTGCAAGATGATGCTCAACACAGGTGAGGTCGTTTCTTAAGAGTTAGGGGTACAATTTTTGACAGTGGTCACAATTTAATTTGAACCTTCCCTGGAACTGAAGCCAGTGCCAAATAATAATAGCTGGTGACAATAATGACTACAGTAACCCAGGCCAAGCTCTGAGCCACACACTTTGCATGGGTTATCGCATTTAGTGCTCTCAGCAACCTTACATTGTTGGGTCTATTATGACCCCCCTTTTATGGGTGAGGAAATGGATGAACAGGAAGGTCAAGTCTTTGCACAAGGTCACACAGCCATAAAATAACAGAGTCAGCATTTGAAGCCAGGTCTGTGGCGACCCCACCCTCAGATGAGAGCCAGGGGCTGGGAAGTGTTCTGTTTCATTCTAACCAGCCATGCCTGGGTCTCCTGTCCCTCCAGTGGCTGCCAGAGAGCGCGCGGTACGATGTGCTATCTGGGAACCAGGAAAAGGCCATCGCCACTTTGAAGAGGATAGCGACAGAAAATGGAGCCCCCATGCCGCTGGGGAAGCTCATCATCTCCAGACAGGTCAGTGCCTGGACCTCCTGGCCTGGAGGCATGGGTGTCCATGTGCATGCAGGGGGGCGTGTCCACGCGGGACACTGTGCATGCGTGAACATGTGTGGGCATGCGTCCGGGTGAGTGCATGTCCTGAAGGTGGGGTCTGCAGGTGTGTGCGCGCGCACACGGGGTGGGGGGATATAGTAAGCAGGAGCTGCAAGGGGAATTTGGCAACTCCAATCTGCGTGTCCTCTGCCAAGTTCTAAAAATGCTACCTGGACAATTTAGCCAGTGATAAGAGGTGCCATCACTAATGATCCTGTAACTACTTCTGCTTCGGTTCCCTTTTTAGTACTGATGAAGTCCCACTAGTGAATGTGATTGATGGGCTATAGTTTTCCAGTAAAATCACATTAGATGCTCGGGATATGGTGGGTATATCTCAGTGGTAGAGCGCTTGCCTAGCACATGCAAGGCCCTGGGTTTCATCCCCAGCACTATAAAAAAAAAGAAAAAGAAAAAAAAAGCTGGACACAGTAAGCATGCCTGTAATCCCAGTGGCTCAGGAGGCTGAGGCAGGAGGATTACAAGTTGGAGGCCAGCCTCAGCAACTTAGCAAGGCCCTGTCTCAAAATAAAAAGAGCAGAGATGTGGCTCGGTGGTAAAATGCCCTTGGGTTCAACCCCTAGTACTGCAGAAAAAAAAAAGAATTCATTACAAAGATATTTTCATTTCATATTTACTTAGAGGTAAACTAAACTAAACAACCTATTGTCTGTCATCCTTTTTTTTTTCATTTTTTGCATGTTTAAACAGTGAGCATTTCTCAAATCGCTACTAGGAAAAATAGGTGCAGTAACTACATCTAAGAAGAACAGAATCATGGTCGTAGAATATGTTTTTAAGGGAACATTGGAAAGCAAAGATAAGTTTGATAAGCTCTTTAATATTGATAAATTATCAATCACATGAAATCAGCAAATGGGTCATTTCGTTCATCAGTCTTGTGGAGGATTATCCTGTGGTGAGCTGGCTTATCGGTACCTTACTGTCACCTTGACCAAA
This sequence comes from Xerus rutilus, assembly GCA_028644305.1. Lineage (NCBI taxonomy): Eukaryota > Metazoa > Chordata > Mammalia > Rodentia > Sciuridae > Xerus > Xerus rutilus. The sequence goes on along the minus strand of CM053407.1, from coordinate 111,942,018 downwards.
GGCTGGCTTTGGAGCAGGGAGTGCATGCGTGCGCGTGTGCGCATGTGCATGTGAAATGCTTGCACACCCCTTGAAGCAGTTTCCTCCACCCGGGTCCATGGGGACTGCTTGCCAACTGCACAGCTCCAGGTTGGAAATGGAGACTCTGGACCTTCCAAGGTCCCCGTTGGAGGGGCTCCAGGCTGGCTGCGGTGGCTCGAATTCTGGGTCCTCAGAGCATGATTGTCCTGCCCACCGGAAACTCCCCCCACCCAGCCGTGGTGGTGCACAGGTGTCAGGCCACCAGTCAGAGGACGACAGTAAACCGCATTCCTTGTCTTGTAACAGGAAGACCGAGGGAGGATGAAAGATCTCTTCACACCCCATTTTAGATGGACAACTTTGTTGCTGTGGTTTATATGGTAAGAGCTGCATGGCACCACTTTGACCCTCTTGGGCTGAGCTTGGAGTTGGCTTTTGTGTTAATGTCAGGCACAAAGAACCCTTCCATCTCAGGCATCCTGTCTTGTTTTTGTTTTGTTTTTGGTGCCAGCGGCTTAACCCAGGGGCCCTTAACCACTAAGCTACATCCCAGCACTTTTTATATTTTATTTAGAGACAGGGTCTCATCTAAGTTGCTTAGGGCCTCGCTAAGTTGCTGAGGCTGGCTTTGAACTTGGATCCTTCTGCCTCAGCCTCCCGAGCCACTGGGATTACAAGTGTGTGCCACCCTGCCAGGCTCAAACTCAGTATCTTTTAAAAGGAAATTTTATTTTTAAACAAAGGCTGGAGGTATGGCACTGTGGTAGATCTCTTCCCTAGCAAGCATGAGATCCGGGGTTAAATCCTTAGTACCACAAAAATTAAATAAAACAAATTTTATATATCTGTTTTAATGGCAGGACATAGACAGAAGGTACTGTCAAAATTATATGTACAGCCGGGCGCGGTGGCTCACGCTTGTAATCCCAGCACTTAGGGAGGCTGAGACAGGAGAATCGCGAGTTCAAAGCCAGCCTCAGCAATGGCGAGGCACAAAGCAACTCAGTGAGACCCTGTCTCTACATAAAACACAAAATAGGGCTGGGGATGTGGCTCAGTGGTCGAGTGCCCCTGAGTTCAATCCCCAGTACCAAA
>CM053407.1:111919362-111940402 GCA_028644305.1 Xerus rutilus | reverse complement strand
TTGTAATCCCAGCACTTAGGGAGGCTGAGACAGGAGAATCGCGAGTTCAAAGCCAGCCTCAGCAATGGCGAGGCACAAAGCAACTCAGTGAGACCCTGTCTCTACATAAAACACAAAATAGGGCTGGGGATGTGGCTCAGTGGTCGAGTGCCCCTGAGTTCAATCCCCAGTACCAAAAAAAAAAAAAAAAAAAAAAAAATTATATGTACAAAGCCGGGCACGATGGTACATACCTGTAATCCCAGTGGCTCAGGAGGCTGAGGCAGGAGGATCACAAGTTCAAAGCCAGCCTCGGCAACTCAGCAAGGCCCTAAGCAACTTAGCAAGACCCTGTCTCTAAATAAAAAAGGGCTGGGGATGTGGCTCAGTGGTTAAGCACCCCTAGGTTCAATCCCCAGCATCCAAAAAAAAAGGTTAAATACAGTACAAAGTAGCTATGTTGATCTTTGAAGCAAGGAGACTCTATATTTAAGAGACAGACTGGAAGGGAGTGGAGGTGTTACAGATATATTAGCCCATGCATGAGACTAGGATGTAATCAAAGAATTGAAAGGAAATTTAAAAGGGATTTTTTTTCTACAGTAAGAGTTAATAAGCTGGGCCCAGTAGCACACGCCTGTCATCACAGTGGCTCAGGAGGCTGAGGCAGGAGGATGTTGAGTTCAAAGCCAGCCTCAGCAACAGCGAGGCCCTAAGCAACTCAGTGAGACCCTGTCTCTACATAAAACACAAAATAGGGTGAGGATGTGGCTCAGTGGTCGAGTGCCCTTGAGTTCAAGCCCCAGTACCAAAAAAAGAAAAGTTAATATGTATGATCTTGAGCATCCTCCTCTCTGACGCTATTGCCTTGGGTACCACTGGTGGTACATGGTTTGAGAACCAGGATTTGATCAACATGACCTTTCTTGGAACTTCCAGTTCTAACTCTCTTCAGTTTTTCTTAAACAACAACCTGCAGGAAGGGGGCGTATGGGGGGAGATGTCTGCAGAAAGCAATTATCCGAAACTTCACAACAAATCAAATTTCATTCTTTCAACTAACTTTCTACTAAAGCGTGAACCTCAGAGCATCAACAGTGGGTACAACTGGCTTCAGGCTCCTCAGGCTATTCTTAAACCAGTTCCCAGCTGCCCTAGTCCAACGTTGAACAGTCTACTCATCATTAGCCGGGCAGTGTCCCCAGAGTGGTCAGTTACAGGGAAGAGGAGAAAAAACCTCCAAAATATACAAAACTGGGGTCCAACAGCCCCCACGTTCCTCTCAGCTGAATCCATTCACCAAACCCATGCAAATGTGGACCATGCCAGGCTTTAAGTGGGCCTGACGGAGTGGAGAGTAACTACCTATTCAGCAGGTAATGGTCCCATTACCAGTTGCATGGATGACCTTGAGGGAGGGGTGTGTCTGGGGTATAATGCTGCTCACCTTTCAAAGGACACAGGATCGTTTCCTTTTTACCACAGTATCACGCTTGCTTCATACCTATCATCTTCCTGCTCAGGGTCCCCAGGAAGGCCCCCAAAGACCCAGGCGTGGTCCAAAGACTGCCCCCTACCCACTGTGGACACAGAGCCTTCCCAAGGGCGTGGGAGGAGAGGTCTTGGGCATCTCTGATCAGCTCCTCACCTTCCTTGCTCTCTCTTGCCAGGTTTTCCAATGCGTTCTCTTACTATGGCTTAGTTCTGCTCACTACAGAGCTTTTCCAGGCTGGAGACGTCTGCAGCAGTGAGTACTGAGATTTCTTTACCAGTCACCCCCTCCCTGCCCCCCACCAGCATGCTCACAGTCATGTGCAGGCTCCCACGCACACCAGTTTCTGTCCTCTATCAGCCTGGCCTGGCACAAACTGTGGCTTCCGAGATATTCTAAAAGAAACCCAGATTGTTACTGAAAGCTCAGTCCTTGTCCCCGTTGCCAATCCCATAATGAGGACACTGTTTTGAGAAAAAGGAAAAAGAAGTTGTATTACTTTGTTCGCAGAGGAGAAACACAAGGGACTCCCTTCCCAGAGCCTGTGATTCTGCCCATAAGGAAACAGGGTTTTGTTTTGTTTTGTTCTTAAAAGAGGTGATTCAAAAGCTACATTCTCTGTAATTCACTTGTTAATTTGGCAGATAGTCATTTCTGAGATCTTCACCCCCAAGTGTCACCCCAAGTCTGACTTACTTTGTTCCTGTAGTGGGTGCTCAAGGACACATAACTCTGCCTAGGATGGGGAAGAAAGGTGACTCTGTTTTCAGGGAGATTAGGGACAGGGAGAGATTAGGTAGGGGTAGGGAATGTGGAAGAGAAAGAAACATGTGTTTTAAAAAATAAGTTGCAAAAGAAAACAAAAAATAAAAGTCAGTTGCAAGCTGCGTGCCTGTAATCCCAGCAGCTCGGGAGGCTGAGGCAGGAGGATCGTGAGTTCAAAGCCAGCCTCAGCAATGGCGAGGCGCCAAGCAACTCAGTGAGACCCTGTCTCTACATAAAACACAAAATAGGGCTGGGGATGTGGCTCAGTGGTCAAGTGCCCCTGAATTCAGTCCCTTAGTACTCAAAAAAAGAAGTTGCACGGCAGAGCCTCAAGGGCTATATTCAAAGCATAAAGTGGACACTGCTGTAAGGTGATCTGGTCATGACAGAGCTGACATTCAGTCTCATGTTAGGGTTTGGGTCCTGAGGTTAGCACATTGACATTCCAGTTTATTCTAGTAGACAACACTTCATGAATGTGGCAGTGCCAGACTGCGGTGGTTTGGGCATCACCGAAGGGATATAAGGAGATGACTTTTGTAAGTGTCAGAATACCAATGGCAACAAATTTAGTTTATAAATCTAATTGGGGGACTGGGAATATGACTCTGTTAGGATTCTTGCTTAGCACGCCTGAGGCTCTCGGTTCAATCTTCAGCAACACACACACACACAAATTTTTTAAAAAATACAATAAAGATCTAATTGCTGGGCCACGTGGCACACACCTGTAATCCCAGCAACCCAGGAAGCTGAGGCAGGAGGATCACAAGTTGGAGGCCAGCCTTAGTAATTTAGTAATGCTCTAAGCAACTTAGCAACACCCTATCTCCAAACAGGACTGGGGGTATATCTCAGAGGTAAAGTGCTCCTGAGTTCAGTCCCAGGTACTGACACCTGTGTTGAGACTCAGTCAGGATTGGGGTCCATTCCCACCTACCCCCACCCTCCCACCGCCATCCTGTATTGAAGACTGAACACCAAGGAACATTCAGGCAAGAGCAAGAAGTTTTATTTAAAGGATAGAACAGAGGTAGTAGACTCTTCGGGAGAGGGAGTCGAGCTAGGACCCAAAGCTGGTGCCCAAGGAGTGAGGACGTCCTGCCCCTTTCATAGATTTTAGATTTCCTTTGTTCCTATGCTCTTTCCTCCTTTTATCTTGTATATGAGCCCAAAGGGTGGGGAAGGAGCCTTCCTAGGGTACAGACAGGAAGGGAGCAGCCCTGGGGGGATCCATCTACCACTCTTTGTTGAGGGGAACAGTTCCCTGGAGGCAGGTAACCTTGGCAACTGGTTGGAGGAAGAGGAAGTATCCTGAAGGTATTAGCATTTCATTTCCTATCCTTTCCAACCAGCCCCCATCTTCTCGATCTGACCAGATCATCTATCTACACTAGCTGCCATTTGCTCCCCCCTCAGTACCAAAAATAAAAATAAAAAAGATCTATTTGGCTTTTATTAGCTCTGCAGAAAAGCCTTAATCACAGAGCTGTGACCAGAGGCCTGAGTCCAGGGGTCCCAGCTAACCAGGTCTGGCTATTTGCTCCCCCCAAAAAAAGCAGAAAGGTCATGATGGAAAAAGGAAAAAGAACTTCAATCAGGATGGTCGTGTTGGGAAGGCAAAGTGCGACCCAGCAGCTCAGCCCTGTCTTCAGGGTGCTGACAGGAGCTGTAGTTTAAATAGCGGAGGACTGGGGCAGGGGGCGAGAGGTCTGCGGCACTGAGCAGTCTTAATTATTAATTAATTATGGTCCGGTTGGTCATTCTCGGTTCTGGTTCTGAAAGGGGCTCTTTGTCCCTTGGGAGGGAGGGCAACTCCCACTTGTTGCTCGGGAGGCACATCTGTCAGACACGTGGTCCCGGAAAGGGCAGATTCAGTTTCCATGAGACCATCCCCCCTGTTGGGGGATGGCTCTTACAGTGGGCTGATGGACCAGAACGGTGTAGACTTCTAGGTGTCCCTACGGGGGTCTGAAGCAGGATGCTGTGAGTCTTGTCTCAGTCTTGAAGGGGGACCAGATAAGTTAGGTAAACTTGGGGCTAATCCACTTTGTTCTACTAATTTTTAGATGCATGCTGCTTAAGTGATTGACATGTTTTCATGCAGAGCTGAGCAGATTATCAAGTTTAAGGTAATAAAGGAGACAGATAAAAAGGAGGGCAGAGATGTCAAACTTTATCCTGGTTTGAGTCACCCAGGGTGCATCTGCACAGCTTTTACCAAAAGTATGGGATCGAGTAAGTCAAGAGCAGCCAAGACCCAGCAGGACTCTTCTTTTCCCCCCGCTCTTTCCTTAGTCTCCAGCCGGAAAAAGGCAGTGGAGGCCAAGTGCAGCCTGGCCTGTGAGTACCTGAGCGAGGAGGATTACATGGACCTGCTGTGGACCACCCTGTCTGAGTTCCCAGGTGAGGCACTTACACCAGGTGAGGCCGGGGCACAGGAGCCTGGAGACGGTGCATGTGTTCAGCAGGTGGCTCCACCTGTGCCACCCAGAAGCAAGTCCCATTCTAGGGGAGCCGGGGATTTTATTTTTCAACCCTTAGCTACAAGCAGTCAAGAACTGTGACAGGGCTGAGGTTTTTGTACCCTGCTTGAAGACTAACGAGGAGGTGGAGATTTGGCTTTGTGGCAAAGCTCCTGCCTGGCATATGTGAGGCCCTGGGTTCGATCCCTAGCACTGCAAAAGCGGAAAGAAATTCTTGGAAGCCGGACAAGTTCATCTGCCCAGTTTCAGGCATGCTAGCAGAAGACATGAATCTGCTAGATCAGAGACAAAAGACTATGGAAGAAAGCAGCATGAGTCATCCATTGTGTCAGTCCCCCGTGCCCCAAGTCTCACATGGATGATGAAGAAGAGCCAGTTGGATGCTACACACACAATAGATTTGCAACATGGCTGAGTGTGCCAGTCCAGTTTTCACTACTATAACAAAATATCTGAGGCTGGCTACTTATAAAGAAAAGAGGTCTATTTAGCTCATAGTTCTGGAGCTTAAGTACCAGGTACCAGCATTGGATTGGCTTTGGTGGATGATAGTTCAGGGCAGGAAGCACATAACGGGGAGAGATCACATAGCAAGACAAGGGGCAGTAACAACCTCCCACTAGGCCCCACCTCTTAAAGGTCCCACTATCTCCCAACATCACCACTGTGAGGACCACTCAAAGGAACCTTTGAGAGACACCCTCAAACCGAATCTAAAACATAGCACCGAGGAACCCCAGGCTTAGGAAACCCAAATCTTTCATAATGGGCTGCTGGATGTCTGTCCATCCTTTGCCCTAAAGGGAGACATCGTCTTTATTATATTAAACATAACTGCCCTTTGTGCCAGAGGGAGGCGATATCCCTACCTGCCAAGGCTGTTTGCTGTATACAGACAACCTTGAAATGACAGTGTGAAGTCATAGTCAACTTTGAAATGATGGAGCAGCTCAAGCCTCTGCTCCCCAGATGTGCAGAGAGACAAGAGATCTATGGAGTGTGGTCCCCCAACACCAGGCACACGGAAAGGATGTGAGGATACAAAGGACAGGTATCTTTTTTTTCCTTCAAAAGGAATAGTAATTGTAACAGTAAGAATATCAACTTTTCTTTTTTTTTTTTTTTTTGTTACTGGGGATTGAACTCAGGGGCACTCGACCACTGAGCCACATCCCCAGCCCTATTTAGTATTTCATTAGAGATGGGGTCTTGCTGAGTTGCTTAGCGCCTCGCCGTTGCTGAGGCTGGCTTTGAACTCGCCATCCTCCTGCCTCAGCCTCCTGAGCCACTGGGATGACAGGCACGTGCCACCGCATGTACTTACCGAATACCAGGAACTGTGCTGAATGCTTTACAATACGAGCTCAGTCGTCTTGTAGTCTAATTATTCCTGTTTTACAACGGAAGAACCTGAGGCTTGGAGAAGTGATGTAACTTGACCGATGTAGTGGAAATGGTTCCTGCAACTTGCAACAACCAGTCTCTGCATCTCCGCGCCACAGGGCTGTATCTCAGGGGAAAGCCTCTGTATCTTAAAGCAAGCAGGGTAGCTGGAAAAGCAGAGTTAATACCCAGGAGCAGCCTTCCAACAGTAACCACAGGCGTTGGTGTACCAATACCCCAGCTTCCTGGCCCACCAGGCAGGAGAGTCCGAGGTGCGCGTCTGCACTGGCTCCCAGGTCCTCCAGTGGAATTCAGCTCTGATGGCCATGCATGGGAGTGACTTGCTTGAAACATGACCTTCTCGATCATCTTCCTTCCCATCGCACTGCCCACTCTCCTCCTGGTGCTTGCTTGGATGACCTCCGGAGTTCACACCCTACACCTGCACCCTTGCCCCATCCCGTCCACTTCTGGGAAAACCCAGCCAGGACCCTGAGTGTGCCGCACCTGGCAGAGTTGGGTCCTGCCATCAGGTCCACAGTCTGACTCTGCTACACTCTCATTTTTCTAAAACCTTTTTCCCATAGAGCATAAGAGATAAGATTAAAGGCTCACAAGTTAAAGGTCAGCCCTGCCAATCATGATTTCTGGGACTTCCAGTGTGTGGCATTTCCCTAACTTGAAACACTCGCCATTTCTGTGATTTCTCTCTCTGAAACGCAGATTCTTCTTTCCTTACTTGTTTGTTGCTTTATATGGTTTTTGATTCATTGACACATCCCAACCTCCTAACATAGTTCCTGACACACAGTAGGCACCCTCTTAATTGACTGAATGAATGTAAAAAATGGGATTATTAGTAGTGTCTATTTATTGAGTCCTTTAGATCATTAAATATGATAATAGACGGAACAAGTATTTCCCCAAATATAATAATCAGTAGTAATAACAATCAGTTTGCAATATGGCCTCTACTGAGGTAGGGAATGTTGAGATTTTTAGTCTCATTTAACAGATGAAGAAACTGAGGTTCAGAGAAGACCAGGGACTAGCCCAAGACCACAGAGCAAGTTAAGAGATAAGATGTGGTCTTTGAACCGAGGTGTTTTGGACTCCCAGCATGAGCATTCTGCTGCCTGGATTCAGTGAATGTTGCCATTCAAGTTCTCTTGGGCACCTGTATTACTTACCTTTTGTCCTGTCACAAAGTATCACAAAGTTTAGTGACTTAAAACATCCCACACTTATTATCTCACAGTCACTTGAGTGGATCAGGAGTCTGGGGGTGGCTTCCTCTGGGTCCTCTGCTTCGGCACATCTCACGCTGCTGCAGTTGAGGAGTTGGCTGGGGTCTGTGGTCTCATCTGAAAGCTCAACTGGGCCAGAATCTGCATCCACATTCATGCATGTGGTTGTCGGCAGGATCCAAATCCCCCAGGGTTGCTGGACAGAAGGCCTGGGTTCCTTCCTGGCTGTCGTCCAGAGGCTACCTTCAGTTCTTTGCCTGGTCACCTTCTCCATCAAGCCAAGCACACTAGAAGAGCCAGGGAGAGAAAGAGGGGGCCAGTGAGACGGAAGCCAGTCTTACAGAGCCTAATCGGAGCAGTGACCCCCCCTCACCTTTTCCGTATTCTAGTCGTTAGAAGTGAGCCACTAGCTCTGGACCACTACAAGGGGAGGGGAGGACACAGGTATGCATGGCAGGGAGGGTCATTGGGATCCACGTCAGAGGCTGCCTACCATGCCCCTGCTCCCTGGCAGGCGTCCTGGTGACTCTCTGGATCATTGACCGCCTGGGCCGCAAGAAGACCATGGCCCTGTGTTTCGTCACCTTCTCCTTCTGCAGCCTCCTGCTGTTCATCTGTGTGGGAAGGTGAGTTTCTAGAGGGAATCTCCCAGCACCTCACCAGGACAGACTGAGGCTCATGGCCCAAACACCAGGCTCAAGGTTGGGGCCTGTGGCAAGGGGAGGGCAGCAGGGCCCTTTACCCCCAGATTGGCCCTGATAGCATCAAATTTAGACTGTTCCCCTCGTCTCCCAGTGAGCTCATGCATGGAGCTATTAAATTTATGGACGGATTAAAGGCGTTAATTGGCTCCATGGAATTTGACCCTATTTCAAATAGACCCTGTTTGGAATTTCTCCATTTTTCCAGCTCCCAATGACCTCAAAATATAGAAGCGATCTGTGCCTTCTCTTGACTCGAGAGAGCCCAGACCAAGCCCGGTGACGAATCTATGGATTCGTAAAAAGTCAGGAGAGATGCAGCTTAGACCATGAAATGTTGGCATTCTGGGACATGTCCTGGAACCGTAGAGGGTCAGGAATCAAGATTGTCCTAAAAATATTGAATAATGGTGTCCATTCCCTGGCTCAGCTGGCTCCTGGCTCCCTTCCTGCCCCCTAAGTTCCTCTCTGGGCTGATTTTTTGTACGATTTCTCCAGCCTTACCCCCAGACTGGGCACCATAGATGTTCCCATCTCTCCGTCTGCTACACTGGAGAACAATAAACTTAGGAAAGCAGGCTTCCAAGATGGTCCTGGAATGGGTGTGACTGTTTGTGCATATGAGTGTGTTAGATGGGCATGACCTTGGCCAGTTTATAGGGTTTAAATTCCACCTGGAATTTGTGCACACATACACACAAATACCTGCTCATCTGCTTTTTTTTTTTCCCCTTTCCCCAGAAATGTGCTCACTCTGTTACTCTTCATTGCAAGAGCATTTATTTCTGGAGGCTTCCAAGCAGCCTATGTTTACACACCTGAGGTAGGAGAAGTGTCTGGGGTGGGGAGGGTAGAGAGGTGGGGTGGGGGGTGGATGCCATGCCTGCAGAAACAGCCACCAGGGATGCCCCAGTGGAATTTGTCCTTGGGTCCAAAGGGCAACTGGGAAACCCTTCATAAAAACGTGCGCTCAGTGGCAGAATTCCAAATGTCACCTAGCTATGTAAACACAGAGATGAAAGGGGCCCACATTCTCCCTCCCTAAGGACAGTCTTCGTGAACAGTGTATCCCATTCCAGCTCTTTCTAAGCGTGTCTGTGTGGGTGCGTGTTATTGGTCACATTGTGCTACTGGTCATTGAGAAGGGTTTACTAAAGGGACTGGTTACACGGGTATGGCACCAGCCTAGGGAAAGCAAGGCCCCAGAGTTTACAGTAGGGTGCCAGGTACTCAGGGGGACTGTCACTACCCAACGCCAGTTAAGTGAAGAGAGAGGTGGGTGAGATTTTTTTTTTCTTTTTTTCTTTTTTTGGTACCAGGGATTGAATCCAAGGGCACTTAACCACTGAGCCACATCCCCAGACCTTTTTAAAATATATTTTATTTAGAGACACAGTCTTGCTGAGTTGCTCAGGGCCTTGCCAAGGTGCTGAGGCTGGCTTTGAACTCATGTTCCTCCTGCCTTGGTCTCCTGAGCCGCTGGGATTACAGGTGTGTAGCTGGATGGGATTTTTTTGGGGAGGGGCACCAGGGATTGAACTCAGGGGCACTCCACCACTGAGCCACATCCCCAGCCCTATTTTGTGTTTTATTTAGAGGCAGGGTTTCCTTGAGTTGCTTAGCGCCTCGCCGTTGCTGAGGCTGGCTGGCAATTCTCCAGTCTCAGCCTCCCAAAGTGCAGTGATTACAGGCTTGTGTCACTGTGCCCAGCTTGAATGGAATTTTTAATGGAAGGAGACAGCTGGATCGTGGTGTTCATTAACCAAGTTTTATTGTGACACACCATACCCTTTCATGTACAGATGATTCTGTGTATGTATATGTGTTTGTGTATGTGTATGTGTGTGTGTGTTACCAGGGATTGAACCCAGGGCTTTGCGTATGCTAGGCAAGCTGTCTACCGCTGGGCTACGTCCCCAGCTGCACAGATGATTACTGATTTCTGAATGATCAGGTTTAGGATGGGGTGAAAGCCATATGCAATTCAGCAGCACCCACACTATGGCGTTCTGTAGTTTAGGTGTATTAAAATACATTGTTGACTTATGATGTCAACTTGGAAGGGATTTGCTGGGCTGTAATCCATCATAAGGCAGGGGACCTCTGTCTAAGGCTGCTCTGTGCTCTTTGGCAGAGAAGTATAGACGCCAAAGACCATCTGACCCGCAACGCCCAGCAAAACTGTAACAAATCACCCCCAACATGGAATCCATCGACGTGATAAGAGTTCCTCATCTGTGAAGCTGTCCAGTGTGTGTGATCTAGGTTGGGTGGCAGTGATTCAGGGACCCAGGATCCCTCCATCTTGTGACTCCTTCACCGAGTGACTTTGTCCTCCAGGGGATATTTGGCACCATCTGGAGATGTTATAATTTGGGGGTGGAACCAGAGACCAGGGATGTTGCTGACCACCCTGCCATGCACAGCAGGGTCCCCATGACAGACAATGACCCCTCCTAACCCTGCCGATTGCTGAAGTTGGGAACCTGGCTGCCCCAGGGCCCCAGAGTCTTCCCTCCAGCCTGCAGAGGAAGCCAGAGGAGAGGACATGTCCCCTTCTGATGATCTTGGCCTGAAAGATGCATATCCCTTCTTCCCTTGTCCAGGGGACAGCTATGCATGTGGTCACAATGGCGTGTAAACAGAAGCTGTGTGACACTCGTGTCTCTCTTTGTGAAATTCCTGGAAAGCCTGTGACCAGAGCCTTAAGGGGCCTGAATGTGCAGAGGAGTCTCTGGAGGGCTTCCCAGGGCAGGAGGACCCCTGTCCTGGGTTCTTGTCCCATCAACCCTGTGCCCTGTGCCTCGGCTGAACTTCCTACCCACTTTGGGGTGAGAATTCCCCTTCCTCCAGTGTCACACCACTTGAATGTGTCAGCAATGCCTGAAGGATGTGCCTGGACTTCAGGCCTGCCCACAGGGTTAGGCCACGTCAGTCGGGCCACGTCAGTCCAGAGCTGGAGGGGACGGAGGGCATTTCTCATCTTCCCAAGCCCACGGTTGGTTCCCATTCCAGGTCTACCCCACGGCGACGCGGGCGCTGGGCCTGGGCACCTGCAGCGGCATGGCCAGAGTGGGTGCTCTCATCACTCCGTTCATCGCCCAGGTAGGTGTCCCCCAAGGACACAGGGGAGGGGCTCCAGAACCCAGGGCGCAGTGAGCCACGCTGTCCCCTCCAAGCGCTTGATCCCTGGGTGTTCGCTCGTACTTCACAAGGTGGTCCTGCGACCCGCGAGCATGCTCATGAGAAAGCAGAGGCAGGGAGGGATGAAGGGATCACCCAAGGTCACACAGCTGGGACCTGGACAAGGCCACAGCAGCATTCAGGCCTTTCCTAGGCAGGAGACCCTGATGGTGCCTGATGGTTTGACCCAAAGCAATTTGGATAAGCTGGGCATGGCTGTACACACCTGAGCTTCCCAGCTACTCTGGAGTCTGAGACAGGAGGATGGCTGGAGCCCAGGAGTTTGAGGCCAGCTGGGCAACATAGCCAGACCCGCCTCAAACACAAAACAAAAAGAAAGGAAGCAAACAAACCTCTCTCCACCCCCAATTTTTTTGGATGAAGAATAATTGGGTCAAAACAAATGTCCTAATATCTCTTTTCAGAACGGGATTATATGGGATAGTTAAAAAATTTTGCAATTCGATGTGCCTTGAAGCCTTCCTATTTGTTTTTTTGGGATCTCTTTTTGCTTGTTGAATATCCAGCTCTTTCTTTCTGTTTTAATAACTGTTTTTTTCTGTTTTACTTTCTTTCCTTTAATTAGAATTAACCAGGTTGGGCTGTAGCTCACTGGCAGAGCACTTGGACCACACAAAAAAATAAACAAATAAAATAAAGGCATATCATCTATCTACAACTACCAAAAACAATTTTTTTAATTAACTTTTTTTTTTTTTTTTTGTACCAGGGGTTGAACCCAGGGACACTTAACCACCTAGCCACATCCCTAGCCCTTTTTATTTTTTATTTTGAGACAGGGCCTCACTTAGTTGCTGAGGCTGGCCTCAAACTTGCAATCCTCCTACCTCAGCCTCCCAAGTTGCTGGGATTATAGGCATGCACCACCACACCCGGCCCTCTGCCCTTCAACAGCCAACTCCTCATTCTATCCTTCCCCAGCCCTTAGCAACTGTCTTTCTGCCTTCTGTCTCTGTGCATTTGCCTATCCTGGATATTTCAAATAAATGGAATTCCAACGCATGTTAGCCAAGTATTTCTGATCTCTGTCCTCGCTGTTTTCGGCCCCAGCATGTCACTCTTAGCTGATGCTGGCTGTGAGCCTGCCATGGGTCTGCAGATCACCAAGTCCTCTAAGCTGTCCTCTCACGGAGGTGATGGTGCCCTTATGCCCATCCCACAGAGGTGGAAACGGGAGTACAGCAGGTGTCGTAAAGCTGGGAATTTGGCATGGGCCAGAGCAGTTATAAAGAGATAGACTCTTGAGCTCAGTGTGCCTGAGTTCAAATCCCAGCCCTATCTTTATTATCTGTATGATCTTGAGTGTGCTATTTACCCTCTTTGAGCCTCAATTTTCTCTGTAAAATGGAGGTTGAGTGCTTAGCTCACAGGGCTGTTTTGTGGAGTGCCTGTGATACCGAGAGGATTTCTTGTCCTTTTTTTTTTTTTTTTTTGGTACTGGGGATTGAATCCAAGGGTGCTTAACCACCGAGCCACATCCCCCCAGACCTTTATATATTTTATCTTAAGACAGAGTCTCACTAGGTTGCTTAGGGCCTCACTAAGTTGCTGAGGCTGGCTTTGAACTCAGGATCCTCCTGCCTCAGCCTCCTGAGTCACTGGGATGACAGGCATGCGCCACCGTGCCCAGCAAGAGAAGATGTTCTCACCAACCTGCGTCTCCCTTCCCCAGGTGATGCTGGAATCCTCCGTGTACCTGACGCTGGCGGTTTACAGTGGCTGCTGCCTCCTGGCTGCCCTGGCCTCCTGTTTTCTGCCCATCGAGACCAAAGGCCGAGGACTACAGGAGTCTAGCCACCGGGAGTGGGGCCAGGAGATGGTTGGCAGGGGGACACATGGTGCAGGTGTCACCAGTTCGAACTCTGGCTCTCAGGAATAGTGACCACTGGGGGGCTGAGCAGGCCTTGGAGGCCGTAGAGCCAGGAGAGCTGGTGGAGCTCAGCTGGGCTACTCATGGTCACTACCAACACCAGGAACTCACCCGAGAAGATGAGCTGGACTGCCAGGGTTTTGTGTCTTGACTCCGGTTGCCGTATTCATTGAGGTCTGCCTGGGGTGGGGAGGTTCTGCTCTAGGGGGTTCTCTGTATGTGTAGGGGAAGGCTTACTAACGACCTGTAGGTCTGCATGGGAAAACTGTCACTTGGTGAGTCTGGGGGTGCTGGCAGCCAAGGAGATGCCACCCACAGTCACCCAGTCACACCTTCGGTGAACCACCACCAAAAGATCTCTGTAGATACCGTCCAGGCTCAGACACGTGTGACACTTGCCATCCACCAACTGGACCTGTTCGGTAGGTTTCTCCTACACCCCCGACCCCAGGCTTTCTTCTTTGAAATTACAGGTGACCTAGGTGTGTGGCCTGAGCGGCTTTTTCTTAGATTGGGGAGATGCTCTCTTGTCCCTCAGCAGGGGTCCCCCTGACTCCCCAGGGTCTGCCTAGTGGAGACTGGCTGGTGTACCTGCATTGGAACCTGAGCCTGTGTCCCCGCATGGCTACCTCTGGGATTGTGTCTCTGGCTCCAGGATGTCCAGATGTGTCCCTGGGAAGGTCAAAGCTTGCAGCAGATGACAGACTCAGAAAGCGATTTTCCCATTCCCAGCTCAGAAACTGGGGACTGAGGCTCAAAGGAGGAGAAATTCAAGCCCAAAGCCAAAACAGGAGTCTCCCCTGTAGCGGCAAAGGTCATGCTCAGGCGTCTTTCCTGGTCTCCTCCTCAGCCAGGCTGAGTGAGGACTTTTGGGGAGAGAAAGTGGCTCCCTCAGGTTTCAAGGCTTTGGATTTTGTGCATAGGTAGATGCTGAATGGTCAGAGGAACCAAAAGAATGTGCTTTGGTCAGGGTTGGGACCAGGAATCCCTGAGGTGCAGATGCGCCTTCCTTCCTGGTTGCTGTGCCACCGTCCTGGTCTACCCAGGGGGAGCTCCTGGGCTGCCAGCAATGGTGGCCACCGTGGGAATCCCTGGAGAGGGGAGAGCAGGAAGACCCAGCCAGACGTGTGATGTGCATTTTCAGAGGAGGAGGAAGGAGGCCAGCTGGGGCTTGGTGTTGGCCTGCAAAGGAAGGGCGGGAGCCGGCTCACAGCAGACTGCATCTCCTCCCAGGATTTGGTCTGCACCAGCCTTTTCCCCATGGAGAAAGTGGAGGACCTATGGAAGGAGGGAGGACACTGCCAGGTCCCCTCCAAGGCCACAGGAGACTCACCCGTTGCTCGACGTAAACGTGGCGAGGAAGCCAAGTGTGTGCGTTCATCTCTTATTAAAACATGTTGGTGGCGGACATTGCAGAGGTCTACGTCTGGTCCTTTGTCCTGGTGTCCTGGTGACTGCTCAGTTTAGCAGTCTTGGGAACTCTGTCCATCCAAGGAAATCTCTGTGTTCTGATAGGATAACCTCTTTTCCAATAACGAGGGAAAGTTGCCCAGTTGACCCGCACCACGGGGCTGGGAGTGTGTTGGAGGTGACACTTTGTTCTCACGCTGGACGACTTCTTTAGGCTCAAGTCCTAGGTCGGCTGCAAACACTCCCTTGTCCCTGGAAATGGGCTGCAGCTCCCTCAGCTCAGGCTGTCAGCACGTAGTTGGCGGATCCCTCCCTTTCTCTCTTCCTGACATCCACATTTTCTTGAACTCCAAGTAGCTGGAGCTCTAGAGATTTCTGGACAGCTGAGTTCTCCTAGGCAACACAATGTGTTTTCATCGTTTTATGTTATTTTATTTTTTTGGTACCAGAGATTGAACTCAGGGGCACTTGACCACTGAGCCACATCCCCAGCCCTATTTTGTGTTTTATGTAGAGACAGGGTCTCACTGAGTTGCTTAGCGCCTCCCCATTGCTGAGGCTGGCTTTGAACTCACGATCCTCCTGTCTCAGCCTCTGAGCCACTGGGGTTTTTTTGTTTGTTTGTTTGTTATGTTTTTTGCCTTCAGCTGCTCAGATGCTGCCAGGTGATCACATCTGCTTCTTCACCCTCAAATAATCCAGTTAGTTGGGGACTGGAAAAGAGTATTTGGTAGGCAGGAAATGTTTTCTAGGGATCATGATAAAGGAATCAGTTTTCTACTTAAGAGAAAGAAAGTTTAAAATTCTTTGCCATCTAAATAGCCAGCCCTTTAAAAACAAATCAGTATTATTGAATGATATAAGAAATGCCACAGTAGTCTTATAAGTCTCTGAAATGCATAGGGCCTTAAGCTGAAGATGTTTGTATCCAATTTTAAACAATCCTCCCCCAAAAAACTCCTGTTTCCATTAATGGAAATGTCATCTGTTTCTCTCATGTTAGAAAGGATTCCAGAAAATGTCAGAAGATGTTCAACGTAGCCAGGGTACTTGATTCTTATTTCAGGCATTCTCAAGCGTACATAAAAGACCTTGGTGTTGCCAGCAATGACCTGAAAGAGTATCTTAGGGGTCAGCTTTGGAAGGAGTGTGGATATTTTATTTGTGTGTGTGTGTACCAGGGATTGAACCGAGGGGAGCTTAACCACCAAGCCACATCCCCAGCCCCTTTTCATATTTTATTTAGAGATAGGGTCTCACTGAGTTGCTTAGGGCCTCGCTAAGTTGTTGAGGCTAACTTTGAACTCACAATCCTCCTGCCTCAGCCTCCCAAGCTGCTAGTATTATAGGTATGTGCCACTGTGCCTGTCAATATTCAATATTTTAATAATGTTCATCAATGGGAGTCTTTGAATGATGACGAGTTTCCTCTAGTTGTTACTAATACACATCAAAGGACTGGCACACCTTTAGCCACAAGTAGCAGTTCAACAACAGCCTCAAAGTCAGGCAGAGTCCAGGGAAACTTCAGTAGCTCAACAGTTCATCAAGAACCCAACTGCTTTGTCCCTTTCCTCCCCATCATCCCCTGCATGTTATCCGCTTGACCCTATGTGCGAAACCTCATGGTCACAACATAGCTGCCAAAGTGCGAGGCATCAAATTTATTTTCCAAGGAAGTAAAATGGGAAGCAAGTTGTCAAGTGTGGCCTAGTCTCATGTAGTGTAATGGAGAACCGGGGAGCCCCAGGCATGGGCAGCTCCCTCTCTGTAGACTGGCTTCCATCTCCTGCCTGCTGTGCGTGCGTAACTGTGCATGTGGCTTCTGCTCCCTGGGACTCCCTGTCCTCACGACTGAGCTCTGCAAACATCTGATTCAGCTTCTGAATTCTGTAGAAAAGAAGCTGATGGTCCATTTGAGCACTGGTCCTGGTGCTGGTTTGATTAAGTTGGGTCAGGGATGGCTGGAGTCAAGACGGACAGATGTGGCAGCTGTGGCCTGCCCTTTTCTCAGGGTGGCACGGACAATTGCCAGGATGTCTGAGACCACAACAACATACCAACTCAGGTCTGTTATTCAAAGTCTCTTTTGTGGACCAGGTGATGCACGGGTCGGTAGGTGTGGAGTAACTGCTATGAACCAGATGTGAAACTCAATGCCCAGGAAGCAAAATGATAGCACACGGTCCTTGTCATCTTTTTTTTTTGGGGGGGGGGGGGAAGGATTGAACCCAGAGGCACTTAACCCCTGAGCCACATCCCCAGCCTTTTTTTATATTTTTATTTAGAGACAGTGTCTTACTAAGTTGCTTAGAGCCTCGCTCAGCCGCTGAGGCTGGCTTTGAACTTCCAACCCTCCTGCCTCAGCCTTCCAAGCCACTAGGATTACAGGCATGTGCCACTGCACCTGGCTGTGGTCCTTATCTTCATGCAGTCACAGTGAGGTTGGATAACAGACCCAAACGCCACTGCAGTAGTGTGATATGGCCCTACTGGAGGGAGGAGGCACAGAGGCTGCCCACCGAGAGGCTCTCAAGCATCCTGAAGCATCTTCTGACCCCTCCAAGGTTCAGTGGCCTCCCAGTCACTTTACTACCTTCTAGACTTGAGCACGTTGTACATCACATGAAACCATCCTTGATTAATTAAGGATATTACATGATGAGTTCCCTCATATGCTCCACCCCCACCATGCCAGAGAACAGAGCACTCCCTTTTCTTTTTTGAACCCAAGGGTGCTCTACATATGAGTTACATCCCTAGCCTCCTCTTCTTTTTTTTTTTTTTTTTTTTTTTTTTTTTTTTTTTTTTTTTGCAAATATAAAGGGGTTTATTTGATTCTGTCATCAGAGTACAAAATACAACACACAAGCCACTCTTGCCCTCTTCAGCACAGACACACGTGTGCCGTCCACAGGAGCCTCAGGCTTCGAACATGGCGCAGCTGGTGCACAGTGCCTTCTCCCAGACGCCACTGCAGTCCACAAGGCCACACAGGGCACAGGCCACTGCACCACAGCCCCAGCAGGTGCGCACACACTGCCCACACAGGGCCCGCTCGCACTGGCTGCAGACCACCTTCCCATCAGCAGCTCGCACGCATGAGGAACAGGCGACGGCTGTAGCCCCAGACAAGTCAGCCTCAGGGGCCTGGGCTCGGCTCCTGATCAGTCGGCCATCTGGTCCGATCAGCATCTGCCCCCTCGCAGCTCGAGGTGCACCTGCAGGGCCAGGCTTTGGGGACTCTGGCAGGTGGACGATGGCACAGCCTTCACCCCACACATAGCTCCTACAGGCCTGGGCCCCGTGGAAAAGGAGTTGCTTGGTCTTCTCGAAGATCTCCCGAGAGTAGCGCTCGGCGCACACGCCGCGGCTCAGCTCCTTCCGGCCCACGCGGACTTTGAGCTGCAGCGGGGCGGCGTCCGCGAAGGGGCAGCCCCGCTTGGGCATGGCCGCGGGGCCACAGGACGCCGACCGCCGCCTCCTCTTCTTTTTTTATGCAGTGCTTTGCTAAGTTGGTGAGGCTGGCCTTGAACTTGTGATGCTCCTGCCTCAGCCTCCCAAGTGGCTAGGATTACAGGCATGTGCCCGCTGAACGGAGTGCCTTCCGAGTCTATCTGTAAGAATATCATTCCACTCGCAAAAGCATCAAAGAGAATATCAAATGTCACAAAAGGATCATAAGACAGGCAAACTACAAAATGCTGCTAAAAGAAAGATCTACCTGTTGATGCATCAGAAGACTGAAAACTTGTAAGATATCAGTCAGTATTTGTTGAATTGATCAATAGTTTCAACACAATCAAAATCTTAGCTGGTGTTTTTACAGAAATTGGCGAGCTGATTGTACAACTCATATAAATATGCAAAGGGTCCATAATAACCAAAAAAAAAGGAAAGGAAAGGAAATGGGAGGGAAAGAAAGGGACGAGAAAAAAAAAAGGAAGAGAAAAAAGAAAAGAATCTGGAAAAAGAACAAAGCTAGAGGACTCATACTCCCCGATTTTAAAAAGTACTACAAAGCTACAGTAATCAAGACAGTGTGGTTTATACGTAAGTAGAATAGAATTGAGAGTCCAAAAAATAAACCTATACATTTATGGCCAACTGATTTTCAACAGAGGTGCCAACTCAATGAAGAAAGGATCTTTTGAAAATTCATCCAGCTGCCAACAGCTCCCTGAAAGATCACCTTGAGGGAAAGAGAAGGGGTTTTATGTCAACTAGAGAAATCAACCTTGACACAATCTGGAGGCCTCACAGGTCACAGAATTCCTTCATGCACCTTCTTGTTGTGCCTTTTAGGACAGGATCAAGAGGAAGCCATTATTTCCAAGAAGTTCTTAGCACTTACGAAACAAAGAACAGAACGAGAGGATTATCCTGGGTCTGAATGTGGATTTCGCTGGCTTCATACGGTTTTGTGGGTTCATGGCACACTGGTCCTTATGCCCTGTGATGGACAAGTCAGCCTTGGACCATAGGGGTCACTTTCCCTGAAGAATTTCAATTTGGAGAAAAAAATCACTTTGGCCAAACACTAAATTCTGAATCTCATTCGAAGCACCAGGGAGCACCCCTTCCCCAGGAGCCTCGCTGGAGTCCCATCCCAAATGTAGTTCAGAGGAGGGGAGATTTAGTTCCTTTTCAGTGTGTTTGCTGAGAGAATTGAGCAAGAGGCCCAACCAACCAACCAGTGCCCCCATAACAGTGGGTTTTTTGTTTGTTTGTTTTTGTTTTTGTTTTGCAGTGCTGAGGATTGAACCCAGGGCCTCCTGGATGCTAGGCAGGTGCCCTACCATTGATCTACATCCCCAACTTGGAATTCACTATTGTATGCTGGTTGAAAGTGAGACACTGGAATCATAATTTAGGGACCCAAATCTTCATTCTGCCCCTTCCCAACTCTTGACCTTGGGTGCCTTTCCTTGCCTCAGTCTTCTAACTAGGAAATGGGGATAATAGCTACCCATGGGGCCTTTGTGAGGATTAAAAGAGGAATGGGTACAAGAATTGAGCACAACCTGGTACCCAGTTAGGAGGCATTAAGTTTTGGCTTCCATAATAAAAATCACTGTTGTTAGGATAGAACTCCTAGATCTTGGCTCTCTCACCCAATTTGGCTTAGGACTAGGCAGCATCATGGTAGATGGCTCATGAAGAACCCATCATGGAATGGCATGGGAAGGGACAGGCACTGATGGCATGGGCATAGCCTGGGGTAGCATCCCGTGGACCAGCGGAGACCTCCCCATACCACACAGGGTGCCACTGGTCCAAGACGCATGAAGGATCCGGGCTTTTCCAAAGACCCAGACAGGTGAGAATTCAACCTTCCCCTGTAATTGGGGAAGAAGAGGCTGACGGTCTTTGTGATGGCTGATTTTAGGAATCAACATGACTGGATTAAGCAATACCTAGAGTGCAGGGGAAGCATTATTCCTATGTGTGTCTGGGAGGGTGTTTCCAGAGGAGACTAAGGTGTGAGACGTTGGACTCAATAGAAGAGATCAACAGTTACGCAAGTGCTCTCCCCCCCACCCCCGCTTCCTCCTTGGGGCTGGGAAGCTCTTCTCCTGCCCTTGGACGCCAGAACTCCAGGCTTTCAGGTATTTGAACTCTACACTAATACCAGTTGGCCCCGGTGTCTTAGATCTTTGACCACGAGTTTCCCTGGTGATGAAAATCTCAGAGTTATATTGAGATGTGCTATTAGCATCTGAGAGCTAATGACATGCCTGTCATGGGACATTTCAGCCTCCATAATCACATGATCCAGTTCCCTTAACAAATCCCCTCTCATTTGTCTACCTACCCGTCCATCCATCTATCATCCATCCATATCTGTCATCCATCCATCCATCCATCCATCCATCTCCATCCTCCATCCGTCCATCTGTCCATCCATCCATCCATCCATCCATCCATCCATCTATCCATCCATATCCATCCTCCATCCATCCATCTGTCCACCTGTCCATCCATCCATCCATCCACCCATCTATCCTTTTGGTTCTGTCCCTCTGGGGAACCCTGACCAATTTAGTCTTCTAGGCTCATTTAAGGCTTTCAAAACCATCCAGCCGCCTGTTTTTCATCTCAGAGGTGCGAGACCAAAGATAAACGAGACGCTAAATCTGCCACACAAACCAGGAACGTGTTTGGTAAGCTTAGTCTATAAAGGGATTCCTTGTGAGATATCCTCCCAAGGGCCCCCTTAGGGGTTATCTGTGCCCATGGGGAGTCCTGGATGTGGACTGGGCATCCTGTGTTACTAGCTCCACACTTTACCTCCTCCGCCTCCTCCACACCCCAGCTGTACAGAAACCTCCTACGACAACATCTGCTACATCATCTCTTCCAGTGTGTTCAGTGGCCCTCATGAGTGTTCTGGATTTCCATGGCCAGATGGGTTCAGGAGGTACTGGGTTAAACAAAGTCAGATAAGGACTTTTGCTGCAAGATTTTTTTCAGAACCTTTAATATGTTAATGTGACGTGTAA
>CM053407.1:111898294-111918862 GCA_028644305.1 Xerus rutilus | reverse complement strand
TCCACACCCCAGCTGTACAGAAACCTCCTACGACAACATCTGCTACATCATCTCTTCCAGTGTGTTCAGTGGCCCTCATGAGTGTTCTGGATTTCCATGGCCAGATGGGTTCAGGAGGTACTGGGTTAAACAAAGTCAGATAAGGACTTTTGCTGCAAGATTTTTTTCAGAACCTTTAATATGTTAATGTGACGTGTAATCAAGTTAATCAACCTCAACTAGCCTCAAGTTTCTGTGGCTCCACGAAGCTGGCCTCTTTCATTTTCTGAGCTTTCCTTTCTTCTGATGACTTATGGAGAAATAGCCCCAGATGTTCTACATAGCATGAGACCCAGAGGCAGAGGAGAGACCTCAGTGATCAGAGGGGGCGCCTGTCCAGGCTGGATTCTCCTCTAGGAAAGGACCTTCTGTTTTCCTGTCACCTCGGCCTTCTCTGCTGAAACAATCTGGGAGGAGAGTGAGGGGTTGTAAGCAAGGCTTGATCAAGAAGCCCACTGATTAGTTGGCCAAGAGGAATAGGGAATCTTTCCCTATTGAGGAAGGTGGAGTCCTCAGAGGTGAGATGGTGGCATCCTGGACAACTTCCTTTCTTCCAGAATTTTACCAAAGAGCTTGGCTGCCTCCAGGGCACAGCCCCAGTGAATGGTGATCCCTTGACCTCCATGGCCATAGTTGTGGATGACCTAGGAGAGGAAAGAGAGAAGGTTACCAGATGTGGTGGGAGTGGGGGGTGCCACAGAAATTGCTCAAGGACACCTAACTGCCCTGGAAGACTTGAGAGCTTTCTCAAGAGTCCTAGGCAAAGCCAGATGCTAGGAGCTTCTCTTGGTGCTTTGGTGGGATTCAGGGGTTGAACTGCAACTCTGCAAACGGTTCGCCCTTCTGCTTTTCCCAGACTGTCTTCTGCTTAGAAGACAGGCCTGCTTTGTATGGGAAAAGCAGAATCCCATCTAGACCTCAAGGGGAGAGCTCTCCTCCACATCAAATTGTTGGAAGCCCCCTGAGTCACCGTTTTCCTTCCCATCCTGCTTTGGACTGATGAACACTCTCTATCGATAGACAAACTCTTCAACCCAGTATGGAGGATCAAAAAGCCGGCATACTTATAAACAGGCTCTGGATGATGTACTAATGCATTCTGAGGGCCCAGGCAAGGCCTCTGGCCCTTTTTCAGAATTAAAATCCACAGGAAATTAAGCTCCATATATGACTGTCCCCTCCACACCCAACCTCTCTGTACATGCACGACCTCTCTACAGACACACAAGCCTTTTACACACATAACCCCCTACATACTTCACCCCTCCACACACACATGCCACCCTCTATACCTACACACGTACACAAACATGTCCCCTCTAGCTATGTAGCCACAACCCTGCAGACACACACCATATGCCAGGGGTGGGAAGGGAGCATGATTTCAGGAGGGAGGTGGCTTTTCTGGTGGCAGCCCAGTCACCACTTGCTCAGGCCAGTCCTTTCAGCCTGGGACAATCCCCATGGTCTCAATAAACCCAATTCCTTCCTCATGACAGTAGCCCCAGAGAGATGATGGAGCAACCACAGAATGGATATCTGGGAGATGTCTCTGGAGTCAAGTTCAGTCAAGTCACCGCCAGACTGAGGCAGTGCCTGCACCTCCCAGAGCTCTAATTTCCTCATCTGAAGCTTGGGGAGCACTGTCCATATCCCAAAGGACTGTAGGGGAGATTCCATAGGGTCATTCGTGTCACAGGCTGGCCGCCAGCAACTGACGCCTTCTATTCAGCCACAGACTTCAGCAAAGCGAGGCATTGACCTCTGCGGAAGCTCGTGCAGGTCCTTGACCATTCTGAGCCTCCATTTCTCTATTTATAGAGGGGGGAATGTTAGCCACCACTGTCCCTGACCTCAGGCCCTGTGGGACTTGTCCCTGGAAATAGAGTCATCTCAGGAGTCGGGGAGGGCATTGCTTTCCTTGCCAGGAGAACATACCTCTGTGTTTGAAGATCCAGCAGGAAGCTGTTCTCTTTCTAAACGGACCTGGGGACGTGCTGGCCGGAAGCCGGTACTTTCACCAACAATTTTTGCATTCTGGAAAAAAAAATGTCAGGAACTTGTCTCTGAATATTTTTTATTTTTCCTGATGCCCGTTTTAGGCGGTGGGGAGGGAGCTTTGAGAATCTCATTACCATCACCACCAGCTCCATGACAGCCACCTAACTCACGGCCACTGCCGTCATCACCACCATCACCATCACTGCGACCACTGGCACCAATTCTATCACTCCGTCTACATCCACTGCCACTGTTACCATCCAGCACGGCCATGATATTACCAATGGTCCCCATTTCGTTACCATTGTTCTTTGTATTTTTGTCCCTGTCAATACCAACCGCCACCTCCATTCCCATCTTTGTCACTGACACTACCCTCGTCAGCCTGGTAGGCAGACAAGACAACTGAGATTGCTGCGACAGGTGCATCTGCTCCCCGTGAGGACAAACTAAGTTGTGTGAGCAGTGTCACCTCAGGAGGAGACAATTCTTAGCCTGAAGCCAGGACTTCCCTAGACACTGTCACATCCTGGTGCATTTCACAGTCCCTTGCTGGAACTAATTTGCCCTCTTGTTCTACCACTTATGGGGCTATCTTACCATCTCCTTCATTTTTTTATTTTTTATTTTTGGTACAAGGTACTGAACCCAGGGGTGCTTAACCACTGAGCCACATTCCCAGCCCTTTTTTCTTTTGTCTTTTGAGACAGGGTCTCGCTAAGTTGCTTAGGGCCTCACTAAGTTGCAGAGGCTGGCTTTGAACTCACAATCCTCCTGCCTTGGCCTCCCGAGCTACTGGGATGACAGGCGGTCGCCACCGCGCCCAGCTATCTTCCCATCTCCAAGTGTCCTAATAACCAAGCACCAGTACCCTGGTCTGGGGCACCAACGCCCGTCCCCACCTTACCTTCAGCGTGGGCTCCAGTCTGCAGCAGCCTTCCCAAATGGTGTTGTGGTCCTGGATGTTATTCACCTCACTCCAGTTCCCCAGCTGGAAGATGCCTCCCAGGGTAACTGTGTGGGTCCTACATAAAAATGAGAGGAATGGAGAGAAAAGCCTTCGAGGTGAACGAGAATCATCCCCGTGCTTTCTCTGACCACCCTCGTTACTAAATTTCCACAACCACCGCCACCGTCCTCCCTGCCAACAACACTGTCATCCGTACCCAAATCGCCGTGGTCACCGCCGTCAACCCGTTCACCATTTCTGTCCCCACAATTCACCTCATCGTCAATACAGCCACCTCGGCCAACACCACCTTCACGACTGTCCCAACGTGGGCAGCATCCCCCCCACCCCTGCGCACCCTGTCACCACCACAGGAACATCGCCAGGGTGCTCGGGCAGTCACACCACGGACACTGCCTTTGGGATTGTTACTTCTGCCACGCTGTCAATAGGATGGACACTGTCATCTCCGTCAACTCTCCTCCCTGCTCCCGATCACCACCCTCCACAAGACTGATCGTCACCTGCAACACCAGCCCAGACCACCCCATGAAGACCACCGCTCTGTCATCCCTACACAAGCAACGCCTCCTCAGCACTGCCTCTCCCCTCAGTGACAACACTGTCACACCATTCCACTACCAAAAAAATGTTCCATCCACAGGGCCACCGCCTTCACTAACACCGTCACCTGTCACCTCCCCCGTGGATGTTAGCATTACGATCTGCCTCCGTCACCACCTCCTGTTTTCATTGTTGTGATTTACGTCGCTTCTGATTTCACTGCCATCATATCCACTACCTTTGTCCCCGCCTCGCCTCGCCTCTGCTGTCATCCCAAAGAGCCCTGGAAAGAGACCCAGACTGAGGCCACGCCCTGCCTTCCCTGGAATTTGACTGCCAGATCTCACTTCCAAAACGCTGCCCCGTTCAGGCACGGGACATAAAGAGGGCACAAAGGTGGCCCTGCCTCTGCCCTAGAGCAGTCAGATTATTACCCTGGGATGATGTAGGGGGACCTGTAGATGCCTCTCTCCGGGTCATGGGTGATAATGAAGTGCTTCATCCACGGGGCTTCTACCTGTGGATTCAGAGCAGATAAGTCTTGTCACGGCAGCGGGGAAAACAGGCTTCCCTGCAGTCGCTCCTGTGTGTCACTGGAAGAAGTCTCAAGGCTGATTCCCGCACCCTCTCAGGAACCCTCAGGCCCCAGGCTGCACCTAACTGCTTGTCTTTTGCAGCAGACCCACCTTGATTGACAGCAGCAGACCCACCCTGATTGACAGCAGCAGACCCACTCTGATTGACAGCTACTCCTGCTCCCTAGAGTCTCACCCTGTTCACCCGTGTGTCCAGGTATGCATTGTCGCCCTTGAGAAAATGCATACCAATGCTAGCCCACATCGGGCGGAGCGCCCACACACCCACGGATGCATGTGTGTACACTCACGCACTGGCACACGCATGGCATGCACTTACATACAGGCAGCCCCGCACATACAGAGAGGCAGCTTGGGACGATGAAACCAGGTGGCCTGAGTTCTAATCCCAGTTCCACCTCTCATTTACTGCTATGTGAACGTGGGCATGCGCATGACTCCTCTGGGCCTCAGCTGCTTCTTCTGGAAGATGGCCATGGTGATGTGGTGGTACCCATCTCAAAAGGTGGTGGTAAGGACTAAACTAACAAAATAATGTGCTTGGATCTGCGCCTGGCACTTAATACACATCACATAAATGTTTGCTATTTTTATTTCAATACAGGCATAAGCAGCTCTTCCCACCTAGATACAAATGTATCAACATGTGCTTTGCCATCAAGAAGAAATCCCCCATCGAGCATGCCTGTGGGTGCATGCCTGTAACTCCAGCAACTTGGGAGGCTGAAGCAGGAGGATCACAAGTTGGAGGCCAGCCTCAGCCAATTAGTGAAACCCTAAGAGACTTAGCAAAACAGTCTCTCTCTCTCAAAATAAAAAGGCCTGGAGTGTAGCTCAGTAGTAGAGCACCCCTGGGTTCAATCCTTAGTACTGCCAAAAAGAAAGAAAGAAAAACAAAGAAAGAAAGAGAGAGATAGAAATCCCAAAAGAGGACATTCAGAGTGGAGAAGGCAGGATGATCTTTCTTCTTTACCATGCCAGTGCCCCAAAGTCTGGGGTTACTTCTATGCACATTTCCAACTCATCCACTAGCTTTGGAGCTGAAATAAACATGCAGAACAATCGTCCCATCAGCAGAAGCTGCAGATCTCACTTTCACACTCACCTGAATGATCTGCCCCCTGCCTGGCTGCAGCAGGGGGTCTGGCTGCAGCATCCCAGCCCACACCCCGGTGCAGTTGATGATCACATCCACGCCTCCTCTTGCCACCTGGCAGCAACCAGCAGGGTGGGGTTGGATGATGAGGACCCCAGCATCCTCTGTCTCTTCCTTCCTCCCTCCTCCTACTCCACAGCTAGGGAACAGTGGCCAGGAGTCCCAATAGGGGGACCAGAGGGGACTGGCCCCACATCTCCTTTCTGCCATTTACCCACAGTATGACCTCAGAAATATCCCTTTACAGCCGGGCACAGTGGCGCATGCCTGTAATCCCAGCACTTAGGGAGGCTGAGACAGGAGAATCGCGAGTTCAAAGCCAGCCTCAGCAATGGCGAGGCGCTAAGCAACTCAGTGAGACCCTGTCTCTACATAAAACACAAAATAGGGCTGGGGATGTGGCTCAGTGGTCGAGTACCCCTGAGTTCAATTCCTTGAAGGAGGCCGAAGGAAGCCTGGATGTTCTCTTTCTCCTTCTGACTCCTTTTCTTTTCTTTCTCTTGCCTTCTAGATGTTTGCAGAAGAATTCTGGAAAGCCCAGCTCTGTCAGTGTCTGGCATACTCCTCCACTCAAGGACGCAGTGAGATAAGCACCCCAACACCCTGGCCCAGACCCAACCATGGATCTCAAGGGTGCATCAGGGCCCGACCCAGAGCAGGTAAGTCCACACTAAGAACGCATGTACTGAGTAGTAGTGCTCAGTACTAGTAGCTACATGTACTGAGCGCCTTTCACGAGCCAAGCATTGAGTGCTAGGACTGAATGGAGCCGCACAGCCCTCTTAGTGCTCAGTCACTGCCTGGCAATGGCAGTTGCTTCCACCGTTCTCCACAGTGATGGTTTTCCTTTGATCCATGTCCCAGCTGAGGGCCTGGACTTTGCAGAAACATCACTCTCAGTGTCAGTAGGAAGCATTCAAGTGCCCGGACTTGGAAGGGTGTGCAGCTGATCCCACTCTAGCCCTGAAACTCACGAAGGCTCCAATGGAAACTTTATGGCCACCATGATTCTGTTGTTCTTTGTTCATGATTCTGCCACTAATATCCAGGCGGTAATGAGTCCTCAGAATGCCTGAGTCCTCCTGGGATTCAGAGAAGGACGAGAGTTGGGGACAGGCCTAAGGGGACTCTTGGAGTCTGGGAAGGAGCCCCCAACCCAGCAGCGGGAAGCAGAGGCCGCCTTCCCTCTCATGTCCGTTCCCTTCACCCCCACAGCTCACCTCCTCCAAAGACTCCACCTTCCGCCGGAAGAACTGCACGCCCCTCTCCGTTAACCTGGGATGATCAGACATATGTCAAAAACAGCCTAGCATCCTGTTCTCTGCCCAGTGCCTCCCAGAGGGTGGTGTAGGGAACATTTCTGTGGACATGAGTCCCACCGGATGCTCCTTGAGCATATGGCTGGGTGGACAAATTAGATCACAAGCATCTTGCTGGACGAGTGGTCCAAAAATTGTCTCTTGGGAAACAAGGTCTTCTGACATGGCCCAAGCCCCTCGCTGAGTGGATGGAGAAAGGAGAAAGGTGTTTCTGAAGATTATATAGTGAGTCAGGCAGTGAGGGGCTAAGACCCCAGCTTCTGTCACAATTAGTAATGTAGTAAAAATATCAAAAGAATAGGAAGTTCTGGGCATGGTGGCGCACACCTGTCATCTCAGCAGCTTGGGAGGCTGAGGCAGGAGGATCGTGAGTTCAAAGCCAGCCTCAGCAACGGCGAGGTGCTAAGCAACTCAGTGAGACCCTGTCTCTACATAAAACACAAAATAGGGCTGGGAATGTGGCTTAGTGGTTGAGTGCCCCTGAGTTCAATCCTCGGTACCAAAAAGAAAAGAAAAGAAAAGAAAGAATAGGAATTAAACCATATTTAAGCTGAAGTTTAACCTCGGTATGATTTCACCTGCATAGTTCCCTCAAGATAGGAAAAACTGGGAGCATTTTCTTCTGAAAGAGGCTGAACAGGGACCATAAATATCCCCAGGTTAGAAGAAATAACCATGTCAGTACAATGATTCCCAAGCCTGGCTGATAACTAGAATCATCTTTCCTGTTTTGGTACTGGGGATTGGACCTAGGAGTGCCCTACTGAGTTACATCCTCAACCCTTTTAATTTTTATTTTGAGACAGGACCTTGATAAGTTGCTGAGGCTGGCCTCAAACTTGTGATCCTCCTACTTCAGCCTCTGGTGTCACTGAGATTACAGGTGTGCACCCCCAAACCCAGCATAAGAAAATTCATAAAATTAAAAATTCTGAACCCCGCTCCAGGGTTTCTGATTCAGTAAGTGTAAAGTAGGATCCTGAAATTTATGTTTTTAAGAATCCCAGCCAAGCCGGGCGCGGTGGCTCACGCCTGTAATCCCAGCACTTAGGGAGGCTGAGACAGGAGGATCGCGAGTTCAAAGCCAGCCTCAGCAATGGTGAGGCGCTAAGCAACTCAGTGAGACCCTGTCTCTACATAAAACACAAAAAAGGGCTGGGGATGTGGCTCAGTGGTCGAATGCCCCTGAGTTCAATCCCTAGTACCAAAAAAAAGTATCTCCCCCAATTATTTGATATGCCATCATTCATTCCAGATTTTTTAAAAATCTTAATAAAATGGTAAACTATAGGGAATACATGAAATCTTTCTTAATATGAATGTATGTGAATGTAAATATGGATGTATTCCTCAAGCTAGTGTTTGCTAGTTTGGAGCACTATGAGATTGCTATTAACATCAGGAAAGAAACACATATACCCATTACTACGCATATCAGTTAGCATTCTAGGGATACTGACCCAAGCTGTGAGAGTGGGGGTGGGAGGGAGAGAGAGAGAGAGAGAGAATGCAACTTATGTTGTAAATACAATTAGGCATGGTGGCACATACAAGTAATCCCAGCAACCCAGGGTGCTAAGGCAAAAGGATCACAAGTTCAAGGCTAGCCTCAGCAATTTAGTGAAACCAATTTAGTGAGACTCTGTCTTGAAACTAAAAAAGAAAGAAAGAAGGAAGAAACTGAAAATGAGCTCAGTAGCAAAGTGCCCCTGGACTCAATTTCACTGTATTAAAAAAAAGATGGGGTAAATATACCTGGAAAACTTAGGAGAATGCATTAG
This sequence comes from Xerus rutilus, assembly GCA_028644305.1. Taxonomy (NCBI): domain Eukaryota; kingdom Metazoa; phylum Chordata; class Mammalia; order Rodentia; family Sciuridae; genus Xerus; species Xerus rutilus. The sequence continues at coordinate 111,910,457 of CM053407.1, read as the reverse complement.
AACTTTTGGTGAAGTCGTTAATAAATACAACATGTAAAAAGCTACCTGGGTGTTTCCAATACCCAGCCAGGTGCAGAACCATGGTCTCAAGGACAGTGTTGATCAGGACCAAGGACAGCTCCCACACCTGCCCTAACGGTTTTCTTCAACTCGGGATTGGGCTCTACCCTATGACCCTGCTCTCCTCCAGCGTGGTCCCTGGCAGGTGCCTTCCTGTCTGAGGCTTGAACTTACCTTTGCATCAGCCACTTCAGGTAGCTCTTCCCATTCAGGATCAGGCTTGTATTGAACCAACCATAGCTGGGGTCACAGCAGGCAAAGGAAACAGTAAGTCAGAGCCCCAGTTATATGTAAAAGCTGTCGAGTGGAGTATTGTTCCATGGGTCCCCAAGAACCATGGGGTGACATTCATGAGGCTGAGGGAAGGAGTGATTTTGAGCTCAAGAGCTATTTTCTATCAGAAAAAGGCATCCCTGGTGTTGGAATCTGCAGATGGAGATCTAATGTGCAATTCATAGGGGGGATGCAGGCACAGGGCGGGGTGAGGACAGAGCGGAGAGGATAGGGCTACAGAGAAAACGAAGGGTTTGGAGTCACACTGACTGGATTGGAATCCTAGTTTGGTCACATGGCTGTGTGACCTTGGGAAATTCCTTAGCCTCTCTGAAGCTCAGTTTCCTCATTCGCAAAACCAGAGTGATATGGAGTGCCTTGGTGCAAGTGCTAAATGTCCCCCAAAGCTCCATACGTAAGGACTTGGTCCCCAAGGTGGCATTATGGGGTGCTGGTGGAACTTTTAGGAGCTGGGGCCTCATGGGAGCTCTCGGGTCATTGGGGATGCTTCCCTCGGAAGGGACTGTGGAAGCCCGCTCCTCCCCTCTCTGCACGTGGGCCTGTGACATGAGTGCCAAGTCTGACACTCCCATTATGACCTGCTGCCCTTGCAGAGGCTCAAATTCATGGGGCCACATGATCTTGGACCTAGACCTTCAGAACCACCTGTCGAAATAAACCTCCCTTCACTTCACAGGTAGTCTGTCATGATATGTCACTACAGTGACCCAAAGCTGGCTGACATATGCGTTTCTACACTGGAGATCTGGAACTGTACATCTCCTGCCTCCCCAGCCCAAATCCCAATGTGAGGCCCCTGTGAAGGAGCTGGACAGAGGACCAGGAGACCAGGGGGCCACAGGGACCAGGTGAGGACGAAACAGGAAACTCAGCACCTCCCTCTGCTGCCTTCTGGAGAGTTCTGTATGAATTCCAGTGTCTCGGCCCCTCTGCCCATGACAGTACCCTTACCCATAATCAGGGAACATGTCCAGCTCTCTGGGGGTCAGCTTCCGAAATCCCAGAACTATGTCTTTCCAGATAGGGTCCTTAAGAGGAAGGAGAAAAGAAGACAAAGATGAGGGACACCCGGTAATAAGGAAATAACAAAAACTTAGATAATACTGTATGTAAGGCACTGTCCAAGGAATCTCATGTGTATGGATCCTTTTCATCTTTACAACTAGCCATTCAGGTGGTGTTATGGTTTAGATATGGTGTCCCCCAAAAGCTCACGTGTGAGACAACGCAAGAAGGGTTGGAGGAGAAATGACCAGGCCATAGCCTTGACCTAATCAGTGAATTAATCCCTAATGGGATTAACTGGCTGGTGACTGGAAGTAAGTGGGGTGTGGCTGGAGGAAGTAATTCATATGGGGGTGTCGCTATGGGGTGTACATTTTGTATCTGGAGAGCGGAGCCTCTCTGCTCTCTGCTCATCACCTGAGCTGCTTCCCTCCGCCATGATGACCTGCCACACCACGAGCCCCGAGGAATGCAGCCTGCTGTCTCCAGAGACCTTTGAAACCATGAGCCCCCAAATAAACTTTCCTCCTCTATAGTTGTTTTGGTGGGGTCCTTTAGTCACAGCAGTGAAAAAGCTGGGAACTATTGTCATCCTATAGATGGACCAACTGAAGCTTAGAGCAGAGAAGCTCGCCTAAGCTCACACAGGCAACAAATGGTGAAGCTGAGACCGGAGCCCACACAGTTTGGCTCTGGTATTCTGGTTCTTACCGGTTCTTAACCACTCTGCTCAGGACTGATGGTAAGATTGGACGTGAGTGATAGGGAAAAAGTCATAAATAGGGGAGAAACAGACTCGGTTTTCTTGTCTGTGTCAATCATTTCTCTTGGCTCCGTGAAAGAAAAGAGAAAGAAGTGAAGGTCCTTGGCACAAAGTTGGAGAAAGAGCATTAGCACCAGGTTTTGGGCACGGAGCCACCCCCCCCCCCTCCAAGCCGCCTGAGCACAGCCTACACAGCCTTACTGTTCTTCTTTGGGCATCATGTGGTCACAGACCACCTGCGTTCAAACCCCAGCACTGTCTCTCCAAAGCTCTGTGGTTTTGAGTGAATCACCCCATTTCTCTGAGCCTCGGACCTCTTCTCTGTAGATGAGGATTAAAGATAGTGACTCCCTGTTATTATACAAATTAAATGAGCCACTCATTTGTTGTAAAATAGTTAAGACAGGACCTGGTGCAGATTTTGCTATCATGATGAGAAGACTTGGGACTTCAGGGGACACGTGACATCATTGACTTCAGAATATGTAAATCTTGCCCATACCAATCAAAGGCTAGATCCACCCATTCATCGGAAGATTTTTGGTATCTGTCAATTTAATAACAAAATTTGAAACAAAAAATTTGTACATCCATGTATAAATTATATATATGCACACACATATGCATATACGTATGTATTTCCTCCCTCTCTCTTTCCTTTGTTCCATTCTTTCTTTTCTTTCTGTGCCCAGGCAGGCTTCGAACTCCTGGGCTCAATCAGTTCTCCTGCCTTAGCCTCCTGAGTAGCTGGGACTATAGGCACCTGCCCTTGAAATCTGTTAGGTTCTGTTTATGCCTTTAAAAGATAGTTTTAGCCAGGGACTATGACACATACCTGTGGTTTCTGCTATTTGGGAGGCTGAGGCAGGAAAATCACCTGAGCCCAGGGATTTGAGGCCAACCTGGGCAACAGAGCAAGACTCTATTGCTCTCCCCCAACCAAAAAAAAAATTTTTTTTGTACTGGAGATTGAACTCAGGGGCATTTGACCACTGAGCCACATCCTCAACCCTATTTTGTGTTTTATTTAGAGACAGAGTCTCAATGAGTTGCTTAGTGCCTCGCCGTTGCTGAGTCTGGCTTTGAACTCGCGATTCTCCTGACTCAGCCTCTCAAAGTGCTGGGATTACAGGTGTGCACCACCGTGCCTGGCTCCAAAAAAAAATTTTTAATTATAAATTATTCATTAAAATAAAGTGGACCTAGCTTGAACCCAGGAGTCTGCTGCCTATGACTCAGCCTACTGGAACCCCTGTAGTCCAGGACTCTGCACTCACCGGAAAAGCTTCACGGAAGAGGTTGTAGCCCGAGATTAAGGCCAGGCCCATTTTTTCTGCATTTGGAGAATGGATTTGGCTCAGGAGATAGTCAAAGGTCTGCTGGTTCCAATCCCTGCAAGGGTCACCCAGAGTTGTGGTCACCTAATGCCCTGAGCTGGGCGACAATTCTCAGAGGTCAGCTTGGGGTATGATGAGGTGGTAGAGATGCATCCAAAATTCAGACATCTACTACATACAGGCCTGCAAGGCTCCAAATGGCTACACTTCTTCCATATTTCCCCATTAATGGGATAGAGAATGGGGAGAAAAGGGAGGCACACCTCTGGCTTGGGCTCACATAGCTGATGAGTTTGGATGGAGGCTCTGAACTGACTTTGGGGAACTATGATACACACTGGCCCCGAGGACCCCCACCTCACTTGTAAACTGGTGGCAGACATCGGCTATGCCCACGTGCTTTCCTTCTGACCCTGGGCACGCAGCCAAACTACATTCTCTAGACTCACTTGCATGTAGCTGAGGCCATGTGACTGTGTTGGCTGGAGATTCTGCACAAGAGGTCCTGAGAGTTCCTTCCATAGTCACTGGCCCATGAGAATGGTAACATTGGAGGTCACCTTGGCAGCCATGTCAGTGGATGGCAGAGCCACGAGAGGCAGGAGCTCCTGAATTGCTGCCCACTGATCAGGAACACTGGTTTTAGAATTTACAAGAGAATCTTTTGTGGGTTTGTTTGAGACATTATTCACTTCAGGGGTAAGGTCTGTCCTTTGTTGAAGCAGATGGTCGTTTCTTGTCTTTTTTGTGGTGCTAGGGATTGAACCCAGGGCCTTGTGCATGCGAGGCAAACACTCTACCAACGGAGCTATATCCCCAGCCCACAAGTGGTAGTTTCTAAACGGATGTAATGACCTTTGCAACTCCTCCTTCTCTTTCTTCTGTGCTAGAGATTGAACCCAGGGCACTATACTATCGAGCCACATCTCCAGCCCTTTTTTATTTTGAGACAGGGTCTTGCTTAGTTGCTTAGGGCCTCACTAAGTTGCTGAGGCTGTCATAGAACCTGTGATCCTCCTGTGTCAGCCTGGATTACAGGAGTGTGCCATAGTGCCTGACTGTGACCTCGGCATTAATGCACCTGCTTAGATATTTTCTGGATTCTTCAGTGCATATGGTATTCACAGTGATCCTACATCAGAAAAGATGGAGACAAAACCTCCTAGCACACAGTATGTGGCATAGAGTAGAGGGACTTCCATGAGTATTTCCTTTCCTTTTTGTTAAAATCTGTGTGTGCACTTTATATATATATATATATTATATATATATATATAATATATATATATTATATATATATTATATATATTATATATATTATATATATATATTATATATATTATATATATTATATATATATTATATATATTATATATATTATATATATATATATATATATTAGATGTTGATGAATCTTTATTTTATTCATTTATTCATATGTGGTGCTGAGGATCGAACCCAGTGCCTCACGCATGCTAGGCAAGTGCTCTGCCACTGAGCTACAGCCCCAGCCCCACTTTTTTTTTTTTTTTAACCTGAACCCAGGGGTGCTGAGCCACATCCTCAGCTCTTTTTAGTTTTTATTTCGAGATAGGTCTTCACTAAGTTGCTGAGACTGGCCTCAAACTTGCAATCCTCCTGTCTCAGCCTCCTGAGCCACTGGGATTACAGGCAAACACTATAGCATCTGGCTCTTTTTTTTTTTTGATACTGGGAATTGAACTCAGGAGCACTTGACCACTGAGCCACACTCTCAGCCCTATTTTGTGTTTTATGCAGAGACAGGGTCTCACTGAGTTGCTTAGCGCCTCACCGTTGCTGAGGCTGGCTTTGAACTCACGATTCTCCTGTCTCAGCCTCCCAAGCTGCTGGGATGACAGGCAAGCGCTACAGCATCTAGCTCTTTTTTTGAGAGAGAGAGAGAGAGGGTCTCGTTATGTTGCCTAGGCTGGTCTCAAACTCCCTGATTCAACCATCCTCTATCTTTTGCCTCAGGAGTCCCTGGGACCCCAGACGCGGGCTACTGCCCAGTTCATTGGTACATTTTTTATGTCATGCCACTTCAGAGCTTCCAAAGGCACTTATTCTTGGTGATGGGAACCCTTATGGGGAGTGTCCTCTAGGCAGATTCAACCCCACGGGTCCCCCAGACCTCCCTCTGGGATCCTCACTCACATCTCCCGTGGGTCATCGGGGGTGGAGAGATAGGACTGGAAGAGGCCGGCGGCCACGTCGGTGGTGGTGTGTGGGGTGAAGCGATCCGCGTAGACCTTCATGTCCAGTGGCTGCAGGTCTGAATGGTAGCGCTGGTGGATGCAGAGGGCGGTGGATAGTCCAATGACCCCGGCTCCGATCACCACTATGCGCATCGTGCCAGCCTGCGAGAAGGAAGGTCAAGGCTCGCCATCATTACCGTCACCTCCATCATATCACTGCAACCGAACCGTCCAGCGAGGGCTCAGAAGGCGCCAGATGCCACCAAGCCCTTCTGTTTTTTGTGGTGCCGGGGATTCGACCCAGGGTCACGTTATCACTGAGCCATATCCCAGTCCTTTCTATTTATTTTTTATTTTGGGACAGGGTCTTGCTTAATTGCTGAGGCTGGCCTCAGACTCCCAATCCTCCGGCCTCAGCCCCCCAGGTGCCTGGGATGACAGGCCTGCGCCACCATGTCGGGCCCACCAAGCCCTTATAATCTCAGTAATCAAGACCCAAAGATTCCCTAATATAGGATTATCAATTTTCACATTTTGCACATGGAAACACAGGCGTGGAGAGGCAAAGGCCTTTGCCTGAGGTCAAACAGCTGACAAGTGATGCGGCTTTCTCTGGGAAGCCTGCAGGGAATGTCCCATCCCCAGGCTGGGAATACAAAGGGCATGGATGACGATACACTGGGTAGCCTAGCGGTTAGGGCAGTGAGTTCTGGCTTCAAGTCCTAGATCTCAGCTCTGCCACCTACCTGCCATGAGCCTCGGGCATTAATGGTGTTGCTGGGATTTGATTCCAATTCGAGTAAACACACCACACACTGAACACCTACTATGTGTGTGTGTGGCTCTGAGCACATTGGATACAGTGTCTGACTGGCCTTGGACTTGGTCTTCCAGCACAGAACTCAGCCTGACTTGGGGTTCTTGGCTGGCTGGCTCCTCTGAAGTTTAGCTTTTGACCTTGAGCTACTCTGTCAACTTCTGCTGAGGCCGAACAAGAGGACTGTTTGTGTCCGGGAGGGCCAAATTCAACTTTCCCTCTCTTTCTCCACAACCGGCCTCCTGCGGTCCTTGGCTCTGGCCACTCAGCCTGTGGCCCTGAATAGCAGGACATTCTCAATATGGCCTAGTTTTGTAAAGTGCGGGGGAATGACTCCAGCCCACAAGAACTGGACTCCCTCCGGGTTTGAGAAGCCAAACTTGGAGATAGAATCAACAAACAGAGAGGTATCATTCTAGGCTGTTCTCCCTCCAGCTTGGAACCTGAGCTTGGACATGGAGGCTGGGGGGTGTCAGGGGAGCTGACCCTGTCACAATCACCCACTCTCCCCGGCTTCCTCTTTCCCTCAGGAGACATGATGACCTCATCTGTAAAATAAGGGTGACCCCAATCTCACGGAGTTGTGCTGAGAATTAAATGAGAAGTTCTGCAAAAGTTTCTGGTACGATGCCTGACTCAGAGTAGGCCCTCGTACAGAGCAGGCTCTCTCTGTCCCCTAGCACTGCGACAACCACAGTGGAAAGAAAACATTGGCTGTAAAGGAGGCAAGAGGAAGAAAGAGGAGTCAGACTTGGCTTCACTTCCAGCCTGCTGTGTGACCTTTGCCAAGTTCCTGCCCTTTCTGGGCTTTCTGACTATTTCTTATAATCTCTGGAGAGCTGACCACTTTTTTACATTAATAACAAAAAGGCACAAGAATAAAGGGCTTTCCTGCAATTTCCAAATCCCCCGTGATAAATCTGAAATTGGAGGGGAAGAGAGGTGGTCATAACAACCCAGACTAAGGGTCAGACATCTCCAGGTTTGCAGCCCAGCTCTGGCACACACCAGCTTATAGGATCTTGGGCAAGTTACTTGACTTGTCTGGGTGAGAGTGACCAACCTCTCCAGTTTGCCCAGGACTCAGAATGTTCCCAAGATGCACACTTGCAGTACTAAAACCAGGAGAGTCCCAGGGGAACCCAGATGAGTTGACCAATCCAAAGTGAGTCTTGGTTTCCTCTTTTATAAACTCTTACAGGTGAACAAAACTCCTGACCTCGCTGTTTCCCTGCCAGAATATCAAAGCAAGGAGGCCCAAGGACTCCTTCTTGTTCATTGCTCCAGATCCAAAACCTGGGATAGTGACTGGCACATACCAAGAACTCGGTGCATGGATGGGTGGATGGATGATGGATGGGTGGATGGATGATGGATGGATGGATGGATGATGGGTGGGTGGATGGATAGATGGATGGGCAAGTTCTTACAAGGACCAAAAAAGAAAATATTTGCAAAATGCTTGGATGTTCATAAATGACAGTGGTAAGGGTCATTGTCCCCAGGGTATGGATGAGGAGTTGGGGCTCACAGAAAGCACAGTGATCTATTCAAGGTCGTGACAAGAGTTGAAGGAAGAGCTAGGTGGGATCCTAGATCTGCTTTCTCCAGAGCTGCCTTTTTCCATTCTTACTCTGCCTAGAAAATCACAAAGAGCTGAGAAAAAAACAGGATGCTTATAAAATAGGAATGTGAGCTGGGCGGGGTGGTGCAAGCCTGTAATCCCAGTGGCTCAGGAGGCTGAGGCAGGAGGACCACGAGTTCAAAGCCAGCCTCAGCAAAAGTGAGGCCCTAAGCAACTCAGTGAGACCTCGTCTCTACATAAAACACAAAATAGGGCTGGGGATTTGGCTTGGTGGTCGAGGGCCCCTGAGTTCAATCCCTGGTACCAAAAAATTAAAAAATTTTAAAAAATAAAATAGGAATGTGTGAGGTGGGGGAAGGAAGGTGTTAGAGGATGCTTAGGAGTCTTCTGGATAATGAACAGACTTTGGACCAAAGTAGAGCAAAGAGAAAAGCAGGAGGGGGCTGGTGGCAAGACCACGGGCAGCTTCCAGAACCTGCAGGAAGAACAGGCCCAAGGTCAAGAGGGTCAAACACAACTCCGGGCTGTTTGTCCAGTGTGCGAATAAATCTTGTGCAGCTGGGAAAACTGAGACCTAGAAAAGAGGATTGACCCAAAGACAGAGGTTGTGATAAAAGGGTTTAGTCATGCAGAGGCAGGAGGAGATTGAGTCAAGGAAAGACCCAGCGATGTGGAGATGCCAAGCAGCAGCTACTATCTTTTCGGTCTTCTGTGTGCATTAGTCTGAGCTAAGAATCCTTTTTTAATTTTTTTTCTATTTTTTTTTTGGTACCGGGGATTGAACCTAGGGGCACTTAAACCACTAAATCACATCCCCAGCCCTTTTATATTTTTATTTAGAGACAGGGTCTCACTAAGTTGCTTAGGGCCTTGCTAAGTTGCTAAGGCTGAACTTGTTATCCTCCTGCCTCAGCCTCCAGAACCTCTGGGATTACAGAGGCACCACTGTGCCCCGGCTTGTGCTAAGAATCTTAAGTGCATTGTGTAGTATAGACGTCATGACAGGCTCAGACAAGTGAGTTCCTGGCCTGAGACACCCAGCTGCTGAGAAGTCAGGCCAGCCTGACACCCATCTCCGTGCACTTCGACACCCTGCCAGGCTGGCAAGTCCCGCCATGCAAAAAATTGCAAGGTCAAGCAGGTGAAGAAGCATAGCTAATGTTTTAGAGCCCTGCATTTGCAAAACTCTCAAATGCAACCCTGGTGGGGATTTATAGTGTGTTAGTGGGAATCAAAGACAAAACAATCGTGGATCCTAAGGCAATTCTCTGTAGGAAGAAATGCACACCATGAGTCCAACTTGAAATGAATAACAATGGCCTTGAGAGTCAAAGGTGCACGAGAAATACGTAAGATTCTCATGAGACACGGGACCCAGACTGCAGGATCACACAGACCCAGCCTCAGGTGAAACCCCAGGGAATGAACTTGTGGACGTGGGTACAGAGCTCAGTTATGAAGCCAACCATTTTCTTGCTATTATTGCTGGTGTTTTGATTAGTGTCGAATTTCTCTCCTGTTTTATGCCAATTCCTTCAACCAAGCACACTTAGAGTATAAATCCAGGAGGGTGAAGCAGCTGGAGTTATTATTATTAGTGTGTGTGTGTGTGTGTGTGTGTGTGTGTGATTATAATGCCTATGTAAGAATAGACCCATAGGAGAACCAATATATTTGGGGTTTTACTTCTTGCCAGACACATGAAGATCCACTGTAGACCCAAGCCCCTTAATCCTCTCAACAACTCTAGGAGATGGGCCGGGCGTGGTGGCGCACACCTGTCATCCCAGCACCTGGGGAGGCTGAGACAGGAGGATCGCGAGTTCAAAGCCAGCCTCAGCAACGGGGAGGCTCTGAGCAACTCAGTGAGACCCTGTCTCTACGTAAAACACAAAATAGGGCTGGGGATGTGGCTCAGTGGTCGAGTGCCCCTGAGTTCAGTCCCCGGTGCCAAAACAAAAACAAAAACAAAAAGGGCTGGGGATATGGCTTGGTATCATCTTCATTCTACAGGGAGGGACAGAGGTTCAGAGAGGGAATGTCATTCACCCAAGGTCACACCACCTGTGTGAAATTCATTCAGATCTGACTTAGGTCTAGCTGAGCTTTCTGCCTGCATCATAGAAATATTTAGGCAGCTGGTACTTAACACTTTCTGCTTTCCTTTCAGTCTTGGCTTTGTTTGCGCAAGACCTCCCTCTCTCCTAGAAAACAATGAGGCAGCTGCTGCCTTTGATTGCTACATGCTCATGAATGTGAAAGATCTGTCCTATAAAAATTAGAGTCAGAGCCGGGTGCACTGACACACGCCTGTAACCCCAGCACTTAGAGAGGCTGAGACAGGAGGGTCGCGAGTTCAAAGCCAGCCTCAGCAATGGTGAGGTGCTAAGCACCTCAGTGAGACCCTGTCTCTACATAAAACACAAAATAGGGCTGGGATGTGGCTCAGTGGTCGAGTGCCCCTGAGTTCAATCCTCAGTACCCTCCCTCCAAAAAAAATATCAGAGTCAGACCAGCTGCTGCCTTTGATTGCTACATGCTCATGAATGTGAAAGATTTGTCCTACGAAAATCAGAATCATGGGTGACGTGTGTGAGTGAACAAAATCGGCTCTTCCAGGTTGGTGAGGTTGATTTTTTTCAGAGTTTACCTTTAAAATGAAACAGAGGCTATAAAAAAAAGAATATTCAAAGCCAGCCTCAGCTAATTAGCGAGACCCTGAGCAAGTTAGCCAGATTCCGTCTCAAAATAAAACATAAAAAAAAAGGGCTTGGGGGGGCTGAGATTGTGGCTCAGCAGTAGAGCGCTTGCCTCGCATGGGTGAGGCCCTGGGTTCGATCCTCAGCACCACATACAAAGCAATAAAATAAAGACATTGTGTCCATCAACTAAGAAAAAAATTTTAAAAAAAAGGGGGGCTGGGGATATTGCTCAGGGGTTGAGTACCCCTGAACCCAGGTTCAATCCCTGGTACCAAAACAAAAACAAACCCAACAACCACCACCACAAAACACAACCAGCATACCTACTCTCCCTCCCAAAGATAATAAAAAAGATCATTAACTGTGTCTTACTAGGTGCCTGATTCTACCCTGAGCATTTTATACTCACCTCTTCTAATATTCAGATTCATCCTGCTAGAGGTGAGTTCAGATCAGTGTGTTCCAGATGAGGAAACCGAAGCTTGAAGAGGGGACGTTCCTTACCTGCAACCCCAGCCCGACTACGAGGCAAGAGCTTCACTTCTGTGGGAGAAGTTGTCCAAAGCACTCTGTCCTTTCCTGCGTCACCTGCCTCAGGTGCTACTATTAAGTTTGGTCTGTTGACACTGGGACAGTATATCCCTCTGTCCCCCCAACCCCAGCTCAAAAGTGCACCTGTCACTCACCCCACGAGCCACAGACTTCTGGAGAAATGAAGCAGCTGCTGGGGCGCAGTGTCTTATCTCCTGCAGGGACGCCACGGATTCTGGGGTGTCGATGTTAGCTCTCTGCCCGCCTGGTAGGACAGGAGGGCAAGGTCAAAGTCTGGAGGAGTGAATGGGACACAGTGCAAGGGACGGGCCTCAGTCCTGTGCTGCTCCCCCGGGGACTGGACCCAGCCTGGCAGGGAGAACACGCCTCCCCTCGCTCCCAGCCACCGAGAAGTTCCTGACTTTTCTGGCTGATCCCAAGCCCCCGTGGACAGGCCTGGCGGGGAGGATGTGGGCAGGGGGGCATTCTTGGAAGACTGATGGGCACAAGGAGCTCTGTCTCCCTGGCCAGCTGGAGACGATCCTCTTTTTTCCTGCTGCCACCCTGGCAGAGGGGAGGGCTGTTCCCTGGGCCACGGTGGGCCCGGCCTGCAGGGTGGGGGCGGTGGCTTGGCAGCCCCTGAGTAGAGGCCAGAAGCACAGGAGCGGGGCTCCCAGGCAGGCTGGCCAGGCCAGTGCCATTCTGGGACGCTGGAGAGACAACACCCAGGAGGGACTTGAGGGGACGCTTGTTTGGGCTGGGAGCATGCGTGGCCCTTTGCTTCTGTATCCCAGAGACGCAAGCGGCAGGAGTCCAGGCCCTTCCTCGGCCAAGACGAGACCTGGAGCTGGCA
>CM053407.1:111830411-111897794 GCA_028644305.1 Xerus rutilus | reverse complement strand
AAAAAAAAAAAAAAAAAAAAAAAGCTGCCCGGTGTGACATGAGCACGAGGTGAGCCTTTGCTGTGCTCGGTGACCATCTCCTGCCTTGGCAGTGAGCAGTCATCAGTCCCCACCAGCCTCCTGGTCCCAGCCATGGTGGGACCACTCCCACCTGTGGTCCTCTAGGGGAGCCTCTGGTTTTCTGTTTTCTACTCTAAAAGAGAAACCACCCCAAATCCAAATCTCATCCTGGTGAGGAACATTTTTTCTGGTGTACAAATGAACACCTACCAGAGGGCCTGTCCTTCCCTCCTGACAAAAATCAGGGAATGGGATGCCTCCTGGGAAGACCTAACACTTTCTCCCTTTGGTCCTCTCTGGTCTAACTTGTCCAGGGTTTTGGACACAGAGCACAGTACACAGTAGGTGCTCAGTAAAGACTGTCCATCGTAGCCGGGCGCGGTGGTGCAAGCCTGTAATCCCTGCACTTTGGGAGGCTGAGACAGGAGGATCGCGAGTTCAAAGTCAGCCTCAGCAACAGTGAGGCGCTAAGCAACTCAGTGAGACCCTGTCTCTACATAAAACACAAAATAGGGCTGGGGATGTGGCTCAGTGGTCGAGTGCCCCTGAGTTCCATCCCTGGTACCAAAAAAAAAAAAAATGATGATGATGAAGAATCAGACTGTCTTGGCAAGGGTTGAAGAGGTAGTTTCCTGTTGAACAAATGCATAGTCATCAGGCATTTATAAAGAAAAAGTTTATTTTCATCACAGGAAGCACACAGACTATATACAGTCCACACCAACACAAGTAAAAAAAGTGCATTATGCATATTCTACTGCGAACTCACAGTACAAAAGATACTGCCTTTTAAATATATAATATAAAAACACAAAAAGAAAAACAATTAAAAAATCATCGATATAACAACACACAGGAACTCACCAGCAGCTTCTGAAAAACCAAAGACTAACTCTTCCGGTGGTGTTCCTAATGGGGGGACCTGTACCTACATTTTGTTGCAAAAGAGTTTAGGAGACTAAGAGAGGAAAACCAGGGTGGCCAGGTGGCCATAACGCCTCTGTTACACAAGGGTACAGCTGTGTGATGGGGAGAGGTGCGGTGCGGGGGTCCAGGAGCTTGGCCTGCGCCGGCCCCCAGCTGGGGGCAAACCAAGCCGCATTCTCTCATGGGCTACCGAGGACGCAGCAATGGCCGAGGCCAGCCTGGGCCTCAGGAGCTGCTGATGCTGTTTCTCGCAAGGCTCCCTGGAGTAGCTGTGAACACACAATGTCCAGCCGCATGGCAGAATAAACAGGCATGGCCTAGGGCAGCTCATGTCCCACATCAACCACCACCGACAAGACAGAGTACCCAATCACCAAAGATGAGAGCTTAACAATTTCCCATAAATACACAGTATTTGTAAACTATGATTAAGGCACTCAAGTGTAAAACAACAGTTACAGTGGAAGAGGAGTGGAGCAGGTATCTTCTCATGCAGCAAGGCCCTGGGGGGCAGAGGCGGGGCAGCCTGTTAGAGACTCCTGTTTCAAAGGGACTGAAGGCAGGGCAGCTGTACCCGGACGGGCCTGGGGCAGCAGCGGGCGGCAGCAGGTCACACTGGTCCAGGTGATTCCTTTGTAGCTCGGGTGACATGGCAGATGTGTGGGTGAGAGGAGTGACGCACGTCACTGGACTCAGCTGGATGTGCTCAAATACACGTAAATCCACCTGCCACACGTCTGTGTGTGTATACGTGCACCTGCGGAGTGGACGCCTTCACTAGGTATGCGGTGCACAGCAGGCAAGAGCAGAGCCAGTGGCGGGGGGGGTGGGGTGGTGAAGCGGTGACCTACACGTGTCCCATGTCCCAGTTAACCGGGGAGTGGGACCAAGACAAGCAAAGCCGCCCCACGCTGCCCAGGCGCCCTTTCTGATCGACTTAGCTCCTCTGCCAGAAGTGAAGAGCTTGCCCTCAGAGGGTTTTGTATGTTTGAGGGGAGCCCTGTTAGGTGGCCATTCAACCAGTAAGGCTGGGTGAAATGAATTCTGGGACAAAGAATTCCTGGTCAACAGAAAGCAATGCTTTTCTCTTCAGATACCTTGGGGAAGTTATCTAAGAGGATCTTAACTAAATCCTGTAAGTATTTGTTCTCACTGGGAGAAATGTGCCCCAAGGGAACAGGGCACTCATCAGCCTTCCAGGATGGGCCTGAAACACAGTCAGAAGGACGGGCTTGCCCTGAAGGTCTGTTCAACCTTGGCTCCATCCTGAGGCATCTTCTGGGCTTGCAGGGTCGGGGAGGACTTTAGAACTCACTGGAATGTTCTTTAGCTGCAGAAAGCAGGTAGAGCAGGGAGGTGGAAGGGCCCGCACAGGGCAGCCACCTGTGTGCTTCTGGCAAGTAATTTGCACGAATGAGCCTTGCACGAACGAGCCACAGGGAGCCAGGGAAAAGGGTCTGCCGCCCGCACTGGCCCCCACAGTCCAGAGGTTGGCAGGGTCCCCAACCGAGAATAAGGAGACAGGGAATGCAAAGAGATAGAAACTTTGTTCCTAGGAAGTTCCTGCAACCAGGGCTTGTTGCTAGAAGACCCTGAAATAGTTGTAAGAGAGAGAAGTGGAAATGGGCACTGTCAACTTTCAATCAGAGGATGGAAGAAACCTGGATTTCCCTCTGTGCCCAGTACCACCCCTGTGCTTCACAAAACCTGACAATCAGGGCCAAACTTCATCAATGCCAGAGGAGGCTGCAGCTGCAGCTCCTGGCACAGCGCCTGCATGAAGGCGCCGTGGCAGGAGGAGCGGCAGCACAACACGTGGGGTTGGGCTGATGAGGGCGTTTCCTTTTCCCCTTCAAGGAAAATGACAGTCACCAAAGTCAACATGCCCAGCATCGACCTCTGCGTCCTCCTTCTGCTTCTCTCCCCTAGGCCCCTTATGTTGGGAATTTGCCAAAGACTATGGCAGAGCTTTGGTGAAGCTCTGGTGCAGCTCACGGAGCCAACTTTCTTTGCTGAGACCAGTATAAAAACATTGTCAAGATGCCTCCAATCCCGCAGAAGGCTTTTTTTTTTGGCACCAGGGATTGAACTCAGGGGCACTCGACCACTGAGCCACATCCCCAGCCCTATTTTGTGTTTTATGTAAAGACAGGGTCTCACTGAGTTGCTTAGCGCCTCGCCGTTGCTGAGGCTGGCTTTGAACTCGCGATCCTCCTGTCTCAGCCTCCCAAAGTGCTGGGATTACAGGCGTGCGCCACCACGCCTGGCTTGGCATTAAAAAAAAAAACCACAATAAAAACAACCTGGCCTGTGTTTGTGGGCAAGAAAACTCTTTGTCCTTCTCTCCAGGATGAGCATAAACCATCAAATGGAGAATGCCTCCCGCTGCTCTGATGATGGGGACAGTGCCCTCGGTCTGGGGGATACTGGTTAATATGCTAGCTGTAGTTCTAAAACAAATGGGTAAGTCTGCCAGAAGCCAAAGACCCCCTTGTATTGGTAATCTTCCCCACCCTCAACTCTTTAACTGGCCAAAAAAGTTTACGGCTTTCAAAATTAAAAGTTTTCAAAAATATACTACTGCTCTATATGGAGGTGAGAAAAAGCCAACAGAAGCTTAGCATCACCAGATTTAAAGAATTATTTTGACACAAAAATTGATCTACCGCATGAAATTTGATTTGGCAAAACATACTGCACTTGGTTTTTTTTAATGCTTTTGTTGGCTGACGGTGAGGGGAAACCCACAGGGTTTCAGATATAAGTGGATAATCACCTTTTAAAGTGACTTCAATTCACACTAGTGGGAAAAATAAAGTAAAATAACAGACTGAAAAAAAAAATCATCCGTTGGCGGGGGGCGCCCCTGGGGAGGGTGTCTGCAAAGACCCTGTGCATTAGGTGAAATAAGAACTAGCCTGGATCCTGAAGACCCTGCTGGGTCCTCCAGCACATCTGCTTTGGGGCCCAGTTCCCACCAAGGGAAGATGGCAACTCATACATCTGCTTTTGGAGCCTGCTTGGCCCTGAAGGCTTTAGGTCTCACTGAGCTAATCCAAATGACCCCGCTGAGGGCAAGATGGAACTGTGGAAAGCTTTCGTGATCCCCCAACACAGGTCTCCTCCACCCTCCACAGGAGAGCGGGTGGAGGGGGAGGCCTGGGGTTGGGACAAGGGAAGGGGTTTGGCTTAAGGTATCCAAGAGCCAGAGAAGGACTTCGAATTTGTCCCACTTTCCCCCACAGGGTCATGGGCTTCCCTGCATCGTCAAATAAAACCAGGGTGAGCAAACTTCTATAAAGGGTCTGATGGCACATACGTAAGGCGCTGTGCACGACATGGTCTCTGCTGCAAGTTATTTTATTTTCTTACAACCCCTTAAGACACGTAAAAGGCATTCTTAGCCAAGGGGGGCTGTACATCAGAGCGTGCAGAACCCCGAATTAAGACCCTCTGCCTTTCTCCCAAGCTGCCTCTCCCTCTTCAGGATGTGTCTTAGCATCTCCCTTGCTCAGGGACACCAGCTGAGGCCCTGGAGTGGAGCCCAGAGCTGGGCCACACGCCCTGCTGAGCTCACCTGATTGCTCAAGGTGCTGCCCAGAGCGGAGACTTGGGCTGTCACCACCTCTGCTCTGCCACTGCTGCTGCAGAACTGGAGAGACAGGAAGCGGGATTCTCCCCAGAGGAGGCGACAACTGTCAACAGCTACAAAGCTCTTCAACAGTCTCATTCCTCTCAGAGAAGCTGCTGCGAGTAGCTTCTGCAGCATGGCCCGTGAGGGGTCTCCCTCTGGAATCCCTTTCTCTTTCCAAACACGAGAACATGGGACCCAATGAACTTGAGGGGTGGGGCTCCTGGCAGGATCCACATCCCAGAACCAGACGCTCTGGCACTTCCCAAACCTAACCACAGCGATGTCCAGTTCAGCAGCAGAAACAGATCAACAGTGGTTTGGGGTCCTTCTCCCTGTAATAGGGGTGCTGTGGGTTTCACCACCAACTGAGGGGATCACACACGTTTCCCCCAACTGACTCCAGTGCCGACTGAACTCCCATCAGCCGCACCAGAGCCAGGGCGGACTGGTGCTTCTGGGGTCCCCACAAAGGGAAAGCCGCTCCCCCTGGAAACCCCTTTCTGACAGCAGTATTCCCGGGAACAGGCCTTGGGCATCATCGTATTTTCAAAACAAAAAGCACAGTGAGAACAGAGGTAGGACTCAGGCCGCCATCCGAGAGTCTGCGAGTGCCAGGATGAGCTAGGAATGTGGCCACAGGGACAGTGGCGTCACTATGACTCCTCTTTTGCATGTTGAAGATGAAACGTCTTGGAGGTGTGTGCACACCTGACTGTGCTCTTCCTAAAACAGGGCTCTTCTCAGGCCAGGACTGGGGACAGAGTTCTGCGTCTACTGGCTGATGGTTTCCACATCCCTGCACCCTGCACCTCCCCTTCCTGCTGGTGCCACCCGCCCGCCCACCCGCTGGGGTCTCCTCCTCTCCGTTATGGCAAGAGGGGGAGGAGCCCGGACAGATCAAGACCAAAGGGGATCAAACCCCACCAGGGAGGCGCATGAAATGTCCGTCCCCTTGCAGCACAGGGCGGGTCAGCTCTTGCTCACCCACAAGGGGCTGTTCAAGTTTCCTGGGGCGTGTTTCCCTGATGGCTTCGAGGCTGGGTTCCTCGGGGCAGCCTGGGGCTCAAGCAAGCAGGAGGGTTCGCTCCACTTGGCGTCCTGGGAGTCAGCAATGGTGGAGGCGTCCGCCTCGCTGGACAGGTCCTCTGTGGAGAAGTTGAGGCTTCCGAGCTTGGCAAGAGAGTGGGAGCGCTTCAGGGGGGACGAGACGGTGAGGCCCGCCAGCCGCAGCCGCGTCTCGATCTCTTGCGTCCGCTGCTTCACCAGCCCCGGCTTCCCGCGCACGCTGTGGATGCTGTCGCTGCTGGAGCTCCGGGTCAGGTTGGAGCTCATGGACGAGGAGGTGGGGGTGTAGCAGATGGTCTTCAGGAAGTCTCTGGAGAAGTTACTGGTGTGATCCAGGCGGCAGAGGAGGGGAGGGGGACTCTTCAGCGAGGTTCCTTCCACTGGCTGGGGAGCAGCTTCTGGCTTCTCGCCAACCCCGGCTGGGCGGGGCAGAGCTGGGGGGCCAGGGTCCTGCAGGGCAGCGGGCTCCTGGCTCTCCTCAGGGATGCTGGCCTCCAGCCGGCTCGGGGCACTGTCCCTGTAGGCAGCCGCCGTGTCTGCGGGCAGGCTCTGCAGCCTTTCCAGCTCTTTGGTGTGCTTGCGGACCAGGCCTGCCTTCTGCAGCTGGATGATGGATTCCTGGTGCTGCATCAAGTAGCTGCTGGTCGTGGGTTTCTCGGATTCGTTGCTGAACAGAAGCCTCAGGTCCTTCGCAGGCTTTGGCTCTTTCTTGGGGGACAGTTCTTCCTTCACTGCCTCCATGCTGGGAGGGTTCTTATCACAGTGAGGATTCTTCAACAGTAGGGACTTTGGCAGGACTCTTGGGGTCTCTCTAGAAGGTTCTGAAAGGCTAGCTGGCAGCTCTGGAGCAACTCCAGCTCCAGAGCTGCTGGCATCTGGTCTCCTTGAGCCTGCTGGTGGTAGGAACGTGGGAGTGTCGGCCAGGCCAGAGGCCAGCCTCTCCGGAGCTCGGGACCTGCTGGACAGGTGGGCTGCAGGGGAGGACGTGATGTGGGGCAGGAAGGCTGGCTGGGTACAGATGGCGGGAGCACTGGGGTCCTCACACTGCTCCCTGAAGGCCTCCGGAGCTCCACTGGCTGTAGGGTACATGCAGTCGGCACAGGATTTGTATGATGGCTTCACTTTGTTCAGGATCCCAAACATAGCATCGTGCTGTAAGGGGACAAGAACACTGTGAGACGGCGCCACCACGAACCAGCAATCAGAAACAGGAGGAGGGCAGGCAACGAGGGGCAGCAGCTGCGCTTCATCTAGTTGGGAAACAGAGAACTCCTGGATCCCCACTTGACCATGAGTAATGCAGGTTAGAGATGGCTGGGTCACACAGAACCAAGCTTTCCAGAAGGCGAGACCAAAGCTCCCAGGCACAGTTGTGGTCACGTGGCCAGTTTGGTTGAGGCAGGGCGTCCCAGAACCTTCCTTCTCATCTGCACAGGGAGACCCTTGGCCAGGCCGTGGTCTCACCAAGGAAGTAGGGCAACTAGCCCTACCCTCACTACAGCCAGCTCACAGCACTGCCAACAAAGTGAAATAGCATGTCTGTCGCAGAAACACAGCCAAGGCGGGGGGTCTTTCCCTTGCAGAAATAATTTGCATTTGGGGAGCGCAGAGCCCCAGGATGGAGCCCTTCCTGTCCAGCCCAGCTCTGGAACACCACCTAGTGATGGCCTCCACAAGAAAGGTGGCGAAGGGGCTGGGATTGTGGCTCAGTGGTAGAACGCTTGCCTCGCATGCGTGAGGCAACGGGTTCGATCCTCAGCACCACATAAAAATAAATAAAATAAAGATACTGTGTCCATCTACAAGTAAAAAAATATTAAAAAAAAAAAAAAAAAAAAGAAAGGTGGCAAAGGGGAAAACAGCTTGGAGAGTCCAACCCAGACCTAAACACAGGTGCCTACAGGCCCAAGCCAGACCAACAGAAAACACATTCACATTGTCTCCCAAGGGAAACCCTCTGCTTTAGGCCATTGGGAGTCTAGGTGGATGGGACATTCTGCCCTTCTGTCAGGTGCGGCAACCCTTCACCGCCTCAAGCACCAAAGCACTTACTGGCTGGGAGCTGCTCTTCAGGGCTGAGGGGGAGGCAAGAAGACAGGGCAGGCAAGGGGCCCGTGCCTTCTGAACCGCGCAGCTGTGAGATGCTGGAGCTGGTCTGGAATGAAGCCTTCCAGGCCAAGGGCTGGAGGAGGGCGCTCATGGGAGGAGGGTTTCTCTCTGCAAATGGGATCTGGGATGCCCTGACTGCCAGAGCTGAGCAAACTCAAGTTTCTCAAGACAGTAAGTCTTAGGTGGTCCAACACCAGAGGAGTCCCGAGATCACTCAGCCTTCCCGTGGAGGCTGCGGGGATGTGCGGTGGGCACAGGAGGTGGGCTCCTCTAGAAGATGTCTCTCTGCCAAGAACCCTGGGTTGGCTCTGGGTCCACCAGTCGACTCTCAGTCCCGACAATCTCAGGGATCCTCATCATAATGAGGCCTTAATTCTTGAACGTGAATTTTCTCTGAAGCTCTAACCAAAGTGCTTCCATGTTCTTTTCTGTCTGCAATGAAATCCACTGTGGTGGGTTTGAGAGCATGTTTCAGAGCCAAGGGGGCACCGGGAGGGAGAGAAGTCCTTTGCTCAGCATATATTCATGGGCCAGGATGTGTATCGTGTGCAGGGGCTGTGGCCAAGACTCAGCTCTGCCCTCGGGACATTAGTGCCCACTGGTGGGAAAAGCAGGAGGGAAGAGAGAGCGGAGTCTCTACAGAGGAAGGAGCACCTCAGCGGAGTCGGGCAGGGAGCAGGCGGGGCAGAGCAGCGCTCAGGCCCAGCAGCAGGGACCAGGACACGCCTCTCAGTCTAGGCCCCTGCTCTGAGCCCGTCACCCAGATTCCTTTCTGGCCTGTGTCCTCACCCCACTGGCCTGCTTGTCACCTGCTGCTTAAAGCCTTCCTGTGCTTCCCAGTGGCCCTGGGACAATGCAGTCTTGCCAGCAATGAGAGGCTGGCGGCCCAGCTGCCTCTCCAGCCCACCGCCGAGCTTTCTCCCTCCCTCCTTGGGGGCTTGGCACCCACCGCCCTTGGCCAGAAGCCCTCCCCTGGCCCTCTGCACCGCTGCTCCTCCTCAGCCCGCTTCCTGGAGCTCCCCTCCATCACGCCACAGTCCCCTCATCAGCACGCTGCCTGCCAGCTGCATGTCTTGCTGCGTTCTCACGGTTTTTCCTCCAGTCCTCCCACTGAGCCCAGGGACGTGGGGCCAGCTGCGCCCTTTGCACCCATGCCAGCCAGCACGCCAAGGTGAACAGGAGCCAGACACGCGGTGGGTGCTCTGGGTCCCGTGGGTCCTGTGCCCTGGATGATGTCACATGCACATTCCACCCTCCCACCCAAGCCTCTCCCCTTCTTAGGCCAGTGACTCAGGGTCATGCCACCTATCCGTGGCACCCCTGTCCTGCAGAGTGGTTTCATGTCGCCTGCCTTTACGGGTATTTGCTCTTTGAGGGAAGTCATGGGTGTGGGGGGATGTGGGATTCCTACCTGGTTGGGAGTATGCTTTCTGATTTGGAGTTTGCCCACCTCACCCTTCCACTGAGCCAGTCCCCACTCCTGGGCCGCTGCCTGCTGAAGGAGCAGGGGATGGGGCTGGAATCAGGATGTTCTGAGCAAGAGCTGGGCTGAGGCTCAGCCTTGTTCCAGACAATCCACCAAGTCTGACAGCTGCCAGAGACAAGTGGAGCTTGTTTTACGCACTGGGACGTGAACTGGGACGTGAACTGGAAGACCAGACGCTTGATGATGTCGGGGAATTATTTAAAGGGGGTGACAGTGTTGTGGCTCTGCTACATGCTGGAGGACTTAGGAACAATGATACCTCTGGAGTTTGTTTCAAAATAATCCAGAGCGAGGCGGCGTGGGGGGGTGAGAAGTCAGCTTTCACATTTTATATAAGAAAAAAGAACCTGAGTTGGCAGCCCCGCTCCAGGTAGGAATAAGGAGCCTGGGGTGAAGACGGCTCCCCACAGACCCCTGAGCCACTCGGTAGGTACACACTGCATTCCCATCGGCCCAGGGTCACCCTCTGGCACACACTCACAGGTCCCCGCAGGTGAGAGCTGCAGGCTCAGGGGCTGCCCGGGAGGACGGGGCGAGGCCGCGCTGCCCCACAGGCTGCCCCAGCCTACCTCGAAGTCCTCGGGACAGCTCCTCTTGCTGTTGTTGTTGTTCAGGTTTTCCCGGTCCAGGTGGCTTCTCTCTGGCTGGGCTGGGTGTCGCCCCCACCTCCCTGCTCCTGGGCCCTCTTCCCTCTCCATCTCCTCCACCTGTGGCAAGGAGCCACTCCGGGCTTTGGGACTCCCAAACTCCAGTTTCTTCTTCACATCCTTCTCACAGAGTCCAGCGCCATCCTGGGGGTGTCGGGCCAGCCTGTGGGCCTCGGCTGACGGAGCCGCTTCCTCCCACAGAGCATCCCTCTCCAGATCTTCCAGGTGCATGAAGCTGCCAGCGTCATCAGGAGGAGGCAGGAGGGGGTCTGAGAGTCTCCGGAAACAGCAGGGGAGAGTGGGCCCTCCTGGGGCCCGGCTTCCTTGGAGCCCGAGCTGGGCAGCACTGTGCACGCAGGGCAGTGGGGCATCCGAAGTGCCATCCAGGGTCTCCGTCAAGAAATTGCTGGGCTCTGGAGGGTCATCCGCAGGCGGCTGGAGGCTGCTGTCTGTCTGCTGGCGCCACAGCTTGTTGTGGCGTTGTTTGCTGTGGGGAGAAAGGGCACAGCCAGGTAAGCACGGACGACAGCACTCAGAGGTCCTGGGGAGAGGGATGGCGGAATAGGGACAGTCCAAGGTCAGCAAGGTGCCAGACTGGCTCTGCCTTGTTAGGTCACGCAGTCGCTAACACTGTCAAGACATGCAAGACGAGCACGAGCACAGCACCAGACCCTCAGTCACCATGGCTGCACCAGAAGCCGCACGTGGCTCCATCAGGGGATGACGGATATGCCAAGGGCGGCCGGACTGATAACCTGTCCTGGTGTTTGGTCCCATCTTGCTGTGTGAACTCGATCATGCCACTAATGTTTCTCTGTTGCAGGAGAATAATCATCCTCTCTTACCTACACTGGAAGGAAATTGACAGGATCAGAGCAGAAAGTGTGTACAGATTTAGACTAACTGAGAGAACTACGTCAACATAGAAAGCACATGAAAGGGTCTGGGAAGATCCCAGAAAATAGTGAATATTTGTTCAGGTGAAAAAGATTATAGGACAATTTTTTTTTTGGTACTGGGGATTGAACTCAGGGGCACTCGACCACTGAGCCACATCCCCAGCCCTATTTTGTGTTTTATGTAGAGACAGGGTCTCACTGAGTTGCTTAGCGCCTTGCCATTGCTGAGGCTGGCTTTGAACTTGCGATCTTCCTGCCTCAGCCTCCCTAAGCGCTGGGATTACAGGTGTGCGCCACCGCTCCTGGCTCTAAGACATTTTTAATACAAAGGGGAAAACAGCATCAATGAGAGAGTGGCTTATATTGAAATAGTACAACTAAAGTCACCTCCATGACACATGCATCGTGGGGTGTGAGATCAAGAGGAGATGGGTGCATAGGCTTGGTGGCAGTCAGGATCTGCAGTTGCTCTGGGATGTACAGGAGGGTTCTGGTCACCCACTGCTGTCTGCTCTGTGCACATTCCATCAGGCTGAGATTTGAGGTCACCGTGAGCTGCATGAACCTGGCTGGAGACTGGTCAGGGGCACTGAGGACAGGGACAGACCAACAGGCCAAGATGGGGTGCAGCCCTGCCAGGACCTGTTCAGCCCCGCTCCAAGCACCAGTGACAGAGTCCAGAGATGGCTGGCCCTGTGCTCCGGACCTTGTCCAGCCCTGCCAGGGCACTCCTGCTTTCCCAAGCTTGGCCAAGAAGCCAGTGCACTTGGCCTCTGGCTTCCTTCCAACACTGGTCAGAAATGATCCAGGAGGCCTGCCTCTTGGGCAAACCAAATAGAAAGGGAACAGGGAGAGAAGCCTCGAGCTCCTGGCTTCTGCCTGGAACCACTGGGAGACTCCTGCCACCCTGTGTAGGCAGGGGCACCTCAGGGACCCCTGTGCTGAGCGCCGCTGCCAAGGAGGCTGATGCACCTCCCCTGCTGTCCACCAGCTGGCTCAGTGACCTGGGCAAGTCCACCTCTTACTAGCTCCTTTTCTTTGGTGCCGGGGATTGAACCAGGGGCACTTTACAACTGACATACATCCCATTCCCAGACCCCTCCCCCTTTTTGAGATAGAGTCTCACTAAGTTGCCCAGGATGGACTTGAACTTGGATCCCCTTGCCTCAGCCTCCTGTGCTGCCGGGATCACAGGCACGTGCCTCTGCGCCCAGCCTCAGTGTCAGCTCCTTATCTGCCCTCATAAAAGAAGTGAACTTGCTGGGATTGTGGCTCAGCGGTAGAGCGCTTGCCTCGCATGCATGAGGCCCTGGGTTCGATCCTCAGCACCACATAAAAATAAATCAAGATACTTGTGTCCATCTACAACTAAAAAAATATTAAAAAAAAAAAAAAAAAGAAGTGAACTTTGCGGACTTTTTTCTTGGGGGCGGGAGTTTAGAGACTTTAGCAGCTATGTTCACTGAGTACTTATTAGCAATCAGCTTGCGAACAACTGCGAAGGTGAACTTGGCGTTTATGCAAACCTCAGGACAGTCCTATCAGGTGGGTGTCGACTTCTTTTTCCCCCATTTTTCTTATTGTGGTTGAAAACTGTCATCTAAGCTCTGCTGCCTTGAGCCCCCTGCAGTGTCCAGCCAGCAGTCTCAGCCCTGGTCGTGGCCTTGTGCTGTCACCATCCCCATGTGTCCTCCGCATCTTCTCGCCTTATAGAACCAAAAGGCCACACCCATTAAACACTGCCACTCTCCTCCCCAGCCCCTGCCACCAGCATCCTGGCTTCAAATCTGACTGCTCTAGGGACCACTTGTAAATGGGGCCCTACACGCTTTGTCATGAGTGGTTTGTTTCACTCAGCAGGGTGCCCCGAGGTTCACCCAGGTCGTAGCATGTGCTGGAATTTCCTTCCTTCCTTTTGTTTTTTTTTGCGGCTTCGCACAGTGGCAGCTTCATAGTGAGTGAGGTTCATCCAAGGTGTGACCATTGCTAACTGTTAGGTCTTGCTGTGCTGCCCAGGCTACCCTCCAGCTCCTAGGCTCCAAGCATTTCCTGGCTCAGCCTCCAAGTGTGGGGATTACAGATACTACAGGCATCTGCCACCTCACCCAGCCAGCCAGCCTTTCCTTCCTTTTTTTTTGGTAGGGGGATTGAACTCAGGGGCACTCGACCACTGAGCCACATCCTCAGCCCTGATTTGTGTTCTATGTAGAGACAGGGTCTCAACTGAGTTGCTTAGCGCCTCGCCGTTGCTGAGGCTGGCTTTGAACTCGCGATCCTCCTGTCTCAGCCTCCCACAGTGCCCTTCCTTTTTAAGACAGAGAAATATTCCATTGTGTTTACATGCCACATCGGTTCACCCATCCGCCCAGCAGTGGCCCTGGGCTGCCCCTACCCTGGCTACTGTAGATAACGCCACTGCCACGAGGCATAAATTTCTGGAGTCTCTGCTTTCAATCCTTCTGTGATTTGCTGGGTCCCATAGTGACCCCACTTTTTGGTTTTCGAGGGACTACCACACTGTTTCCCACGGCTTGCGGCAAGGACATCTGGGTGGAGAGTATTCGGAAGAGGATGCTCAAGCTCAGGGAGATTGACCAGCTTCCCTGATCACCCAGCTTGTTGGCGGAGGGACCTGGCCAGTTGCCTGTGCTGTCCTGGGCTTGCCTCACTGCGAGGCTGGCTCACAGGCCTTGGCACAAAGCAGGTGCTCAGGAAACAGGACAGGCGCATGCGCACTCCAGGCCAGTCCCTGCGTGAAGAGTTAGGCATCATGCCCTCCAGCAGCACGACAAGCTTTGTGTCTGTGCCAACAAAATCAAAACAGATCCCTCCTGGAAACCACTCATCAAAGCTCAAACAATAGTTGTTTTTCTCAAACCAGCTCCCCGAGAGGCAGAATTTTAGCTGCGGAAGCTGCCGCCAAGCTTCACGGGAGCACACAGGGATGCTGAGCAGGGCCCGGCCGGCCCGGCCACGGGGCTGCTCCGCTCAGTCTGCCAGCCTGCTGTCCAGGCAGGTACCCACCTTGCGTCCAGGATGCCTTCGTACTCAGACAGCTGCCTCATGAAGCCTGCGTTGGGCCGCGTGACGCTGCGCTTTTGCTTCACATAGTTATACGCCTTCTCCAGCGGCCAGCCGAACTCCTTCATCGCGTAGGCTATGACGGTGGACGCAGAGCGGCTGACACCCATTTTGCAGTGGACCAGGCACTTGGAATGGTTCCGCCTGCGGGGCGGGAGTGGTGTGAGCAGAGAAGCATTAAGATCTTCCAACAACTTCATTCTCTGGGTTTTACCACCTGAATTTTTTAAGCCCTGAAGTTATCCCGAGGCCCAAATCCTCCTGTGTCCTAATGTTCAAACCTCTGTGCCTTTTTTTTTCTTCCTTTAGACAGCTGCAGTGTCCATGAGGGAGCTCTGGTCTCTCCCCTGAGAAGGGAGCAGATTCTATACACCCTCCAAAGGAAATAACTTGGCTGCAAAATTAATTAGCACACAAAAGGAAGTCAAGATAAACCTGCCCTGGCCTGGCCGTGGGGCGGCTCCAAGAGGCAGCTGCACTCGGGAACAAAGTGGGATCCTGCAGTTGGGGGGACAGGCTCACCCACCCAAAGCCCTTTCCTAGGAAGGACGGGGCAGCTAAGCCGACGGCTGCAAAAGCTACTCGGCCGCTACTGCAGATGAAGACAGTGATGAGCAGCTATAGAAAATGGGGTCAGCCAAGCGAAACTGCACAGCCCTGGAGAGAGCAAGATGCTTGCCAGACACAAGGGCCCAGGGGCAAGAGCAAGGCTCAGCTGAGACAGAAGAATGGGCCCATCTGCTACTGGTGAGGAGGCAGCACTGGCCCAGGTATGGCTGATTTACCAGACACAGAAAGGCCAGGAACGGTGACGTTCTAAGCATCATCTCGCATCACCTCCCATCACCAGGGAACACCAGGCTGGTAAGGGCCACACCTGTGGGACCTTCGTCCAGAAGGTGGACCCACCAGGTGGGAGCCAGCGCTGTTTCCTGCACCCCAAGCTTAAAATTCTTCCCCAAACCTCTGTGCCTTTTTTTTTTCTTCCTTTAGACAGCTGCAGTGTCCATGAGGGAGCTCTGGTCTCTCCCCTGAGAAGGTGACAGAGCCAGGATTTTGTAAGGACACGCCAGGCAGCTTTGGCCCGGAGGGGTATGGGAGAAGGGGGGGCTTCTTTTGACAGCATCTCAAAGGGTGATCCCTTTCTGTTCTGGACTTTAATAACACAGTTGTTCTGCAGGAGAATGAGGTGGGAGGGGTGGGGACATAGCTCAGTTGGTAGAGTGCCTGCCTCATATGCACAAGGCCCTGGGTTCAATCCCCAGCACCACAAACAAACAAAAAAAGAATAACGTGGGGACAAAAGGAGGGTGGGAACAGTGTTCAGGGGCCGTGGGGCTGGCCTCCATTTGTCTGTCCGGTTCTAGGCACACAGGAATTCCTGACTCAGGGAGAGGAGACAGCCTATGTTCTTTCTCCCCAGCCCAGCAACTCCCAGGGAAAGCTTCCTGTGTGCACTTGGCATTGAATCCTTGCCAAGAACAGTGCAGATGATGAACATGGGGTCATGTCACAAGTAGGACAAACAGGAGAGAATGAGCTTGTCAGGGCGGCCACCCGGAGAAGACCAACACCTCCTCTCCCCTCTGGTGTCTGGGATTCCGCAGCCAACACCAAAGGTCCCCTGGACACGAAGGTGTCCTCAGCCAGCAGCTTCCCTGCCTGGCCCTGCATCCGTGCCCGCCCAGCCCGTCTCTGCCGCGCGGTCTCCTCCTCAGACCGCTCCCCTACCCACTTACTTTGCTTTGTTTATAAAATGATATGCTTCGTTCCAGTGGGCAAGAAGGTCTGTGGTCTCCTCGTCATACACTCGGATGTTATGATATGCAAACAAGCCAGGGAAAAAATTGTCTATTTCTCTAGTGACATTTAAAATGTAGTCAACCCTGCAATGAGAAAAGAAAAAAATGGGAGATGAGCACGGGGGACCATGGAAAAGAAAACAAACACCAGCAGAGAAAAACAAAGTACACGAGTAAAGGGCATATGGTGTTCTTCCTTAATATTCACTTATTTTTTGCGAGGCGCAGTGGCGCTCGCCTATAATCCCAGAGATTCCGGAGGCTGAGACAGGAGGATGGCAAGTTCAAAACCAGCCTGGTCAACTTAGTGAGACCCTGTCTCAAAATTTAAAAAAATAATAAAAAAGGGCTGGGGGTGTAGCTCAGCGGTAGAGTGCCTTGTGTTCAATCCCTAGTACTGGAAAAAAATTTTTTTTTGTATTTCCCGTACAAAATGAGAATGTATTATACATATACACACAAAAACATAAATAATAAAGTACCTTGATTAAAAAGGTCTTATAAAAGAGAAAACTCAGTTTGAAGCATTGCCAAGCAATGTTGATTCTGAAAAGTAAACTTGTTACTTAAATACCTTTCTCAATTCCTTAAAGTTTCAAAATTTATAATTATTAACAGTATACAGTGGCATTTAAAAAACCCAACAATCTCCACTCTTAAATAGTTAAAAAGCAGAATAAAACCATCCATTATTTAGGTTCTTGGGAACAGCCTTAAATCCTTTTTGAAACAAGGCAAGATATAAATAAGAATTTGAGAGAGTCTGCTAACCCAGATTCTGTAGTTCTCTAAACCTAATCAGTATTTTTATTTCTGGAAGACCAAAGTAATTTCGGGAGTTAGAAAACATCTCAAATCAGTTTCTTAAGTGAATACTTATACACTAAAAGAGCTTTAAAAGTCATCTATTTATTCTCAGAAAGACAGAAGCACAGAGAGTACCAGTCCACATTTGAAGAATACACTGTTGAAAGAACACATCTTAACCAGTAGTTCTAAAGATATATTTTAGGATTTGTTTAGTCTTGGTTTTCAAATGTAGTAATTCAAGAATGCCATCATGTCAGACCCACAGAACGGTGATTTTGTGGCTGTGTTGTTTAAAAAAAAAAAGTCCAGACATCTGTTCTTGAAAGTCTAGGTTTAAATATTTTCCACTCTTATTGCTGAGCATTCTCAGAGACAGGCGTATGTTTCTGGCCAACGCTGATTATTTAGCTGCAAGATTCCCATCAGGCCCAGAAGTACAACTTCTGATAGAACCAGGAATGGGCCAGGTTTCAGGGTTGCTGACTGGCCAAACAGCCCACAGAGATGTGTGTCCACGCAAGGACTGGCAGCAGCTCCACAGGGCAGTGAGGCGGTGGAGGGAGCTCAGGGCCTTGTCAGATCTGGGCGCTCCAATGTGCCAGTGGAGTGTGATTCTGAAGGCTGCTTGTGACACACACAATCACACAGACTCCACAAAGATCTCAAATCCATGAATTATTCAGAACATGGCATTTTGAAGCTCATCTGTTTAGCTATGCAAATCAGCCCCTCCAGCCACTTCAGAGACCAGGGCGCAGGCAATTAGAGGCGGGAGCCCAAGTCGACCTCAGCAGTGAAGGGGAGAGTTCCTAAGCTGCCTGGAAGGACAGAGAAGACGAGGGGAGCAGACTCACCCTGAGCCCTGCAGTTCCTCCAGATTGGATGCATTCCATTCAGAGCCCTGGGGGACAGATCACACAAACCCCCGTGAGTGTCGCAGTCAGCCTCAGAGCTGCTTACGGGATGCATGGGTGCCCTGCCTGGGTGGTGGGGTCTGCTGTCATGGCCCCTGGCCTCAGAGACCAGAGAGGACTGAAGAGGCTCATATCCCCCAGCAGGTCTCCAAGGTTCTCACAGCACCAACGGTTGTGACAGGGAGGGAGGAGTGTGGTCCTCACCAGCCTCTGGCCTTAGGGAGAGAGCCAGCCAGAGGAACTGCGTCCTACCCTGGGACCGTGGCCCTGCAGTCACGCAGGCCGGGACCAGTGACTTCCTCGCCACAAACAACAGTGGGAATCGGTATACCTTTTCTGGGAAGTATTCTGGCAAAATTTTAAAAGTTCCTATCCTCTGACCCAGTTATTCCACTCAGAAAAAGTTATCCTGAGGAAATGGTCAGAATTCACAGAGGTTTAGGAACAAGGACATTTATGGTGATTCATCATGAAATGAAACAGTGGAAACAACTCAAAGGTCCAACAGGAAGAAACCAATAAAATAATGATGATGGCTCCTTATAATACAGCCATTAAAGCAAACCGTCTCTGGGAGGCTATTTAGCAGCACAGGGAAATACCACATGAGGAAAAAAAAATTAATAAATAAATAAAAAGGAAAGCAGGATACAGAGGCATCTAAACCGGAACAGCGCTATCATTTCCCTTCTCGTGTCTGAAATGCTGAGGTGTTAAAGAAACCCAGCGTGCAAGGCCTGCGTTCAGCGCCCAGCCCTGCAAGGCCAAACACAGACAAGCCCAAAAACAGACGATGGGGAGAAGGACACACCCAAATGTTAAGAGTGACCACCTCTGGGCGTATGAGCGCTTTCTTCTTCTTCGGACTGATTTATTTTTCCAACTTCCTACGTCATGTGTTCATTTAACTCTTTTTAGTACTTTAAAAAATGCTTTTGTTAAAAAATAAACGATGTACAAACAACATGAAAAAGAATAAAAGCAAAAATGACCACTTTGCTCTTAGGCGATTCAGATGACGCAGAGTCACGGAGGGCAGAGGCAAGGGGCCTCAGTCTCCCTCAATGTCCCCTTCCCTGAGCTCCCAAGGGGGCCTGGGTCCAGCCCTACAGGGCTCGGGCCAGGCTGGCCATGTGCGGAGCAAGCTACACTCTCGTATTTGAGGGAGAGTCTCAACCATAAAAATTCCTTTAATATCTCTCATGGAAAAAGTGACATGAAGTAGCAAACCACACCGAAAAAATAACCACAGCTCTGAGAGGACCATGAGCATCCTCCAGCTGTGACCACCACCTAGTGGAGAGACAGGACGGAGTGGCCTTATGGTCCCTTTCACCAAGGTCAAGGTCAGGGCCCTGCGCTCCCTGTGTACCTTTCCAGGTAGGGCCTTCTAATCACGTTTACACGTCTAAATATATAAACAGGAAACCCATTTGCACAGGTAGATTTATCCCATGAACCCATCAAGACTCCTGTGTGCAGCTACCATGACAGACATGAGGAGGGCTCTGGCCACCTCCGGAGGTGGGGAGCAGCCACTGGCGTCTTCTGCAGCCAGGACGCTCCCTTGGCTTCCTGAGAAGCACCTCTTCCTCGAATCATGGCTGCCGTGTGCGATCAGCATCTAAGGAAATGGCACTCAGTGCCTTCAACATGTATTTTATTTAATCCTCATAATCATGAAGGATTGAGCAAAAGAGGTGAAAGAGACTTGCTCCAGGTCACAGGGCAGGTGAGGCAGAGGAGCAGGACCAGCCCCGCTGGGCCGACTTTCACTCCACCTCGGGCCTCCCGTCTAATTTTAGCAACGCCTTCCTCTAGGGTCGCCAGCGGTCTGTGGAGACTCACAGCAGGAAGACACCAGGAGCACGGGCTGGAGCAGACAGCCTGCACGGCAGGGCTGGGCAGAGCCTACGTGACAGGGCAACTCTTCTGACAGGCTGTGGGCAGGGCAGGCAGGGCCGCCAGCACCGTCGCTGCTCCTGGCGTGGGGTGCCAGGCCGAGCGCTGGGCTCGGCGAGCACGTGCCTACTCCTAACTAGGTTCTCATGGCCCACAAGCCATGAGGGTCACTGGATGGAGCCTCTGTGTTAGGGACTGGAGACATGCGCCAGCTGACCGCCAGATCACTCCCAGACCAGTCCCCGCAGCTCAGCAGGAGCCGCATCTCAAACATTCGGCAGAGCAGACCGTGGGCTGCAGGCTGGAGAAGGGGGCCTGCCTGTCCTCTCTGACCTGCTGCAAGCTCCTAACACTGAGGTCGGATTTATGACCCTAACCAGGTGCTGCCACGGCCGTGCCTCTTACGAGATAAAGGTGGTCGAAGATGAGGGAGGGCTTGTCCATCTGTCCCAAGATAAGCAGCATCTCGTTGTCTATAAACCCCTTGAATTCCTTCAAGCTGCAGTTCATCTGCTTCTCTAATTCATTACGGATCTGTGGAGGGGAGAATATCCAGGAAATGATTCGTTAAAAAACAAAACAACACAGTTGCCCACCTCCAAACAAAGTCATGATTAAACATAATTAATTTAAACAAACTGTAGCTGTTTTCAAAATGAGTGTATTTTTTCTTTTCTGTGCCCAGGGTAATACACCCACAGCACACGGGTGTGGGTGGCAGGAACGGGATTACCCGGCCTACGAGTAAATCCTACTGGGGACATTTATTATTTTGAATGAACAATCTGATTTTCGTGGGATCTTTTCTATGAGTTTAAAGCACTCACTTTTTTTTTCCGTACCAGGGATGGAACCCAGGGGCACTTAACCACTAAGCCACATCCCCAGCCTTTTAAAATATTTTATTTAGAGACAGGGTCTTGCTGACTTGCTTAGAGTCTTGCTAAGTTGCTGAGGCTGGCTTTGAACTTGTGATCCTTCTACCTTAGCCTCCCGAGCTGCTGGGATGTCAGGTGGGTGCTACTGCACCTGACCAAGCACTTACAACTTTTACAATTAAACAACAAAATACATCTTAATGAGAATGTAAAGTCAGTTTCTTCTTGCTTGGGAAGGCATCACTATATGATTTTTGAAAACATACTAATTAAGCCAGGTACAATGGTGCACACCTGTAATCCCAGTTACATGAGAGGCTGAGGCAAGAGAATCCCAAGTTTGAGGCCAGCCTGGGCAATCAGCAAGACCCTGTCTCAAATTAAAAAAATTATAAAGGGGCTATGGCTGTAGGTTGGTGGTAGAGTGCTTGCCTATCATGTGAGATTCAATCCCTAGCACTAAAAGAAAGAAAGAAAAATACCTAGATTAAGCTGTTGTTATATTCATTGCATTCCGTGAACAAAAAGCAACACAAAATTTTAAAAGTGATCCAGGAAAACATTAAAAGGCAGAGAGAAGATGTCTAGCTGGTCAGCTGTAATCCTGTGCAGAAACAAGTCTGCCGTCTCTCACCCGCAGCACAAGGCAGTGAGGGGCGGAGATGGAGAGGGCCTCGGTTATGTGCTCTGGGTGCGACCCAAGCACCTCATGGAACTGTGACCACAGGCCACACAGGCCCAGCTCGGAGGAGTCAGGAAGCACATCTCGGCCCACAGCTGGGAAGGGGCAACCTTGTACCCACACTGGCCCGGCCGGTGACCTCCCACTGAGCCTGGCTGCCAGGGCAGGAGGCCAACAAGAGGCTGGAGAGCAGCGAGCGGGTCTGGGGACAGCGGCTGGCCTGCTGCGGGAAGGGGGCTCTTACTTCTTTGGAGGTCACGTTTTCGAGATCCTGGCTCATCATTATGCTCCGCAGCTTGGCCTTGATGAGGCGCTCAGTCCTCTCCCCTTCCGTCGGCCTAGGAAGAGAGGACACGGAGGACAGCAGAGCTGCAGGACGCTGAGGTCAGAGGTCGCAGAGCGGCTCAGCGCGTGGGGCTCACTCTGGGGGTGCCCATTCTCGGTTGCGGGAGGGGCACCGGCCAGGCATCCAGAGGCGTGGTCCACCGAGTGGAAGGCAGACCGATCAGCAGTTTGGAAATTCGCTCCTCATTCAGAACCCGTGGTGCTACAGACTCTCAGGGCAGGGTGCTGGAACTGCCAGCGGAACACTCCCCCAGCACCGGGCCATCCTCCTCCTCACGGGGAGACCCGGGCCTCCCGAGTGCCGCAGCCCAGCCCAGTGGGAAGAGCTTTTGGGCCACACAGGCCAGGATGACCCTTCTTCCCGGGAGGCCTGTCAAATCATGAAGCTACGATCGCTTCTCCCCATCCCTTCGCACTATTTCCTGTGGCCTCCAGTCACGTGGGCCGCTCTGCTCTGGACACAGTCCTCTAGAATGCAGCGTCCCAGGGGACAGTGCTCAGGGGAGTGGGCTCCCGACCAGGCTGGGAACAGCTCCCTTCTTCCCAACCACTCTGAAGAGCGTGGCCTCCTGGTAGCATGTTGGTGGCCACGTGACAGGCCCCAAGCTTCACTGTCCCTACTGCAAACAGGGGCTGCCCTTGGGACAGCAGGGCCCAAGGAAGCAGGAGTCACATTCATGACTCTCCTAGGAGCAGAGGAGGTGGCTTTAGGGATTTAGGGAACTACTGACCTACGGAGCAAAGGCCTGAGCACAGCACCACCAGGAGGGCGAACAGCCCTTCCCGTGGGGGAAGAGCTGATGCAAGTGAGGGACTCGCTCCCCAGAAACACACTCACCAAATGAGTCTATGATTTTTTTTTTTAATTAAAAAAATTTTTTTGTAGTTGTAGATGGACAGGCCTTTATTTTATTTGTTTACTTTTATGTGGTGCTGAGGCTCAAACCCAGCACCTTACACATGCTAGGCAAGTGCTCTACCACTGAGCCACCGCCCAGCCCACAGTCTATGATTTTTAAGGTGTGTGTGGAACCCGTCCCGCAGCCGGGCTTCCCAGGGGTCCCACATTAGAAGTCCTGTTTTAGAAGCTGGTTCTGGGAAGGGATGCTTGGCCTAGGGCTGCAGGGAGGTGAGACCCTGGGCGGGCGTCACACGTACTTGTCGACGAACAGGGCGGGGGAGTCTGGCCGCGTGGACTCCAGGTCCTGCATGGCGTTCCACTCGTTGATGCAGCTCTGCTCCGAGCTGATGCAGCTCTCGTAGTAGGTGGCCCAGATGAGCGCCACACCCCCCGGGAAGTAGTTGTGTCTTCGGGCCACCTCGCAGGCCTTGTGAAGCACCTGCAGGGCAGACCTGGGGTGGGAGAGAAGGCCAGGTCGGGACACCAGGAGAAGTGCGGGCTTTCCTTTCCCACGAGGGCTCATGCCAGGGCAGGGGGCGGGTTGGTTCACGGGGACTTAACTCCTAGAGTCCTGCTTACATCCGAGGGCATGTGGGCAACATGTGGCAGCTGGACACTGACAGCTGCCAGGTCTCAGAGCTGACCTCTGGACACACACACACATCCACCAAACCCACAAGTGGGCAGAATGTCCTTCACCATTTCCAGAAAGGAGAAAAGAGACAAGAACAACAGAAATCCAGGAGCTGGGGACGCAAGGCAGAGCGCTCACCGAGCACCCAGGACCCTGGGCTCCCCCCCAGCACCAGAGAACAGGACCAAAATCAAGCCCAGATTTCACGACTCTTCCCAGCACACCGGCTCCCATGCTGCTCTACGTGTCACTGATTAACTACAGAATCACGGCTGCCCTCCGAAATTGTGGTGACCCCGAGTGTGGGGAGAAGAGGCCTGGCAGAAGAAAGAGCTATGACTGCGTCCTTCACGGCCCCGCCTCCCCAGCACCCCTCCATGTGACCCTCATTCGGATGGAGACTGTGAGGACATGGGTGGACGCAGAAGCCAGTGGGAGAGGAGGTGCGGGGGCGGAGGGGGCAGGAGCCACTCTGAGGGTGTGCATTTACTTCTAAGGGAAATCCAGGCTGACATTCCTCCGCAGTGGGGTGATGTAGGTATCAGCAAAGGGTGGAAGAGCTCCTGGGAAGGGGGGATTGCTGGAGTGACCCTAACCCGGGTGTAAAACACCACAAGCTGTCTCGCTTTCCCCAGCCACACATACGTGCCCAGTCGCTGGATGTTGACTAAATTTAGTTCTGGTTCCAAAGTTTTTGAAAAATCGCGTGGGCCTATTTTTTATTTGCCTGGAGAGAGACAAATTATTCAGGGACACACACAAACATCTGGGGGCATGTATTGGTTTATTGGCTAGAACTACGATTTCATGATTTTTTTCCCCCAAAATGATCCTGAATCGACTGCGGCGTGGAGTCACAGAGGAGGTAAAGCGTGTGGCGCGGCACTGATCAGGACCCTGGAGGATTCTGCCTAACTCTCACTGCCCCTGAGAAAAGCAGTTATTCTGAAACTCTGGGCAGAACCCTGCTCTCTGATGCCACTAGCTCCTCCTGAATTTCTCCCAGCTCACTTGGAGAGGCATTGTGCTGAGCAGGCTGACCCGCGATGTGCGCGACCCTCCAAGGGAGAGGAAGGCTGTAGGACGAGCTGGTCCAGGGGAAACATCCAAGGGACTTGCTGACCCAGTGCCACCTTCACCCCAGGCAGCATGTCCGGGGCAGTCCTAGGCCCACTCAGACCTGGGCCCTAGAGTAAGAATTCCCAGGCCTGACACTGGGGAGAAGCTGCCCGGCACTCTGGGTGACATGTGACTTTGTCCATGTGCTGTGGCCCCCTCCCCAACAGGCTTCAAGCACCACCAGGACAGAATCATGTCAGTTTTGTGACCATCCCCACCAGATGCTCCATCCACGTCTAGCAAAGTGCTTTTCCCTTGATTGTACAAACTGAGTACCTACTCTGTGCCAGGCACGAGGAACAAGGGAACTTATGCTGGGGTGACATTTTATTGGCAGGAGCCTATATAGGTTCAACAATAATATAGAAAAAAATGGGAAAAGGACTTGAATAGATATTTCTCCAATGAAGACATACAAATGGTAAGTGCATGAAAACATGCTTAAGGAGTGATTAGAGGAATACAAATAAAAACTCAATGAGATACCAGCTCACAGCTATTACGATGGTGACTATAAAAATGGAAGACTGGTGAGATGGGCCTGGTGGTACATGCTTATAATCCAAGCTACCTGGGAGAAGGAGGCAGGAGGGTTTTAAAT
Organism: Xerus rutilus; assembly: GCA_028644305.1. NCBI lineage: Eukaryota > Metazoa > Chordata > Mammalia > Rodentia > Sciuridae > Xerus > Xerus rutilus. The sequence continues at coordinate 111,873,298 of CM053407.1, read as the reverse complement.
TCAAAGCCAGCCATGGCAATTTAGCAAGACCCTGTCTCAAAAATAAAATAAAAAGCATTAGCAGTTTAGCTCTGTAGTAAAGCACTTGCCTAACATGAAGGCCCTGGGTTCAATTTCCAGTACCCTACACGTACACATGTCCACCCATAGAAACAAAAGAATAAAATCAAATACATGACTGATAACCACAGCTACCCAGGAAGGATCAGGAGTTCAAGAACAGGCTAGGGCGACATCAGAAGACCCCGACTCAAAAAAAACAGGTGAATAAAATGACAGGAGCTGACAAGGACATGTAGAAATGGGGACTCGTGCTCTGCTGATGGGAATGTGAAGTGGCACCCCCACCACGGAAACAGCTGGTGGTTTCCCGAATGTCAACATGACACATGACCTAGCGACTCCACTTCTGGGTAAATACCCAAAAGAACTGCAAGCAGGGCCCCACACACACGAGGACGTGAACGATCACGCGTGTGCTCACAGGCAGCCGAGAGGCAGGCCGGCCCTCGTGTTGAGCAGATGGATGCGGCGTCTTCGCTGACAGACGCTGTGACATGCACAGGCCTTGAAAACCTCACTCTAGGGGTTGGGGTTGTGGCGCAGTGGTAGAGCGCTCGCCTAGCATGCGTGAGGCACTGGGTTCGATCCTCAGCACCACATAAAAATAAAATAAAGATATTCTGTCTGTCTACAACTAAAAAATAAATATTAAAAAAAAAAAAAAAAAAAAAGAAAACCTCACTCTAAGTGCAAGGAGCGAGACACAGAGGGCGAGCATCAAGGAGCCTACCACAAGTCTCCAGAAGGGGTGGATCCATCGTGGCAGCAAGAACAGGGGTTACCAGGCCCAGGGAAAAGGAGGAGAGAGCTACTGGGCCCCAGGCACAGAGTTCCCTCTGTGATGATGAGCAAGTCCTAAAGATGGACAGCTTCACGCCACTGAATTATACACTGAAACAATGGTTCAAATGGCGAATGCTAAGCTGCGTCTGCTTTGCCACGCACACCCCAGCGCGAGCCTCTGAGGACAAGGGCTTTTCCTTATGATGTTCATTCTTTTCTTTTCTTTACTTTTTTTTTGGTACTAAGGGTTAAACCCAGGGGCGCTTAACCACTGAGTCTCATCCCCAGGCCTTTTAATTTTTATTTTGAGACAGGGTCTTGCTAAATTGCTTAGGGCCTCCTAAGTTGCTGAGGCTGGCTTTGAACTTGAGACCCTCCTGCCTCAGCATCGCAAGCCGCTGAGATTACAGGCATGTGCCGAAGAAGGGTCCTCGCCATTCGTGCTGTCGGCTGGAAGCACACTGCCAAGGAGCTGAAGTCCTTAAAGACACACTTACCACATGGCCTGGACAGAGACAGGCTTGAATATGTGCATCCTTCCCGCCGTGCTCACGCTGAACCCACTGAGGACGAGAACCAGGAGAGAGGCAGCTGTGGTGAGGGCCAGACCGTGGGTCAGGCCCCTTCAGGCCACAGAGCAGCCAGCCATGGTCTGAGAATAAGCAAGTCACCATCTGACAAGGCGTGACGGGGCCCAGGGACAGGGACAAAGCAGAGAAAGTACCTCTCAATCCAGGAGGAGGTACTCTCCACCTGGCAGGGCGACTCTACCAACATGCAGAGTGCAGCTCAGGGCGCAGGGCAGGGACAGGCCCGACGTCACCTATTTCCATAGCTGACCCTCCCCACCTGCTACCACACACTCATCTATTTTTTTTAATTACATGAAAACATATTAAGGGAAAACAAAATTTTACAAAGGAGCAGTAACCATATAATCCCACCACTTTGAATCGAACGCTCGTTTTGCCTTCCCAGTCCCCTGCGGGATGCCACCCTCACCTGCTTGGAATCTGCCTGCGGGGATGAGTTCCGGCTGCACTTCCCTCCACACACCCCATGCCTCCGCACGCCCCTGGGAGAGAAGGCGCGTGCAACCCAGACGGCTCTGCCTGCCCAAGTCCACTGGTATTCCTCCTCTGCGGCCCCCTAAGTGGCACGGAGGTCTCTTCCTGGCACCCCTAAAACGGGAGTTCTGGCTGGGTCGCACCCCTCTGGAGCATTCAGGGCAGCCCCCACAGTGAGCATTTGCCCAGCCAGGATGAGCGGTCGAGTGGCGAGGGGCAGCTGCTCCTGGACGTCACACAGCAGACATGCAACACGCTCCCGCTGACGCCTCGACCTGAACTCCCTCAGAGAACATCCAAAGCACACCTTCCCCTGAGGCTCCCTGGACCCCAACACTCTTCTAATAAAGTCGAGCCCACACATGAGTGTCCCAGGCTGCCAGCCTGCCACGCCTCAGAGCCGACAAGGACAGGATCTTTTAAAGACGGTCTTTACCCGTCTCCATCCAGGTGGATCTTCGTGTCGCTCCACAGTCGCAGGACCATCCCGATGGTGCAGCTCTTACTAGATCGGGGGAGAGAAGACACCTGAGTCAGGGTCCACCCAGGTACTGGCCCCCTGTTCCCTCAGTCCCTTCATCCAGCCTGTCCGGCTCCCAGACAACCACCACCTGACTGGGATGGGCTGCTGGGCGTGTATGGGGAAGTTCTCAGGCGTCTGGGAAGAGTCCTCCCACCACTGGATTCTAGAAGACAGGGTCAGGGATGGGCCTGCTCGGGGAGTCACCAAATGGCTGTGCCACCCCTGGGTGGACACGAGTTCATAAACTGGCTGAGGTTCTTGTACGGGGAGCAAACAGCTGACGCACACCCACCCTGCGGCGGAGAAGCCACCGACGGCCGGCAGGGGTGCTGGCAGAGGGCCCTGCCCAGCCAGGGCACGTGGACGGCAGCAGCAGCCCTCGTCCCGTCCGCCTGGGGTGACGGGAGATGGGAGAACGCCCAGCCCACTGTTAATTCACTCCCAGACTTCTGTTCTGCTCCCTCTGTGTAGCTGCCACTTTACGGACTGGCTTGATCTGGTTTTGTTTTGCCCGTCCTAACAGTGAAATGATACCTGTCAACTCTAGAGACTGGCGCCACTGAAAAACAGGCAGAAAACGCTTATCAGAGGGGCGCCTCAGACCATCAAGAAAATTCTTTGGGCATTTAAAAGAGTCAGCTTGTGAGAAACTGCTGCAACTGTGCCAGGGGCCAGCCCTGCCAGCCACTGGGAACCCTGAGTTTATGTGTCTGCCCCCTGTTCCCTCAGTCCCCTCAGGGAGTAACGTCATGCCTGCTGGCTCGCGAGCCTGTGTGGACCAGGAGCTCGCGTCGCCCACCGTGCGGCCCCTCCTCCTGACCACGGCCTTCCAGTGCCACTGGACTAAGCCCCTGGGCTGAGCACATTCTCCTACTGTGCCCAGCAGTCCTCCCCAATCTTGATGGGCTCACCGTATTGCCTTTGTAGAACTGCAGAATAAAATCGATGCCGAGTCTTACAGAGCTCTTGGAACTACTCAGCTATCAGTGCCAGGAGGGGTCATTCTTTGGAGCCTAAATGTGATACCTAGGAATTCCAGATGGTGCCCTGGGAGCAGGTGGGCAGGCCTGGAAATCCCAACCTCAGCACTGAGCACACGAGCCAGGGACTAGTGAAGAGAGGAGGTCACAGCACAGACAGCTTCAAACAGCACAGGCTGGAGGGGGAACTTCCAGGGCAGGCAGAGGCCAACACAGCCTGCATGAGGCACCTTAAGCAGCGGCCCCCCAGGCCCAGGAGAGGGGAATAAGCTGCGGAGCACCACGGCAGCTGGCAGAGTGCACAGAGGACGTCTTTGTTTTTTTTTTTGCTGGGGTGCATACCAGGGATTGAACTCGGGGGTGCTCGACCACTGAGCCACATCTCCAGCCCTATTTTGCATTTTATTTAGAGACAGGGTCTCGATGAGTTGCTTAGCCTCTCACTTTTGCTGAGGCTGGCTTTAAACTCATGATCCTCCTGCCTCAGCCTCCCGAGCTGCTGGGATGATAGGCATGCACCACTGTGCCTGGCTCCACAGAGGACTTCTGCTCACAGCCTTGAACTAGCGCCCAAAGCACAGATGAGGGACCATTAGACTGTAACAGCTCCACGAATTCCCTAACATCCCTGTAGGTGCTGCTGTGCTCACAGCGACCAACAATCAAGTTTCTGCAGCGTAGGAGGGTCTGTGAATTAGATACATGTGGGGAGCTGGGAAGGGGTCTTCTTAGAGGAAGAATGACCTTGAGGATGAAGCGGGTGGTGGCAACTATATAAGAAAGCAGGTTCCGGGCTGGGATTGTGGCTCAGCGGTAGAGCGCTTGCCTCGCATGCGTGAGGCCCTGGGTTCGATCCTCAGCACCACGTACAAAGCAATAAAATAAAGACATTGTGTCCATCAACAACTAAAAAAATATTTAAAAAAAAAAAAAGAAAGCAGGTTCCAAGACCATGGGGCCCAGGCAGCAGGAACAGAGAAGCCAGCTGGACCTACACAGCCCGGAGGCACAGGCAGAAGGGCCTGCCCAAAGACCTTTACAGGTGCACGACACGAATGCACCGAGGACTGCCGTGTGGCACTCCAGATGTTCCTGAGTCTCAAATGAAAATCAACCCAAGATCGAGTCCTTGGGCGGCTACCCTGGCCGACCATGAACACGCGAGCAAGTCTAGACCTGCGGTGGACAGCGCCAGCCGCAGCCAGTGTTCCCGCGCTGTTCTTTCGGACACACTCCCTGGGACGCCCTCTCACCGGAGCCAAGGACGACGCCCCGCAAGCAATGCTCATCTTTCTCTTTTTTTGGGCTAAGGAAACAGAATTTTGCAGCAAGAATTTAGGAAAAGAGTATCCTGACCTCAGCAAGCGAAGCCTTTCTGGTGAGGACTGGGAATCTGTTTGCAGGCCAGGGGAGGAGAGGAGAGTCAGCCCCTGGGCAGTGTGGGAGCCACGAACATCAGTTCCCAGACCTCCACCGTGCCCAGAAGTCCCCCAGAGTCCCTGCTCTGTCAGCCTCTCAACACCCGTCCAGCCACACGCCAGCTCTTCCTTGAGGTTGGTGCCTGCAGGGGGCAGTGGCTGAGATCAGACAGTGCAGGGAGATGCTGGCATGAGGACCGAGCACAGAGCAGAGGCCACAGTCCCAGGAAGAGGGACCAAGAGGAGGGATAGGGGCTGGGGCGGGGGCTCAGTGGTACAGCACTAGCCTCGCATGCGTGAGGCACTGGGTTCGATCTTCAGCACCACAGATAAATAATAAATGAATAAAATAAAGATCCATCAACAACTAAAAAATTAATGAGGGAAAGGAAAGAAGGCGTGGAAGGGGAGGTCGTGTGGGCAGGGAGGGAGCCTGGGCAACCACCCGAGTGGGAAGAACAAACTGGGGTGCATGCATACGGGTCTAAGATCGTCCATGACCATGGGCTTAGGGAGCACGGGTCGCTGTCCGGTGCCCACTGATGCAGCCCCCAGCACCTGGCAGGCCTGGCAATCACAACTGACGAGTCCCTGTGTGATATGCTGTGGGTGACGGGCGAGCAGGGTGGGTGTGGAGAGCTGCAGCGTGTCGGGAGAAGGAGCGCGGTCCTCCATGCAGGCCCACAGTGCCAGGACCAACCTGGGCCCAGCGTGCTACTCACTGGGGCGATTCTCATGCATTCGCTTCAGCCTCTTGACTAAAGAGAGACTCCCATCTGTACAGTGTGAAGAAGGGCCACCTGTTCCACGGGATGCTCATGGCGCCTCTGGCAGCAGCACTGTGCTCGCCAACTTAAGCAACAGCGATGACCGTGAGGACCGCACTCCTATGAGGCTCCCGGGCAGGATCAAAATGATGTGTAGTTCTATGGGAGGCGGGTTCCGTTTCAGGATCAGAAAGGGTCACTAAATGGACTGTACACAGTGAGAGAAACTCCTGTCCAGAAAGACTTCCTGAGGCCGGGGAATCATTTGAAGAACAACTGTTAAGTCCAACTCTGCTAAACACTGGACATCTCTGCCTCACAACCATCTGGAAAGATGGGCCTGGACCGTTTCTGAGAGGACATGCCTGGTGGCATCCTAACACGACCCCAGCCCTCCAGTGGCCCTTCAGAGCTCGCCTCCTGAGACATGGCATGCGACACATCCTCCAGACCCAGACTTCTCAACCAGCCCCAGGCCACAGATGCCAGCTCAGCTCCAATCCCCGTAAGTGCGCACAGCAAATGTTCTCATCAGGCCACGAGGTACTGAGGAGAGAAGGATCCTCCCCTTTCCATTCACGAATGTCTAGCAAGTAGCCATGTCTGGGTAGCCAGCCTGTGACTCAGGGCGGCTCAGGAGACAGGGCTGTGCCGGGGCCCTTTGCGGCTGCATTATCCACTCCCCTTGATCCCGGCCGGCCTTGCCTGCCCTCCCTGGCTGCTCGCTGGTCCTGTAGGATCTGGCTCAACAGCTTCCACGTCCTCTCAGAAGCCACTGCGCCCCTCTCCCTCCTGCCTGGCGATGCCATCTTCCGTGTGGGCTGATGGCGCTGTGAGGCCAAGAGCTGTGTGTGTTGCTTCCTCGCCTCCCCAGGGCCCAGCCACGCCTCACACACAAGAAAACAGAAAACCTATGTGCTCAACGGACAAGCCGATCAGTGGACAGTGAACGGCATCTGTGTTGATCTGGTTCCAATAAATCCAGGGTTTGCAACAACTTCACACGCCTCAGTTTACGCAAGATGTTAAGTGAGCCGGGCGTGGTGGCGCACACCTGCAATCCCAGCGGCTTGGGAGGCTGAGGCAGGAAGATCACAAGTTCAAAGCCAGCCTCTCAGCAAAAAAGCAAGGCACTAAGCAACTCAGTGAGACCCTGTCTCTACATAAAACACAAAATAGGGCTGGGGATGTGGCTCAGTGGTCGAGTGCCCCTGAGTTCAATCCCCAGTACCAAAAAAAAAGAAAAAAACAAGTTGTCAGGGGAGCCGCCTCAGATGCACAACAGGTTCATGATGTAACTCAGCTGACCGACTGTTAGTGGGCAACTGCAAGCCTCTTTTAGGGCCACTCACCAAGGACTGTCCAAAAAGTCCTTGGGAATCTGGAGCATCACTGCTGGACCAGGCGCTTGACAGCTGCCAGCCAGGCATACGCTCCCACGGGGCCGTCCGTCTGGACGGCGCCACCCTGCTTCCCATGGCCAACCACGCTCACCACAGCAGGCTCCTCCCTCCTGGCTAAGTGGCTCCTGCTGTGACATGGACACAGCTTGAAGGTGTCCCTAAAGGGGTCATGTGCTAGAAGTGGCTGGAATCTCCAGGGTGGCGGGGTGGAGGTGGTGGACCTTCAAGAGGTGGGCCTAGTGGACGGGCATTAGGCCCCGGCTCCGACCTCAGGGGGAAGGAGCCTGGCCCTGTCTCCCTGCGGCCCCCTTCCCATGCGATCCTCTGCACACACTCTGACCACTGTGACGCCATCTGCCACAAGGCCCTCGCCAGGGGTCGGGCAGCTGCCTCATCACGGATGTCAGGCCTCTAAATCCACGAGCTGAACAAACCTCTTTTCTTTATAGCAACAGAAAATGGACAGACGCCCCACCTCAGGGAGCTCCCCGTGACGGACCTCTCGGTGTGGCGCAGGCCTTCGGTGCCCTCAGCACTCGGCTCCCAGCCGGCAGAGCCCTTATCTGACATGGCAGTGAGAGCTAAAATGGCTTCCCTCCTGTCCCCACACCTCGGCCACTCCCTGACCTCTCTCAGGACTTTTCCCACACTCCTCTCCCCCGCACGTGGGACACGACAGAAACCTTGTTCCGGCAGCAACTCTTATCCCCCTCCCAGAAGGGAACCGCCACTCCATGAGACTCACCTCTCCTTACTGGAAAAGTCAACTCCCAGCAAGATGTTCTCCTCGGTGTCCTGGCGCCCGCTGCTGTACACCACCACCATGTAGCGCACGCGGTCCGTCCAGGCGCTCTCCAGGCGCACGGCCTGCGTGGGGCAGGGACGCACTCACCGGCCTGTGCTGGAGAAGTGCCTTCCTGCCTCTGCCAGGCCAACACCCAGAGCTCAAGGTCCCCACCTTCCCCGTGAGGGAAGAAGGCAGGATGCCACTGTTGGGGGTAAGAGCCAGGTCCCCTTGTCTCCCGAGCACCAGGGACAGCTCCTGGCTCACGGCGGACACCCAACATGTGTGAAATCCAGGGAAGAAGGACATTAGGCCAGGCTGCCACAGAGCCCTGGTGTGGCCCTCTGCTGGCCCCTCTGGGTTTGTTTTCCGGGTGGCTCTGGGGACTGAACCCAGGGCTCCCACAGGCTCCACCGCTAAGCGCCCCCCTCTCCCTGGCTTTGGCTGCCGTCACAACGTGGGAGAAGAGGGAACCGTGCACCAGCCCTTCCCGTCCTTCAAGGACAGCTCCCCACCAAGTGTCACATTAAAAAGGAAAGCTCGCCACTCTCCTCCCTTCTTACCAGCTTGATCCTGTCTTCACAGCGCAGGAGGTTGATCATGACTTGCAGATGTTGGGGCAGGTCACCTGTTGGGCCAAGGAAGAAAGTTTTAAAAGGTCATTCACCTGCTTTCTAGGAAGAAACCTCAAAAGGCTGGTTATGAGGACCTGGAGGAAGATTCAGAAGTTAAGTCCCTCTGCCCACACCGTGGGAGAAGCGTCCCAAGAGCTCCGGCCTGATGCGACCTCCTCTCCACCTGACGCGTGCTATGAGGAGGGGTGATTTCGTCTCGGAGTCCTGTGGCTAACGCTGCTCTTATTTTGTGAAATGCTTGCAATATGGGTGCTTTTAATATAAAATCTGGAAAATACAGACAAGTCTAAAGAGAAACGTCATTTCATTCAAGCCAACAGTGGTGGGCAGGGTGGGGAGGCACAGACCAGGCCACGCTGCGGGAAGGCTTCATTAATCTGAGAGCAAAACAGCCGAGTGATATTTTACCTCTTCAAGTTCTTCTGCATTTTCCATAAGACTCAGATATTACTTCTCTGCCAGGGGAAATGTCTACGTGACTATCAGGAGTATGTTGGGTGCCCAGGGAAATAATACGAGGATAAGACCATCTGCCATCTTCTCTTCTTGCTAAAAATTACATTATCCCTCTCTTTTATCTTCATTACTTAGGACAGGCCGTGACCCAGGGGAAGGTCTGTTTAGGAGACAGGGTCTCACTGTGCTGTGCAGGCTGGCCTCAGCAATGTCCCTGCCTCGGGACTCCGGCATGCACCACCCGCCCAGATAGGGCAGGGTCCCGGAGGTGCCTCCAGGCTGGGCTGAGGAGTTTCTTACAGACAGCAGGTGTCCACAGGTGGCAGGAGGAAACACACTGAAGGGGACCTATGTTTCAGCTGGAGGGGACCCTGTAACTGAGGTGTGCCACCAGGAAGGAGGAAGTGTAATTCTTCTGCTGCTTTTTCCCCAACTTACGGTTTCCTTAAGGCTTGCATGGGTTTCTTTCCTAAGAAAAGATTCATCTGTAAAGATGCTGATCTAGAAGAAGGTGCAAGGAATGGCTCATAAAAGTCTCTATCAACTTCAATTTTGTGCAACATCCCAAAGAAATGGAATTATCTCAAATTTTAAAAAAAACTTCCCTATAGGGCTTGGAGTGTGGCTCAGTTATACAGCACTTGCCTAACATACACAAAGACCCTGGGTTTGATCTCCAACACCAAAGAGTGGAAAAACCCTATCTTTCTACCTACCTACCTACCTACCTACTTATGGTACCAGGGACTGAACTCAGAGGTGCTTTACCATGGGGCTACCTCCATAGCCATTTTAAATTTTTTGAGACAGGGTCTTACTAAGTAGCTGAGCTGGCCTCGGACTTGTGATCCTTCATGCCTCATCGTCCTGAGTCACGGGTAATGTGTGACCACCATACCCAGCTAAAATCAACCATTTTATTTTTATTTTTATTTTGGTACCAGGAATTTAATTCAGGGGCACTCGACCACTGAGTCACATCCCCAGCCCTATTTTGTATTTTATTTAGAGACAAGGTCTCACTGAGTGGCTCAGCACCAAGCTTTTGCTGAGGCGGGCTTTGAACTTGAGATCTTCCTGCCTCAGCCTCCCGAGCCGCTGGGATTATAGGTGTGTGCTACTGTGCCCAGCAAACCAACTATTTTAAAGACTATCCTGAGAACCCTGGAAGAATCAATACTGCTTGCAGACTCAAGCACTCCAGGGAAACAAAAAAAGTCACATTGGTTCCTTTTGCAAAACCATCTTTTTCATTTTAGGCAGAATGACAGATGTCGAAACTGCACTTCCTGTTCAGCCAAGAATCAGGTTATCAGAAACCTGCGCCTCTAGTTAGGAGTGCAGTCCCCATGTTAAGAGTTCTTTCCACAATAAATAACATTAAAAAAAAAATTTGGCCTTTTATCTGTTCTCTCCAGTGACAGGATTCCACAGTGAAGCAGCCCACACTGGCACTGCTTTTTATAAGGAATGACCTGGAGACAGCAGGGTCACATCAAAGGAGGGCATGGCGCTCCCTTCCCCTTCTTCCTCTGAAGTGGCCCCTCACGCACACACAGCCAGGATACCACACAGCCACCCGCTGGTGCAGCTGCCTGGACTGCACAGATGGACGCAAAGCCCAGCCCCTGGGCAGAGAAACACCCAACTGAAAGGGGCATTCCCACAGACGGACCGACTCCTCACAGGGGACTGTCCGCAGGGACGTGGAACTGCTGACAGAAACCCCAGCCCCAGGCTGACATGCGCACGCACCAGGCCAGACGCTGTCCGCTTAGAGCACAGCTCTGGACAGGGCCTCCAGCGGCCTGGCCTGCCCCGCCCCACTGAATGGCTTTCCCATGGGTGGGATTAACCCTCAACTGTTCTCAGTTCTGCATGGCGGTGACAAGGGATGGCAGTTCATCCCGGGGAATTGATGGGAATTCTAGGAAAAAAAGGAGGCAGTATAAAGTTTAGTCTGGGCCTGTCCGGGGTCATCTGCTGAGAATCCCCCGCGGCATTCCTTAGCTCACTGTCTGTTCCAGACCTCCAGGGAAAGGGCCAGCCCTCGCTGAACCAGCTCTACGCACAGCTCGCACACAGCGCGGGAGCATTGGACAGTTGGCGAGCAAAGCCTGAACATCTGTTTTGTTATATGCATTGTAGTTAAGACATAAACAATGGCTAAATTCCTAAAAGGGCAAAACAATTAGCAAATTTAGGAATAATGGTTCCATGTACTTTAACTACTAGAAGTCACTGTAGTAATTATAGCTACGCGTACATACACCTGTATATGAGCAGCTATAATTATATATATTTACATATACATATATAATTACATGTATTACTATGTTTTTTTTTTTTTTTTTGGTACTAAGGATTGAACCCAAGGGAGTTTTACCACTGAGCTACATCCCTAGTCCTTTTTTTTTTTTCATTTTGAGACAGGGTCTCACTAAGTTGCCCAGGCTGGCTGTAAACTTAGGATCCTCCTGCCTCGGCTTCCCAAGTCACTGGGATTACAAGCATGCCACTGTGCCCAGCTAATTATCTGTGTTACGTGTATTGTACGCTTATATACATATACCACCCTGGTAGAAGGCAGGGGTGTTACAGGCATATTTTTCATTTCCATACTGTCTGACGTATTTGCTGCCCATTGTAAAGGTCAGAATACTGAGGCTCAGGCTGGACTGGGGCTCAGTGGTGGAGCACTCGCCCAGCATGTGTGAGGCCCTGGGTTCGGTTCTCAGCACCACATATAAATAAATTAATTAATTAAATAAAGGTTCATTGGCAACAAAAAAAATATTAAAAAAAAAAGAGCACTGCGGCTCAGAGGTGGACTGTGACTGCCCAGGAAGTTGCAGAATTCGGGTCAGAAGCCAGGTCTGTCTGGCTCCAAAGCAAATATTCTTTCTACAAACTACACTGCCTTCTTGCATAGCACAATTATTTTCTTAGCTTAAAACAGTCCTAAATCTTGATGACAAGTATCAGTATGGGAAAATAGTGACCGAAACTTAGCATCTGCTACAACTTCCAAGGTACGAAATTCTAACCTTAGATGTTCAGATCTGAGATGAAGCTGGGTGGCTCCAGATTGACCAAACAAAATGGTAATAAGCAACAAGAAAAGGGCCCCAGCTGCTACGTGGTTCACCCTCTGCTGTCCTGGAAGGCCAGGCCCTCCGGCTCACAGACATCCCCCTGTGCCACCTGCTCTGTCCGACATAGACCCAGAGGCTTGGACTTGGTACCAACATCCTCTTGTGCGTACAGTGCTTGTTGGGTTTCTCTTTCCAAACTGCCTTCGGTTCACAGTCAAGTCAGTTAGTTTGCAGGCATTTCTTAGTAGTTTGCTTTTGGATCTACATTAATACTCAGTTGGATCCCTGCTCTATTATTTTTATCAATTTCCAAAACCAAACTGTCCATTAGAGAGAAAAGATACCTCACCACAGTGACTTCTCTGGGTGACAGCCGGAGACAGAGAGTGTGTGTGTGTGAGAGAGAGAGAGAGAGATATTGAACACAGAGATGCTCTACTACAGAGCCACATCCCCCGCCCTTTTCATTTTTATTTTTTATTTTGAGACAAGATCTCATTAAGTTGCCCCGGGTGGCCTGTAATTCCTGTCTCAGCACCCAGAGAATCTTAAATTCCCCAAGTAAGAGTCTTCAAATGCTCAGAGAACTGACAGCACTCCCCAGACCAGCTATGTAGCACTCAGGGGCTCATTTTTGAAGGGCTGCCTGGCTATAATGCACTTTGACGCATTTGTTTGAAAGTCACACAGTAACTTAAAATCTGCAGTTACTTGATCCACTGTGTCCAGGAAATCTGACATCCCAACAAAGCGCTGCTGACCAGCTGTCTCCTCACGTAGACAGACACACATGGTTCCCAGTGCCGTCCACGAGAACCTGAGCCTCCACTTGCACCAGTCATTACAAACCTGTGTTCCACTATTTCTCTGGCCTTGAGAACCAGCAAATTGCCCACCACCACCAATGGAAGGTTCTTTTGATGCACAAAAAAAGAGTCCCAATTCTTCCTTTTTTCCTTTCTTCTTCTTTATGCTACTGGGGATCGAACCCAAGGGAACTCTACCATTGAACTACACTCCCAGACCTTTCTTGTTTTGAGACAAGGTCTCACTAAGATGGTGAGTCTGGCCTCAAACTTGTGGCCCTCCTCTCTCAGCCTCCCGCGTCACTGGGATCACAAGTGTGCACCACTGCACTTGGCTCTAAGAATTCCCAACTTATAAGTATCAATGCAGAGCCCTCACCTGCATGCTTGTGAGGATGCTGAAGACTCCGCTGGCCTTGAGGGCTGCTTCCCTGTTGTAAGAAGAGGGCTGCTCCTTTCACCATGAAAAAGCTCTCGCTTAAGCTGGGAAGAATAAAACCACAGCACAGTTAGATTAAATTCAGAGGAAAATGGGCCAAGACATCCTGCAGAGAAAAAGCTCTAGCGTGGACGAAAGGCAGGTAAAATGCAAATGGCATGAAAGCGCCCTTGCGGCCCTTTCCCACAGTCCTCTGCCCCTTGCGGCCCTTCCCACAGTCCTCTGCCCCTTGCGGCCCTTCCCACAGTCCTCTGCCCCGCTTCACCTTCGCCCAAGCTCGCTCTCGAGGAGCGCTCCTCACAAAGCAATGCTTCTGTTAAAACACCCCAAAGGTCACGTGGGCTCCGCCAGGACCAAGAGCCCCTCCTACAGGGCACTGGAACGAGATGGCCCTGCAATGCGCTGTTTTCTAATAGAGAACACCCTGATCAGGAGGGGCTGATCCCCTCTGAATTTCTCGCACTCTTGCTGTTGATCTTTGCTTCTGACTCCCTGTTAACAACGTCCCTGCTTCTTGGTGGGTTCAAGATTCAACTATACTGTTACCAGCTGTTTGCATTTTAAGAAAAGTGGGTGACCACTGACCTGTGACTTAACTTAGTTAAGGTTGCTCTGTCCACTACTCCTGTGGAAAGTCTCAAGCTGATCCACTGAATCTTTGGCCTTTGTTATTTTAAGTAGCAAAAACATTTATATTCAATCTATAACCTGGGCTGGGGACGCAGCTCAGTGAGCGGGCACTTGCCTAGCATGCAGGAGGCCCTGGGTTCAAACTCCAGCACTGTAAAAAAAAAGTTACAATTAAAAAATTTTCACTCTCATGAGGTGTCCATCAAAAATATCTTCAGCCTGTGCAGAAATTAAGACATAAAAAAAGAGGAAAGCCCCAGCTATTAGTTGCTATCAATTATTAAAAAATACCATAAACTTTGAAAATTACCCATTAAACACACCCATAAATAATAATATAATATTATTCTCATTATCATCATTATTAAGCTGGGGATCAAGCCCAGGGTGTTGCACATGCCAGGCAAGCACTCTACCACTGAGCTACATCCCCAGCACCCCACATTATTTACAGTGGTTTTTGGTGGGTTGGACCATCTATGATTATCTTTTTTTTACTTAGTATTTTCCAAATTTTTCAAACCAAACACACGTTAACTCACTTCCACTCCCCAGTAATTGAGGATTGAACCCAGGGTTATTCTACTGCTGAACTACGGCCCAAGCCCTTTTAATTTCATTTTAAAATTATTTCTTTTGTAATACTGGGAATTGAACCCAGAGCCTCGTATATTCTAAGCAAGTGCTTTAGTGCTGCGTGACATCCCCAGCCCTTTTAAAACTTTATTTTGAGACACGGTCTCACTAAATTGCTGGCATTGAACTTGCGATCCTCCTGCCTGCCTCAGCCTCCCCAGTCCTGAGGTTGCAGGTGTGCGCCACCACACCCAGAACACATACTCACTTTTTTAAATGGCTGTTTTTTGTTTGATTTTCAAAATAATATAAAATATGTACGATGCTTTATAATAAAAATTATTTTTATTAATTTTGTGAAAGATCACAGTTCAAATTATAATGAATATAAAAATATAGCGATTCTTTCTTGAGCAACCAGAAAATGTTTAAGAAAAAGCAGTTCTTAAAACAAACAAACAAACAAACAACTCTAGACTTAAGCAAATTAATCCCTGGTAGAAATACAAGGATGTTTTCTGTAATATAAGTAAGTTAGCTCACTTTTGCCCCAGACATCTAATGTTAGTAGTTAAACATTGTAATCCTGGAACAAAACAAAATAAAACAAAAACAAAAACCCAGTGAATTCTAAAATGTAATTCTAAGTGCTAAGAAAATGCCATATGTGTTTAAGTCAGCAGCTCATGGGAAAACTTATCTTCTATGATGTCAAGTCCACAATAAAACCTTCTAACTTTTCTGGTTTAGTTCTCATGCTAAAAATAGGCCTGCTTAGCCATGAGGCAACAGGCCCGTCCCCTGTCACACACAGGCCTTGAACCGCTGGCAATGGGCAGCTCCCAGCCCCGGTGCTCACAGGCACCCTGCACTTCTCCACGGGCCACTGAGCGTCTGCCAGAGTGGCTTCCCGCCCTGGCTTCTGGTGCCAGCTGGAGCCCAGGATTAGACAGATGAGGAAAGGAAGAGAGGCTCCTCTCTGCACACTCGCCCTCGCCCGCAGGGAAGGAAGATGCTCTCCAGCACCAGCTTGGCTGGCGAGGCACCCAGGCTGTCTCATTCTAGCTGCTTCCAGATCCCCTGGCATTTTTCTACCACTCAATCTTGTCATCTTCTCCTGTCCTCGAATTCCACAGCAGTCTGTTTTCAGAACTGGTCTGTTTGAGACCCGGATCACTTACTACTTATTCTCATCCAAATCTCAAAGAGCTGGGCCAGGGACTCCCAGCCCAAGAAAATCAAAACAGCAATCAGTGCATCAGCAGAGCTGGGGACTCCTTCCGAGGCCACGCTTGTTTGCACTTGAGTCTGGGAGGGTGGGGAATCCATACTGGCCAGAACCCCGGCACGTTGCAAACAGCTTAGCCATTAAGTGACCTTTGCTTTGGAAGTCAAGGGCAAAAATTCCCCTTGGTTTCCCTTTCATGTCCTTTGGGGAAAAAGGAACAACACAAAAGAACAAGCTGGTTTTACCCTGTGATGGCCACAAGGCCAGCTGTCCTCAGCCTGGTGAGAGTCGGAGCCCCCGTCCACACATGAAGCCAGGGAAGGGGCTCAGGGCCTGGGGGACTCGCCTGGGTTCTGTAGAGAGGAGTCTGAACCCTGCAGCCAAGGCCAGAGAGCGTGGGATCCCGGGCTGCGAGATCACCCTGTGGCTGGGATACAGCAGAGGAAACCCCACACAGTGACTCCGGGGCTGAGTGGGCAGGGTAGGCGGGCAGCTTCCTGGCTCTGCCCGGGCTCGCTGCAGCCGGGGTGCCTTCCGTGTGGCTGATGAATACTCCCTTCTACAGCCAGGGCCTGGTGTGGTTCTCTCTGCCAGTGCTCTGAGAGGCACAACACCCAGATCCACTGGAGCCTGGATGGCCTGCCAAGAAGTCCTTTAAGAGATCTGCGTTGGTGAGGCTGGGGGTGCCTGCCTAGCCTGCACGAGGTCCTGGGTTTGATCCCCTGCACTGCTTAAAAAAATTTTTTTAAAATTAAATAGAAACCCCTGCTGGTGACCATGACCAGGTACTCAGGGAAGGAGACCCGCCAACCACTCATCCCAGCCACCAAAATGCTGGCCTTCTCACAAAAAGTTCTAGTGCTCTAAAAAGACTGGCTGAAGTTAAAGTCTGACCCAAACAGGAAACACGGAAACCTCTTCTTGCACTGCTGAGAAGAGTCCCGAGGAGGGATTATAAAAAGGCCTGGCCTCCCCGTCCCTGCCTCCCTCAGGGCTCGAGGCTTTTATATCTGCAACAGAAATGTTCCCAGACACTGCCCTTTGGGAAGACTTCACAAGAACGAGGCTTCCAAAAGCATGGGAGACAGACAAGACCGTCAACCAATGCTCCTCCGAAAAACCCCAGCCAGTGCCACCTAGAAACCAAGACACGGCAGGAAAACAGAATCCAGCGGGGGTCATACGTACTAATTCGGGCTGGAAACCTCTGAACGGTAGAGGCACTGAGTTGGCCGAAGGAAGACGCAGAAATCAGAAAAATAAAAAAGGTTCATGACCGCCGTGTTCACATCCTCCCTCAGTGCCCGCGGAGCTCCGGCCATGGGCTCCAATGGAACCCAGGAAACGCGATGGGAGGCTGGCGGGCCCTTCCACCAGGGCAGTTGAGTCCTCCTCAGACAGCGGTCCCACCCAGAAGTAAGTGGCTCTTGTGGCACACTTGTCTTTCCCTGATATTTTGGCTTAAAAAGGCCCTTGTCCCAGCATCTCCTGATGAAAGGCCCATTGAGAGGGAGCAAACAGCTGAGTTCCTCTAATCGCTTCACTCCTACGGGCTCCTCTGCTTGGGAACAAGCGGCAGGGTGTGCCCTAGAACTGGGAGGGAACAGCTGGCCACCTAGCAACAGGCCCCAGCAAGAGGACCCCATCCTGGTTAATGGACACACTCGAGGTGTTTTAGTCTTAGAGATCATCATCTGTCTACCCAACAGGACAGGGCAGCTGCCATAGGCAGTTACTCTGCATTTTCAAAAGCACCTTTACATTTTGAAAATGCTTCAGTGTGCTAACAGCCACTTGAGGTGGCTGGTGACCCTTCTCAGGGAACGTTCCAGGTGGAGGGAACCACACGTGCTTCTACGAGGAGCTCTGAGGGGCACAGTGTCCAGGAAGGCCAGGCTACAGAGATAAGGGGAGGCTCAGATGCCAAAGGACCAGGACACGATTCCAGAATCCAGTGGGCAGGAGCCACCAAGAGCTGTGTGTCTGCAGCCTCTCCTCCTGTGCAACAATAGGGATAAGGAGACCCCAGCGCAGGCAGAATGAGCCCTGGACCCCCAGAGGGCAAGGCGGCAGGTTCTGGAGAGGAACACCTGGTGAAGGAGAGGCACTGGTAGGGCTTCTGGAAGCTTCCCCCAGCTCCCACAGGTCAAGCAGTCCTCCCCAGGGGTTCCTCACACACTGCCCCAGGCCCGGGAGCACAGGTCTCTCCACAGGCAGGGGCTCCCGCCTGCCCGGCCCATGCCCACCTTCTGCACCCCCAGAATGCTGTTTGCTGCTTCTCGTCTCAATCCAGCTGTCTCGCTGTGGGTCCCTCTGCCTACACCTGCCCTGGTGGCCGCAGCCGCCCCGGGGTGGCTCACATCACCGAGAATGTGGACACGCAGGAGTGACCTGGAGGATCGAGTCCAGGGAGCGAGGCCCTGGTGTCAGTTCCTCCGCTGCCCAGGGGCAGTGCGGGAGGCCCTCTGGCAGGGCTGCACCAGACGGGGACGCCACGCGCTGCCCGAGCAGCAGAGCGGCGCTTCTCACCGCCAGGACTGTGAGTCGGGCAGTGACCGCGTGGCCGCGAGGCGCTCGGCTGTGCCATCACCCACGGCCCGCGTTCCACACGGCGGCTCGGCTGGTGACATTTCCACAGAACCAGAATCTCCAAGGACCGCCTGGGCCACTCCCTTAAAGATTCCCTGTATGTTTACGTTTAAGAATGTATAAAGCACGGGCCTGGGAATCGGCCTGAGGGTGTTTTGTCTTTTGGTTTTCCTCCCAGGGGGGGCAGTGAACCCAGGGCCCCACCCAGCCCCTCTGGACTCTGATGTTCCACCGCAGGCACGTTCTGCTATTCCCTTACATGGCTCTCTGTTGATTCAAACAGCTGAATATTTTCAGAGCACAGGGGTACAGGGTAGCCAAGCCAGCGGAAACGTTCATAAGGGCAAAAAGAACTGTCTCCTTTAAGGAATGGGTGCGTCTCTCGGCGGTGAGGGTGCATGCCATGCCACTCAGAAACGATTCCTTCAAGAACAAAAGCAGTAGGCGTGGAAACATCACACTATGGACCACCAGGCTAATGCCCCAGATCTCTGGCTGTATATCCGAGTAACCAATGAAACTCCTAGAACACATTCTTGTCAGCTCCAACCTCAGCAGAGTCTAATTCAGAAGGTTTCAGTGAGTTTAGAACATCAGCTCTTTAGAAAGTTCAGAGGTGCTACTGATGCCCAGCCAAGGTTAAGGATCTGTGTACTGAATAACAACAAAAGGCACACTTGTGGAACTGGGCACAGTGGTGCACACCTGTAGTCCCAGTGACTTGGGAGGCTGAGGCAGGAGGATCACAAGTTGGAGGTCAGCCTCAACAACTGAGCAAGACCCTGTCGCAAAATTAAAAAATAAAATTAAAAGGATGCACCCCTGCATTCAACTCTCAGCAGGCGGAGGGGGGAGACACACTAGTGGGCTTCAAAAAAACCCGTTACACACAGGTACAGGTAAGTATATTCTGCTGCTAAAAGATAACATCTATAAACACATGCACGGTCCTCTCAGAAGCATGACCAGGTGTCCTGAAAGGAGATCATTCTAGAGTCAGAAAAAAAAATAACATCTTTTTTGGAAGCAGCAGAGCAGAGGTCAGGCTTTCAGCTCTATTTGTCACCTGACTGCTTTGCTGCCCGGGCAAGCAGCATGACATCCACCTGGGAGAACTACAGCGACTGTGGGAACGCTGAAAGGTTCTGACCAGACCATCACTGTGACTCTGGATTCAAGCCACGAACAGTGTTCAGCTCTTCACGGCGCAAGCTGAACAAGAGGTGCGAGGCTACACGTCGTAAGGGGTGACGAGCGGCAGCCACTGGAGAAATGCGTGAAGCTTCTGCGTTGGGAGGATCTGCGCAGAGCCTCTGAACTCCAGCACACGGGGAAAAACCACACGCTGACATCTCAGTCTTGTACAGAACAAATTATTCTGAGTACGATGTCTGGAATTTTTAGGAATGTGTAATTGTGAATTTTGACTTCACATGGATTCACTGTGATATGTAATTTAAAATATTTCCACACTTTTATTGGAAAAAATAACAGAGGTCAATCGATCACCACGGTAGGGAATTCTTACGAGTTCATATTGCCTCAGCACCCACTGTGGATCTAAGCTGGACATTCCCAAATCAGGAGCAGGGCTCAGGCCCAGGCACCCTGGGGACAGCTTCCAGTCCTCCTCCCAGCCCTCCGGGTGGTCGATCCCAAGCTCTGCCTCCTGGTGACCACAGCTAGCCACAGCCTGCTGATGGGCCCTGCTGATCCTCTTGCCAGGTGGACATGCAGATACGCCACAGTGACCACCTCTCAGTCATGGCGTGACCTCCTGGAACTCATGCCTGCTCGATTTAGACTCATCAACTAAACTCCCTCAGGAAACCTGTTTGTAGACCACCCTGGGCCCCACGAAGGTGCTGCCCCCGGGTTTCTCCTCTGTCCTCCCCAGCTCCTGACCTGGGTGCCTGTGTGTGTGCAGCCTCCAGGGCTGTGCCGTGGGCCCCCAGGACCCGCGAGCAACAGACTGTACCCCACCTGCGTCCCTCCTAATTACTGGAGGGGCACTTTCCATCTTGAAGATCCTAAACCCAAACAATCACCCACAGAAACGTGTGATCCTCACAAAAGGGGGCAGTCCGGAGAAGGGAGCCCGGGCAGGGCCCAAACCCCAGAGGCTGCCCTCTTGGAAGCAGCAAAACAGGCCGGCAGGTCCCTGAACGTGCCCACCTTCAACCTAACTCTGCAGTCACAGATGTCCTTGCTCTAACGAGCCCTGCGTCAGGATGACGTGAGATGAGGACAGCCACAGCACAGCAGGCCTCTGGTGGCTCGCTGTTGACAAAGCACCCTTGCAGAGGGACGTGGCGGAGCCTCAGGGGACTCTGGCAGACCGAGCAGGTGTTTCCACACTGATTTACACTCAAGGCAGCAGGAAGTTGCTTAGTGACATGAGTTCAGGATTTCTTACGTTGTACCTACAAAACCAGAGACTCTAAGCCTGCGGTCGAGACTCTGTACAGGGCCCCAAGTTGGCAGAACTGTTTAAAACTCACTGAATTACTTTTCCATGGATAAAATTAACCCTCCATCACACCAAGTGCTGCATGAGCTGAGGGGACTTGATGTTAATTCTGGGGAAAAAAGGAACCAATGTAAGGTGGTCACTACAGAAAAGAAGGATGCCAACAAGCTCTCCAAGGAGGAGGTTCTGTTAATTCCGTTTAGATGAACAGGTGTTCACTGAATGTCTGTTGTGTCCAGAGGGCACGAACCCCTCGGAATTCGGAAATGAGCCAGCCGGTTTCTGTCCTGGAGAAGCAAGGTGACACAGGCCCAGGGCAGGAACTTCAGTACAGCGCCGTTCCCAGAAGGCGCAAGCACAGGGTGTCGGGGAGTCTTTTGGAAGAGCTGAGGTGAGCTTGGCCTCCAGGAGCAAGAGATGGAGAAAGCAGAAAGCATCTCCTCCACATGCCTCACAGTGAAGAGACAGGATGTGGCCCTTGTCGCAGAAGGCCCCACGTGGATTCGTGACCGGAGCTTACAGATTCTGCTCTATAGGTCGGTTTCCTGTGAGCCTGGTTAGCACACGCGGCGTTCTCAGAACCGCATCACCCCGGGTGAACTCAGAGTCCAGCTGCGGGATGTGCAAAGCGAGGGGCCAAACCCTGGGTTTGTGGTTGAGCCATTAATCTGTCAACATAACAAGTCTCAGCCCTCCGATCGCTTGGTACCTTTTAAAATAAGTAAACAGCTTCACCGTGAATGGTGCTTGGTAGTTTACAGACAGCTTGCCCCAGCATTTTTTCACTCAATTCTTACAATTCCATTCTTCTGATGAAAGAACCATGAATCAGATGAGGCACGTGACTTGTGGGTGGTTATATGGCTACTGGGGCAGCACCAGATTAAGAAGCTCCGAGTTCAACGCCCTTCCTGCTGAATCCCTGGGGCAGAGGGCAGAACCATCTGACCCGCAGCAACCACACGCAGCAGCCAGTGAAGGCGATGGGCACAGAGTGGCCTCTAAGCCACGACTGGCCATAGACTCAGACAGCCTCAGAGGCCCATGCCTAACAGAGTGAAGTTGATAAAGACGTAAGAGATGGAAGACAGCTATCGAGAGAGATTGACTAAAGGCTGCAATGGAATGGAGAATTCTTTCCATTACTCAACCAAAGTGTCCTCCCTCATTTTCCAAGTTCAGGTCACAGGCCCCCTGTGGTGGCGAGGTGTTGCTCTCTGATCTCACACTTCCCATTGCAATTGGGCAGGGCCTTGCTCCAAACACCACTCTCCAAAGAGTCAGAAAACAAGCCGCTGCAGGACACACCTGTCAGCTGGAGTTCCCAAATTGTTCCCCTACACGGAGTGCTGACAAGAGGGAAATTCCAGCTCGGCGGGCATTATGCTTAGGGAAAGGGGTCACAGGCAAGCAACGCCAGCAGGCTCGTTACCATGTCAGCTGCGGGGCATGTATTGTGTGGCTGGAGGGCGTGGGCTTCTCTCAGAGAGAAGGAATGTCCAGAAGCATTTCAGACAGCGAGGGATTCTGAGCCAGCTACACAGCTCTCCTTCACACCAGTGGGTGGGAACAGGCGGCTGGAGCTACAGCAAGTTCATAAAAGCAGGACTTCTGTGCCCACACAGACAAGACAGCAGAAGATGAGCCCGGATTTGGCTCCACACCCTCAAGAGCGTTCTCTGGTGACCCCCAAGAGCCCTCTGGCCCACGGAAGCCAAAGCCAGCATGGTCCTCCTCTGTGCATCTGGTACACCAGGAGCGACCCCTCGCTGGGCAGAGGCACCAAGGCTGCGCCGTGCAGGAAGCTCTATGGCAGCAAAGACGGCTGAGCTCGCCAGAAACGACAGGCACGCGCAGGAAACCTTCCTCAACAGCTCAAGAATCCCAAGAGCGGGCCATCTCCACCGTCCCAGGTCCTCAGCCTTTCCTTGGTACGCAGCCTCAGCCTATGTGCATTCGTCACCAAGATGCAACTGTTCCAGGTGCCCCTTCCTTGCCAGCTCTGTGCCCACCTGGCCCGGGCCCTCCTCACCCCCGAGAGTCCTGCAGCACCCCACGCCTGGTGCTGCCTGCTCAGAATGCCCCGTAGGACACAGCTGTCCCTGAGAATGGACATGTTCTCTCTGCGCAGCCAAGGGGCCTACTGGAACCTGAAATGTGGTCTCCCTGTGACCAAGGAACTGAATTTGCTATTTAATTAATTTAAATTTAATTTTAATTAGCCATGTGGGACTAGCAGCTATAGCACAGGACATCACAGCTTAGGAGCTTTCAGCCTGATGAGAATCGGAACAGGGGCCTCCTTGGCCCCGAGCCCACTCTGCACAGTTAGGGAAAGGGGTCACAGGCAAGTGTTCCCAGTGCATTCTTTCTCAGCCCTAGAACTTTCTATGATGTGGCATCTACAGAGTCCAAACTTCTTGTGCCAACTCTCTATGGTGGCCACCATTAGCCACCATGTGTGGTTAACCTAAATTCCATTCACCTGACAGTGTGACGTCAAGGCACTCACAGCAGAGTTAGAAAAAGTACTTTCTAGCCAGGCATTCCGGACACACCTGTAATCCCAGCTACTCGTGAGGCTGAGGCAGGGGGATCACAGATTCGAAGCCAGCCTCAGAAATGTAACAAGATCCCGTCTCAAAATGAAAAATAAAAAGGGCTTGGGATGTGGCTCGGAAGTAGAGCGCCCTGGGATCAACTCCGTACTGCCCCCACCAAAGCAAGACCTCCCCAAGAACATCCTCCTGCTCGGGTGGCCTCGCACCCTCTCGCATCTTCCACGCTGCTCAGGCTCTGCTCCTGCCCGCACCACTGCCCAGAGCGACTCTGGGTCTCTCAGCGGCTCCTGCCTTCCCGCCTTCTCCAGGAAGCCTTCCTGGCTGCAAGCCATGGCTCTTCCCCTTCAGCATCTTCTTCACCTTTTCTCATTTTGCAGGTGAGAAAACTGAGGCTTGGGAGTTCAGTCAGTTGTTCAAGGTCATATACTTAGAAAGTGACAGGAACCCAAGACCTCTGACTTCCAGGATGTCTCCCCTAACCTGTCTGCGCAGTCTGCACTCACTCTGAAGTTATTGGACCACACACACCTTTTTTTAACCCCGTGACACTGGGGATTGAACCCTGGGGTGCTCTACCACTGAGCACATCTCCAGCCCGTTTTATTTTAAAAAAAAATTTTTTTTTTAAATTTTTTCTTAGTTGTAGAAGGACACAATGTCTTTATTTTATTGCTTTGTATGTGGTGCTGAGAATCGAACCCAGGGCCTCACGCATGCGAGGCAAGCGCTCTACCGCTGAGCCACAATCCCAGCCCTTGTTTTATTTTTATTTGAGACAGAGTCCCACTAAGTTGCTGAGGCTGCCCTTGAACTTGCGATTCTGCTCCAGCCTCCTCGATCACTAGGATTACGGGTGGGCACTGGCCTTCCAGCATACTTCAACTTCACGATGGGACGTGGGGGCCAGAACGTACCCAACTCTTAATTGTCCCTGTGTCTGACACACAGTAGATTCAGAGTAAATGCTGGTAAACACACTGGCCAAGCTGCCCCCTGTCCAGCCAAGCACTCCACAGCCAGCTCTGAACAGAACACTGGGAGCTCCCTACATTCGGGAAGAAGCACAAGGGATGACTCGGGGACTGATGCTGTGCTGTGTGACGAGTTACCGCCACCTGGGGTCAGGTACCATGACAACCAAGCACTTCCAACAGCACTCCTCTCGGTGCCCAGAAGACGGGATGCTCCACAGTTCCATGCTGAGGATGGGCACCTCTGTTGAGCATCAGACTAGTGCATTACGTGTAGTAACTCACTGCGTCCTTGGTGTCCATCTCTGGGTATTTGACACATAGGAAAACAGGCTCAGAAAGGTCAAATCACTTGCCCAGGGTCACAAAGCTGAGAAGCTGGAGAGGGAGCAGGACTCCAGCTCTGGCACCTCTGCTCTTCAGCACTGTCCTTCTGCAGAGGTGACATCCTGGGAAAGCAGGGTCAAAGATCATTCAGACCTGAAGCCATTGAGTGTGGCAGAGCGGGGCTGCATCTGAGCTGGGGGTCTTCCAGTGCTGAGCTGGGCGAGGAGGGCCCCCGTACAGGACAGGGGCAGCAGCGGAGAGAGGTGCTGCTGAGGCGGGGGACTGATCACACTCTACAAGTTATAGGACGAGGGGCGTCGCAAACATGGAGAGAGGAAGCCAGAGTGATCTGGAGGGGCTGCACCAGAATGGAAGTGTCAGCCTGGACTCTGGGTTTCAGCACATTTAACAGGCAGTGAAGTGAAGATGAGGCTGTGTGCCTGCACGTCCACGTGCGCTTCCGATCCTGCCTGCTGAGAAGGCCTGGGGCCAGTGGCACCCACAGCAGGCGGCACACCTACGCCCGCTGCTGAGCCCAGTTCTCTGCTGGAGCACAGAACGAGGCCTGAAACCCAGGCACCAGAAGGCAGGGCTGCTTGAACAATGACGTGGGTGTGAGGAGGGACGTGGCAGCCAGCTAGAAGGAGACCAGCAGGTCGGTCAAACTGGGGACCATCTGAACATTAAAGTCATGAAGGTAATTAACATGATAAATGCTGAACACAGACACACACACCGCAAAGCACACTGCAGACCACAGGGTACTGACCTAACTATAATGTATCTTCTCAAGAAATACTTTTAGCCAGGCACAGTGACACACGCCTATAATCCCAGTGGCTGAGGCAGGATTGCGAGTTCAAAGCCAGCCTCTGCAATGATGAGGCGCTAAGCAGCTCAGTGAGACCCTGTCTCTAAATACAATACAAAATAGGGCTGAGGATGTGGCTCAGTGGTTGAGTGCCCCTGGGTTCAATCCCTGGTACACCCCTGAACACACAAAAAATTCTTAAAGAACAACTACACAATGAAGCAGCATCCAAAGCCCTGCCACGGTCTGGACAGGACACAGCTTGCCCACCTTCTCTCTAGCCAGAGCTGCACACCAGAGTCTCAGCAGGAGCCTCAGCTGCTCCGTAGGCTCTCACGACCAACCAGGGTCTTGGGTCATGAGAGGCAGAGACAGCTGCCAAATGCTCCAGACCGCAGCCCTGGCACAGGACAGCTGAGCGCACCCAGCAATCCTGAGCTGTGTCCTTTCGCTACAAAAGGAGGTACTGGAACAACGTTTCTGTAAGTTTGAAATGATTTCAAGTTTTAAAAAATTATTTTAAAAAATCCAACTGAATTGGATTTTGGTAAAACACCACAAATGTGATTTTTCTAGGTTGGTAGGTGAGAAAAGCTTAAGTTCACCCTTCCCGCTGCCCGGTGCTGGGGATGCAGCCAGGGCCTCGAGCACACTAGGCAAGCGCTCTGCTGCTGAGGTCCCTGCTTGGGGCCACCTAACCTCCGCTGCTGTCCACAACCGAGGGCCTTGCTTTGTGCACAAGGCAGCGGAAGCTGGGCTCTGCTGGCTCCGCGTGGTCTCCACATCCAGGTCCTGAGGGCCTCCCACATACAGTGCTGCCCACATGAGACCTAACTTTAGCACTTTCCTGCTCTGAGATGCACGGCACGGCATGATGGGGGCAGGCAGCCTCCCATTGTGAAGGGCACATGGAGCCGGGGGCTGCAGTCCGGCAGGATGTGACTCAGCATCCTGTTCACAAGGTTCAGGGCAGCCAGCAGCTTTGGCACCCAGCGCTGCTGCTGACCTCACCACCTCAGACCACCATCCCCAGGGTAACTGGTGGGACGGGCACACAGCCCGGGCTCTCCCGTGGGCCTCAGGCCACACTCAGGACAACCTGCCTTGCTCAGCCTTTGCTCTGGGGCTCCTATGAGCACCACAGGCATCTACCAGAAGGAGTTCTACAGAGGAACTGGCTTGCTGGGGTTCTGTTGCTGTTTCTTGTGGGTTTTTTGAGAGGAGGTCTCCCTATGTTGCCCTGGCTGGTCTCGGGTTCCTGGACTCAAGTTCCTGGACTCCCGAGTAGGGCATGACCATGCAAGGCTCTCTGACTTGCTGGTATTTTAAGAACACCAGGCATCAAGCAACGGATCTTGTTTCTCTCTTTGCTTTGACTACTAGGAAGCTCAAAGTAAGGCTTGCAGCCAAACTCTAGCAGCTACCAATGTTAAGTCCACATTCAACATGTAAACCTTCCCCTGGCTTTACCTTTTCTCCTTCTTACTCTCTCCATGTCCCAGTTTTTTTCTAATGTTAAATTCTATTGTTCTCTATGGATTTATAAACTATTTCAAGTCCCTTTAGAAAGTTGCAGTAGACACAGCCCGCGAGTTACCCTGGGGGCGGGGGATAAGGGTTCAACACAGAATCCCCAGCCTTCAGCACAGAATCCACCGACAGGCACTAAACCCACGCTGGCCAGGGACCAACAGAGCAAATAACTAAATCAAACCCTCCCCCCTCACCAGGCTGCTTCACAGGAGACACCCCCCACCCCGCAGAGCAGGTTCCCTAAGGAGTCCTACAGCCGAGAACCCAGTGGCTGCGACCCAGACGTGAAAGTCACTCCCGGACTTCCACCTGCGGCAGACAGCATGGTGCGGTGTGGTATGCCCAGTGGGCCCGGGATGTGCCAAGTGACTTCTGGAGACCCCAGCCTGCTCGGCTCTCTCTGGACCACACCCACAGGGCCCTCCCATGGGTTCCGGACGGGCCCAGGTTTGGTGGACACATGGGAATCCTGGGCAGCCGTGCCAGCCTTGCCTGGGAGGGACAGCAGGGAGAGCCCTGGTCTGCCGGCACAGGCCCTCCGGACCGACTTCCTCAGAACAAAGTCTATTTAAAAATAGCTTCGAGCCAGGCCTGGTGGCACACGCTTGTAATCTCAGTTACTTGGGAAGTGAAGGCAGGAGGATCACAAGTTCAAGCCAGCCTCAGCAACTCAGCAAGACCCTGTCTCAAAATAAAAATTAAAAAGGCTGGGGAGCCAGGCACAGCGGTTCACGTCTGTAATCCCAGAGACTTGGGAGGCTGAGGCAGGGGGATCACAAGGATCACAGTTTGAGGCCAGCTTCAGCAACTTAGTAAGAGCCTGAGCAACTTTTGAGACCCTGTCTCAAAAAATTAAAAGGACTAGGCTGTAGCTCAGTGGTAAAGTGCCCCTGAGTTCAAAGTACCAAAAAATAAATAATAATAATGACTTTGTTCTCATCATGGGAATATAGTTCTTGACATCATCTGTTACATATCGACAGAGATGACTGGAAGTCCAACATAAACACAAAACTAGATTGGTGGATCTGAGAACTCTTATTCTTGGATTTGGAACCCATAATCTAATCTTATCTTTCTACTTTACACAAAAAACAGTGGCCCAGACAGGTAAAGTGACTTGCCTGAAGTTGCACAGCAGAGGACACATCTCAACACAGGACCTGGGTTTGGTGACTTCCTCTCACAGATTTGCCCCATTTACCGGGAGGATGATTAGTGGGACCACTGTCACCTGTGAAAGGAGGGTGCATAAGCATTTCTGGTGTGTGTGCACACACTCTGGGGATGCTAAGAGTTTAGGAAGAATGAGACCAGGGCCCTGTGGTATTCTTTGGATGTCTAAGTACTGGTATTTAATAAATACCAGTTTAATAAAACCTTCTAGATCTGAGCAAAATTCAGTGTAAGTTAACCTTAAGTTTAATTAAGCTCTGACAGAATCAAATTAATTCTTTACCTCTCTGTCCTCATTTGTCTCCACTCTGAATTTTCTAATTAAAAAAAAATTAATACTGAAGGCAAATTCTGATTTTAAAACCAAGTGATCCAACAAGCTGCTGGGAATCCCACCTGAAAGGAACAGCCCAGTGGTGTGATGGCCCAGGGCTTCAGAGTGTGTGTGCTCCCCAGTGTTCAAAGGTGGAGCCAAGAGAGGGCCACTGCCATGAGGACCCGGGGGCAGGGACAAGGCACAGACCTGCACGTCTTCTGTGGGGGGGCAGCAGAGGACGCAGGTCCTGGGCAGAGGCTCCAGGCTCTCTGGCCTCTGAGCAGCAGCTGCCTAAGCTGGGGAGCGTCCCCATGTCACATGCTCATCAGGTAAGGAAGCAGGCGTCTGCCCAGGGTCCCAGCCCAGGACCTGCACCAGGAGGCACCCTGTGAACACCGTGTGGCACCCAGTGCCATCAGGCCACCACGTTAGCTTCAGGGGGACAGGACCTGCAGAGAGCGCCCAGCTCTGACTGCGTCCTGAGCAACTCACAGGAGGAGAGCCCGGCAGAGCCCCCTTCTCCATCCTGCCCTGGTGAGAGCCCACGCGGCTGCCCAGAGCTGACCAAGGGTCTGGTTTTGGAGTCACTGAAAGACGCAGAGAATGGGGATGATTTCTTTCTTCTTCTTCTTCTTTTTTAAATCCCTCCTTGCTGGACTTGTGTGCAGATGACATGAAGAACCACACCAGGATGCCAGGCACGCACCCCTCTCCTCCCGTCCACGGCCCCTAGTCCCTCCTCCTCAGAGCACGCCATGGCACTTCCTGATCCTGTCCTGTCCTGGCTCCCGCGGAAAGCCGGCCTCGGGCAGGAGTGGTGTCCGCCCACTGCCCTGTGCCCAGCTGCTCCGCCACTGCGAGGTACACAGGAGCTCAGAGGTGGTAATAGTGGCTCAAAGGCAGGCAGGCTGCGACACTGATCCGAGTGCCTCTATCACCAGAGCACTGGGGAATGGCAGGAAACCCTCTATCCTTTGATTCCTGGATGCGGCCTGAGACCACTTTCAGCTGCACAGCGCAAAATGGAACACGCAGAAGTCCCTCTCAGGGGCCTCCACGACCCGACCGACCCGACCCGGGCATGCGCACCGCGAGGCTGGAGGCGGGAAGCGCTCCTGGGCAGCGCAGGAGGCCTGGCTCCGCTGCCTTCAGGTTCCTCGCTCTGACCCAGGCGGGGGCGGGGGCGGCTGTCCCACGAGTCAGTGCCCCTGCAGCCAGCCCGCGGGCGCGCAGGGGAGGAGGAGGGAGAATCGAGCCCCTTCTCGCAGAAGCTGGGCCCGGAGAAGGGACAGGAGGACGCACTGGCGGATGTCCATGACCTGTCGCTGGGGCATTTAATTCTGCCGGCGAAGCTACAGGCCTCGTTGCCTCGGCTGTTTGTTTTTGTTTGTTTTCTGCGGTGCTGGGGATGGAACCCAGGCCTGGGCCGGCCAGGCAAGCGCGCCCTCACCGAGCTACACCCGCGCTCCTCTTTTGCCTATTTGAAACTGAAGCCTGCCCAAGGTCACAGAATACCCTAAACAAGGTGACAAAGGACAGAGTAGGAACCAAAGCCAAAGCTCTAGGAAAAGCAAGTGCAACAGTCACTGAAGTTGGCACCTCAGGGCAATGCACTCAAGTGAGGCAAGTCCAGGAGATGCCCAGGCCCGAGCAGGAAGGGGCACGCGGGTGCGGGGCTCCTGTGTTCCCCGCCCCCAGGACGGCCAGGCGCCACCCCACCACGGGGGTCCCCATCACATTGCCCTCCCCTACATTTTAACACTGGAAATCCCCTTGCTATGTTTTCTCCCTGGCTTCTTTTGCGAGGGGTGGGGGTGGGGGTACAGAGGATTGGACCCAGGGCACTCTACCCCGAGCGCATCCCCAGCTCTTTTTATTTTTTACTTTTGAGCCAGGATCTCGCTAAGTTGCGCAGGCTGACCCTGAACTTGAGATCCTCCCACCTCAGCCTTCCAAGTGGCTGGGATGACAGGTGTCCCCTACTTACAGGTGATTTCTCTGCACAAGGCTGAGAGCATTGCAAGGGCACACAGAGGCTCGCAGGCAGGCACACTCTGCCTGGGGCACGATCGCGGGTGAGCCGGATCTGCGAGTATGGACAGGACTAGCAGACACAATGGCATCGTGGCTCCCTCCATCAGGTTCATCGGGATGGCAACATAGTGGGACGGTCACTTCTGTGATCACGTATGCAGGAGGCTTCTAGCAGCAGATTCTCCTATCGGCCTTGAGGAAGCAAACTACCATGACTTCCACAGCTATGGGGACATGAATTTGGCCAAGAATCATAGGAACCTGGAAGAAGATCCCGAGCTGCAGATGGCACCCAGCCCTGGCCAACACCTTGACTGCAGCCTTGTGAGACCCCAGCAGGGGACCCAGCTGAATGTGCCCAGGTCCTGACCCATGGCAACTTCCACATGGCTCACACGGACGGGCTTTGGCTCCAGGGATGGAACTCAAGGCCTCCAGCCTGCTAGGCAGGTGCCCTGCCCCTGAGCTCCACCCCCAGCCCACAGATAATACTGATTTATTAAATATATATATATAATTATATATATATATATATTTTTAGTTGTAGATGGAAACAATACCTTTACTTTTCATTTATCTTTATGCGGTGCTAAGGATCGAACCCAGGGCCTCACCTGTGCTAGGCAAGCACACAACCACTGAGCTTCAACCCCATCCCCGACAACACTGTTTTAATTGTTAAGTTTGTGGTGACTTGTGAGGTAGCATTAGATGACAGCCTGTGACCTACACATGATCAGTCAGCGCAGGGTGCAGAACCCGGGTGCCAGGGCTCCACAGCCCACAGCAGGACTCAACTGGACAGAATAACCACAGAGGTGGTGACCCCCAAACGGAGGAGAGCAGAACCCGAAGGTGCCCAGTGCGCATGGGGGTGCCCCGCGATGGAAGGGAGTGGGGTCTGCTGAGCACGGACGCCTGACCCCACCCAGCCCTGCAACCACACTTCCAAAGGCTGTGAGGAGATCGGGGCTCCCCGTGGAACTCGGGGTCTAGACCAGAGCGGGGAGAAGTGCGGAGGGAAGAGTGGAGAGAGGCGCAGGGGAGTTCCAAGCCCACCACCGACACCAACAGATCCCAACCAGGAGCCTGCCGCAGCGGGCCACATGTCTGCTCGGGCAGGCCACCACAGAGAAGACCGAAGGACCCCGAGATTCTCGTGTGCTTGATTTGGAAACACCAGATTAAAGGAAAACACTCACTCACTCCCGGCCCACACCCTGGGAGGACACGGCCCTGTCGCCTCCCCAGTGCCTGGCGCACGACCACTTACATCTCCAGCCAAGCTGGGCTCCCGAAGCCGAGGGAGCCAGGAGCTGCCAGCAGGGCCGTCTGCTCGCCTGCCCGCACCGCCCAGCAGCGGGGCTTCCCAGAGGGCCCTGTGAGAGGCCACGGCCATCTGCACAGGCAGGAAGGGCACGGAGGGGCACCCAGGCCTCTACTGCCACATCACCACCTTCGCTTCCGGCAGAAGCCTGCAGAGCAACCGTGAGACGCTCCTCGCTGTGCGCATTCCTAGCTGCATCTTATGGGGACGTGGCCTGGCACAGGGCGCAGCCTGCTCCCGGTTACAGCATCCGTGGTGGTGACCCGCTAATTCTGCCACGCTGGGAACTAACACTTTATTAAGACATGAAGACCCAACATAACAAACGCGCCCACGGGCACCTGGTTCTGTGTGTGGAGCTTCACATCAAGTGGTGGCAACCCCGAGAGGCAGAAGCGTTACCTCTGCTTCCAGACGAGACGGCGGGGGCAAAGGGACTCAGCTGCTCCCACGGGACAGACGCGAGACTGGCTGACCAACCCACGCACTCTCCTCTGCACCTGCCGTTCCTTAGGACTGCCATTCACTGCAGGGTCCAAAGTTCACGTCTTCCAACCATTTAAATGCTACGTGCAGGGAAGAGCTGTCACTGTTGGCACGGGACAAACACACACAGACCCCACCATAAGGCAGCTGCAGCAGCCTCTGTCACAGAGACATGCGTGCTACCTACCTGCTGACAGGGAAGTCACACACTTTCAGAGCACTGTTAGCAGGCCAGGAGGAAAACAGCCCCCTGAAAAAGGACGTGAGTGGCTTGGGCAGAGCAGAGTCAGGGGGCAGAGAACAGTCCTGTCAGATCAGAGAGCAGCATGTTTAAGAGGGGGAGGAGGGAAGGCAGGTGCAGAGACAGGGGACGGGGGGGGACCAAGGCACACAGGGGTTCCACACTGGGGTAGAAGGGTGGGTTGACAAGTGGCCCTGTGAGGCAACAGGGGAGACATGGGGACCCAGGAAGAGGAGGCAGGTGACACTCAGAAGACCCAGTCCCCAGGATTCAGTGATGAGCTGCACAGGGTCAAGCAGGGTGACTTCCTGGATGCACTGAGGTGGGACTACTACAGTTGTCCCTTGGTACCCACACGGCACTGGTTCCAGGACACCCCGAGAACACCCAAAATGGCAGATGCTCAAGTCCCAGATATAAAACGGTGTAGCACTGGCACATAACCCAGGCACCCTCTCGGTGCACTTTGAATCTGCTCTTGATTACAGTGTAAATGCAATGCAAAGCATTCTGCAGCTTGTTTCGGGAACACTGGCAAGAAAAATTTTTTTAAAAAGGGAGGTCTGTCCAGGTTCAGTGCGGACATGGCCGTCAGCAGCCCAGCTACACAGTGCCCGGTGGCAACAGTGTGGCGTTTCCTGCACTTTATGTTTTCCTGAATACTTTTCATCCACAGTTGGCTGAATCCTAGGATCCAGAACCCAAGGACACAGGGCACTGACTATAATGCAGACAGACAGAAGGAAGAGAGGAAAGATCCCCTGGAGCCCCCCTTATCTCCCTACCACATCCCTTAGAAACTAAGTAACAGCAGTTTACCTTCTGGATCAATCTGAAGCAAAGAGAAATCTCTCCCTAACTCTCCTGCCCCCAAGCAAACACAAACAACCTGCCACCCAGCCATCTGCCACTCCGGAGGTTTTCCTGTAACATGGGCTGAGAGAGAAAAGGCCTGAAAACACAGATGAGCAGTGGAGTGGGTGAGTGTCCCTCCAAGGTTAAACCAGGACAGGAGGAGGTTCCTGTTCGGCTGGGAGGGTCAGCAAGCAGGAGGGTGTCCTTTGCCTGAAAAGGCGAGTGTGGGGGCGGACTGGCAAGAGAAGAGGGACCTATGGGGAATCTGTGGGAACAAGGCCAGAAGCCACTACCCGAGCCTGAATGAGAACCCAGGACTCCCACTCCAGCCCAGGGTCTCCCTGTGGTCATGGTGGCATTGAGGACCCGCTGCAAGCAGCAAAGAGGGACTCAGGGCTGGAGGGACTGGACATCCTGGGAAGCTCCAGCCATGTTAGCAGGAGTCCTCGGTGTGGAGCCCCAGGGCTACCCAGACCACCTGGGTGCTCTCAGCCACATTCCCTCAAGTCAGGGTCCAGGAGGGCTGACTGAACAGGACAACTGATCTGGTCTCCAGGAAGGGGGCAAGGGAGGGTAGACCAGAGGGCCAGAAGCGACAGGTCCCGTTGTGACCAACCTCTGACCACAAATTCTTCTTCTACCACTGGGCAAAGCCCCTCCAGGGTTATTTTGAGGATAACTCCCAGGCTTTCATAAGGCCTCATCCAGCTCCAGACCAGGCACAGAAAGTAGCCTCTTCCTACTGAGAAAGGGCCACATACACATCTCCAAGTCACCCTCACAAGTTGTTTTTTTTTTCTTAATATTTTTTAGTTGTAGACACAATACCTTTATTTTATTTATTTATTTTTATGTGGTGCTGAGCATTGAACCCAGTGCCTCACACAGGTGAGGCAAGCACTCTGCCACTGAAATACAGTCCCAGCCCACAAGTTCTTAATCACAAACAATTCAAAACCCTGCACTGTCAGCTGGCCGACGCAGCCCCAAAGGCAGGCTAAGTGGAGCACGCAATGCCATCTTCTGAGCAAGAGCCTGGGTTGAAGTGGGGGAGAAGGGGTGCAGGGGCATTCGGGAGACCCGCGCCCAGGTGGCTGCAGACTCTGCAGCCCCTCTCCAGCCCTCCTCGCCCACTACCCAGCGGTCTTCCCCGCCCGCTTCCTCCCAGCGCAAGGACGGATCTCCAGGCTCAGCCCCACACAGAGCGCAGCTGTTTCCAGCCTGGGAACCCCGACCTGCGCCCTGACCAACCCAAATCCCCAGGGTAAAAGCCCATTTGCCCTTGACCTGAGCCCGACACTACAGGTAGCAAGGATCCAGCCATGGCAACGAGACATCTTTCTGGTTTCTGCAGGCCACGATTTCTCTACCCAAGGAATCTTTACAAATCACACGTGCCACAAAGTGGTACGATCCAAAGGAGCGGTCCCCCTTCCTTGCCCTCAAACTCACGGAAATGGCAAAGGACATCTAGCCCTGTTTCTACCACATCTGCGTGAGCGGTTAATCAAGAGAACACCCTGTTCTTGGGAAAGGACGGTTCACTGCCATTTCTGCAGACCTATTTACTTTCCCAATTAACGTTCCCCCTCCTCACAAGATAAAACAGACATTTGTCTTTAATGAATAATATCTCTGACAGTTGTTTACTATTTTTTTTAAACATTCCAAGGTCCAGTTTCAAGACTGGCTCCTCAGTGCAAAGGAATATATTATATAATGAAGTGCTGAATCTTCTATAAACCAAAAAATTCCAAAAGAGAAGGCTTTGCTGGGCGCAGAAGTGCACACCTGTTAATCCCACCGACTTAGGAGGCTGAGGCAGGAGGATTGCAAGTTTGAGGCCAGTCTCAGCAATTTAGCAAAACCCTGTCTCAAAATAAAAAATAAAAAAGAAGGGCTGGGGATGTAGTTCAGTGGTTCACTCTCTCTCGGTTTGATCCCCAGTACTGCAAAAACAAAACAAAACAAAGCAAAAACAACAATAGAGAGAAGACCTTAATTTTTGCCCCCCTCCCCAAAAAAAGGGCACAGTGGCGCACGCCTGTAATCCCTGCACTTTGGGAGGCTGAAACAGGAGAATCAAGAGTTCAAAGCCAGCCTCAGCAACGGTGAGGGCTAAGCAACTCCGTGAGACCCTGTCTCTACATAAAACACAAAATATGTGGCTCAGTGGTTGAGTGCCCCTAAGTTCAATCCCTGGGACCAAAAAAAAAGGCTCAGGAGGCTGAGGCAGGAAGATCATGAGTTCAAAGCCAGCCTCAGCAACAGCAAGGCGCTGAGCAACTCAGTGAGACACTGTCTCTACATAAAATACAAAATAGGGCTGGGGATGTGGCTCAGTGGTCGAGTGCCCCTGAGTTCAGTCCCCGGTACCAAAAATAAAACATCTTTGGTGTCTGGTAGTGAATATAGTAAGCGAGGATGATCTCATAAGAGAATTTTTTTTTTTTTTAAATGAGCACAGCATGGCACACACAACCACCTTAAGTTAACTATCAACTTAGGGGCTAAATATCTGTTTCAAATGAGTGCTATGCTTACCCAAAAGGCTACTTTATCAAAAGCAGTACGAAAAAAATGACAGCATATTAAAACAATTGATTTCTTAAGAAAACAAAAAACAAAAAACAGGGAAATCCAGGTGCGGTGGCACACACCGGGAGTCCCAGCAACTCAGGAGGCTGAGGCAGGAGGATCACAAGCGGGAGCCCAGCCTCAGCAACTTGACGAGACCCGGTCTCAAAATAAAATATAAAAAGGGCTGGGGCTGTAGCTTAGTGGTAGAGCACTCCTGGATTCAATTCTCAGTACTGCAAAAACAAAACACAAAACAAAACAAAAAATCAGAGGAAAAATCTGCAAGGAAATATATAAAAGTGCATAACGGTATTAAGATGGTAGAATAATGGCAATTATTTTCCTTCTTTTCCAAATGTTACTGCACATTATTAAAGGTGTGTACAGGGCTGGGGTACAGTTGGGAGGAAGAGCACGGGCTCAAGTTCCAACAACACCCCCCAAAGCTGTTTATAGTTAAACGTATATATTTTATTTTGGGGGGGAAGGTACTAGGGATTGAACTCAGGGGCACTTGGCCACTGAGCCATATCCCAGCCCTATTTTGTATTTTCTTTAGAGACAGGGTCTCACTGAGTTGCTCAGGGCCTCGCTAAATTGCTCAGGCTGGCTTTGAACTTGCGATCCTCCTGCTTCAGCTTCCTGAGCCGTTGGGATGACAGGCGTGCACTACCAAGCCCAGCTTTTTTTTGTTTTTGAGACAAGGTCTCACTGTGTTGCTCAGACTGGTTTC
This sequence comes from Xerus rutilus, assembly GCA_028644305.1. Lineage (NCBI taxonomy): Eukaryota > Metazoa > Chordata > Mammalia > Rodentia > Sciuridae > Xerus > Xerus rutilus. The sequence goes on along the minus strand of CM053407.1, from coordinate 111,836,635 downwards.
AAACTTGTCATTCTCCTGCCTCAGCCCCCCGAACAGCTGGGATGGTTACAGGCGTACATCTCCATGCCTGGCCCCACGATGTGTATCATTTTTAAAGCAGTACTTTTATATTCATATATGCTTTACGAATAATTTTAAAAGCACTAACAAAATTTGGTGTGTTCTTTCTGAGGGTTTTCCCTTTAAGAAGGAACAAAAGTATCCCATACCTGTCTGGAAGCAAGACTTAGAACAAAAATGAAAGGGCCTCCTTACCTGAGGTTTAACTTTCGGTCTTCATCGCTGCCAGCTTCCAACTAGAAAGAAAGAAAGAAAGAAAGTCACAGGCCAGACAGCGCTGCCAACAAGCCGCAGACAGCAGGCTCCCGGCCTCTGCCCTGGTGTCGGGGAAAGATAAAGATGTCCAGGAAACCTGGCCACTTTGAACAGCCCTGCCCTTTCCTGGCCAGCCTGGTCTGCTGTTCCTCCGAGGTGATTCCCAGAGAGGAATTTCCAGATTTCTAAATGTTCGCCCACTCTTTTGCCACAGCCAGGTGGGCTAACTCCCAACAGGTGAGTATTTCCTACCTGACACGTTCCTTAGCCCTTATCGCTCCTCTTTAGACTTGTTCTGGATCTCATCCTGGTTTTTTTTGGTTTTGTTTTTTTTCCTTTCTGCTGTTGTTTGTTTTTTCTCTCAAAGGGACGGGGCTGTGTTTAATGGAATCCATTTCCTCTGCCAAGCCAGGCAATAGCCCGGTGAGGAAGACCATTTAAAAAATCCATTACAGGCAAGTCTTGGACGGTGGAGGGCAGCTAGGCATCTGGCTGTTCTTGGGTCTCAGAAGCCCTTGGTGGTGGTTCTCAAAAAGACTTAAATGTTTAACATGGAAGGTTCTAGGCTGTTGGCTTATTCAAATAAATAAAAGGAAGTAATACCTAATATTTCCTAAAAGCAAAAGGCCAAGAGGTTGAACTCCAAAAGTAACTCTGGCTTAAGCCCCAATCACTATTTTTATTTTACTGTTTTCCAGAGAGAGATGAGCAGAAATCACACATGCCCCTCAAATCCCTCTGCCCTACAGGGTCTTGGCATGACTTTGATGCTACACAGAGATGCCCAGTGAATGGAAAAGAAAACTCTGGGAAGGTGCGCTGGCCAGAAGAGATGCTAGGCTGAGGCCCAGGACACCAGAGAAGGCCAGGGGACACCCTCCCAAGCGGGAAGGGGTAATTCCAACCAAGAACAAGTCCACCAGGGGGGCCCTGAGCCCCAGCCGGTGTGGAGATAACATCTGCTCAGCACTGTGCACAGGCATGCACTGGGGGACAACCTTCCCCACACTGGAGAAGTGAAACCCAAGAGGCTCTGCTGACCACAGGGCCAGAGCGTCTGTCCTGCAGAGAAGCACAAACAGCACCCTCACGACCATCACGCCCAGCCCAGAAGAGAATGTCAGCTCTGACCCGTGGCTCTGCACAGGATAAGCTCTCAAGGGACACTGGGCAACGTCCAGAGGCGTTCTTGTGTTGGAGGGTACTACTGGCACCTAGTGGGTGCAGGATGGGATGCTGCCGAACAGCCCCAGCACAGAGACATCCAGCTCCAAGGGTCAGCAGTGCCCAGGCGGAGAAGCCCTGCCCCCCAACCCCACCCTAAAAAGCACTTGGCAATTTGCTTATGAAAATCGGTCACCTTGAATCTTTGTCAAAAATAACAATGTTATGATCCACTCCTGAAAGCTATTGATTTATCTGCTCTTCTGCTCTGCCTGTTCCCACAAAGGAGCCAAGATAAGGTTCATATGTGAGAAAATTACAGATTGAAAAAAAAAGAGAGGAAGAGAGTTGCTTCAGGGCCCAGGGCTGTGATTTCCCTTGGTGTCCCACGAAGGCAGCCAGCCTGGCTGTGTCAGGAAGCTGCTGATGTGTCTGTGACTCATGGAAGGAGTCACATCTTGATGAGTGATGAAGGGACGGGAGGGTACAGGCTTCACAGCCACTTAATTCCTGGTCAGCCTCTGAGGCTCTCCGATGAAAGGGAAGGTAATTTCAGTTATTCCAGGGAAGCTAAATAAGCCAAAGAACATCCTGAAGAGGTGACTCAGTCTCTTCAGAGGACCTGAGGCACAGAGAAGGGAAGTGACCTTAGAAAGGGCAGACTGGTGGCAGCGCCAGTCTGGACCCCGGTCTCCTGACTCCACGCACACCTGCCTTCCCTCCTGGCTCTTCCGGCCTCACATCTGAAAGACAGCCTCATCCTCCTGGGAACAGGCCGATCTTTCCTCCCTCAGTGGGCATAAGAGGCTGCTGATGTACTAAAGTCAAATAAAAGCTGGTTGAGTTTTATTCTGTTCAATAAGGCCGTTGGTGCTTGGTAAAAACATTTATATAATAATGTATATAATAATTTAAAATGTGCCTAGTGGAAAGAAAACAAATGTGCAACCAAATGTGGTACATCTGGACAATGGCATATCATTCAAACACAAAAAAAGGGATGAAATAACACAGCCAGGTGGCATACACCTGCAGTCCCAGCAACTTGGTAGGCTGAGGCAGGAGGATCACAGGATCAAAGCCAGCTTCAGCAACTTGGTAAGGCCCTAAGTAACTCAGCGAGAGCCTATTTCAAAATAAAAACATAAAAAGGGACAGGATGTAGCTCAGAGGTTAAGCACCCCTGGGTTCAATGCTAGGTACCAAAAGAAAAAAAAAAAGTAATCAAGCACTACACACGCTACAACATGGATGAACCCTGGCCAAGTGAGAAAAGTCAGACACACAAGCCACATATTGTTATGATTCCAGTTATATGAAACACCCAGAACAAACATGTAGAGCGAGAAAGTCAATTAGTGGTTACCTACAGTGGGGAAGGATAGGAAGGGGAGGCTGCGGGTGACAGCCACAGGGTTTCTTTTGCAGTGATGAAAATGTTCTGGAATTAGTGGTGATGGCTGCACAATCTTGTGAATATATTAAAATCACTGAGCTGCACACTTTGAAATGGTGAATTTGTTACGCGAATTATATCTCAACTAAAAAATTAAATTTTTAAAATGTGTCTAAGACAGAAATAGATCAGGTGGGGTTCAGGAATCAGAAATGCAGGCTGAGAGGCTCTGTGCAACCCCTTCCTGAAGCCTCGCTCTTCTCTCAGCTTGCGCACTTTTTGTGAAAAGAACATGAGATTAAGTGCACAGTGAAGGACTTTGTGAACTGCCAGACAGAAGTAACGGGAATGATGTAGGAGAACAGATCTCTGTGGGGAGCAGATGCTACAGGCAACCTAACTTCTCAGTAGCAGCAAGCAGCTACCAATGTTCTTTTGCCTCTAATCAGCTCACACAGAGGGAGTGCTAGAACCTTCTGTTTATACAAGAGATAACTCATTAGCGGTCTCTCCTCAGAGAGGAGTGGGCTGTGGAGGCTCAACCTCACAGCCACGCTGCACATGTTCCTGCCAATCTCAGCAAAACAATGCTGAAAAGCAACATTGCAGGACACAAGGCTGCTAAACCCAGCCCAAGTCCCCTTCCGTCTCACAGACACACAAACCAGTCAACTTCCCCCACTGAGAGTCTGTCTGCCTGACGACTTCCTGGGCCTTCCCTAAACAGAGTAAGGGGCTCCTCCTCCAGCTGCTGTCCTCAAGCCAACATTCAGTCTTGCCATGGAGAGGAATTTGGAGGGGAGGCCTTTAAAGGATTCTCTAAGAGGGCGGTGGAGACTGGACCAAGAGGGTCAGCCCTGGAGCTGAAGAGGAGTGACCTGCTCAGAGAGGAGGGGCTCCCATCCTGCAAACTCAGGGTGCCAGTTCCCCCATTTGCCCCAGAGCAAGGAGTCAGCAAAACATGAGCTTGGGTCACTCAAATACCCTCAAAAACCGGCCCAGTGCAGCCATCTATCCTCCGCCCAGGAATGCACCCCTGCAGCTGCCAAATCCCAGAATGGGCCAAGGCAGGGGGACACCTGCACATGAACCCACAGCTCTAAATGACGTGATGAAAGGTAAAAATCCAGTCTCAGCTGCACACACGGGACACGGTCGGTGACACAGGGCCAGGAGCACACTCTGTTGCTGTCACAGACAGCGCAGACCTATCTACAGCCAGAAGTCCACAGGTGTGCAGTCAGGGTAGCGATGGCACACCTCTGCTGGGTCAGCCCTGGTGGCCTCCCTCACACGGCATCACACAGGCACAGTCTCCAACAGAGGTCAGGTCAAAACGTCACACACGGACCAAAGTCACCCACAGTCTCCAATACACAGAGCCAGGCACACAGGAAAAGGGCCTAGACCTGCCACCGGGTCACCGATCTCGGGACTGGCGACTAGCGCACACCCCAGGCGGGGGTCACCGACACACACGGTGTCCCGCACTGGCTCCCCAGTCCAGCTGCTCAGGTCGGCTGGTGCAGCGGGGACCCCGTGGCCCCGTGCCGTCGCCCCCCGCCCCGCATGCACGGCCCAGGCCTGACACCATGGCCGCTCTGCCGGCCGGGGCGGCGGGCCCGCGGCTCACCTCGCTGTTGCTGGCCGACGAGGAGGCGGCGCTGGGCGTGGGCGAGCGCTGCAGGGTCACCAGGGCCATGGCTGCGGCGCGCGAGGCCTGGAGCTGGAGCCGCCACCGCCGCCGGGCCGGGCCCGGGGCCTGCAGGAGCCGCGCGCGGGCGGCCGGGCCGAGCCGGGCCGGGCCCGCCCCTCGCCCTCAGCGTCCACCGCCCCCGGCCCCCGCCCCCTGCCTCCCGCGCCGGCGCGCGCAGGGCCTCGTGCGCGGGCGGGGGAGTGGGCGGGGCGGGAGGGGCGGCGGCGCGCGTGCGCGGCCGGAGGCCCGGGGGGGGGGGCGGGCCGGTCACGTCCCCCGCGCGCCCGGACGCGCACGCCCCTCGCGGCCACGCCCCTCCCATGCGCCCGCCGCTCTGGCCTGGGGACCTGGTTGTACAGGCCCGGGTGGGGAAACTGAGGCCCGGCGACGGTTCAGCCGAGATGCACTGGAGGGAGGAGATGCGGGAACCAGGAATTAGACTCCCTGGACGCTGCGCCCTGAGCTCCTACAGCTGGTCTTTGCAGCAATTCCTGGGTTCCTTCATTCGTTTGTGAAATATTCATTGAACCCATTATGGAGGGTACTACAGAACGCACAGCAGATTAGGCGTGCTGTCGGGGATTTGACGGGTTCATCAAATTATTAAATGCATTTTAAAGATAAGTTTGCTTGGGGTTGACGGTGTAGATCAGAGGTAGAGTGCTTGCCTAGCAAGCTGCAGGACCTGGGTTGGAGCCTCCCCCGTTTTTTTTTTTTTTTTTAAAACGTGGTTCGCTAATCTTGTTCTCTGAATTTCTTTTATGTGTCCAGAAACAGCTAAATCCTTGGGGAGCAAGGGGGTGAGGTCGGAGAAAGTTTCCCTGAGGAAGAGATGTGCTCTAAGGCCTGGCTCTGAGCTGGATTATCAAGCGGAAGGGAGAGGAGACAGCCCACTAGCACCGGGGCCTGGGGAGCCCCTTCACAAAGACAGGAAACAGGAAACAGGAAGGAGATTGTCAACCAGAGGCCCAGGCCCCGCTGGGGGAAGAGGGAGGAGTGGTGGCAGTCAGGTCCACTCTTGAAAGATAGCTCTGGCAGAGAATGGACCGTTGGGCAGTGTGCTGCTGTGGTCCTGGGGAGACCAGCCCAGTGTAGGGATGGAGAGAGGGAAAGGGACATGAGCCAGGCACCAAGGAAGTTGTACAGGTGGATGTGATAATGGAAAGTTTCTCTTGCACCCAGGATCCCCTCCCAACACTTCCTGCCTTGTACCCGCCCTCCCAATGCAGGGCTCCAGTCCCGCTCCCCATTTAAGCAAAGGGCTCCACCTTGCCCAAGCAGAAGCCCAATCAGTTCTGGATCCATGGACCTCCTCCATAACCCCTGGGTCAAGGCCTCAACACTATCCATTGCAAGGGGCTTGTCAACAGGGGGCTCTATAGACCCTATAGGTTGGTACTTCGAAATCTGTGGGAATGTTTTTTATTGCCTTCCTGATGCAAGGGAAAAGCCATTGGCATCTACTGAGCAGGAACCAGGGATACTAAGTGTCCTGCAATGCACTGGACAGCGTCCCACCCCCCAAAGTAAAAGAACGGGTCACTCCTCAAGACTCCTATTAGATGAAAAACCTATTTGTAATTATGTGAAGTTAAAACCTAACTCCATTTCCTATATCAACACAAAGTCATTTCCCCTGAATTTTCAGAAATG
>CM053407.1:111813508-111829911 GCA_028644305.1 Xerus rutilus | reverse complement strand
GCTTTAATGGGTTTCTCACGACATCCTGAAAATGCTTGGAAAGCAGTAGCTCTGTCGTCTCCATCTTACACACGAGGAAACTGAGGGTCAGAGAAGTGAAGCCACTTGCTCCTTAAGGCACATGTCCGTGGGAGACAGGGTGTCCCAGCAGATCTGTTCCTTGAATAAAGGAGACAGTGGCCAGCCCAGGTGTGCTGGGTATTTGGGGAGTTGAATCTGCCTGCCCACCCCCAGGTGAGAGGTGAGGGGGGGACACAAGGCCAGCAGCATCTGGAGGAGAGCCCTGTCATCCTCGTTCCACCTCTCCCCCTCCCCCGGCCCCAGCCCGGGTCGAAGAAGAATCCACACCAGCAAACCCGCGGGTAGGCGGCCTCTGCGGCCCAGGGGGCGGGGTCAGACGGGGCGGGGCAACGCCCCTGCGGCCACGCCCACGGATGCTCTGGCCCGCCCCCTCTGCGCCCGCACTGCGGCCCCAAGCACCTGGCCTGCTCCGGGTCCCCAGGCCCCGCTTCACCCACAGTGGCGCGTAGTGTACAAGTCGGGGAGAACTCGCTGCCTGAGCCTCCCGGCACCCTCCGCCGCCAGCACGAGGGTCCCCGCGGCATCGGGGTGCCCCGATTCCTGAGCGCCCCCCAGGGGGCACCAGAAGGCATTTCAGCCTCGGAGTCCCCAGTCCCAAGGTTTGACAAGAGAAACACAGGGGTCTCTACCCGAAAAGGCCAGCACCTTTGGGAGTCCCCCCCGCGTTGGATCCACAGATTCTGGACACACGGAATCCGGAGGACCTTCGCAGATCTGAGATCTCAGGACTGCCTCCCACGTGCCCCGTGACTTTGGGCAACTCAGCCCTCTCTGACCCTCAGTTTCTTTATCTGCTACCAGGGATTGGATTTGGATCTTCCACTCTTCAAACTGATCAGACTTCGTTTCTGAGAGAGGAGGGTTCCTGTGGGGTTATAATGACTGTGTGCATCTGCTGCACCAAACCCTCCCCACCAGATGACAGCTGCTTCTGGGACCATGATGTCTAATTCTCACAAGAGCCTCCAGGGGAGGAAGCGATACCCCATCTTATTACTATGAAAACTAAGATAATGAGTGGGTGAGAGCAGCAGAAATGGGCCCCCATCCTGGCCAGGCCTGCCTGCTTGTCTTCAAATCCCTGTGACCCTTCTTCAGGTCATTTCCAGCTCTCTGGGGCTAAATCTCTGAAGGGATGGCTAGGGGTCCTTGCCCTTCTTGCTGGTTGCTACCTCTCAGCTCCCTGAGTCCCCTTTCTGCATTACCCTTGGGAATCTCTGGGGAACATCCCTCGTGGGCAGCTTAGGGACATGGCCCAAAGCTTTCAAACCCAAGGAAGCCGGGTGTGGTGATGCACGCCTGTAATCCCAGCACTTTGGGAGGCTGAGACAGGAGAATCGTGAGTTCAAAGCCAGCCTCAGCAACGGTGAGGTGTTAAGCAACTCAGTGAGACCCTGTCTCTACATAAAACACAAAATAGGGCTGGGGATGTGGCTTAGTGGTTGAGTACCCCTGAGTTCAATCCCCAGTACCAAACAAAAACAAAAACAAAAAACTCCAAGAGAGACAGGCCTCCTCACAAAAAACTCATCAGGGACCTCAATTTGGGAGTCAAAGAGTGAGATGAAGAAGTGGAGGTTGCATGGGGAGTCAGAGAAGGAATGTTCCAGGTGGAGGGAGGAGCTGGGCAAAGGCCCTGAGGCAGGGCGAGCACTCTGCTTCCACAGACTCTGAGCAGGCAGGGTAACAAGTGGAGAGCCTGGCCCGGCAGGGGATGTGGCACAGACCTTGTAGAGCCACTGTCAGGAGGCTGGACTTGATTGACACTGAGGGCGCTGGGGAGTCAGGAAGAGACAGACTGCAAAGTCCCTGGGAGTGGTCAGCACTTCCCTCTAGAGCTGTGCTATCAAAAGTTAACCAAGGAAGCCGGCATGGTGGCTCAAGCCTGTAATCCCAGCACTTAGGGAGGCTGAGATAGGAGAATCGCGAGTTCAAAGCCAGCCTCAGCAATGGCAAGGCGCTAAGCAACTCAGTGAGACCCTGTCTCTACATAAAACACAAAATAGGGCTGGGGATGTGGCTCAGTGGTTGAGGACCCCTGAGTTCAATCCCCAGTACCAAAAAAAAAAAAAAAAAAAGTTAACCAAGGGGCCTGGGATTGTGGTTCAGTGGTAGAGCACCTGCCTCACATTCATGAGGCACTGGGTTCGATCCTCAGAACCACATAAAAATAAATAAAACAAAATAAAGATGTCATGTCCATCTACAACTAAAAAAAAATTTACCAAAACTGAATTACAGCTGGGCATGGTGGCACATGCCTGTACATTGAGCGGCTCAGGAGGCAGGAAGATCTCAAGTTCAAGGCCAGCTTCAGCAACTTAGCAAGGCCCTGAGCCACCCAGTGAGACCCTGTGTCTAAATAAAACATAAAAGCAAGGTGGGGGGGGGGGACTGGGAATGTGGCTCAGTGGTTAAACACCTCTGGGTTTGATCTTTGGTGCCATTAATAAATAAAATTACAGTTCAGTCCCTTAGTCACACATACCTCAATTCAAGGTCTCATTATCTCCATGTGGCTGCCCTATTGGACACAAAGACAGGACATTTCCACCATCACAGAAAGTTCTATAGACAGTGCTGAGCAACAGACAGCATTCAAGATTTGGAGTGGAAAGCATTCTGCAGAGAAGGGAACCAGGGAGGATAGGTTCCAGGGATTCGGTGAGGGATGCCAGTGGCCAGTGCCTAGCATGGTGCCTGGAACATACTAGGTACACAATGAAACACCACAGCATGAATGAATGGCCTGGATCCGAGCAAGGATACGGTGACTGGAGGAAGAGGCAGGGTGGGCGTGGCCAGCTGGGTGGATGTTAGGACGGCTTCTTGAAATGGTATCTTTTCTAAATATTTTTTTTTAAATTGTTAATGGACCTTTATTTTATTTATTTATATATGGTGCTGGGAATCAAACCCAGTGCCTCACACATGCCAGGCAAGTGTTCTACCACTGAGCCACAACCCCAGCCCTTGAAATGGTATCTTAGTCCGTTTTCTGTTGCTATAACAGAAAACCTGAGGTTGGGTAATTTATAAAGGAAATTTTATTTAACTCATGGTTCTAAGAAGCAGGAAGTTCAAGGCCACTGGGCAAGGGCCTCATGCTGCATCACATATGATGGGAAAGCAGAAGGGAAGCTGGCGGAGGTGGAAGATACAAAAGAAGGAGGGCAGCCTCACTTCCTGACAACCCACCCTCGGGGTAACTAGTCCTGTTCCGCAGAAACTGTGGTTATACCTTTCAATGACCTAATCACCTCTTCAAGGTCCTACCACTCTCAGCTCTGTCACGCTGGGACTGAACTTCATGTATTTCAGGGTGGCACAAGCCTGTGAGGAAATACCATATTGAAATCCTAGCAGATGAGAACCCGGGAGGAAGAGGGACCAGGATGGGCTCACAAGTCAGGTGCCTATGGAATGGCCACGGGGACATGTCCAGGAGGCTTTTTTTGGAGGGGGTACTGGGGATTGAACTTGGGGACACCTGACCACTGAGCCACATCCCCAGCCCTATTTTGTGTTTTATGTAGAGTCAGGGTCTCACTGAGTTGCTTAGCGCCTCGCCGTTGCTGAGGCTGGTTTTGAACTCGCGATCCTCCTGTCTCAGCCTCCCAAAGTGCTGGGATTATAGGCATGCGCCACCGCGCCCGGCTCCAGGAGGCTTTCGGATGTTTGAACCTTAGACATGTGGGCCAGGCTAAGACTTGGGAATGATAGGCTCACCCAGGTGAGGACACAGATGCGAGGAGAAGGGGCAGGGAGGACCCTGGGTACACTGACATTTGAGAAATGGTCAGAGGAGGAGACAGCCATAACAGACCATGCCATGAATTTCAGCATCACCGGGAGAGACTTGATCCAGCCCAGGAGGTTGCCAGAGATCCTGGAAGGTGGGAAGGGAAAGAAAGCCAGACCAGAAGATAGAAAGAGGCACAGAGTAGCTACAGGTCTTGAAGGACTGGCTGAAGGGGTTACGACCATCACGGAAAAGAGATGTGGGAGTCAGGGAAGGAATTTCTGTCTTTGAGATGGGAAGGATCTGAGTCTGTTCACAGGTTAACCAGAAACGGGGTGGGGGTTGTGCTTGTTGACCGAGTCAACAAATGATGTTTATGATATGCTTGAGAAGGTACTCCGGTTCTTATAGCTGATCTTCTGAACACCCGTAGTAAGATGCATCTTGGCTGGTCACAGTGATGCACTCCTGTCATCCCAGCGGCTCAGGATGTTGAGACAGGAGGATCTCAAAGTTCAAAGCCAGCCTCAGCAAAAGTGAAGTGCTAAGCAACTCAGTGAGACCCTGTCTCTAAATAAAATGCAAAAGAGGGCTGGGGATGTGGCTCAGTGGTCAAGTGCCCTAGAGTTCAATCCTCAGTAATCCCCCCCAAAATGCATCTTATTTATACCCATTTTAAAGACGAAGAGACTGAGGCTCACTGTGGTTTAGCAATTTTCCCCAGTCACACGGGCCATCTTTCCCTCAAGCGCAGGGCCCAGCAGCGAATCTGCTACTTGGAGTCTGCTCCAGGATGTGTACCCTACACTTTTGCTACTTTCTGGATAAACAAGCCACAACATAATTTTTAAAAGACACCAAAATTCTGCCACTTGCAGTAGTGCACGCCGGTCATCCCAGCAACTCATCTGGCTGAGGCAGGATGATTCCAAGTTCGAGGCCAGCCTCAGCAACTTAGCAAGTTCCTGTCTCAAAAATAAAAAAATAAAACAGACTAAGAATGTAGCTCAATGGTAAAACGCTCCTGGGTTCAATTCACAGAACTCAAAAGCAAACAAAAAAACACCAACATTCCCAAATGGGAATAATTTAGCCAGAGACAATGAGTGAACATGAGACGATGCTCCTGGTACTGTGGGTATTTTCAAATTTACTTCCTGCCTGCCATCATCTTCTCCCTAAATATGGTGTCTTGTGAATCTGCAACCCTATAATAATATAACTGTGGCAACCATTTATTATGCTCTTATTATATACTTGGCTTAGCATTTAGATGTTATCTCATTAACTCTCACAGGAACAATGAGAGGTAGCTCCTATTCTTCTCATCTTTTTGAGGTTAGGAAATGGAGGCACAGAGAGGTGAAGGGACTTACCCAGGGCCACACAGCATACCTTTGCCAGAGATGAAAGTTTTGAAAAGGGGGTCTTTTTGTCGCCAAAGCCGGTGCTCATCGGTCAAACTGGTTCATGAGTGTTAAAGTTATAGCAGAAAAGCTGATTCTGTTTCTCTCTCACATCTAGTTTGTTGACTGAAGTTAGAGAAAGGCATCTTCTTCACTCATCTGACGGGCCTCTTCTCCCTTTGGATGTAACCGTCTCAGGCCCCAGGCAAGGAGGCTGTTAGGTCAGCAGGGAGACTGCAGTGATGTGTCTGGAAGAAGCCTGCATTTGTATGCACAAAAGGCTTTTTGAGAACTGAGATCCTGAGGGAAATAGGGACAGATGGGGCCACAGATTTTTTTCCAGAAATGGTCTCATGTTCTTTGCAATCCTGCATAATGAACGTGTGGGGGTCAAGAAAATGGCTGATCATTTCCCACTGTGCTGTGGGAGAGAAGGAGGCAGGGGATGATTATCTCTTAATAATCAACAGAAGGAGGAGCCCGTGGCCCTTCCTTGCCTGGGGCCCACAGGGTTGATCACTGTAGGTTACAGAGCTGATTAGAGAGGGGGGCTGAGCGCTGACCCCTGACATCGAGGTGGGCAGTGGGCAGTCTACCACTGACGGTCAGACCTGGCTGGTGGCTGCTATGAAAAGTCCCAGCCAGGGTAAGAGGTATTTCAGCCACGTGGGTATTCAAAAGCCAAAATGCTCAGCTTCCATTTTCTGGAGGTTGAGGAGAAAGCAGGATGGATCTTTCTTTCCTTCATCTGTTCTACCCTAGGACTGTCCCAGTGGCTCGGGAGGCTGAGGCAGGAGGATTGTGAGTTCAAAGCCAGCCTCAGCAATGGCGAGGCACTAAGCAACTCAGTGAGACCCTGTCTCTACATAAAACACAAAATAGGGCTGGGGATGTGGCTCAGTAGTTGAGTGCCCCTGAGTTCAATCCCTGGTACCCAAATAAATAAATAAATAGCGCTATGCCGAACATCTTTGTGCCCAAAACATTTATAGCCACTGCCATCTTTTCTTAGGTCAGGTTCTCAGAAAGGATGACCTACTTGAAGATGGCCCCCAACAAGCCAGGACTTCTAATTTCCATGCCTGCTAGAGACTGAATGTTGTGTCTCTCCAAAATCCATATATGGAGCTTTTAATCCCTAGCATGTTGGATTTGGAGGTAGGACTTTTGGGAGGTCATTGACATTTAGATCAGACCCTGAGGGGTAAGTCCCCAGGATGAGATTAATGTCTTCATAAGAAAATGAAGAGACCAGAGCTCGCTCTGCCTGCCATGTGTGGATACAGTGAGGAGCTGTCTATAAACCAGGAAGAAGTCCTCACCAGGGCCCAGCCGTGGCTCTCAGACTCTCGGCACCTGGCTCTCAGACTTCCAGCCTCCAGAACTATGAGCAAAAATTCTGGTGCTTAAGCTACCCAGTCTCTGGTAGTCTCTTATAACAGATCCAAGCAACTAAGACAACACCCCCACGTGACCTTCCATACTGAATTAACGGTGGCCTAAGTGGACAAGAGAATTTGGGGTGAAAGCGATAGTATGTGATCATCGAGGCCAGGTCACTGCAGCTTCTGCCTTGGTCCCTTGAATCTCTTGATCAGGGGAAGCCAGCCACCACATCATGGGGACACTCGGCCTATAGAGATGCCCCCTTGATAGGGAACTGAGCCCTCCCGCCAACAGCCAAAGCCAGCTTATCAGTCATGTGGGTCAGCTGCCACGGAAGTGGAAGTGGGGTCTCGGTCAAGCCTGCAACTGATGTCAGCCCTAGGCGTGATGTGACTGTGACCCCATGAGAGGCTGTGAACCAGACCAGGCAGGTTCTGCTCCCGGATTCCTGACCCATAGAAATGCTCCCTGATTTTGCTGTTTTAAGCCAATATGTTTTGGGTGATTTGCTTCATGGCAATAGATAACTAATGGACTAGATCAAAGACCAGAGCACTTTTTGGATATGAAATGCCATTTTTTTTCTTCCCTTTTCATGTCAGCAGATTGTCAGTTCTTCGTTTGACATGTAACTGACCTACGTGATTGAAGATGACTTTCCAAAAGGAGTTCCTCTCGGCTCTGAAGATGTGTGACATATTTGGAAAGCCCTGTGTGGCCTACAGCCCTTTCCATGCTGTTCCCATAGGAAGATTGATTTTTGATTTGTGGCCGTGAGCACTTTTGGGTCAGGATGTCCACAGCTTGCTACTGTGCCCAGCTACCCCATCTAAAAGCCCAAGAGGGGCCGTAGAGAAAGCCCAGCCTGTTTTAAATTAATGGCTCCTTTCTTCTTCTGGATTCTCAAAGGTGTTTTAGGAAGTGTGATCAAATCTGACTTGTGAAAGAATGCTTCATCTGCTGGGCATGGTGGCACACACCTGTCATCCCAGTGACTTGGGAGGCTGAGGCAGGAGGATTGCAAGTTCAAAGCCAGCCTTTGAAATTAGCAAGGCTCTAAGCAACTTAGCAAGACCTTGTCTCTAAATAAAAAATAAAAAGGGCTGGGGATGTGTCTCAGTGGTAAGAGTGTCCCTAAAAGCTGGGCACCGTGGCGCACGCCTATAATTCCTGCACTTTGGGAGGCTGAGACAGGAGAATCACGAGTTCAAAGCCAGCCTCAGCAACAGGGAGGCGCTAAGCAACTCAGTGAGACCCTGTCTCTACATAAAACACAAAACAGGGCTGGAGATGTGGCTCAATGGTTGAGTGCCCCTGAGTTCAATCCCTGGTACCAGGAAAAAAAAAAAGCGTGTCCCTAAATTCAATCCCCAGTACAAAAAGAAAACAAAAGTAGAGGCTACATGACCGAAATAAAGGTCATGTTGCCAGGTGGGATTGTGCACACCTGTCATCCCAGCAGCTCAGCAGGCTGAGGCAAGAGGATTGCAAGTTTAAAGCCAGCCTCAGAAATTAGAGAGGCCCTAAGCCACTTAGCAAGACCCTATCTCTAAATAAAAAATAAAAAGGGCTTGGGATGTAGTTCAGTGATTAAGCACCCCTGGGTTTCATCCCCAGTTCCAAAAGAAAAGGAAAGTCATGCATGTTAAAGAAATCAGCTTCCATTTCTTTAGCTCATATACTCAAAAGATCCCCATGTGATGCACAGACTCAGGAACCCCTCATGGGAACATGGAGACATATATAGGCCTCCATTCATTAACGATTCATATGTTAAGTAAATATTTATTTAGCATCCCAGACTCTGCTGGGCCTTCGGAGAATTCAAAGATGTGGAAGTCCTCACAGGAGCTGTGTTGGAAGTTGTGCACAGTCAGCAGATGGAGGAAACAGTCCACAGATATTGTAGTTTGAACTAGGTTCAAATTTCAGCTACACCATCTACAAACTGTGTGACCCTGAGCAGGTTTGGAACCACTCTGGGCCTTCTTTTCCTCTTCTAAAAAGAGAAGATGACAAGAGAGGATATTCTGAGGATTCAAGGAGATATGCCCATAAACCATTTAGTACCCAGTCTAGAGAGGGTTGTGTGTTCACACTTGAGATGATAACAACAGGCACAATCATTATGGGTGTGACACTGGATATTAAGCCCAGGGACACTCTATCACTGAGCCACATCCCCAGCCCTTTTTATTTTATTTTATTTTTTAGTTTGAGAGAGGGTCTCACTGAGTTTCTTAGGGCCTCGCTAAGTTGCTGAGGCTGGCCTCAAACTCGTAATCCTCCTGCCTCGGCCTCCTGAGCCGCTGGGATGACAGGCGGGCTCCATCCCACAGGGCTCCTAGCTTCATTTGCAAAGAGCCAGATGACTGTCTTGCCTGTCGTTTCTATTCCAGGGTTGAGTACAGCTGACTCTAGCACAAAGTAGAAACCAGAGAACAAGTGTTTGCACGAAAGATATGCCACTTCTTCCAGTAGGAATTGGCAGATGCCTCTGGACATGGAGGGAGAGCTGTTTCTGGTGCCACATGGCATGACATTGCTTCCTGCTACTAACAAAGTTGGTGGCTAGAGTGTTTGTGTTCCTAAGCATATGTACCCCCTCCTCAGACCATAAAAAAAGCCATTTTCTCACCTCAGTGGGGGGAGAAAGAGGTGACTTCACCTGGAGACAGGACAGACCATCAATCAGAGATCTAACTCTTCTGCTGGGAAAGGCAACTGGGGATGGCAGGGGCTAGGAGCCACCCTCATAAAGGAAAAGGCAACCATTTGGAACGACTTGAAGACGGAGTGTGTGAGTGCCCCAGCTGGCGTGGAGAACCTTGGGATGTCCACAAGTGTCTTCCCAGCGTCCTGTCCCTGATGTCCTACCTACAGCCCTGACTCTAAGTAGGGGGTTTGTGGGGCCTTGCTCGATTGGCTTCTCCGCTTCTGTTGATTCCTGAAAGTTTCCATAATTAAAAATAACAACAGAAACACAGTCATTGCCAGGTACGGTGGCGCGTGCCTGTAATCTCAGCAGCTTGGGAGGCTGAGACAGGAGAATCGCGAGTTCAAAGCCAGCCTCAGCAACAGCGAGGCGCTAAGCAACTCAGTGAGACCCTGTCTCTACATAAAACACAATATAGGGCTGGGGATGTGGCTCAGTCATTGAGTACCCCTGAGTTCAATACCTGGTACTAAAAACAAACAAACAAACAAACAAAAAACAGAGCCATAACTCAGCAATTTGGGTATGGGGGAAGGGAGAATGCTGGCTACTGACGTCAGAAATGTGATCTGACACCTGGTTGTGCAAGTGATTCAAGTCCTTTTCGCTCTGGAAGCCTCAGTATCCTCTTCTATAAAATGGGTGTGATAATAGGCCCCAAGCAATACCCCCAGGATTGCTGTGGGGGTTAAGGCACTCTTTCCTGGAAAGGCCAAAAAGACTCAGGGAGACTTCCTATGCCTGAGTAGCCAGTTTCCCATGTTTGGGGCCAAATTCCACTTTGTCCTAAGGTGGGGTGGGCGCTGTCCCATGCATTGTAGGATATTTAGCAGCATCTTGGTTGTCTACCCACAGGATGCTAGGAGGAGGCTCCTACTAGGAATAATCGAAAAAATGCCTCCAGACACTGCCAGATGTCCCCTGAGGGAAGGGGGGGAGCAAAATTGCCCCCCAGTTGAGACTCACTGGTCTAAGCCTTGGTAGCATTAATGAACAATAATTCTCTTTATGTGAGGCTGAGACCTCTGATTTGCAAGGGGAACACTGGCCAGGTTGGGCATTGGATACTTTAGCTTGTGCCTTTGCAAGAAGTAGGTTTATTGCCTTCACAAGAAGCTTTATGTGAATGAACAATCACTTTATGTGCCCAAATTCATATTTAAGTATTTTTTTCCTAGTAATGAGGATTGAACTCAGGGACTCACGCACGCTAGGCAAGTACTTTACATATTTCAGTTTTTTTGGTTTTTTTTTTTTTTTGGTACTGGAGATTGAACTCAGGGGCACTCGACCACTGAGCCACATCCCCAACCCTATTTTGTGTTTTATTTAGAGACAGGGTCTCACTGAGTTGATTAGGTCTCACCATTGCTGAGGCTGGCTTTGAACTGGTGATTCTCCTATCTCAGCCTCTCAAAGTGCTAGGATTACAGGCGTGCACCAACACACCCGGCTGAGATGTTGAACATTTTTTTATATATTTGTTGATCAATTGTATTACTTCTTCTGTGAAGTGCAGACTTCTGATTAAACATTATTTCTGAGCCAGGCATGTGGTCCAAATCTGTAAGCCTAAAATACTTAGGAGGCTGAGGCAGGAGGATCACAAGTTGGAGGCCAGCCTTGGCAACTTAGTGAGATCTTGCTTGTCTTAAAATAAAATTTAAAAAGAGCTGGGAATGTAGCTCAGTGGTAAAGCACTTGCCCAGCATGCGGAGTCTCTGGGTGGAATTCCAGTATCAAGGAAAACAAAAAGCAGCAAACACTCCCTCCCCAAACCACATTATTTCTGGGTGTGTTGTGAGGGTGGTTCCACAAGAGATAAGCATTTGAACCAGGGGACTGAGTTAGGCAGATGGCTTCACCAGTGCGGATGGGTGTCCTCCAACCCACTGAGAGCTGAGTAGAATAATGAGACCAAGGCTGGGAAAGCCGGACTCACATTTCACCTGCCCTCCTGCTTCTCGGGCATTTGAACTATATCATGGGCCTTCAGGATGGTAGACTGTGGGGCTTCTAGGTCTCCAAAATCACATGCAACAAAACCATATAAAAATCAATCAATCGGGGCTGGGGTTGTAGCTCAGTGGTAGAGCACTTGCCTAGCATGCGTGAGGCTACTGGGCACCACATATAAATAAAATAAAGGTCCATTGACAACTAAAATAAAAAATAAAATTAATTTAAAAAAATCAATCAGCCAGGCACATGCCTGTCATCCCAACGGCTTAGGAGACTGAGGCAAGAGGATTGCCAGCTCAAAACCAGCCCCAGCAACTTAATGAGGCCCTAAGCAACTCAGTGAGACCCTGTCTCTAAATAAAATACAAAACAGGGCTGGGGATGGGGTTCAGTGGTTGAGTGCCCCTGAGTTCAATCTCCGGTACCTCTCACCAAAAAAAAGTCAATCAATCATCTATCTATCTACCTACCTACCTACCTATCTATCTCTTACTGATTCTGATTCTCTGGAGAACCCTGACTAATACATCCATAACCTTGATCCTGTCACTTAGAGATGATTTCTATTTCTCCATGTTTTATAAAAATGAGCTGGGCATTGTGGCACATACCTGTTATCTCAGGGATTTGGGAGGCTGAGACACGAGGATGGCAAAATCAAGGCCAGACTCAGCAATTTAACGAAGTCCTCAGCAATTTATCAAGATCCTGTCTCAAAATAAAAAAAAATAAAAAGGGCTGGGGATATGGCTCAGTGATGAGTCCCCCCTGTGTTCAATCCCCAGTACCAAAAAAAGAGAGAGAGACACACACACTACTGTTTTCTGACTTGTCTTTTTCATCTAACAGCACATCTGGAACATCTTTACATATCATTAAGTAACAAATATTATTCCACCAACATTTTTATTTTTTTCCTGCCTAAAAAACTTCTTTGGCTGGGCTGGGGTTGTGGCTCAGTGGTACAGCGGTGTCTGGCATGTGTGAGGCACTGGGTTTGATTTTCAGCACTATATATAAATAAATAAATTAATTAAAGGTCCATCAACAACTAAACAAATATTTTAAAAAACTTCTTTGGCTGCCAGTGGCCTGGGAACACTTGAACTTTGCAAAGAGAACAGGCTGAGGCTGCACTCCCTGCACCTTCCCTGTTGAGCTGCCGTCCTCTACGGGCCTCACTTGCACATGTGAAGGCCAGAGACCATGGACTTTGCAGTGTGGAGGCTAGGCACCACGAAGTCATTTTTGCCTCCAGGATGAGGTGCAGAGATTGTGTCCAGCAGTCTATTTTTCTGATTATCCCACTGGTGTGGACTGACCCATCTCCTCTTGTTGTACAACAGAGGGATGTTTCCATGCCTGTCAGTGGCGTGATAAATGTCCATCCCATATGCAGCTGATCTTCTTAGTGGATTCCATATTTGTGAACTAATGAACTCACCTTTTGGGAGGTGCTATAGTTTGGATATGGATTGATGAGTCCTCTCAAAGTTCACGTGCTGGATCCTTGGATTGCATGTGTTAGAGAGACAGGCCTAGTGTAAGGTGGTTAGGTCCCAGGGCATCAGCTTTGTAAGGGATAATGCTGGTCTCTCAGAGGGCATGTGTTCTCATAAGAGTGAGTTGTTATAAAGGAAGACCACCGCATGGACTTGGTCTCTGGTCACATGGTTGGTTCCCTTCCTGTTCTTCCACTATGTTATCATGCAGACCAAGGGGCCCTCATCAGAGGCCAAGCAGATGGGCCATCTAATCTTGGACTTTAAACCACCAAAACTTTGAGCTAAAAAAAAACAACAACAAAATTTTCCATTTCTAAAGTACCCAGCCTCAGGTATTTTGTTATAGCAACAGAAAATGTACTATATAGTCATAGGGGTAGAGCTCTCATGAATGGGATGGTATCCTTATGAAAGAGATCCAGGAGTGACCCTTTTCCCGGGAAAAGGCATGATCTAGAAATCCAACGATGAACCCTCATCTGACACTAATCTGCCTTGATCCTAGACTTCTGTGTCCCAGGATCCCATCAGGACACCACATCACACTTGGTTTTCATATCTCTTTGGGCTCTTCTTGGTTGTGAGAGTTTCTCTGACTTCCCTTGACACTTTTGAGGAATATTAGTCATGTATTTGTAGGATGCCCCTCCACTGGGAACTGACAGATGGTTTTTCTCATGATTAGAGTAGGAGCTAAGAGATTCAGGAAGGAAGACCACAGAGGTTAAGTGCCAATCTCATCATGTCATCTCAAGGGTCCAAATGATCAACGTGACTTATGACTGTTGATGTTGACCATGATCTCTGGCTGAGGTAGTCTGTCAGTTTTCTCCATTTGGGGAAAGTGTTTTCCATACCCTACCCTTTGGAATTGCTGTGCACAGCCCAAACGTGAAGATAGGAGTTACGTTCTGATGTAAAACACAGCTTCTCTGTATTTTGATATCAGTGGCCTACCATGTGCTTCTCATTCCCTCCATGAAATAAAAATCTATTAGTGTTCCTGCCAGGCGCGGGGCATACACTTGTCATCCCAGCAGCTCGGGAGGCTGAGACAGGAGGATCGCGGGTTCAAAGCCAGCCTCAGCCAAAGCGAGGCGCTAAGCAACTCAGTGAAACCCTGTCTCTACATAAAACACAAAATAGGGCTGGAGATGTGGCTCAGTGGTCGAGTGCCCCTGAGTTCAATCTCTGGTGCCCCCTCCCTGCAAAAATCTATTAGAGTTCCTATGCAGTACAGTAACTGTTTTTTCCTGTTTTTACAACGTTCAGAGAGTTTAGGCAACTTGCTCAAGGACCCTCAGCAGTTAAAATCTTAGTAAAATGTTTTAGCCCAAGTCAGCCTGACCTCATACTCTCAGTCCTGGCATCTTTCTGCTCTTGGAGATCTAAGCAGGGCTTTCTTTTCATTTTTACTTCTAAGTCCCATTTACCTCTGTGAGTGTGTGTGTGTGTGTGTACCCAGGACCTTGCACATGCTAGAAAAATGGTCTACCACTGAGCTACACCCCCAGCCCTTTTCTTCTTTTACGCTTTGTTTTGAGACAGGGTCTTGCCAAGTTGCCCAGTTTGGCCTTGAACTTGCCATTCTCCTGCTTCAGTCTCCCAAGTGGTTAGGATTATGAGCATGTACCCCTCTGTCCAGCTGCCACTTACCCTTTTTATTTTGGGGAACCAGGAATTGAACTCAGGGGCACTTGACCATGGAGCCACATCCCCAGCCCTATTTTGTATTTTACTTAGAGACAGAGTCTCACTGAGTTTCTCAGGGCCTCACTAAGTTGCTGAGGCTGGCTTTGAACCCTCAATCCTCCTGCCTCAGCCTCCCAAGCCGCTGGAATTACAGGCAAGTGCCACCGTGCCCGGCTCCCACTTACCTTTTATCTCCTGCTCTCTGGTAGGTGCTGTCACACCCACAGCTTTTCTCTGGCAAGTAAGATCTCCTCAAGCCTTCTCTTACTCCTAGACATGGAGAAAGCACACATTCTAGTGGCTGTAGTGTCAATGCGGCTGGGCAACAGTGTAGCCACAGGCAGATGACTTTGCCTCATTGAGCCTCAGTTTCCTCTGTAAAATGGGTATAAGAAGGCATAGAGCTGGGCTTGGTTGTGCACAGGTAATCCAAGTAACTCTGGAGGCTGAGGCAGGAGGATTGCAAGTTCGGGGCCAATACCAAAAATAAACAAGATTTAAATGGTAACAGCAGCTTTATTCATAAGAGCACCAAGCTGGAAACAATCCAGATGTCCTTCACTGGGTAAATGCTTGATAAGCTGTAGTGTCACACCACGAAACCCTACTCAGCAATGAGGAATGAACTGTTCATACATAAAACAACCTGGAAGCCTCCCCACACATTCATCCCAAGTGAAAAAGCCAATCACAAAAGGTTACATATTGTACAATTCCACTTACAGGACATTCTTTTTCTTTTTTGTGCTGGGGTTTGAACCCAGGGGCACTTAACTACTGAGCCACCTCCCCAGCCCTTTTTATTTTTTCTTTTGACAGGGTCTCACTGAGTTGCTTAGGGTCTCAATAAATTGCCGAGGCTGGCCTTGTACTTTGGATCCTCCTGCCTCAACCTACAAGTCACTGGGATTTCAGACATGCTCCACCATACCCAGCAATATGACATCCTTGAAAGGACAAAATTGTAGAAATGTAGAACAGATGAGTGGTGGTCAGGGGATAAGGACAGAATGGGTGCAGGATGGGGAGTGGATGTGATTACAAATGGGATTGCAAACGGGCAACCAGACAGGTCTTTGTGGTGATGGAAATATTTTTCTTTTTTTTTTCTTTTTTTTTTTTTGGTGCTTGGGATTGAACCCAGGGTCTTATGCATGAGAGGCAAGCACTCTACCAACTGAAGTATATCCACGCTCAATATTTTGCATCTTGACTTTATCAATGGCAATATCCAGAATTGTAATATTGTGCTACAGTTTTGCAAGATTGTTACTATTGGGGAAAATTGGGTAGAGGATATATTTGATATTTGAGCTCCTCCTTTTTTTTTTTTTGGTAGTGGGGATTAAACCCAGGAGCACTCTACCACTGAGCTATACCCACAGCCCTTTTTTTGTTTTGAGACAGGGTCTTGCTAAATTGCTGAGGCTGGCCTTGAATTTGCAATCCTCCAGCCTCAGCCTCAGCTGGGATTACAGGCATGCACCACTCTGACTGGCCTTTCTTCTTTCTTCCTGGTGCTGGGGATTGAACCTAGGGTCTTGTGCATGCTAGTCAAGTGCTCTACCACTGCACTGCATTCCCAGTGCTTTTTACTTTTATTTTGAGACAAGTCTCCGTAAGTTTCCCAGGCTGGCCTTGAACTTGCAATCCTTCTGCCTTAGCCTCTCAAGTCGCTGGAATTACAGGTGTTCCTTGTATTATTTCTTACACTAACATGTGACTATATAATTTTCTCAAAATAAAAATTGTAATTTAAAAAGGTGTCTAGGGGGGGCTGCGGCTATGGCTCAGCGGTTGAGCACTTGCCTCACATACGTGAGGCACTGGGTTCGATCCTCAGCACCACATAAAATAAATAAAGATATTGTGTTCATCTACAACAAAACAAAATTTTTTTTTTTTTTTTTTTT
>CM053407.1:111766317-111806129 GCA_028644305.1 Xerus rutilus | reverse complement strand
CTGGGGATGTGGCTCAGTAGTCGAGTACCCCTGAGTTCAATCCCCAGTACCAAAAAAAAAAAAATTCTAGAATGTGCCTTGTCTGTATTTTTTTTTTTTTTTTTTGGTACAAGAGGTTGAACTCAGAGGCACTGGACCACTGAGCCACATCCCCAGCTCTATTTTGTATTTTATGTAGAGACAGGGTCTTACTGAGTTGCTTAGCACCTCACTTTTGCTGAGGCTGGCTTTGAACTTGAGATCCTCCTGCATCAGCCTCCTGAACCACTGGGATTACAGGTGTGGGCCACTGTGCCCGGCCTTTGTCTATATTTTTGATTACTTGTGGATGGTACTCTGAAGCCTGATGAATTTTAATAGGTCAATAAAATATTACTGCACACATTATTGAATCTTACATGATTGTTACTTTGCAGGTTGTATTGATCAGCATTTGTTTATGTATAGTTTAGGATTCAATTCAGAGTGAAGAATAACATTTAAAAAAAATTTTTTTTAAATATTTATTTATTTGTATGTTGTGCTGAGGATCGAGCCCAAGGTCTCAAACATGCCAGGCAAGTGTTCTACCACTGAGCCACAACCCCACCCCCAAGAATAGCATTTTTTAAACACTTGGATTTTTTTTTTTTTTTTTTTTTTTTGGTACCAGGGATTGAACTCAGGGACACTCTACCACTGAGTCACATCCCCAGCCCTATTTTGTGTTTATGTAGAGATAGGGTCTCATTGAGTTGCTTAGCGCCTTGCCATTGTTGAGGCTGGCTTTGAACTTGCGATCCTCCTGCCTTAGCCTCCCAAAGTGCTGGGATTACAGGCATGTGCCACTGTTTAACGCTTGGATTTTTTTGATACAAGTCGTATGTTTGACACATCTGTCACTTCTAGGATCTACTCCAACCATTAGGAAAGTCACTGTAATGTCTCTGAGATGGAATGTTCAAAATGATAAATTATCAGTTCTTCGTTAATATAAGTGGGAAAGCGGAAGATTCAGTTCTTTTTATTTTTGGTGGTGCTGGGGATTAGAACCCAGGGCCTTGTGCATGCAGGGCAAGCATTCTACCAACTCAGCTATATCTCCAGCTCAGATTCAGTTCTTTATGATAGCAGAATATTTGTTTCTTAATATTTTCATTTGTCACACATTAGTACTTTAGAAACATATTAATTGGACTGTTTTTACCTTTGACTTCTTTTTCAGGGGTAAATAATCATAAATTTAAGTGCTACTTTCATATTCAGGGCACAAATCCACATGATACATCCTTTTAAAATTGGTTTTCATTTGATGACTTCCCTGTTAGCCTATCCCTGAGTTATGCTCTTTTCAGGCATTAGTGAGTATGTCTTTTTAAACTTAAGGTACTTTTTATGTATTAAAACATGGAATTCTTCATGAATATTTCAGTATGACCTAGTACCTAGAATGTTAAGTAATAGAATCTCTCTGGGTTTTCATTGCCCTAGTTCAGATCCTTTAAAGTGAGTGAACAAGATTCTTTACTCCTTTCTTAGCACTTTGCATTTTGACACCATCTAATGGATTCATTTTTTAAAAAAACAACAGCTTTATTTAGATATAATTTATATGCCACTTAAAGTGTATAGTTCAAGCTGAGTGTGGCAGTGGATGCCTGTAGTCCCAGCAGTTTGGGAGGCTGAGGCAGGAGGTAGGATTCAAGGAGTTCAAAGCCAGCTTCAGCAATTTAGTGAGGCCCTAACCAACTCAGGGATAAAATACAAAAAATAAAATAAGTCTCAAAATAAAATACAAAAAAGGACTGAGGATGTGGCTCAGTGGTTAAGTGCTCCTGGGTTCAATCTTTAGTACCCCCCCAAAAAGTCCAGTTCAATGGTAGTTAGTATATTCCCAGAATTGTGCCGCCATTAATCACCATAATTTTAGAATGTTTTCATTACTTGAGAAAGAAACCCCATATCCAGTAGCAGTCTGCTTCTACTATTCTATGGTTTTGCTCCCCACCTAGAACCACTAATGTACCTCCTGCAATTTGCGTATTTTGGACATGTCATGTAAGTTGAATCATTCTAATATTTGGTCTTTAATTCTCTCTTTCTCTCTCTCTTTTTTTTTTTGGTACTGGGGATTGAACCTAGGAGCACTTAATCACTGAGCCACATCCCCAGCCACCCCCCTTTTTAAAAATATTTTTTAGTTGTCAATGGACTTTTATTTATTTATATGTGGTGCTGAGAATCGAACCCAGTGCCTCATGCATGCTAGGAAAGTGCTCTACCACTGAGCCATACCCCAGCCCTCCCCAGCCCTTTTTTACATTTTGTGTAGAGACAGGGTCTTGCTAAGTTGCTTAGGCGCTTGCTAAGTTGCTAAGGCTGGCTTTGAACTCACCATCCTCCTTCCTGAGCAGCCCCTGCAGCTGCTAGGATTATAGAGGGGTGTCACTGTGTGGGATTTTTCTCACTTCTTTTTTGTTTTTCTTTTTGGTACTGGGGATTGAACTCAGGGGCACATCCCCAGCCCTATTTTGTGTTTTATATAGAGACAGGGTCTCACTGAGTTGCTCAGTGCCTCGCCGCTGCTGAGGCTGGCTTTGAACTCGAGATTCTCCTGTCTGAGCCTCCCTAAGTGCTGAGATTACAGGCTTGAGCCACGGCGCCCGGCTTCTCACTTCTTTTATTTAGCATGTTTTTAAGGTTTATGTATGCTTTAGTATGTGTAGTACTTGATTTTTTTTTTTTTTGTCAAATAACATTCCATAGTATGGATATACCATATTTGTTATTCATCAATGGATGGGCATTTGGGTATTTCCTTTTTTTGGCTATTATAAATAATACTGATAAGAACATTCATGTACAAGTTTGTTTACTTATTTTCTGGTTCTAGGAATTGAATCCAGAGATACTATACCACTGAACTACATCCTCAGCCCTTATTTTTTTATTTTATTATGATTTAAAATTTTTATTTATTTATTTTTGTACTGGAGATTGAACCCAGGGGTGCTTAAACACTGAGCCACATCCCCAGTCCTTTTATTTTGTGAAAGGTCTCACTAAGTTGCTTAAGGCCTTGCTTAGTTGCTGAGGCTGCCCTCGAATTTGTGATCCTCCTCCATCAGCTTCTCGAGTTGCTGGGATTACAGGTGTGTGCCACTGCACCCTGCTTATTTATTTTTTATTTCACAATTTATATATATGTTTTTTCTTTTTGGGGGTATTAGGGATTGAACCTGAGGCACTTTACCACTGAGCTACGTCCCCAGTCCCCACAATTGAAGTCTGCTAAACTAAAGCAGTAACAAGATCTTTTACAAAGTATTTTACAACTTAAGTCTTATGAATTTAATTTCATAAAAAATTAGGTTCATATTAATCCTGGCTAACCTAAAAACCTTTATTTTTTATTTTGTGACAGAGTCTTACTATGTTGCTGAGGGTCTCAAGTTTCTGAGGCTGGCCTTGAACTTGGGATCCTTCTGCCTCAGCCTCCTTCCTGAGTTGCTGAGATTATGACGTGCACCACTGTGCCCAGCTCATGTACAAGTTTCTGTGTGAACATGCTTTCATTTCTCTTGAGTACTGACCTAGGAGTAGTATTGTTGGATCATATGCTAGCTCTGTTTAACCATTGCCAGACTGGTTTCCAAAGCAGATGCACAATTTGAAATTTTCACCCATGGGTTCCAATTTCTCTACATTATCACCAATACTTGATATTTTCTGACTTTTTGATTCTAGCCATCCCAGTGAGTATAAAGTAGTATTTCACTGTGGCCACTTCTCCCTTCTCTGCCCCAACCTGTGGTGCTGAGGATTGAATTCAGGGGTATTCTACCACTGAGCTACATCCTACAGCCCTTTTTATTTTTATTTTGAGACAAGGTTGAGGTCATCATTTGTGATGGCCCTATCTTAGTCTTTGGAGTCGCTGGGATTATAGGTGTGTGCCACTGTGCATGGCTTTTTTCTATATTTTTTATTGGTGTATTACAATTATGCATAATAGTGGGATTCATTGTTACATATTTATACATGCAAGTGATGTAACAATTTGGTCAATATCACTTTTCCCTTTCTCTCCCCACCTCCTGGTTTCTTTCCTCTACTCTGCTGGTCTTTCTTCTGTTTTCATGAGATTCCTCCCAATTTTTTTTTCTTTTTCTTCTCTAGTTTCCACATATGTGAGAAAATTCATCTGACCCTTGAGTTTCTGAATTTGTCTTATTTTGCTTAACATAATTTATCTGGCTGAATAAAACTCCATTGTGTATATAACACATTTTCTTTATCCATCTGTCCATTGATGGACATTTAGACTGGTTCCATAATTTGGCTATTGTGAATTGTGCTGCTATAAACATGGGTGTGCATATATTGCTATAGTATGCTGACTTTAAGATAAATATCAAGAAGTGGTATAGCTGGATCATAGGGTGGTTCTATTCCTAGTCTTTTGAGGAACCTCCATTCTGATTTCCATAGTGGTTGTACTAATTTATGGTCCCACCAACAGCAAAAAATGTTCCTTTTCCCCACATTCTCTCCAGCATTTATTATTGTGTTTTTTGTTTTTGTTTTTTTGGGTACTAGGGACTATACCCTGGGGTGCTTTACCACTGAGCCACATCCCCAGTCCTTTTTACATTTTTTTTTTTAATTTTCTTTTTTTTTTGGTACTGGGGATTGAACTCAGGGGCACTCGACCACTGAGCCACATCCCCAGCCCTATTTTGTGTTTTATGTAGAGACAGGGTCTCACTGAGTTGCTTAGCACCTCACCTTTGCTGAGGCTGGCTTTGAACTCGCAATTCTCCTGTCTCAGCCTCCCTAAGTGCTGGGATTACAAGCGTGAGCCACCACGCCCGGCTGATCCTTTTTACATTTTTTTTTTTTTTTTTTAAATATTTTTTTAGTTGTTAATTGACATTTATTTTATTCGTTTATTTATATGTGGTGCTGAGAATCGAACCCAGGGCCTCACACATGCAAGGCAAGTGCTCTGCCACTGAGCCACAATCCCAGCCCCCTTTTTACATTTTTGATGATGAGGATTGAACCCAGAGGTGCTTAACCACTTAACCATATCACCAGACCCCCTTTTTTTTTTTAATTTTTAATTTTGAGACAGGGTCTCACTAAGTTGCTAAGGATCTTGCTAAATTGCTGAGGCTGGCCTTGAACCTGTGATCCTCCTGCCTCAACTTTCCAAGTCCCTAGGATTACAGGCATGTACCACCATGTTTGGCTATTTGTGTTTTTGATGGCTGCCATTCTGACTGGAGTGAGATGAAATCTAAGTGTAGTTTTTTTTCCCCCAAAGGCACAGACAGAAGTTTATATCAAGAGAGAGGTCTTTGAGAGTAAAACAAGAAATATGCATTCAGTGGAGAATGTGAGCTATCTCCAGAGGGAGAGAACGTTTCAGTGTAGTTTTGATTTGTATTTCCCTAATTGGTAAAATGTTTAACATTTTTTCATATATTTTTTGGCTATTTGCATTTTTTCTTTTGAGAAGTGTCTATTTAGTTTATTTGCCATTTATTGATTACGTTGTGTGTGTATGTGTTTTGAGTTCTTTATATATTCAGATTATTTTTTTTTTGGTATCGAAGCTTGAATACAGGGGTACTTAACCACTGAGCCACGTCCCCAGTTCTTTTTTTGTTTTTTATTTTGAGACAGGGTCTTGCTAAGTTCCTTAAGGTCTCCTTAAGTTGCTGAGGCTGGCTTTGAACTTGTGGTCCTCCTGCTTCAGCCTCCTGAGCTGCTGGGATTATAGGTGTGTGCCACTGTGCCTGGCCTATATGTTCTGATTATTAATCCTTTGTTAGAAGAATAATTAACAAAGATTTTTCTCCCATTTGATAGGTTCTCTCTTCACATTCTTAATTGGCGTGTTTTGTTTTATTTTGTTTTTGGTGGTGCGAAAGCTTTTTAATTTGACGCCATCCCATTTATTAATTCTTTGTATTATTTCCTAAGCTTTAGGAGTCCTAATGCAGAAGTCATTGCTTATGCTTTTATGTTGGAGTTTTTGACTATATTTTTTTCTAGGAATTTCAGAGTTTCTGGTCTGATTCCTTGGTCTTTGATTCATTTTTAGTTGATTTTTGTGTGGGGTGAGAGAGGGGGATCTAGTCTCATTCTTTTACATATGGAAAACCAGTTGTCCCAGCACCATCTGTTAAAAAGTGTCTTTTCTCCAGCATATGTTTTTGGTGCCTTTGTCAAGGATCAGATGACTGTAGATGTGTGGGTTTGTCTTTGTGTTTTCTATTGTGTTCCATTGGTCTATATGTCTGTTCTTATGCCAGTTTTATGTGATTTTTGTTACTGTAGTTCTCTGATATAATTTTAAGTTAGGTATTGAGAAGTCTCCAGCATTCCTGTTTTTGCTTAGAGTTGCTTTGGTTATTCTGGGTCCTTTATTTTTCCAAATAACTTTTAGGACTGTTTTTCTAGTTCTGTGAAGAATGTCATTGGTATTTTTTTTTTTTAATATTTTCTTAGTTGTAGATGGACACAATATCTTTATTTATTTTTTATGTGGTGCTGAGGATCGAACCCAGTGACTCACGCATATGTGGCAAGCGCTCTACCACTGAGCTACAATCCCAGCCCCCTGTCATTGGTATTTTGATGGGGATTGCATTGAATCTGTATATTGCTCTTGGTAATATGACCATTTTAACAATAGAAATTGCCTGTTCATGAACATGGGAAGTTTTTTCATTTTCTAGTTTTTCCATTTCTTTCTTTAGTGTTCTATACTTTTTATTGGAGAGGTTTTTTACCTCCTTGGTTAAATTTATTTCTAAGTAGTTTGGTTTTTTTTTTTTTTTGAAGCTATGGTGAATGGGGTTTTCTTCCTTATTTGTTTTTTAGTGAAGTCATTATTGGTGTATAGGAAAGTTATTTGTGTTTGTATGTTGCTTTTTTTTTTCTGTTATTGTGGTTTCCATAAATGTTTCATTGATGATCATTTCATGTGATTAATGTACATTTGTATATATCCCTTGGAGAAATTTCTATTCAGATGCTTTGCCTATTTTTTAATGGATTGCATTTTTACTTTTATAAGAATTGTTTATATATTCTAAGTACCTCTTCAGAATTATGATTTGCAAAATTTTTATTCCATCCTGTGAGTTCTTTTCACTTTTTTTTTTTTTTTTTTTGGTACCAGGGATTGAACTCAGGGTTCTCAACCACTGAGCCACATCCCAGCCCTATTTTGTGTTTTATGTAGAGACAGGGTCTCACTGAGTTGCTTAGCACCTCGCCGTTGCTGAGGCTGGCTTTGAACTTGCGATCCTCCTGTCTCAGCCTCCCGAAGTGCTAGGATGACAGGCGTGTGCCACCACGCCTGACTTTTCAAATCTCTTAGTCTCGTCTACTCCATTGCCCATGGAATCAAGTTCAGACTTCCTAATATGACTGTAAATTAAGGCAGTTTCTGCAAGTAGCCCGCTTGGCCTTTTAGTCCTCTCTTTCCTAAGTCTTCATCTTCATTGTCACTCCCCCGAACTATCCCAGCTTTTAAATCTTGTGATGTAGCCGGGCGCAGTGGTGCAAGCCTGTAATCCCAGCACTTTGGGAGGCTGAGGCAGAAGGATCACGAGTTCAAAGCCAGCCTCAGCAATGGCGAGGCGCTAAGCAACTCAGTGAGACCCTGTCTCTACATAAAACACAAAATAGGGCTGGGGATATGTCTCAGTGGTCGAGTGCCCCTGAGTTCAATCTTCAGTACCAAAAAAAAAAAAAAAATCTTGTGATATACTTCACCCTTTCTGAATTCCTCTTGTCCTTTGGGATCCACGTGGTGAAGTTTTCATCTTGGAAAACCTCCTTACCCACACAGGCAGACATTGTCCCTGCCTCCAGGTATCATACAGTTATCAGTACTGTCTGCTACAAGGAGCAGGAGCTGATTTTGAACTTATTTTGACCGTTTTGGAAAACTCTTCTTTCCAGAGGAGACAAGAGGCAAGAGAGAGACTGATATGTGGAAGGCTGACTGAGATGCTGTTTTTCACAGCATAGTTAGCAGTGCCTGCTGGACATTTACTGAGTGAATGATTATTTTTTGAAGTTAACCGAAAAGATCCTGAGATCAGTGGGTTTCTCTGATATTAACATCTTTATTACTTATGTTAAAATAACATGAAGAATAGGGAAAATTTTCCTCTGCTTTTCTGGCAACTAAGTTTATCTCTTAACCAAAAACATGCTTAGAAGTAAAACTGATTAAAACGTTTTTGTGAGGGCAGACCATTCTTGTTTAGGTTTTTCCCCTTTCAGGAATAATAAGGACTGGCACACAGCCTTCCCAGTAAGGCAGATGGCCAGGGGACACATTTAGTTTGGTATGATTTAGTCTTACTAAGTGCATATAGGCCAGCCCTGATGGTATTGGGTTAGTCAGTACTGTGTGTGTGCTCATGAGAAGCCATGTAAATTGAATTTGAAGAGGAATTACTTTATTCTTTTGTTCATGCTCTCTACCTTCTCTGGGAGCACCTGACTTGAGTTAGTATTCTTTATATTTTGTGTTCTCTTATTCATTTTAAAAACTTTAATTAAAAATATTTAGGACCAACCTAGATGCCCTTCAATAGATGAATTGATAAAGAAACTGGTATATGGAATATTACTCAGCATTAAAAGAGAATAAAATTATGGCATTTGCAGGTAAATGGATGGAGTTGGAGTACATCATGCTAAGCAAAATAAGCCAATCCCAAAAACCCAAAGGCCGAATGTTCTCTCTGATAAGTGAATGCTGATCCATAATGTGGGAGAAGACATGGGAAGAATGGAGAAATTGGTCAAAGGGGAGGGAAAAGAAGGAATGTGGCATGGGGGCAGGAAAGATGGTAGAATGCGATGGACAACAATGCCCTAGGTTCTTGTCTGACTGCACATATGGTATAACTCTATATTGTGTACAATCAGAGAGGTGAAAAGTTGTGCTTCATTTGTGTACAATGAATCAAAATGCATTCTGCTGTCATGTAAACCTAATTAGAATAAATAAATTGAAAAAAATATTTAGAGCTGGGTTTGTGGCTCAGTGGTAGAGTGCTTGCCTAGCATGTGTGAGGCACTGGGTTAGATTTTTACCACATATAAATAAATAAAGGTCCATCAACAACTAAAAAAATTTTTTTTTAAAATTTCACTTAGTATCTTTCTAAGAATTAGGAGAAATGAGTTGGCCCATTTTGGGGTGCATTTTCTTGTTTGTGCTCATTAAAGTGGCAGGGTGGTAGAGAAGAAAAGCAAAAAAAATAAAATCTGTATTTCTTTGTTTCATTAGGCTCAGTGACCTGTGGGTACATTATAGTGTCATGCTTTGAGGGAGGCTGTGAAGGTGTGGGCCTTCGGAGCCCGACTCTGTATTTCACTTTTGGCTGCATCTCTTACTATCTGTAAATGCTAGTTACCTCGCCTCCCTGAGCCTCACTTTCCTCCTGTGTGATATGGAGATGCTGATACTTACTTACTTTGTAGGGTCATTGTCAGCATTGCATAAGGGAAAATATGTAAAGTGCCTAATACAAAGTAGATACTGAATACATTCCTGTTCCTCCCCTCCCCCCCCATGCCCCCCAAGTGCTGCTGATTGAATCCAGGGCCTTGACATATATAGGCAAGTACCACTGACCTACATCCCCAGCCTTGGTCCTCACTCTTAAATGTTTGTTAAGGAATGGAAGAGTGGAGAATCAAATAGGGGAAGTTTAATATGTTTTACTTCTGATGTTAAGCTGTTAAGGTGTGGATTCACCTCCCACCTGAAAATTTTAGACTTTGAATTAAAGTTGAATCACTGAAGAGAGGGGGTAAAATGTCTAGTTTTGGTGGGGTGGGGGAAAGGTAGTGATAAAAATGAAGCAGTGTTTTTATATCAGTCTGAACTGGAAATGTCTATTCAGACTATCTTCCCTTATTTAGGCCTTGCGCTTGTATTCATTCTATCTGCCTGCCTGTGCATCTAGTTTAAGGAAGGAGGTTTAGTTACTGGCAAAAGTTTGATCTTTTTAGAGTTTGGAAGGAGACTGTACTGCTGTCTAGATTATTGTGATAAAGTGTAACATTCTCTGTGGGAAAAGAGCCCCCTTAGTTTCATGGGATGTTAAATTAGGCCAGTCATTTGAATCTTAAATTAATAACAAAAAACAGTTCCTTTTGTTTGCTGTGGTAATGAGAAATGAGGTCAAAATAAGGCAATGATCAGATTGAGAGAGAAACTGGAATATAAGTGGAAGCAGGAAGGCTTATATATTTTATAATTTAAAGCAGTAATTTTATAGTACACATTTATTTTTCCCTTTGGCAATGTAATTATCTAATTTTAAAAAATTACGAATAATGGGTTATATTTAGCACCAGTATCTCATCATCTCACCATTTTTTAAAGAATGTATCTTTTTAGGGAGACTTAGGAGATTGTTTCTCAGGTCCAGAAGTCCTCATTCTTAGCTGCTTGTGAGGATCAGCTGTAGGGCCTTTGTGAGGACAGCTGCCGGGGCTTCAGTTCCCTGGTGACTCTGACAGAGAAGGGAACACTGCACTGGTCGACTCCTGGTTTTACAGAGAGGGGTCTACGGTTACAGGAGCTTAACAGACTTGCCCAAGATTGGAGACCTAATTGTCAGTTCCTTCCTTATCCCTCCACCTCCCTCCATGTTAACATGAATTCATTTCCCTTGTTGGTAGGTGGATTTGTAATACAGTATGGAGTTTAAATTTTTTGAATTTTTTACAGTGTGACCCGATCATGCCATTCCATTTTAGTCTTTGACCCAGAGTTACAGTTCTGTTCTCTTAACTTTCTGTCATGTTTCTTGCCAGACCTGAGACCACTTACAGGGCTAATTTTTTAATTTCATCACCACAGTTGGTAGCTAATATCTATGATATTTCCCCCCACATGTTTAGGTTGTGCATATATTAAACTGTGAAGAGAGTTCCAGGTTTTCAAAAGGATTTTTAGGTGCATTTCTGAGAAACTTAAATAGAGAGAATCTCTAGGATAAGCCTTTGGCAGACTTGATTTCTTAGTAATATAAATGATAGTATTTATTTATTTGCGGGGAGGTGGTGTCTTGCTGTGTTGCCCAGTCTGGTATGGAACTCCTGTGCTCAAGCAATCCTCTAGCTTCAGCCTCCCAAGTAGCTGGGACTATAGGTCATGCTACTGTTCCTGGTACTTTAGTAGTATTTTATTAGCTATTTTTTATTTCCTCAATCTTATAATTTGACTATTAATAAGCAGTGATTGTAAGGATTTCTCTTGGGTGTTTCAGAGGCCAATTAATATTGCAAAAGTACCCTTGTATTGTGTCTTGCCAGAAAATTTTGCATTAGCAGATTAACCATATATGAAAATGCTAAGTTTGAACAGGAACAATATAAGTCCAGTACTGAAACTACACAGATTTTTTTTTTTTTTTTTGGTACTAGGAATTGAACCCAGAGGAGAACAACCACTGAGCCATATCCTCAGCCCTTTTAAAAAATATTTTATGTAGAGACAAGGTCTCACTAAGTTGCTTATTGCTTTGCTAAATTGCTGAGGTTGGCTTTGAATTCGCAATCCTCCTGCCTCAGCCTCCTGTGCTGCTGGGATTATAGGTGTGTGCCATGATGCCCAGCTGAAACTGCAGATTCTAACAGGCATAAAGATAACCATTTAGGAATAGCAGAACTTGATCATTGTTT
Organism: Xerus rutilus; assembly: GCA_028644305.1. Taxonomy (NCBI): domain Eukaryota; kingdom Metazoa; phylum Chordata; class Mammalia; order Rodentia; family Sciuridae; genus Xerus; species Xerus rutilus. The sequence goes on along the minus strand of CM053407.1, from coordinate 111,794,414 downwards.
CAGTGTGGTGGTTCTGTTTCTGGGAAACCCCGGGATAGACTGCAAGTCTGGTCACATGGTAGTTTTGAGTCTTTCTTGTCCCATTATGGAATTGAGCATGGGTTTCACGTGCCAACAACTGCTGAGGTCTTAATCTTAGATGAAAAAAGCTGTAGTTTTATAGTTTTCTGAGAGACCATAGTAGTTACACATGCGAAGAGAAATGTTGGGAGAGTGAAGCCTTTGGGGTATGTTTTCCACTCTTGGTGTGCTTGACAAAATTCATAAGTACCCCCTCCCTATAACAAATGTTTAATCACCATTATTTGCTTATTTCACATGAAAGATACGTAAATTCCTTTTCGTAAGAGTCAAGCATTCTTTCCTAGTTAAAGATTCTAATTCCTTTCATTCTTAGGAACTTAAAGAATCAAGACTAACTTATTAATATGAAAGCTCACGTGCTCTCTGAGTGGTGACTGAGGAACACATGTTAACTTGAGCTGTCATCTCTTTTAAGCAGAGGGATTTATTAGGAGACAAGTCACTTTACAAGCTAGATGGTGAATTAGTTTTGTGGTTAGTAGTATCTTTAGCTTAACATTGTCATCCTAGTTTTTCTTGGCAAGCGAGAGAGAGACTAGCGCCAATAAGGGCTGACCGCAGCTCTTTGGGGTGATATTTAATAAGATATGTGTTGTCTATTTTAAAAGTAGAGTAACTGTCCTTTAGGCTCCCTCTTATGTGGGCCACCGCTGCTTTATGGTGCTACTGCAGGGAAAGGTTAAATTGGAAGCCTTTTTCCCCTTCCTGAGACGCCAGTTTAATTTTATGTAGTATAGAAATGTCTTGAATCCACTGGGCTGAACTGTGTTGTCAGGTCAAACTAATGATGTATTGTACCTGCAAAGGATGGTCTCTGAAAGTGAATGGTTGAGAACCCAGTAGCAGTGTGTATACATTCAGTCCCCAACTTGGTTATTTGGAACACACATGGTGTTTTTTTGTATAGATTCAGCATTATAAGTGCGGGTAAGTTCGCAGCCTAGACTGAACGAATCTGTTTAATTGACAGAACAGCCTTTAAATTGTTTTTGGTGATAGTGGAATTTTGAATCTTGAGCTGAGAGTCTTGTGAATGAGAAGTAAGGAACCTTGTTCCACCCCACATGGCCTGCACCCCGTCTGTAGGCCAGGCAGTATTCAGAGGCTCCATGTCACAGCACTCAAGTTCTTTTTTTTTTTTTTTTTTAATATTTTTTTAGTTGTGGATGGACACAATGTCTTTATTTTATTGCGTTGTATGTGGTGCTGAGGATCGAACCCAGGGCCCCACGCATGCGAGGCAAGCGCTCTACCGCTGAGCCCCAGCCCCAGCCCAGCACTCAAGTTCTTTATCTTCATTTCTGTTTTTGAAGCTCCTTCTCCCCTGGGTTGACTGGTATTTAAATGTTAGTAGCCAGGCAAATGACTCAAGTTCATTTCCACTAATGTATTCACAGATGATCGCAATTCCTAATAGATGCCTACAGTTGTGTAGTATTAGGACAGTGGGCTTTGAGCTGATTCACTCATATCTTCAACCCTTGTAGGGGTACAGCATTAATGTTTTTTAAAAGGGCTTCCTTAATGATGAATTCTCTCTCTGCAACTTTTACAGTAAGGCAGTATAACAAGGTTTCAAAGGGAGAGCCCAGGCACGGTGGTTAGCCCTGATACTGGAATCAGGAAGAAGCCCTGACTTCTTTGGAAGAGTTCTTCTGGTTAACCTCTAAAAGAGTGACTCTGTACCTACCATGCACGGGGCTCTGGGTTTGATGCCACATATCACACACACACACACACAAAACCCCAGTAGTAATAATAAATAAAAATGAATCTGATAAAGTTTTTAGGAGAATCCTTTTTTTTTTTTGTTTTTTCTTCATCTGGGAACCATCGTTTCAAAGGCAAATTGGCTTGTTCCTGTGACCTTTGGGAAGTGGATCAAGGTAGGGTAGTGATTTAAGTTAGATCAGCTTATAGTGGCCAGATGTAGGACCTGGTCTCTTTTATTCTTTTATCAACTTTTATCAAAAAGTCACTTCTTTTGTCAAACCACAGGAAATTAATAACAACAACAGTCTGTCTTGTTATTGCCTCTGTGGAGAGTTTGGATTACTTGGTTTCCAATAATTCTTTTTTTGAATTTTGAATTTTTGCAGTTCTGGGGATTGAACCCAGGGGTGCTCTACCACAGAGCTACATCCTCAGGTTTTTTCCTTTGATTTTGAGACAAGGGTCTCACTGAGATGTCCAGGATAACTTTGAACTTGCCATCTTCTTGCCTTAGCCTTACTAAAGTTTGTTTTGGCAAGCTAAATGCTTTGCTTTACTTTAATTAATTAATTTTTGTGGTATTAGGGATAGAACCCAGGACCTTGTGTGTATTGGGGAAGCGCTCTGCCAGTGAGCTACATCACTAGCTCCTTTTATTTTGAGACCCAGTCTTGCTAAGCTGTGAAGGCTGACCTCATTTGCTGACTTCCTGCTTCAGCCTTCCTAGTAGCTGGTTTATAGGCTTGTGGTACTGCATCCAGCTTGATTTACTTAAGGAATGTGTTAAAGGTTGGAAAAGATATTACAAGCTTTCTTCTCCTTTTTTTTTTTTTTTCTTTCTTTTGGTGCTGGGGCTTGAACACATAGATCCTTGTGTGTTCTAGGCAAATGCTCTGCTGCGGAGCGTATGGATTGAGTCCTGTTGGAATTCAGGGAACAAGTGTTGGAGAGTCAGTGTCTGGGACCTGGGAGCACACCTGAGGGTATGCGTAATAGTACTGGACTGACTTAGAACAGGTGTAATTGGGAAAAACAGCGCAAAACAGGTGGGTGGGAAGGCCCAGATTGTGGAATGTTGTAATAATAGGATATGCATTTGTGGGATATGTTTCAGTAAAATGTAAATATAGTTTGGATATGGGGTTAACAGAGGTAGATAGAAATGTTGATTTGCGGGTGTCATTAATGTTAATGATTTCTTTGCCTGTACTGATTACTTTTTGGATTAAATGAGTAGAAATTAAACAACAAGTGAAGTATGAATAGTTATTTTCTAGTTTGTGAGTGTGAATACCAGTACTGCTATGTTCTATATTCCTTAAAGACAAAGATATCTTTATGTCTTTTTTTGCCTCCAGTTCCTAGCATCCTGCCTGGTGCACAGTTGGTGCTCAATAAATGTTAGGTGCTCAATAATTAAATTTCACTTTTGCATGGTATACTTGTGGTAGAGACTGTCTATGTTTCTATTTTTCTAGAAGGTAAAATAAATAAAGAAGTAGTTTTCTGTGGGTGTAGAAGGAGTACTAATTGTAAACATTTATTAAATTATCTTATGACAAACTAATCTTGTAATTGTCATTATAAATGTTAAAGTATGTATGTGTATATGTCCATATATATTTATTTACTTATTTATTTTTGCAATACTGGAGATTGAACTCACAGTGCTCCCCTGCCATTCTTTTAGTACTGGAGATTGAATCCAGGGACTTGCACATGCTAGGCAAACAACTCAGTGGGACCCTGTCTCAAAATTAAAAAACAAAAAAATTACAAAGGACTGGGCATGTAACTCAGAGGTAGAGCCTCCTCTTGGTTTAATCCTCAGTACCCAAAAAAAAGAAAAAAATTTTAAGGGGCCTTTAACCTCTAAACCACATCCTCAACCCTTTTTTTTTTTGGTACCAGGGATTGAACTCAGGGATACTTGGCCACCGAGCCGCATCCCCAGCCCTATTTTGTGTTTTATGTAGAGACAGGGTCTCATTGAGTTGCTTTGCGCCTCACCGTTACTGAGGCTGGCTTTGAACTCAGCAATTTTCTGGTCTCAGCCTCCCAAAGTGCTGGGATTATAGGCATGTGTCACCGTGCCCGGTTCTCAGCGCCCTCCCCCCCCTTTTTTTTTTAGTTGTAGATGAACACAATACCTTTATTTATTTTTATGTGATGCTGAGGTTCGAACCCAGTGCCTCACGCATGCAAGGCAAGCGCTCTACCACTGAGCTACAGCCCAGCCCCCCGTCAGCCCTTTTTAAGAATTTTTTTATTGTGTTGCTGTGGGCCTTGCTAAGTTGCTGAGGCTGGCTTTAAACTTGTGAGCTTTCTACTTCAGCCTCCCTAGTTGCTTGGGTTACAACTGTGAGCCACTGTACCCAACTTTTTAAAATTTTGAGGCAGGGTTTTGTTAAGTTGCTGAGACTGGCCTGTGATGTGACCTCTGATGTGCTTCAGCCTCCTGATTGCTGGGACTATAGGTGTGTCCACACCCATCTATAGTTCTGTGTTTGAGAAACTGCCATTTTTTCAAAGCAAATGCACCATTTTACATTCCCACTAGCAATGTTTAAGGGTTCTAATTTTTCTGTATTCTTTCAACTCTTGTTATTTTCTGACTTTGATTTTTACCATCCTGGTGATGTGAAGTGGTTCCTCATTGCAGTTCTGATTTTCATATCTGAAATGACTAGTGATGTCCATTTTATTTTCATGTGCTTATTGAACATTTGAATATCTTCTTTGCAAAAATGTGCTACCACAACAGACTTCCAGGATACCTTTATTTATTGAAACACATTTTGGAGTGTTGGCTATTTAAAGCATACATTCTCATGAAGAGTATAGTGACATTACATTTTGGTGCTTAATTGCAAATTTACTTATATTGGCAACATGGGGTTCTTAACAGCCTTGTTTTGTAGCACTGGTTAGCAAATTTGACTTTACAAAGAATTAATGATATGTACCTTCTTAGTGGTGGTTTGTTTTCATCTGAAAAATCTACCAAAATAGATATTGTAAGAATCATAGTTTATATCAAGATGAAGACTTGGAGTCGAGATAGGCTATTGAAAAAGCTGAGTTTCCCCTGTTTTTCTCCTTTAGTTCTCATCCATTGACACACTGACTGCCTAGAAAATGTCATTACTCACATTGTTCCTGGAGGAGGATGTAGAGGTTTGTCTGTGGTGAACATGTGACGGTTTCTGGCCCAGCCCCAAAGGAATCATAGGGCAGGTCTTAGGGCATTATAGCGACTCCTGGAACCCTAAGGATTTAATGTGCTTGAAATTTATTTTACTTGAGAATCTGACAAGGACTGAATAAGTTATAGGATGAATTCTGTACTATTTCATTGGCTCAGTTATCTCATCACTTAAGAGTTCACTTACATATATTTAAATTTGAAAATCTGTTTTGGTTTATATAGTATTAGTGATATTATAAATGGTAACGAAATGAATTGTTTAATTGTTATGTGTGTTATTTCTGGCAGTTTTTAGAGATTACCACAAACCATAAATACAGGTTTTTGTTTTCTTCCCTCTATTGGGGATTGAACACAGGGGCACTGTATAACTGAGCTATATTCTCAGCCCAAAATATATGTATTTTTTTGACACACGGTCTGACAGTTGCTGAGGCTGGCTTCAAACTCATGATCTTTCTGCCTCAGCCTCCGGAGTTGCTGGGATTACAAATGTGTACCACTATATTGGGCTATGTAGTTTTTTAAAAAGAATATTAAAGACGAGAAGCTCTTGATCTTTCTGTTAGCCTTCTACTCAAAATTATTTTAAAACGATTCTTCCTACTTTCATTTGAGGCATAGAGAATTTTTTTCTTAGGTGCTATTTAGTAATTAACAGAGTTTAAGGGTTATGATTTCCTTTGCAAGTCTTGGTATAGTTTGGAAAGAAAGTGGATTTTGGATAGTTAGGCTTTCAGTTTTACTAGCAAAGGCTTTAAGTTTTCTTTTGCGCTTTTTTTTTTTTTTTTTTGGTACAGGGGACTGAACTCAGGGGCACTCGACCACTGAGCCACATCCTCAGCCCTATTTTGTATTTTGTTTAGAGACAGAGTCTCACTGGGTTGCTTAGTGCCTCGCTGTTGCTGAGGCTGACTTTGAACTTGCCGTCCTCCTGTCTCAGCCTCCCAAGCTGCTGGGATTATAGGCATGTGCCACCGCGCCTGGCTAAGTTTTTTATAATTGAATAGTCACTGCAAGAATAGTTGGCTCAAAAGTTTCCTCCTGAAATTGGGCTTTGTTTGTTACCATTTCCCAAGAGATATTTTCATTTTATTGGAAATTGAGTGTGTGGTGTTTTCTTCCTGAAGAGAGGAGGCCTTCTAAAGTACTGGGTGGTAGTAAAGCATTTATTTGGTAGTAACTACTTTTTCCCCAGTGAGTTACATTCTTATAGTTTCTTGTACTTTGTTGAGGATACTATATTGTATTTTTTGTCATTTTCCCCACCTTCCTTTAGAGGTGAACTGATAAGGAAATAATTTTTAATTTTACTAAAAAGGATCAGGCATCTGGGTATGGTGGTGCACACCTGTAATCTCAGCACTTAGGGAGGCTGAGACAGGAGAATTGTGAGTTTGAAACCAGCCTAAGCAACTCAGTGAGATCCTGTCTCTAAATAAACACAAAATAGGGCTGGGGATGTGGCTCAGTGGTCAAGTATCCCTGAGTACCAGTTCAATCCCTGGTACCAAAAAAGAAAAAAGAATCAAGCAGACAAAACATTTTTCTTAAGGTGCGATGATAAGATCATAAGAGGTATACTTTCCTGTTTCTGTAGGATGTCTGAAAATTCCAGAAACAGATTTTTTAAATTTGATACTGGGGATTGAAATCAGGGGTACTTGGCCACTGAGCCACATCCCCAGCCCTATTTTGTATTTTATGTAGAGACAGGGTCTCACTGAGTTGCTCAGCGCCTCGCTGTTGCCGAGGCTGGCTTTGGACTCCCAATTCTTCTGTCTTAGCCTCCCAAAGTGCTGGGATTATAGGCGTGTGCCACTGCTCCCAGATCAGAAACAGATTTTTATTTTAAACAGTTACTATTTCTTTTCAAGAAACATGCGTAATATGTTTTCCTTTAAGTTTCAGATTGACACTTTTTGGGCAAAGTACTATAATTTGTGTGCGTGTGTGTGTGCGCGTGCGCGCGCGTGTGCGTGTGTGTGTGTGTGTGTGTGTGTGTACGCACGCGTACGTGCAGGGTGTGGGGTTGGAGGTGGGTATTGGAGATTGAACCTGGAGCCTGTGTGTGCTGGGCAAGCACTATACCACCAAGCTATACTTCCAGCTGCTGGATCTAGTTATTAATCTGAAAAGGTAACTTTATTTTGTAGTGCTGGGGGATTTAACCTAGGGACACTTTAACACTGAGCTTCATCCCTGTCCCTTTTTAATTTTATTTTGAGACAGTGTCTTGCTAAATTGCTGAGGATCTCACTAAATTACTGAAGCTGGCCTTAAATTTGTGACCCTTCTGCCTTAGCCTCCTAAATTGCTGGGATTACAGGAGTATGCCACTATGCCTGATTGAAAAGGTGATTTTAAAAAAATATATATATTAAAACATTTACTTTGGTTTTACTCTTTTTAATTTTTTTTTAGTTGTAGATGGACACGATATCTTTATTTATTTTTATGTGATGCTGAGGATCAAACTCAGTGCCTCACGGATGCAAGACAGGCGCTCTACCACTGAGCCACAACCCCTGCCCCTGGTTTTACTCTCTTTGAATGCCCTACTTGTAATGAGAAGGCTCTTTGGAGCTGCTGCTAAGAGGTGATACACTTTCCTTAACACCAGAGAGCTCAGGGAAGGCACTACCATTGTCTTCCACAAGTCAAAATTTGGCACTGTTGTTGATGTGTCCTCATATCTAAAAACAGTTATAAATCCAGTTGATGTCAAGTCTTTTGATTCCATCTATTTCTCTCTTTCCATTGGGACTGTCGCTTATGGCCTGGACAAGTGCAGTGACTTCCCTGAATCCTTTTAGAAGCTCCCAACCTGCACATCCATTCTGTACTTGCTTTAGGAAAGATTTTTTTAAATGTTAAGTCTGATTACACTGCTCCCGTTTAAACAATTTTCTATGGCTTCCAACACTTTGCAGGTAAAAATAAGATCCAAACATGGTCTAGAGAACCCAGTGTGATCCAGTATGACTGACTTCCCAGCCTTGCCCATCATTGTCTGGGCTGCAGCCCCTCTAGGCTCTGTTTAGTAGTCCAGGTTCTGAATAGTGCTTGCTTTTTTTCCCCTACTTCCCTTCCAGTATTGGGGATTAAATCCAGGGTGTTGGGCGTGTTAGGCAAGCTGTCTATCACTGAGCTACGTCCCCAGCTCATTTTATTTAGAGACATGGTTTTGCCAAGTTGCCAGGCTGGCCTCAAACTTACAATTCTTCTGCCTCAGCCTCCCTAACAGCTGGGATTACAGGTGTGCACCACCACAGCCAGCTAGTGCTTGCTCTTGATAAAGACTCTTTTTGGCCAATCAACTTTTTAAAAAATTTTTGTACAGGGGATTGAACCCAGAGGCTCTTAACCACTGAGCCACATCCCAGCCTTTTTTATATTTTTTATTTTGAGACAGGGTCTCACTAAATTGATTATGGCCTCACTAAGTTGTTGAGGCTGCCTCGAATTTACAATCCTCCTACCTGAGCTTCCAGAGTCACTGGGATTACAGGTGTGCACCACCACACTCCACTTGACCAATTAAATCCTACTCATTCTTTGTTTTCATCTTAAGTATCATTTCTCTGAGCTAATTCTGTCCCCCTGATTATTGATTCTGATCCTTTGTGTACTTCTTCATCCCAAAACTTGTCTCGGCAGCACATTAACATTTATGTGAATACTTGGTTATGGTCCTTCTCCACCAACTGTGAGCTCCTTGAGGGTAGGGACCAGAAGTGCTTGCCTGCTCACAGTTGTGTTTGCATTGTCTAGTTTGGTGCCAGGCACATGGTCAAAGCTTAATACAGTGTCGAATAAATGAATGAGTGGAATTAAGAACGTATTCATCATTTACAGTTGAGTATATGTGTTATTTGTACAACCTTGTGGATGCAAGTAATTAATTTGGTTCTCACTGTGCGTGTTTTATTAGGGGTGGGTAGACTGTATTAGTCCCTATGTCAGTCAGTTTTCCATTGCTGTGACAGAATAGCCTATATATGCAGAAAGATTTATTTCATTTCTTGGCCCTGTACCTGTTTGCCTATGGTGAAGCAGAACATCTTGGTGGGGAGTGCATGGTGGAGCCAAGCTGCTTACCTCATGATAGCTGGGAACAGAAGGGGTCAGGTCCTAACATCCCCTCCAAGAGCCTGCCCTAGCAATCACGTCCTGCCCCTAGGCACTACCTCATAAAGGCTGTACTGCTTTCCAGTAGCAGGTGCTATTGGCAGGTGACCAAGCCTTTAGCATATTGCCATTAGGGTACATTTTGGATCTAAACCATAGCAGTCCCAGTGAAAGAAGAAATATCTGTAGATGCTTAAGCTTCATGTTGTTACAGGACTCAAAACATTATTTTAGTTCTCCTGTTTCATAGGAACCAGCAACTTGAGGACCAGAATGATTTGTAGGTAGGTAGGTAACTGTGTCAGTATAAACTTGTGTTTAATACCCAAGCCAGAATTTTTCCTGCTTTCTAGTAGCATTCCTGTGAAACATTGTGTATGTTCATTTAGTCCATTTATTTCCTGCTTGCCCAGGATATGAGGTATTAAGAAGACTAAAATTCTTCAATCAAAGGTGATTTTTTTTTTTTTTTTTGGACATTGCTAGTTTTGCCTATGACTGGCCTTTTCAGGGTTTTCATAAAAATGCCTTTTTAAAATTTTTTATTTTTAAAAAATCTGGGAGTCCAGTCATTTCATTTCCTGGTATAAGAGGATTGCCAAAGAATTATTAAAATTTTATTCCAAGAGAAACCCCATCTCACTAGTGGAAAACACACTTAGCAAGTTTGGACAGTCATACAGGGTTTTTTTTTTTTTTTTAAACCTGTTGTTGATAAGAAAAGTAGGTCATCAGTGTAGCAAGAGTATTTCAAAACACACTCAAGGATTAGATTGCTGGGTCACTTGTGTCTGTAAAAATTCTGCTGCTGGCTTGAGAACTCTTGGGGATTAATTTGGTTCTTGGAGTTGTGTCCTGCTCTTTGAAGAGATGCAGAGCCCAGCTTCTGAATCTCATCTCCTGTGGTGCACTTTAGGGAGACAGCTGCAGCCTCAGGTGGTTTTGTGTGGTGCCACCGTGTTCTCTGGAGCTTTGAGGTGGAGGTTTCTTCAGCAGTCCTTCTTCAAAGCTCCAGGGGTGAGAGGAAGTATTTATAAAGATGCTAGTGGTAAACAGAAGGCTGGGAAATGTGAGGTATTATAAACAAGTCATCTTTGCACATTTTCTTTGGAATAAAAATACATATTTCTGACATTGAAGAGCTAGAGATGTCTACTAAGGTCTTAGCATCTCATTTTTTAATAATTGCAAAATTTCGGTCTTTTCATTCCTATCACTTTAGGTGAGTTACAGGGTCCATTATGGTATCTTTTAGTTTATAAAAGGTCTCTAATGTGGGTGTGAGAGAGTGAACTTTAGAATTTGTTTTCTTTCTTGAGGATTGTCATGTGTTGCTGTTTGTGCTCGTTTCATTTCTCATTAGACATGATTTTCAACAGTCATTTTTGTAGCTCCATGTTCTACTTTAAATTGTCAGTGAGGGTTTATGTTTTTTGTTAGATGGTCCCTAACTTCTCTTTGTGGCTGGGACTGGAGCTCAATGGTAGAATGGTTGTCTGGAGGCGAGGCCCTCAATCCCTAGCACTACCACCACCAAAAAAAAAAAAAAAAAAAAGAAAGAAAGAAAAGAATCTCTAAAATGTATGAATTCTTTTCTTAGCTTTAAAAGGTGAGAAACATTCATTGTATTTCACCTTTTAGAAACTGTCACCTTTTAGAAATATTTAAATTTCTACTATTTATGTTCTTTTATGTTCTCTTCTTAGATAACGGAACAGTCAGTCATCTGGCTTAAGCCGAAGAGGAAGTATTTATAAAGATGCTAGTGGTAAATCAGAAGTAAAGATTTGCTTCTTTGGGGCTGGGGTTGTGGCTCAGTGGTAGAACGCTTGCTTTGCATGCATGAGGCACTGGGTTCGATTCTCAGCACCACATATAAATGAATAAATAAAATAAATGTCCATCAACATCTAAAAACATATTTAAAAATTTTTTTTAAAAAAGCATCCTTAAAAAAAAAAAGATTTGCTTCCTTGTATATACCTAATGCTCTCTCTTGTTTGTCTAAGTATACCTAAATTTTTGTAGTCAGTTTCTGTATTTTTATTCTTCCATTTTTACTCATATTTATAAAATGTAGACAAATTAAGAGTTCATATTTAAAAATGGTACAAATCAGCCAAATGAGACTGTGGGCTGTTGAGGCAGCATCCCCATGAAGGAGCTCTAAGAACTGTTGTTTACCAACTGGGAGAAGGTGAATTGTGTGTTATGGGGTTTTAATTTTTAAAAAGTGTGAAAGTTCATGGGGCGAGAAGTTGAACTGCCCAGTGCTGGGTAGTTCAAAGTCATTGTTTCTCTCTCAAAAGTTCTTATCCCTGGGCTAGTCACATAATGTCTGTGGACTGAAAGATGAAGAGCCTGGAATTGGTGAGCTTTGGAGCCCTCTCTATTCTGGTTTCTATGAGACCTGGGCCTACCTAGACACTTCATGGTAGATCTTACATTTTCTTGTCTCTTTGTTTCTAGAAACACTTAAAAAATTATATTGGGTTATTGAATTAAACAATGCATTATAATGGATAAGTTTCTTTCTTGGCATTTTATCTGTTACCTGTTTGAATAATGGGATGAAACTACTTAGAAGCTTAATGGGTATGAATTTCCCTCCACTTTTTCTTATCACTCTTGGTGTCATGATAAATTAAACCTATATCCAGGTTTTTCCATACCAGTAGTCAGTCAGGTGGTCAGTGGGTCATGTCAGCAGTGGAGTGCAGACCTCTTTCAGCCATAGCTGCTGTTCTTGAGGAGTTCTGTCAGGTATCTGGCATTTTGCTGTTCTGAGTAGCAAATGTTGCAGGTGGTCTTTTGCTTCCTTTTTAAATAGCTTCTACTAAGGCAGGTAAATAAAGCACTTCTTTTTTTCTTGGAATTTCTCATGTATGAATATGTAAAGAGTTAGATGCAGTAAAAATGTGTGATTTGTTAGGAGAATTCTTTGAGTGTCACTGGTGGATTTTGTTTAAGCAGATTTGAAAAAGCTCCGTCATCTCATATCCAGAAATGATGAATGTTGAATTTTATATTAAATCACAGTACCTCCCATATTTGCTTGGGATGTCTGCTCTGGTAAATATGTATTCTGTGTAGGCTTACATATTATTACATATCCTTTTTCTTCTTTTTCTTTTTCTTTTTGGTCCCTACTGGAAATTGAACACAGGGGTGCTCTACCACTGAGCCACATCCCCAGCCATTTTTATTTTGACACAGGTTCTTATCAGTTTGTTGAAACTGGCCTTGAACTTGTGAGTATCTAGGATTACAAGTATGTATCACCACACCTAGCTTACATTTCCAGTTTCTTTAAAAGGATTTTCTAACTGTTAGCATTTCCCTCCAACTTTTTTTAGTTGTAGATGGACACAATACTCTTTTTTTTTTTTCCAGGCTTTTAAATATTGATCTTTTATTTATTTTGTTTTGCAGAAATTGAAGCTAGAGGCTGAATGTGAAAACTCATATAGATATATAATGGGTCTACAATCGCCAAAACAATTCTGAAAAAAAGCAACGTTAGAATTTTGCTACATTTATTTATTTATTTATTTAGTGTGGTGCTGAGGATTGAATCCAGTGCCTCCCTTAAGCTCCATTCCCAGTGCAGGGCAGGCCCTCTACCACCCCAGCCTGGTATTGCCATTTAAATAGCAGAGTTTAGGACACTTACCTACTCAACTGCTTTCCTGCATGCTTTCTATTAAATAGACATCTGATTGCTTCTACATTGAAAAGTGCTTACCATAAAAGCAGCAGCTTAGAGAGAACATGTCCTTATTCTAATGGGACACTTTGGAGTCTGTTTGCTGCTGACTGAGATAACATTCTAAGCCCACTGAGCACTCCACTAATCGACAATCTAGAATGGTCTGGGCAAATGTGCAGAGCAGGATTTTGCTATTCCTAGGGGTTTTCCTGTATGTGTTCCTAGCAGGATACATTTCCTTTCATATGAACCATAGAAATACATCTGCTGGAATCTCTAAACAGATAATTTCTCAATAAACAGGAAAATGTCAAAATTATGTTCATTTTTTTATGAGATTAATGGACGTAGACTGAAAAATATAGCAAGTAACATTTACTCAGGTGTTTTGAATATATTTTATTTGATGCCATTATGATATAAACACTGTCTTATCTAAATGTTTTTCCTGTATGGTCCATGAGATAAAATTTTTATATGTAACTCAGCAGTACCATCAGAAGCATGCCTTTATAATCTCTTAGAGATTGGTAATTATCAACTGATAGTAAGATGGAAATTTTGTTTGAGTGATTTTAGCAAAATTTCCTCTGACACAAAAAATAAATCCTTAAACCATAGAGGTAGATCTTATTTTTACTGGTTAAGAGGCTTACCCAACATGTAAAGAAAATTATGTTTTGTTTCCTTAAATGTTAGGTATTATGAATATCAGTTATTAGCTTAGATTTTTTGGAGCTAAAAGCAGTGGTTTATTGTTTGTTTATTAAAATTTTATTATGATAGTTCCTGGACAATCTAAACCTAACACAATTCTCTATTTTCTCTTTAGCATTACCTAGAAACTTAGACAAAGAGACAATTTTCCATATTTCTAAGATAGAGGATCAGTTTATTTATTTGGTGGTACTGAGGATTGAATCCAGGGGTACCACACCACCAGCCCCTTAAATTTTTTTTTTTTTTTTTTGAAACAGGATCTCATTAGTTTGCCCAGGTTGACCTCATACTTATAATGCTCCTGCATCAGCCTCCCAGTATTGCTGGGATTATAGGCATACAACCCTGCCCTTGGTTAAGATAGAGGTTTTAATCAGTCTCCAGAGAGAGCATCTCCTAGTTGAGCCTGTGGGATTTTTTGTACCACGGATTGAACCCAGGGGTGCTTAATCACTGTGCCATATCCCCAGCCCTTTTTTATATTTTATTTGGAGACAGGGTCTTGCTAAGTTGCTCAGGGCCTCAGCCTCCTGAGCCACGGGGATTACGGGCATGTGTCGCCGTGCCCTGAACTTATTCTTCATCGTTTTTCAAAGGCATCTCAGTTTTTAATTTAGTAAATCCTGTTCTAGTTTTACTGGAGATATGGATAGAATGTTAAGTTTCATCTTATAAGGGCTTAGGTAAGGTTTGTAATTCCCACACTTTGTGGAAATTAAAAACCATATTGCATTGTTTTCTGTCTAAATCAGTTTATTTTGAAATTTGTGTACATTTCTTTGAATGACTTATTGCTACATCTCACTGTGTTTATTACTGAGATGGTCTTACTCAGTTTTAAGAGTTTGTACTTGAGAGGCCTAATGAGCAGGCAGCTTCTCCAAGGTTGAACTGTTCTCTGAGAAGACACTTGAAATTGAACCTAGCACTTCCTCGGACTTTGTGCCTATTGTATTAGCTCAGAATTTTTTTGTTTATTTTTTATATTATTGAGAATTAGATTCCCCTACACAGTACTTTAGTTTTGGGGGACTCTTTAGTTTTGTGGTTTGATCATTTTGAGACAGAACATCTAATAAAAGAACACCTACCAAGACAGTATTGAACTGCCGTGGTACATTCCTATTATCCCAGCACCTCTGGAGGCTGAGACAGAAGGATCTCAAGTTTAAGGACAGCCTCAGCAATTTAGTGAGACCCTGTCTCAAAATAAAAAAGGACTGGGTTTGGTGGTAAAGTATCCTTGGGTTTATTCCCCAGTACTTTGGGAAACCAAAAACACCTAAATTTGTTGAGACGACATCTTAATTTGAAAATATATAGCTGCACATTTTTTTAAAAAAATTAATGCAACAGTTATACCATTCGGCAACGTAGACAGCCTCTTAAGAAGGGAGCTGGTGTGGTGGCGCACATGCCTGTGATCCCAGCGACTTGGGAGGCTGAGGCAAGAGGATTGCAAGTTCCAGGCTAGCTTCAGCAACTTAGCGAGACCCTGTCTCAAAATAAAATGTAAAAAGGGGCCTGGGGGGGCTGAGATTGTGGCTCAGTGGTACAGTGCTTGCCTTGCATGTGTGAGGCGCTGGGTTCTATCCTCAGCACCACATAAAAATATATAAATAAAATAAATATACTGTGTCCATCTATAACTAAAAAAAGGGGGTGGGGGCTGGGGATGTGATTCAGTGGTTAAGCTACCCTGGATTCAATCCTCAGTACCAGAGAGAGATGGGGGGAGGAGTTTTTTGTTTGGAAGAATTCCCATTTTTTCTTTTTCTTTTCTTTTTTTTTTTTTTTGGTACCCAGGGGAACTTGACCACTGAGCCACATCCCCAGCCCCTATTTTATGTTTTATGTAGAGACAGGGTCTCACTGAGTTGCTTAGCACCTCGCCATTGCTGAGGCTGGCTTTGAACCCGTGATTCTCCTGTCTCAGCCTCCCAAAGTGCTGGGATTACATACAGGTGTATGCCGCTGCGCCTGGCTCCATTTTTTCCTTTGAAGAGAAATTTTAAGTATAATATCCATGGTGTGGTGGGAGAGTGTAGAATATTGTTAACCAATGTTGGTTCTCTTGTATGAAAATTACCACTAGAGAATTGATTTAGATTTTGGGGTGGGAAAACCTATCAATGGGCTCTTAAATAATACTTGCTAACATTTGTTTGGCAGTATTGAACTATACTTTAGATTCTATACCAGGCATTCTATACTCGGCATAAGAAAACAGTTTTATTGAGATCTTCACATACTATATAATTCACCTACTTTAAAATTTATAATTCATTGATTTTTAGTATGTTCACAAATATGTGCAACCATCAATACAGTCAATTTTGAAACATTTTTATTACCTTAAAAATAAATTTAGTACCCTTTCTTTAGCTGTTTTCTTCCTGCCTCCCAAAAACTACTAAATTACCTTGTCTATATTAGGATTTGCCTATTCTGAATTCTCATATAAATTCAATTATAATAATGTGGATTTTTAGGGCTTGTTTCTTTTACTTATAATCTTAAGGTTCATCAAGTTGCAATATTTATTAGTACTCTATTCTTTTCTTGTAGTAGTAGGTATTGAACACAGGATGCTATATTGAGCTACATACCTGACCTTTTTTTTTTTTTTTTCTTTTTTGAGATAGGGTCTTGTCAAATTGCCAAAGTTGACCTTGAACATTGAATCTTCCTGTCTAAGCCTCTGGAGTAGCTGGGATTACAGGTCTGCCACCACTATGCCTGGCTACTTTATTTCTTTTTATTGTTGAGTAATCGTCTTTTTTGTAGATAATATCATGTTTTGTTCATCCATTTGTCCAGCAAATAATCAACATTTGGGTGTTTTTGATCCTTTTGCTATTGTGAATAATGGTGCTGTGAACATTCATGTATAAGTATTTGTTTGACTACCTGTTTTCAGTTTTTGTGAGTATATACCTAGGAGTGGAGTTGGCTGAGTCATATGGTAATTTTGTGAAGTATATTTTATTTTATTTTTTTGGTACCTGGGAGTGAACTCAGGGAACCTCAGCCCCTGAACCACATCCCCAGCCCTATTTTGTGTTTTATTTAGAGACAGGGTCTCACTGAGTTGCTTATTAGCACTTCGCCATTGCTGAGGCTGGCTTTGAACTTCCAATTCTCCTGTCTCAGCCTCCCAAAGTGCTGGGATTACAGGCGTGCACCACCATGCCCAGCTAGTATATTTTATTTTTATTCTCATTTTTTAGTGGTACTAGGGATTGAATCCAGGGCCTGTGCATACTAGCCGAGCATTCTACCACTGAATTATATGCTCAGTCTTTTAAATTTTTATTTTGAGAGGAGTTCTTGCTAAGTTGCCCAGGCTGACATTGAATTTGCAATCTTCCTGCCTCAGCCTTTGGAGTAGTTGGGATTACAGACATGGCAACCATACCTGGCTATAATTTCTTTATAAATTGTTGGATTTGGTTCCCTAGTATTTCATTGAGGATTTTTCCATCCATATTCATGAGAGAGATTGGTCTGTAGTTACCTAGTGATGTCTTTGGTTTGGGTATTAAGGTAATACTGGCCTTATATATTTCATTTGGAAGTGTTCCCTCTTTTTTGGGGGGGAGGAATTTGTGAAGAATTGGTATTAATTCTGTAAATGTTTGATAGACTTTGGCGGTAAAGCCATTTGAACCTGGGCTTGTCAGGTATTGGTTTAAATCCTTGTTTTAGGTATCATCCCCTTCATTTTATAGATAAGGAAACTGAGGCTGAGAGGAGTTAAGTAGTTTGCAACAAGTGGCAGAACTAGGATCTGAATCCATAGTATTTTACGTTAATTACTAAGATGATAACATTTATTGCATGATTAGTTTTGTGTATCTGACTATACCGAAGGCTGTGTCATAGCAATCTATTGCACTCTACCACATCACCAAGTGCTCACTTAATAATCACTTCAATGTTGTATACATTGTACCTACGTTCTAATAGAGAACCTGACAGATCCAGTGACTTGCCCTACTGATCCATGGCCAGGGAGTAGATTGTACAGCTGTACTGCTCATTCACTGGTGGTATGACTCTGTGGTTTGCTCTCTTAATTGCTGTTCTCTATTGTGTGCCTGGAGGGCCTGAGACATTCTGTGCAGCAAAAGCATCTGTGTCACATGTGGATAGCTGAGCCCAGATTCTCGGATGGGAATGTGCGCACACTGCCCTTAGCTGCATTTCCACATGCCTGATTCAGCACAGCACTGGAAGCACTGGCGCCTCCACCCTCCTTTCTCTGCTCCACAGCTAACATTCTACTACACAACTGTAACAAAAGAACCTCTCTGTTACTCTATGCAGATGTAGTTAGGATGAAAATAAGTTGTCACTATGCACAATGTGGAAATGATCTTTAAGGCATTTTAGTAAGTCAACCAGCAGATTTGTGTATTATCTTTCAAAGAAGATAATCAGCATTTTATATATTTTTAATCTTGTGGAGTTAGACGCGATCTGGTTCATTTCAGTGAAAAAGAAAAAATGTTGCTATTTTTCAAGTTAGAAGCCTTCCTCTAATTTTCATTCACATTTTAAAACGAGGCTTTAAAAGCTGACCTGATACCCGTGTGGGTAGAGGGGCTCTTTGAGTGGTGGACCTCGCTAAGGTGAAGTGAGGTCTGATCTCCAGGTCAGGGAGCTGAAGCAAGGAGGAACAGGGCTGGAGGCCTCACTGGAACCACAGCCTCAGTGCTGCTCTTGCCTCTCCTGGCTTCTGCTGGGGAGGGAATGGGCCAGGTCCGGGGTTATTTAGCCCTGGAGGGAGAGGATTTGGCTGTGAGCTTCTCCTAACACAGACTTTCAGTCAATTCTATCCTCTCCACATCCCTCTTTAGAGACAGTTTCTCTTCTGAGTGTTCTGGGAACTCACCGTGGGTCTTGGCATCTCCTCCTGAGACAATCACCAGAGTGACGGGCACAGACACCTGCACTACAGCTTCCCACTTCCCAAGATTCTGTTGTCACATTTGCCCTCTTGCAGGCTCCTTTCCTGATCTCTTGTCCTTTGGTATTTATACTGCTTTTATTCTTTTATTGTCACTTTATACTGCTTATTAGGATTTTCAGGAAGGTGGTGAATCTATTTTAGATTTTTTAGATTACCTCTTCGTGTCTTGCTTAATTTTTCTATTGGCTTTTAGTTGTATGCATTCTTTTTTAAAATATTTTTTGTTGTTGTGGATGGACACAATATCCTTATTTTATTTATTTTTATGTGGTGCTGAGGATCGAACCCAGTGCTTCACGCATGTGAGGCAAGCGCTCTACCACTGAGCCACAACCCTAGCCGCTAGTTGTATGCATTCTTAACAACTTTTTGTATATGAAGGATAATTGACTCAGACATAGTGCAGCCCTTTTTTCTTCCTTGGTAACTTATTTTTGAAATGCTTCTGGTAGGGATTTCAGCTTTTTTTATAACTTGTACAGGTGGATATATGTAGAGAGATGGAGTCTGAGACCAGCTGGCTGTATGATGGCCTCTGTATGGATGTGTTTTCCTTCTGGTTTTCACCACCCTGTGGACTCTGTTTTACCTAACTCATACTTGAGAAGAATGCATACTGTTTTATAAATGAAGGACCCTGGCCAAATATAAGCATATCATTTGCCATCCCCTCTACTGAGTACGCAAAATGTATGGTCCTGAGAGTCAGTGGGAAAAGTCTAGCCTCAACAGCTGAACTGAGGAGCGCGGGTGCTCAGTAGCCTGCCAAGGGTCTGTTGCCTCAGCCCAACCACATGCCCCAGCGCTGGAGAGAGGCCATTTTTGCATACGTTGGAAGGGTAAATGGAAGCTCTGGCAAAAATAAATTTCTCTTTGAATTTAGCAGTGGGCCTGGGGCCATGAGGAAGGGAATTAGCAACAGCCCACCGTGTGTGCCATTGGCACAAGTGGATAGGTGTTAGTTCTCCTCCGTATGTGAGGGTCTGTTTTTCAGCTGAGTTATTAGTTTGACCATGTTCCAGTTCCATGTAGGTTTTATCCACGTTCCTTCTGTCCTAACCAATATGAACAGAATGTCGTGTAGTAGCAGATAGGAAAATTACATCAAGGGTGGTCTAAGGACCTTTAGTCAGAGGGGCCTGGTGATCCTAAGGCACCAAGCTTTCCATGCACATGTGTACCGGGCTGTCTGTTGGAATTTGGAGTCTGAAATGATGCATGAGGAAGCTGAGGAACCAAGCTTGGTGTTGCCCCACCCCACATTCCCTGGTCTGTTGGGAAGTGAGTGTGGTGAGTGATAAACCCTGATGTGAAAACCCATCCGGGTTTCATTTCTCCTCAGAATAGTCCCTGCTTTTTTCGTTTCCTCTAAATGCTAACAGCCATGTCATTCCAGTTCTGGTTTATTGTCACAGCTTCCTGGCTCAGTACCCAGCTTTTAGCTTCTTCCTGTCTAATTCCTCCATTATGCTACTGCTAGACTTACTGTCATCCTAAACATGGCTTTGATCGTGTTACTTTCTTTAAATACTTCTCTTTCTAAGACCTGATTCTTGGCCTATTGGGCTGCCTTCCCCTGACTCCCTCGTCTCACCATCTGGCCCTTACCTCTAGGCGGTTGGTACTGAGTTGCTTCAATTATTATGCCTGACTTAAAAGGAGGTTAGAAGGCTCTTGAAGACTAGGTAGTTGCTTCTGTCTCTAGAATTCTCCACCATGCCCACTGAATCTTGTGGAAGCACCGGGAAGCAGGCACAGTTTTCAGACAGCAGAGTGCTGATGTCTGGAGAAAATGTTTAAAAACTGAAAAATTACCTTGGCAGACTGAGGAGAAAGCCACAAAATCAAAGCTTGTTTTTGGACTTTCTTCAGCTCACATCTACTAGACAACTTAACTTGGGAGTTTTCATATCTTTGAAAGGGGTAAGGGTTGATTATCCATCATTTTCCACCCAACCATGAAAAACTAATTTTCCTTCATTCTTTGCTTTAATCTTTCTCCTGAAATTAAAATTGATGAGCTGCTTCTGGATCTTGGATTAGGAATTTTTCATTTCTTTGTAATTCTTTCCTTGACGCATTTTACAGTTTTCTCTGGGTATGTGCTGCTAAAGGAAATTTGGATTTGCAACCTGGCTGTTTTTCTGGAGAGCAAACAAAATACCATACCATTCTGTTTTCCTAACTTGGAGCTTTTTTTTTTTTTTTTTTTTCATTTGTAAAAGTTTCAGTTCGCTTCATAATTCTAACATAATTCTCTCTCTTCTGCAGACACGATGAGGCGAGTGGTACGACAGAGCAAGTTTCGGCATGTATTTGGACAAGCGGTGAAAAATGACCAGTGCTATGATGACATCCGGGTTTCTCGTGTGACCTGGGATAGTTCGTTTTGCGCTGTCAATCCCAGATTCGTTGCCATAATCATCGAAGCAAGTGGGGGTGGAGCATTCCTGGTGCTCCCTCTGCACAAGGTGAATAATTTGATGTACTGTTCTGTTAGACATCCTCTTGTAGTCTCCATGTTTTTTTGGTTCACCAAGAATTGTGTGTTTGCTGAGACTTTTAGACTCTGATGTAATTGAGATTATGTTCCACACGCCTTATTAATCACATCGGTTTTTCTCCATCAGGGAATTGTTAAATGGAATGATGACCTCTGTTCTGGGTGTGCCCTTTGTGCATGAAAATGATTATGATAGTGATGCTAAGAGCGCAGGCATAGTGGTTTTACAATTTAGTTGATAATCTTCCCCTTTTTACAAAAGTTTTTTTAGGGTAATTTTTAAAAGTTATATATATTATATGTTTAAATAGGTAGATATTTGTAAGATAGTGTTCTTTTTGTTTAACGTCAGGGCTAAGACTTTTGTTTTTGAATAGTAAATGAAACAAGATCTCAAAACAATGCAGATTTTAATTCTGGACAAAGATAAGTTTTAGTATAGAATTTAAACAGTGCTAACAAGTGGTAGAAATAAAGAATCTTTTCTGGGAGTTGTTTTGTGTGTACTTCAACTGCAGTGGGCTTCCAAGTTCTCTTTTCCTTATTTTATCCTTTATTCAAGAGAGCCCACTTGAAGGTGGAAATAAAACAGGAATTTTAGCTGGCTATGGTGGTGCATGCCTGTAATCCCAGTGACTCAGGAGGCTGAGGCAGGATGATCTCGAGTTTGAGGTTAGCTTTAGCAACTTAGTGAGACCCTGTCTCAAAATAAAAAATCAAAAGGGCTAGTGACTGACTTCAGTCCTCAGTACCACAAAAGAAAAGAGGAATTTTGTGCATTCACTGACTATGCATACTTTATTAGCAAATCTTTTTTTTTTTTTTTTTTTTGGTACCAGGGATTGAACTCAGGGACACTTAACCCCTGAGCCACCTCCCCAGCCCTATTTTGTGTTTTATGTAGAGACAGGGTCTCGCTGAGTTGCTTAGTGCCTCGCCATTGCTGAGGCTGGCTTTGAACTCACGATCCTCCTGTCTCAGCCTCCCTAAGTGCTGGGATTACAGGCTTGAGCCACCGCGCCCAGCTGCAAATCTTTTTTTTTTTTTTAAATATTTTTTTAGTTATAGATGGCACAATGTCTTTATTTCATTGCTTTGCATGTGGTGCCTAGGATCGAACCCAGGGCCTCACGCATGCAAGGCACGTGCTCTACCGCTGAGCTACAATCCCAGCCCTTATTAGCAAATCTTAAAATTGGAAATAACGGGGGAAAGAACTATAAAGAGGGGAGGTGAAGAACTGTTGTTTTCTAGTTAACTTGGAGGAGCAAAATGAGGTGGTGGGTCCTGAGCTGTGGTGATAAGGGCTCAGTGTTGCTGACAGTGCAGATGTTGAGTCACATTACAGCTGTTTACACAGCAGGGGAAGTGAACCTCCTAAATTGCCCCTTCTGCATCTGAGCCAGGCATAGTAGGGTGCATTTCATCATAATGGAGCATGGGATTCTGAAAGCGGTCACAATAAAGTGGATTTTCTGTCAAAGTATTGTTTCCCATTATATTTTTATGCTTTTTCCCTTGGGAAAATTTTTGGTTTCTTTGTATTTTTCTCAGAGATGCTCATGACTAACTTGCTTTATTTTAACATCTGTATTTTACTTTAGAAGCTGGATTGATGTGATATTATACAATAGAATCATCTCTCTACAGAGGTAGGGAGGTGGATGCCTTTGGGGGAAATTTTTGATATGTGTTTCCAAATGCATCTCCTTACTGGCATAAGGTGAATCTTTTCATTAAACTGGAAAATTTTAAAAGGAGAACTTTTCATTAAATTGAAAATTTCTATTTACTTTTATTTTTGTAGATACATTTTCTGTTGAATGACAAATAACCATGCTACATTATTATACCTGTACTTAATTTTGAAGTGGAGAGTTGAACTAAATAACATGTGCATTTCTATCCACAACTTTTTGGTTTATTCCTTCATTAAGAGCAAGGAGTATCTGGAAAAGTGACTTGTTACTGGTAGGTTTTAGGGCAGCCAGTTGGAAAGACAGCCACCATTTGTCAACCCAGGTCAGGCACTGGAGCGTCATGATCTGTTTTGGAGTTTAAAAGTTTTATT
This sequence comes from Xerus rutilus, assembly GCA_028644305.1. Taxonomy (NCBI): domain Eukaryota; kingdom Metazoa; phylum Chordata; class Mammalia; order Rodentia; family Sciuridae; genus Xerus; species Xerus rutilus. Next base: position 111,771,300 of record CM053407.1, on the reverse strand, counting down.
TCCCCTTTTATAAACTGAGGGATAAATTTAAAGCATTCTTTTTGTCAAAGAAATGGAACAAGCCAATTAAGAAGCCCAAAATAGGGGCTGGGATTGTAGCTCAGTGGTAGAGTGCTTGCCTTGCGTGTGTGAGGCACTGGGTTCGATCCTCAGCACCGCATACATAAATGAATGAATGAATGAATGAATGAATGAATGAATGAGTGAGTGAGTGAATAAATAAATTGTGTCCATTTACAACTAAAAAAAAAAGAAGCCCCAAATAAGCTTTTGAATGACTAATCTTCCACCAAGATCAAACAGCTCCCTTCAGCTTCCACATCCACAAAAGGCTCTATGTGTCTGTCTTTTACAAACCACGGGAGACTTTAGATTTCTTTTACACCATTTAAGGGAGATCTGTATGCAGTTTCCTAAGTTATCTGGCTCTTATGATTTGGTTTTCATCTGCATTAAAAGGCCTACACTTAGTAGTTACTTGTTTTAGTAGCATTTTGCTATTTAGCCAGCTTTACAGAGATCAGAATAGAACATATTGCTTTAAAAGTATGTTTGAGTTCAATTCCCAGTAGCCTCCTCCAAAAAGAGAATTTAGCAAAGAAAACACTATTGTTCCATTGTTTTCCCTTCTTAGTCCAATATATAACTTCTTGGACAGTAGATGCCTTTTTATTTTGTCTGCTTTTCTAGCAAGGCCAAGGCCAAGCCTAGCAGAGTGGTCTTGTGGTCCCTCTAGATAGCTCTGTGCTTGGGGCCTTTCAGAAGGATCTGCTGTATGGGCAAAGCATGGCCCTGGGGCCCTGAAGTGTTAGATGACATTGCTCTTTCTTTTCTTCCTAAGATGCTGACTGGTTACTGGGGCATCAGAAGCCGAAGAAAATAAAGCCATCTTCTACATTGTCAGGAAATCTATAGTTCTATCTGCTTTATGGGATGGCTATCCTCTTGATTCCTACCTTATATTTTGCTATAAGTATTTGAGTAAAGATTATAAATTTTAGGGCTGGGGTTGTGGCTCAGTGGTAAAGCACTTGCCCAGCATGTGTGAGGCACTGGGTTCAATTCTCAGCACCACATATAAATAAAATGAATAAAATAAAGAAGGTCCATCAACAACTAAAAATATTTTTTAAAAAAAGATTATAAGTTTTATACTTTTGTAGTTGATGTTTGATTATTTATACAAGTCTTCATTGTTCTTTGATTATCACATGCAGTGAGTTGGTTGATCCTTTGTAAGCTGATTAGGGCCTTGCCCTGTGCCAGTGTGTCTTCCCCTCAGGAGTACTTGCATCTAGTTTTTATTGTGGTCAGTTTCCTAATCTCCCCTAGAAAGCATCCTAGTAGATCACTGGTATTTAGTGTTTGTCTCCTCTTTAGAAATGCATCCTTTAAGGAGAAACATGATTGGGAACCCAAGTACCTATTAATCCTAATGTAGGACTCTTTGTCCTAGAAAAGAGATTCCTCCAACTTCATTGTCTTGGCAACTATGCAAAAGTTTTATAACAAGGTATTGCTTTTGCTTAAAAGCAGAGAAAACCCAAATATAATATGAAGTTATGTGTGAAACATAGCTTTCTATGAATTTCTCTTGAAAACTAGTTAATGTCAGCCGTAAATAGGGCTTATTGTAACCTCATGAGGTTTGTGGTTAGATTCTGGGAGATTGTTAAATAAGTTAGACATGGTCTGTGTCTTCCAGGATTTAAAAATCTAAAAATGAAAAGAGTAATAAGAACAAATACATTAAAACACACTTGTACATGCTTACATACAAGTATATGCACACGTGTAGCAAGAAGCAGGCTTGATAATATATATTTTAAGCTTTTGGTTTATAAGGTTTTTGTTAAGAAGGTTTTATTAGAGAAAGTGGGATTATAAGAGGTCACTGCTTGAGGGATAATGAAAGTACTCAGCCCTGAGGTGGGTGATTTAGATTAGCACTCGTGATTCCCGTCTCTTTTGTAATTCTTCCATCAAGCTCTGGCATGCCACTTTACCATGACTTTTCCAGGTGTGGCTTAGTACATTTTTTTATTCCTTAGTCTCGCAGAGGATGAATAATAAATAGCAGTCTTATTGAACACTAGTTGGCTTTGTGGTTTTGGCCATGAGGGATACTTTTTTTTCTTGCCACAGCTGCATGATCTGCCTTGTTTGAAGAGCACACAGGTTTTCAGCCCCTGTGCAGTCTACCACGTTGGCATGAACAAGCCTTTCCTTTGTGGAGCAGCCACACTCATGCATGTGACTGAAGCATTCCCTCCCCATTGTGATCTGTGAAGGCTCGGACAGAAATATAGCAGTACTTCTGGTTAGGGGCACACAAAGTTCAGATCACAGCAAACCTATAAATCCTGCCTATGAAATGATTAAGGTGTGGGGATGTTGAATCAAGGTTAGAATCATAGGTTCTGATCTCTTGACCTTCACTTGAAGGGAGGATGCATATGGGTGACTCCTGTCTTCCTTATTGCTTCTATCATCTTTCCACCTCTTAAAAATCTGTATAGGTACGTAAATAAATGTGTGTGTATGTAGAGATATACGCACATACATATAGATATAAACATTCTTAAGTAAATCTTAAATGAATAATTGAGATTCTGTACAATAGCAAGAAAAAGTTATATTATGTGGCAAGATTTTGTTATCCTGTGTCCATGATACCTTCATGTAACCTAAACAAATGTGTCATAAGGCCCTGGTCAGTATTTTATGTTTAACTCTATATTATGTTATTGGTTTTTAGGAAAAAATCTAAAATGTTAACATTGCTAAGACAACAGGTGATTTTTATTTTCATCTTTATAATTACCTACACTTTTTCCAAAATACTTTACAATGAACTTATTACGTAGGTTATTTTTTAAAATATTATTAGGGGGCTGGGGTTGTGGCGCAGTGGTAGCGTGCTCGCCTGGCACGCGTGAGGCACTGGGTTCGATCCTCAGCACCACATAAAAATAAAATAAAGATATTCTGTCCACCTACAACTAAAAAATAAATATTTAAAAAAAATAAAAATAAAAAAAAAATAAAATATTATTAGTAATGTTACCAGAGGCTATATAGAGCTAATTGTTGCTTAAGCTTTAATGAGATTTAAAACTTTTAAAACACCAGGTCATTTATTCATATACTCTTTCCTTAAACCTTTGAGTGCCTGCTTTGTGCCAGGACCTGTGCTGGTTCATTGCTTTTATAAAAACTTTAGTAACGATTGTCCTTGATCACTCCACTGGGGAGCTTTGTGTGTGCAGGACGCGCTCCCACTTGGCCGTGAGAGGGATGGGTCCCACCTGAGGCTTGGCAGAGAGGGTCCTATTTGAATTTAGGTTTCTCCTGTGTGTAGGAGCTAGAGATGGAGCAGAAGTGGGGTCCCGCCAACTTCCTGAACTGAAAAGTTACAAGAGGTGTCTGTACCCAAGAAGGCAGAGAAAGAATGTGGCAGCCACATTCCTCTACAGATTCTGGGCGCTCAGAGTTAGTTAGGTTTACTTCTCTGGTATTGGAGAAATAGGATGTTTCGTGGAATGGGATTAAATTGTTTATACATTATGTGTACTAACATTGGGAGTTAAAGGGAACTGAAAGATAGCTTTTTGGTAGAAAAGTACACATTTCTTGAGTTTTCCCCCCGTCAATTCCAGTGTGAATTGTGTAAAATTGGTATTTTCCTTGCTTATGTGGATAAGAATGCAGAATAAGCATTTAGGATCATTGTTATAGCTAGATCAGCAGGGCATTTCTCCTTTGTATCCTCTTCAGGAAGAGGCAGTGAAGCCTATCATATTCATAAAAATGAGACCCCAAAAAGAGGTCAAATTGTAATTGGAGGGTCTTTTTCATAAACAGTGTCTCAGTTTTTGTACTTGGTAGGGTTGCTATCATTCCTCTATATTCTGCAGTAGCAGAACTTGAAACTCAAGATGGAGTGATTGTCCCAGACTTTTTGTGAATTTAGAACTTTGATCTCTGAGTTTTTAGTTGATTTGCAGTGTGTTTTGTTGTTGTTGTTTGTGGTTTTATCTATTGAGTATAAAGAATTTTTTTGGTGCAGAAACTGACCAAATTGATACTATTTTTTTGGTACCAGGAATTAAACTCAGGGACACTCGGGCACTGAGCCACATCCCCAGCCCTATTTTGGGTTTTATGTAGAGACAAGGTCTCACTGAGTTGCTTAGCGCCTAACCGTTGCTGAGGCTGGCTTTGAACTCTCGATCCTCCTGCCACAGCCTCACAAGACTCTGGGATGACAGGTGCGTGCCACTGCACCCAGCCAAATTGATACTTTCTAGATGGAAAACTCAATAATGAAAACAGTGGCTTGTCAGGGCTTTGATTTCTGTGAGCTCAGAGGGTTGTCTTCAGATTTGAAAAGTACTTGGTCTCCACCATGCTTGTGTGGAAACAGCTACAGTGATGATGAAGTCACAGCAGTTCCCATTTCCAGGGGCATCCCTTAAGTGCCAGGCTCCATGCTGGTACGCGCCATCTTTCACAGGCTGGTTCTAAAGGAATGGCGGTCTCCTGGTGGTTCTTCTCTGCGATCTGCAGTCTGCCAGCACCTGCTGGGTTTGCACTGGCTGCATCTCTGCCTTGCCTGTGTGCTGACAGGCAATCTTCATTTCTACAAATAGCAGTTCTGTGATTTGGATGAGGGTGGGAATACTGGTAGCCCCTTGTACAGATGTGGTCGTTTGGCCCTTGGTGGTTTTGGTGTTATGGACAAGATTTTATTCGTTGCCTCATCCTGATGTGTTGTGAGCTGTCCAGTCACTGCCTTCTCAAAGAGGTTCTGTCTCCTGCCCAGAGCACCTTAAACTGTCAAGTATGTGCGCCATGAAAGGCTGGGGGATGGCATGGGGAGGGGTGGAGGATGCAGGGGGAGGGCACCAGGTGCAGAACAATGACGTCCAAATTATGTCCTGAGCTGCCAGCCCCAGGAGCACTGCACGACCTCGTTACCAC
>CM053407.1:111702088-111766217 GCA_028644305.1 Xerus rutilus | reverse complement strand
GCAGTTCACTGATATGTCCACAGCAGCCGCCCGCAGGCCTGACAAGCTCTGACAGTGGTTTTTACCATATATGGCCATCAGAGCTCTGCGGCTGACAGCCAGCCAGGATAATTTCCTTCCTTTGCTTTGATTGGCTGCACAGTGGCTCAGAGAATGGTGGGATCTGGGTGTGTGGTGAAGAGAAGCCACCGAGTCAAGTGCAAGGAATGTTTAACCCTTTCCTGGGTCTCTGGAGAGTGCCAGCCCATGCTGAGCATGCAGGGCTAGTTCTGTGTGCAGAATCCCTCTCTGTGGAAAGCAGGTAGCCCTAGCCTAGGTAAGTAGCCATCTCAGGTCAAGAAAGGGTTCTGAGTGCGGAATACATTTCTGAATCATGATTGGTCCAGAAACCACCTTATAGCCATATGCAGCCAATTGTCTGCTTCTGCTATATTGAATACTCTGCTTCCTTGATCTGAGTTGAATCAAGAGAAGACTGAGCTGAGAGGCAACTGATGGGGCACATGTCTGCTTTGTCTTAGGAACAGTGACTCTGGTTTCATTTCTGATTGAGCTTTAAGTCAGATGAAAGTGATTCAGGCCACTGGATTGGTTCTCATTGAGTCCTATGTGCAGGCACTGCAAGATGAGAACTGCCACGGGGCACAAGGCATGACCCTCCCCCAGAAGAGTTCTTAATGTTTTCCTCTCCTCCTTTTCCTCCCTTCCCCAGTACTAGGGATCGAATCCAAGGATACTCTACCACTGAGCTACGTCACCTGCCCATTTTATTTTATTTTATTATTTATTTATTCATTCATTCATTTTATTTTATTTTATTTTATTTTATCTCACTGTGTCGCTGAGGCTGGCTTTGAACTTGCAGTCTTCCTGCCTCTGTCTCCTGAGTCGCTGGGATTACAGGTGTGCACCACCACTCCTGGCCATTTTTCTGTTTTCAGCCCCACTTCGGGGAGTGGATTTCAATGGATTTTCATTCTGAGGCTTGTGGGTAAAGCAGTGCAGAGCTGCAGGTGGAAGAACTAGCCCTGGAGCTTGCTCCTCACTCATAGAAGTCCCAGTGGAGATGTCTCCAGTGTTGCTTCTCACTAAGAAAGATTAGGCAGTCAGTTACTCTCCTTTCTGATTTGCCGCTGAATGCTTTTAATTTCCTGTATTTCACTTATGTCCATAGTACTTTTGCTGTTCAGTGTTTGATTTCAAGCTGAATTTTATTTTGACTAGGCTCTACCTCACTAGACTCTTGGGTTTCTGGCTTTTGTTATTTCTCAGCCCAGAAGCATCACATGGAATTACTGGTCTGCAATGATGAGTAGAAAATATTAGATTTTCACTTTATAATTTTTTTGTTAAGTCAGGAAATAGGTACAAATTCTCTGGTTCCTATTGCACATTTAGTCATTGTTAAATAGGAAATGTTAAATTTTCCACTTTTTGGCTTTCTAGTAATAAAATATTCATTGCTGTACAGTAACTTTCTTTAAGCTCTTAATAGACTTTAAATATGGCCTGTTTAATGTTAAACCCAGTTTTTAGAGAGAACCTGTAATGTGAAGATCATTTGCCTGTCCTCGTCCCTTCTGCCCACAAGACTGTTCTTTTTGACCCACAGGCAGATGATGTCTCGAGGACCCCACTGCCTCTCCCTGGCAGCTTTGGCTGCTGGCTTACCTTACCTCCCAGGGTAATTCTATCTGTATGTTTTATTCCAGAGCACCTCCTCTTACCCTAAATGTTGAAGTTTCTGGTTTCCTTAAAGTAAAACTTCCTCAGAATGTTTCATCCTCTCAGTCACCAGATTGTTAACAAATCGTATATTGTGTGCGTCAGTCCTTTAAGTCTGCTGTCTTGTTATCCTGCCCTTCTCCCCTTGTCCCATGTCCACAGTCACCTTAGCTCCTTCCCATGGAGCAGCAGAGGCTTAAGAGATTCCAGCAGAACATGAATCCACATAAATAATTCTGTTATAAGAAAAAGGAAGTTAGGGGGGGAAAAAGGAAAACCCACTTCAATAGATATCCTTTTTTGACTCCTTTGAACTTTGCACAGTTTGAATGGAGCCCTTGTGTTTGGGCTGAAAACTTCCTCTGCTTCCAAGCTCCTGTTTGACTTCCCGTTCTTCTAGCTGAGGATTCAAGAATCTCAGTGTATTGCCCCGAAGGTGTAAGTGAGTGGCTATTGAAATTTGGACATATCAAGTGGTTTTGAACTCATTATTTCCTAAAATGAAAACTTCAACAACTGTAAAGTAGAGTGAGCAGTTTGGAAAATGTTACCTTCCCTTTGTTCCTCAAGTCAGGTAACGGAAGCTGCCTGTTGCTGCCATCCCAGGATGGGGTGGAGGCTGTTTGGGCCCTCAGGTCTTCGGTGGTGTAATCCTCATGGTTAATAGGCAGAGAGACTGGGAAGCGAGAAAGGCAGCTGTGCTGGGTTAGATGAGGGAGGCAGGGTAGAGAGCGAGGAGAGGCCACACTGTTGACAGGGTGGAGTTTGTGTCATGAGCTCCAGAATGTAAATGAGGAAGAACTTGGGTGTGGAATATCTTGAGCATGTTAAGGGTGATACCTGGTCTGATTGATTCAAACATGTATCACTCTTCATGGCCATGGAGTTCATTAACCTTGTGAAATCACACATGAGTTAAGAAAAGGAGTAAGCCTGCTGCGCAAAGTGATGTATTGCTTTAACAAAAGGTTGCATGTCTTCATGCTTGAAGGACCAGCTGATTTATTTTATTTATCATTTTTGCATCAGCCTGGGGATCCATCCCAGGGGTACTCTATCACTGAGCTACATCCCAGTCCTACTTTATTTTATTTATTTTTACTATGATCCTTCTGCCTCAGACTACCAAGTCCCTGAGATTACAGGCGTGCGCCATGCACCTGGTGAAGAATCACTTGTAACGTTGAGAAATAGACATACTGGAAGCATCCCAAAGTTGAATTTTGAGGGCTTGGGAGGGTGAAATTGTCTGCATTTGTATCTCTGACACAACCCATTAACTCTATAAAACTCATCCTAGAGTGGAACTCCTTTATTGAAACAGCTGTGAGAAATTTTCTTTGTGTTTGTGTACATTTGAGATTGTGTGATTGCACAGTAGTACGCCCACAATATGTAGAGTGAGTATACTTCTAAAATATGGATTCCTTTTTGGCATGAGGTGTGAAACACATATATTAGATTCACTATTAGGCCTAAGTGGAAAGAAACTTGTGGTTTTCCATTAAAATTGATGGGCGAAGCCGGGAGCAGTGGCACACGCCTATAATCCCAGCACTTAGGGAGGCTGAGACAGGAGAATCACAAGTTCAAAGCCAGCGTCAGCAACAGTGAGGAGCTAAGCAACTCAGTGAGACCCTGTCTCTACATAAAACACAAAATAGGGCTGGGGATGTGGCTCAGTGGTCGAGTGCCCCTGAGTTCAATCTCCAGTACCAAAAAAAAAAAAAAAACCACAAAATGGGCCTGGGGATGTGGCTCAGTAGTCAGGTATCCCTGAGTTCAATTCTTGGCACCAAAAAACAACAACAACAAAAAAACTGATGACGATATCCTTATGACTAGAAATACTAAATACCATCCCTTAAGACTTACATTGAAATGGGCGCAGTGGCGCATGCCTGTAATCCCAGCGACTCACGAGGCTGAGGTAGGAGGATTGAGGGTTAAAAGCCAGGCTCAGCAACTTAGCGAGGCGCTGAGCAACTCAGTGAGACCCTCTCTCTAGTAAAATATAAAAAAGGGCTGGGGATGTGGCTCAGTGATTAGTTGCCCCTGGGTTTAATGCCTGGTACCCAAAAAAAAGTTACATTTAATTTTTTTGTGATAATTGTTTTTGCAGTTATTTAAATTACAAATATTCCTTTAGAGCAATTTGAGATGGTTTACATTTACTAATGTTTGCTATATGTATTTTTATCTTCATCCCCCCACCCTCAAACATTCGTTGGAGGGAAATGTTGCATAATTTGCCGGGTTTCATTGAAGCATGGATTTCTCAAGTCTTTTTGGCTGCTTTGAAATTTTTAAGGACTTTTCCCAAACCCCAGTGAGTGATGGTGCTGGTGTCTGGGATATGTGCTGCCCTGATGAGAGTTGCTAGCTGTAGCCTTTTCACAGCCATCACCCTCAGCTTGGGCCAGCCATGTGGAGACTGTGCTGTTGTCCCCTCCCCTGTGCCACCTGTACACATCCGTCACAGGCTAAATTTCCCCTTGGGCTCATGCTGCTTGGCTTCAGGCAGGCCACTGGATCTTTGAGGTACTAATGACTCTAAGCCAGTGTCCTGACCTGTTTCACCAGTGTCCCACAAGATCACGAACTGGGCTCTGAGCCAGAGTCTTTGGGAACCCTGGTGTTTTGGCCACTTGATGTGTTGAGTGCCAGGTAATCCTAACCACTTGGAACTTTGTCTAGAGGCACAATAAAAGCCATCCTATGGCAAGTGATTTGGACTAGTAAGTCATCAGTCAAAAAAAGTATTTGAAGTTGGGAAACTAAATGACTACTACATTAGCTAAACCAATTTCTATGCTAGAAAAGTGGTGATATTCTAGATGATGTAACTGAAGTAACTTATCCTTAATGAGATAGTAGGCTGATTGGCTAGTAAAATGAAATTATTCTGTATATGACCCTTGGAAAATAGATGAGAAATTTTAAGAATAAGTTGCCTTTTAGTTTAAAAAAATCCGAAAGCTGGCATTGACTTTTTGTAATTCATCCTTCCAGCTTCAGTAGTCATTTAAATTTTGCTGCTAGGATGTGCAGGTGAAGTGCTGTCACCACGACATGTGGTGCATGTCTTTCTGAATAGCCCTTCACAGTCTAGCAAATTAGACATGGATTCCTTGTTTCATTCACTGGTGATAAATTGAGTGTGTGTCAAGGGCTTGAATGAGAATTCCATTCTCATTAAATCTTTGTCTAAAAAATCTTTCAGAATGATGTTTCCTTATCTTTATCACATAAATTCATTGTTAGTGTTATCTCGGTCAGTCTCCATGCACTGAGTTCTTAGTTTATAAATGCCCAGTTCTGGAGTTTTAATAATATATACTCATTTGAAGAAGTGTCTTGTGCTTTTGTTTTGATTTAGTTTTGTTATGAGTAAGAAGATATTTGGAGGTCTAAGCCCTTGAAAAGCAAGAGGGTTGATACTTTGTAAACATCCAGTATGTCAAATGATCAATGTACATTTAAAGTATAATTTTCCAGCAGGGCGTGGTGGCTCACGCTTGTAATCCCAGCACTTAGGGAGGCTGAGACAGGAGAATCGCGAGTTCAAAGCCAGCCTCAGCAACGGCGAGGCGCTATGCAACTCAGTGAGACCCTGTCTCTACATAAAATACAAAATAGGGCTGGGGGTGTGGCTCAGTGGTCGAGTGCCCCTTAGTTCAATCCCCAGTACCATAAATAAATTAAATAAATAAATAAAGTATAATTTTCCTTCATACTTTCTTATCACTTTTGTTCTTTTATCAGTATCAGATGCTTAGTGAATCCCTTCCTCATGTACTGCAGTATGATGCCACTTTCCCTATTTTATTTGTTTTAAGGATTTATGATGACATCCCAAGCAGAGGAAGCAGCTGCTTGCAGAATATTATTTTTTAAAAAGTAACTCTGTGTTTCTAATGGCCAGCTGCCAGCAGTTTTGACATTACCCTGTGCCCTTTTCGTAACCATGGCATACTAGAAATATTCCTTCCCTACTCCACCTAGCATGGGTGGTGTGATGCTTTAGAGCTCTGCTTCTTGGCTTTCTCTGTGCCTCAGTCTCTTTATTTAGAGAATGGGGATAATTCCCAACTCATAAATGGATATAAAGTTCTCCAGATAGTTCCTAGCATAAAATATAAATACTCTAAAAATGTTGTTATTTGTTTTTGATAGAAAGATGGACTTTTAGGTGCTGGGAAAATGTACTCTAGTACTTTTATGCTCTAGACTTTTTGGGATTGAGATGGGAATGGCAGAAATACTTATTATTCTCATATTCCATTTAATTGAAGATTACTGGTGAATACCTACTAACTTTTAGCCAAGATTGTTTAATTCTGATTTGTAGGAGAAGGATTTATTTAGTAAACTTCATAATATCATATAATTAAGCACAACTAGTACTAATAGTTCCAGATTCCCCACAAAATTGCTTTGTATATGACCAAAAGTTCTGCTTAGCCCAGATTTGGGGGCGGGAGTCCATTTGTTCTTACAGGTTCATATTCAGGCTATGTGTAGTGGTACACCCCTGTCATTCCAGCAGCTCAGGAGGCTGAAGCAGGACAGTCACAAGTTTGAGGCCAGCCTTAGCAATTTAGTAAGACCTTCAGCAACTTGGTGATAGCTTGGCTCAAAAATAAGAGGGAGCCGGGCGTGGTGGTGTACGCCTGTAATCCCAGCACTTACGGAGGCTGAGACAGGAGAATTGCCAGTTCAAAGCCAGCCTCAGCTACAGCGAGGCGCTAAGCAACTCAGTGAGACCCTGTCTCTACAAAAAACAAAATAGGGCTGAGGGTGTGGCTCAGTGGTTGAGTGCCCCTGAGTTCAATCCCCGGTACAAAAAAAAAAAGAGGCTGGGGGTGTGAGTCAATGGTAGAGCTTCCCTGGGTTCAATCCCAGTAAGCCCTCACCTCCACACAAAATAGTTCAAATTCAATACTATACGTTTCCATTAAGGGTGCCGAATGTGGTTTGCTGGGGAGAGCCTAAGAATGCGAGAGTCGGAGATGAAACAATTCAGGTAGGAAAACTTTCTTGGGGACAGGGTGAGGGGAGAACTTTAATGTAAAATCAGTAACAATACATGGATGTGTTTCTCAACTTTATTACATTTAACATTTTTTTTCCAAATAAGGAATATAAATAAAATAATAGGACACTCAAGTACTTACCCAAAAGATTAAACAGATGTTACTTTTTCACCAAGTTTGTTTCATCTCTTTGTTGGGGGGAGGGGTGAAACATAACACGTAGCAAAAGTCCATTCCTCTACCTTCTTCGCTATGGGTAATGATTTCCTCGAAATATGTTCATATTTTTGTATTATTATATGTGTATATCTCTGTGACATTTATTTCTGTGTGTGAAACTTTAATATAAATATTTATTTCCATACGGAGGGACAGTGAAATTGCTTCTGCTTTTGCCACTATTTCCAACAGTCCTGCAACAAATACTGTGAAAATTACGGGAACATTTCTCTCACTCAGACCACCCAGGAGTTGTGTTGTGGAGCTGCTTGTCACTGCTACCTGTTGCCATATTGCTTCCCAAAGAAATTGTAATGGGACATCTCCCATGAGCACTGTATGTGAATTTCTCTTTCCTGACATTCTTGCTAGCACTCATATTTAGACTTTTTTACATTTTTTGCCAGATTTGATGGATGTAAAATATTACCTCATTATTTTAATTTGCAGTTCCCTAATTACAAGTGAGATCAGATTTGTTATATATGTATGTATGTTGGTTTTCAGGTCTCTTCCCTGTGAATTTTTTGCTCAGATATGGCCATTTTTTGTTAAGATTAATGCTCACTTACTGGGTATGTATATTGCATATATCTTATCCTGGTGTGTAACTAGTCTTTTCACATTGCTAATTTGCTTTTTTTTTTTTTTTGAGAAAAACTCACATTGCTGAATTTGGTTTTCTTTCTTCTTCCTCAGCCTTTGTAGTTCATGCCTTATGTAATGAGTTCAGTGGTATTCCTCTTTCTGTTCCCTGGAAAAGTTTGAGATGATCTCTCTTGAACGTTTGGTAAAACTCACCTATAAAACCACCTTGTCCTAGGGGCTGGGACTGTAGCTCAGCGGTAGAGCGCTTGCCTCGCACGTGTGAGGCCCTGGGTTCGATCCTCAGCACCACATACAAACCAATAAATAAAGACATTGTGTCCATCTACAACTAAAAAAATATTTTAAAAAAAAAAAAAAAACCACCTTGTCCTATTTTGTTTTTGGTATTTGGTGATTGATTAATTGATGGGAGTCGGTGATGGGTGGAGTTACACTTCTGATTCTTTTACAATATTCAAGGTTTTTAATCTTGAATAAGTTTTGACAGGTTACATTTTTCCATAAGATTGCCTCATGGAGGTTTTATTTATTTTTGGTATTGAGATTGAACCCAGGGATGCTTAACCAATGAGTCATATCCCTGGCCCCTTTTTAATCTTTTATTTAGAGATGGTCTTGGTAAGTTGCTGAGGCTGGCTTTGAACTTGCAATCCTCCTGCCTCAGCCTGTTTCATGGAGTTTTCAGATTTCTTATCAAATGTTACTCCTGGTTATTTTCATACTCTGTAAATTTCTACCATAAATTTAAGTTTTGTCCCTTTTAAAATTCCTGGTATTCCCCCCCCCATTGATTCAATGTAATTGATTCTTTTTTATTTTCTCTCCTGTTAATTTTTTTTATAATTTTACATTTTTTGAGTGTACTCTGTTCATTTTCTAACTTTTCAGGTTAGATGCTTAGCTCATTAATTTTCAGTCTTTTCTAAAATATGCATTTAGGACTATAAAACTTACACTAGGGGCTGGGATTGTAGCTTAGTGGTACAAGCGCTTGCCTTGCATGCATGAGACAGTGGGTTCGAGCCTCAGCACCACATAAAAATAAATAAATAAAGATATTGTGTTCATCTACAACTAAAAAAAATTTTAAAAAAACTTACACTGGGATCTGTGTTAGCTGTATTCCATGTTTTGATATGTCATATATTATTCAAGTTTAACTTCTCTGTTATTTATTATGATTTTTTAAACTGTGAATTAAAATTTTTTTCTAGTGTATTGGAGATTTTTTCTTTTTTGGGGGAGGTGCGGGGGGAGATTGGGAGAGGATGCCAGGGATTGAACTCAGGGGCACTTGACCACCGAGCCACATCCTCAGCCCTATTTTGTATTTTATTTAGATACAGGGTCTCACTGAGTTGCATAGCACCTCTCTCTTGCTGAGGCTGGCTTTGAACTCTGCATCCTCCTGTCTTTGCCTCCCAAGCCGCTGGGATTACAGGCACGCCCACTAAGCCTAGCTATTGGAGATTTTTTGTTAATACTTTACTATTAAATTTTTTTTTGGTACTGGGGATTGAACTCAGGGGCACTCAACCACTGAGCCACATCCCCAGCCCTATTTTGTGTTTTATGTAGAGACAGAGTCTCACTGAGGTGCTTAGCGCCTCGCCATTGCTGAAGCTGGCTTTGAACTCGCAATTCTCCTGTCTCAGCCTCCCAAAGTGCTGGGATTACAGGCTTGAGCCACCATGCCCGGCTTACTTTCCTATTAATTTTTAATTGTGTTATTGTACTAAGAACATGCTTTCCATGATACTGACTCCTTGGTATTTTTTGAAATTCGCTTTGTGGTCTCATATTGACCATTTAAAAAAAGTTAATGTTTAATTTGTGCTTGGAAAAAATGTGTATTTTAAAATATTGGCTACAAGGTTATATTAGTCCTTTTTTCTGTTATTTATTTAGCCATTTGGTATATATTTTATGTAGTCGGTCCCCTTTAGTTACTTTTTGGTGTCATTATTTTTTAAAAATGTCTTTTTTGTGTGTCCTGGAGATGGAACTCAGCTAAGCATGCTAGCTAGGCAAAGCACCACCACTGAACTACATCCCCAGTGCTAAATGTGTCTGTCTTGTAGGTGGATTTTGATCTAATCTTGGAGACCTTGTCTTAACCAGTGAGTTTATTAGCCTATTTGCATTTACCACAATCATGGTTTAGAGTTGATTTTGTTTTTATCATCTTATTTTGTGCTTTCTAGTTTTCATGCTTTTTGCCTCTTTTTTCTTTTCATTTCATCTGTGTAGGATCGAAAAGTTTTTTTTTTATTCCTGACATCTCCCCTGCCCTCCTCCTGCATACTTTTTGGAAGTTACACATTATTTTTTAGTGTTCACCCTTAATTTTAACATGGTTATATGACTTCCAGTCATGTCAGTTAGTCAGCTTTTCTGCTTTTCTTTAGAGAAGGGCCCTGAAGCCTTTTGACTCGGAACACATGCCTTTCTACTTTACGTGCCTCACTTTATCTGTACTGCACTTTGTCATTATTACTGCTGTTTTACATAGTTATCTATTTGCGTTTACCATATTGACCAATTTTTTTTTTCCTCACTGTTGTTCTGGTGTCCCAGTCCTTTTTCCTGGTTTACTTCCTTGAACTTGGAAACTTCTTAGCATTTCCACATACTCCTCTATTTCTTTGTTTTCGTAATTCCTTTTCAGAAGTTTGTCTACAGTCGTTCATACGTCATTCAGCCCTTCATGTCTAGAATGTTTAAAATTATGAAATAGCACACATTCAAAAGAGTGATGATTTCTGTACTTAAGATAATATTTGGGGCTGAGGTTGTAGCTCAGTGGTAGAGCACTTGCCTCACATGTGTGAGGCACTAGGTCAGATCCTCAGCACCACATAAAAATAAATAAACAAAATAAAGACACTGTGTCCATGCATAACTTAAAAATATTTTTTTTAAAAAAAGATAGTATTTGTATAAAACAGAATGAAAACTAAGCACACCACCACCAGCTTGAGCATAGAACATTACCAGGGACGCAAGTGAAATAACCATCTCATATGTTTTTTTATGAGGATGCAGTAAGAGAGATTGGTAAAGCTACCTAGCTTAGGTGCTTATTAGCTGTTCCTTTAAGGAAAGATATGATCTGAGATGTGGTAGAGTGAATTCCAGTATTTGTTAAAGTTTGAATATATCTGTTGAGCACTTCAGGTGGCACAATAGTAACAAATGCTTTACTTGGATTGTCTCATTTAGTTTTCCCATCAACTCTTAAAGAATGAATTATTAGCATATTGGTATTATAGCTGGGAAACTGAGCTTGAAAGCTGGAGTAAGTTGGCCAAAAACAGAGCTAGAAAATGGCAGAGACATGATTTAGCCTGGGCAGTCTGGTTCTCAGCTCTTTCTGCTTTGCTGCCTACAAATGATCCAGATGGCTCCTTTTTGTAACACTTGGATTTTATGTAATATGATGTTCATTGATACTTCCCTTTTTTGAGGGGGGAGGTGGTATTGATGCTGGGTAGGGTTTGAACTCAGGTCCTTGAGCTTGCTAGACAAGTGCTCTGTCCGTAAGCTACATCCCCAGCCCCTGAGTTTAGCAAAGGGAAGGAGGGAGATGTGAAGAAATCTAGGCCTTAGGTCTGTGGAGAGGGCCATCTTTAGATCTCAGCTTAGAAATTGCCCTTCTCAGCTGGAAACCTTCCAAAGATTGTGACCCGCCCCGCGGCCCCCTCCCCCCCCAAGCCTAGTTGATGTCCTGTGGTTCCTGCCCTTGTGCCTGTCTGCACGGACCAGGCCTTGTGCTGCACTATAATTGGCTATTTAAATGTCTCTTTCCAGCTGGACTCCATGCTCGGCCAGGACAGGGCTGCCCTGTTCAGATCTGCATCTCCAGAACTCAACAGTGTCTGGCCCATAAAAGTTCATAAATAGTACTCATTCATTAATTCTTAATGATGAAGTAATATAAATACTGTGCCAAAAGAACTAATAATCAGTGACAGTTTTTTTTACTGAGTCTTTAATATAGTCCAGGTACTATAATTAAAATTTTTTTACATACTTTATACAGATAATTGCAACACTGAGCTGTGATTTACCTAAACATGTTCTCTCTAATCCTCACCATGATCCTGGGAGTTCAGTATCTGTGTTACAGATGACGAACTGGAACCAAGAGAGATTATTTGACTTGCTTAAGGTCAGCTGCTGTTTAAGTAGTAGAGCCTGGATTTGAAACTGTGTCTCACTCCAGAGCATGTGGTTTGGCGCTTTAGCACATTGCTTCTCTGGAGATTTCCACAGTTGAGTCAAGTCGGAGTAGTCATAGAGTTCACTGAGCTTGAAAATTTGCCAAGAAGCCTGCCCCAGTGTTGGGACAGTTTGCTATAACAAGAGAAACAAATGGGTCCAGTTTCACAGTGCAGCAGTTCCTTCTGTGTGCGCCTGCTCTTAGAGCACATACAGCCTCGGCAGGGCTTGGCACTGACCTGTTGAAAAAAGGAAATAGCTTTTATACACCTGTCATATAACAGCAGTTGTCTTGGTTGACACCAAGTTGGTCTGATAAGACTGGTGTTGGCTTGTTAGATTCAAATGTGTAAAATGAGAAAATTGTGACCACCTCAAACTTTATTTATTTATTTATTTTGGTGCCAGAGATTGATGTCAGGGCACTCGACCACTGAGCCACATCCCCAGCACTATTTTGCATTTTATTTAGAGACAGGGTCTCACTAAGCTGCTTAGGGCCTCACTTTTGCTGAGGCTGGCTTTGAACTCGTGATCCTCCTGCCCCAGCCTCCCAAGCCTCTGGGATTACAGATGTGTGCCACCACACATGGTTCCTAAATATTTTATTCTTTTTTTTTTTTTTTTTTTTTTGGTACCGGGGATTGAACTCAGGGGCACTCGGGCACTGAGCCACATCCCCAGCCCTATTTTGGGTTTTATGTAGAGACAGGGTCTCACTGAGGTGCTTAGCGCCTCGCCATTGCTGAGGCTGGCTTTGAACTCGCGATTCTCCTGTCTCAGCCTCCCTAAGTGCTGGGATTACAGGCTTGAGCCACCGCGCCCGGCTTAAATATTTTATTCTTAATGAGACGTGGAACTGGAGAATGGCTGAGGTCTAAGTTAATGCTAATTAGATTGTCTGGCTAGCATTTCTGTTGGAGACAAAGATGGAGATGTTAAAATATGTGCCCTTTAAGCTGGGTGCGGAGGCACACACCTAGAATCCCTGCTACCTGGGAGGCTGAAGCAGGAGGATTATAAATTCAAGCCCAGTCTGGGTAATTTAGCAAGGTCCTGCCTCAAAGTAAAATAAAAAAGCCTGAGCATATAGCTTAGTTGTAGAGTGCTTTCTTAGCGTGTGCAAAGTCCTGGGTTCAGTCCCCAGTTCTACCAAACAACACACACACACACAAACACACACACACACACACACACACACATACACACAATTAGTCCCCAGTTCTACCAAACAGAACACACACACACACACCATTAAAAAACTTTAATGGTGCCAGTCATTTCCAGAACTATTAATTTGTATATTCAAAGATATTATCCTTTTGTATTAAGAATTACATTTCAAGCCGGGCATGGTGGCGCAAGCCTGTAATCCTAGCAATTAGGGAGGCTGAGACAGGAGAATCTTGAGTTCAAAGCCAGCCTCAACAACGGCAAGGCACTAACTACATAAAACACAAAAATATGGCTGGGGAAGTGGCTCAGTGGTTGAGTACCCCTGAGTTGAATCTCCAGTACCAAGAAAAAAAAAGAGTTACATTTCATATTTTAAGTAGTACCAAGGTTTTTTTCCCCACTCCAGTAGAAACATCTATAATTTACAGTTTGACTGTTCTAGAATTATATTTTGGCAAAAAGACTTATGAATTCTCTGTGCTACATTTATGAGTGCAAATAAAATCTTTTCTTTTTTTTTGAGATGCAAAAAATAAAATCTTTTAGCTGGGCGCTGTGGCGCAAGCCTGTAATCCCAGCACTTAGGGAGGCTGAGACAGAAGAATCATGAGTTCAAAGCCAGCCTCAGCAATGGTGAGGCGCTAAGCAACTCAGTGAGACCCTGTCTCTACAAAAAACAAAATAGGGCTGGGGATGTGGCTCAGTGCGTCGAGTGCCCCTGAGTTCAATTCCCGGTGCCAAAAAATAAAAATAAAATAAAATAAAATCTTTTTGTTTCTAGAAATTTTTATTCTTGTAATTTGATGAATGTACTTGGCAGTAGCTCTTTCTACAAGTAAAAGCTGACCAATCTCACTAGTTGGCATTGATGCATGTGAATTTCATCACACGTAGACAGCTCAGAGTTTTGGGTGGAATTAATAAAGAAGAAATAGGCCTGAGAAAACAAGCTCTGTGGTGTTGATGTTATATAATAGGTTTGTTTCTCTCTTCTTTCAGACTGGTCGAATTGACAAATCCTACCCTACAGTATGTGGTCACACAGGACCAGTGCTGGATATAGACTGGTGCCCTCACAACGATCAGGTCATTGCCAGCGGTTCAGAGGACTGTACGGTTATGGTAAGCTCTCAGTGTGCTGTTTGACACTAACTGATGAGACTCGTTGTGTTCGTGTGTGTGTGTGTGTGTGTGTGTAGGCTTAAAAATCAGAAAACCATAGCAGTTTTGACTATCCATTGGATTATACAAGGATTTAGCAACATTAAACTTAACTACAGATAAGCCTTTTACCAGCCTTTATGTCAACAGGGTTTTTTTTGTGTGTGTGTATTTAAATGTGTATGTGTACATGCTTATTGACAGTTGACCTATAGGAAGATTATAGGGAAAGTAAGATGATTTTCTAAAGATTCCGTGAATGCCTTTTGACTACACGATACCCGCCCCCCCTAAAAAAGAAGAACTGGCTTGTACAAACTTGTGTGTTACAGTGCAGTAAGATGCCAAAGGTTATGCCAATAAAATGGAATATATAACGAGTTTTAATAAGTGCTATTTCCAAGCTGATGTCAGAAAGAAGTGTTTTCTGTTTGGTGGACCGTGCTTTAAATAAATGTTTTTCATGAAGATACACAAATAAGCAAAAAATCTTAAAAGATCTTTACATTCCTTCATTTAGACTCCCAAACTAGGTTACGTATAAAGCCAGACTTGGGGGCTTTTTTTGTTTTGTTTTGTTGAGACAGGTTCTTGCTGTGTTATCCAGGCTGGCCCAGGACTTCTGGGGTCAAGCAGTCCTTTTGCCTGAGCCTCCCCAGTAGTGAAACTGTGGGTGTGCACCTCTGTGTCTGGCTCAAGGATACTGTTTAACGTAAAGCTTCTTGTTCTTGATTAAATATGATGATAGGTTTGGACCAGTTTTCAGTACCCAAAATATGTTGAAAAGTTGAGACGTAAGTATGATAGGGAGCACTGTGCCCTTGCAAACAAGTGAAGACCAGTCCCAGCTAATCTGCAAGGAGCCTCGCAGATGTCAGCTAACAAGCTCCAAGGGCCACGCGACTTATATTTTCCTCTCCGTTATTTGTGGACTGAAACATTGTTTGGAATGCTTCATTAATTAAAATTATTTTGCATAAACAAATTAATTCCTGAACTGTTTTTTAAACATCTACCCACTTTTCCTCATGGGCTTTTGGCTAAGGATGACTTCTCCTGTGATATTATAATTTTGGCGGCTAAAGCATATTAAAGAAATATGCTGCTGTTAAAAAGAAGTTTTCTGTTTGATATGCCTTGCTTGAGCTCATCATTTTAATGGCTGCAGACATACTTTGCTAAGGGAAAAGAGCATCATTTAGAACTGATGCCAAAGCACTGTAACTTAGTCTTGCCAGTTTAAAAAACTTGATATTATGTTGTCTTAAATCTTTATCCTAATCTATAGGCTCCTTCTCCACCCTTTTCCTTACAGTGTATTGTAGGGAAGGACTCTGACCTTTGACCTGTGCTTTTCAGCTGACTGGGTTTTGCAGATTACATAGTGTCATGCACCATGTTCTGCCTGAATTTCCTGTAGTTTGAAGCCAGATCCTGAAGTGTGGTCAGTGTCAGGTTCTTCCACCAGGATCCACCAAGAAGCACATGAAGTGTAGTTTTCAATCTTTTGGGTCTGTATGACTATTGGTGCTTAACGCTGAGATCGAGTAATTCATCAGGGGTCACAAAACAGTGATATTCAATTCTTTCATTTTGTTTCCAGTTTTTAACTGGTAAGATAAATGCTTGATAATCTCCTTTAATTTACCTAGTTTTCAAAATAACAGATTGGTTCTGTCATCCTCAGAAAGTGACCAATTAGTGTTGTGGTGTTTTTGTTTTGTTTTATTTTGCTTTAGTATCCTTTCATTTGGACTCACAGATTTGTCCATTTTTCTCAAAAATTTTTCCTTCATTTTCTTTTAGACTTTTGTGGGGTGTTTTGTCAAATATTTTGTTTTTGATTTGTATCTTTTATTTATGTTCTAGATAATTGTTATTTTTATGTTGAAAACTCCAGTATACGTTGAACCCAGTTTGATGACGAGTTCTGTAGCCTTTGCCTTTTCTAGCTCACATTACAGGCTTGGACGAGGAACATTACCCCCACCCATGGTGGTCGATCTCATATCTGCCATTGTGATTGTCCTAATAACTTCCAGGGGTTTAGCCAGAGCTCCTCTTTCCTCCAAGCTGACCTGCATGAAGGCAGCAATGGCCTAGGTCTTACCGCAGGTACAGGTGTGGCCTCCCCTGATGGTGCCGTTGGGAGACACCCTGCTTATGACACAGGGCAGGCAGGAAGATGACCAGTTTGATGGGATCCACATCTTGTGCAGGCATTGCTAGCTGAGACTTGCTCTCCACCAAGGAGATTGGTAGTACTAATCCCTCAAGGACAGGTGGTCCTTTTTGCGGGCAGTTTTCTTCTCAGCCAGGCCAGGTCTCTATTTCTTCTCACTTTGTCTCTCATCTGTAGCTAAGGCCCAGCTTCAGCACTGGGTAACTTTTAGGCAGACCAAGACCTGGGTGAACTGGCAAATCACGGGAGGCACTTTCAGTTGATGGTAGAGAATAGTTCTTTGCCACTGTAGCCAGATGTAATGGGGACAGTTTATAAAATGCTAAAGGTGCTTTTTGGGCTGGATGTCCTATCCAGTGCAGAATTTTTTTTTTTAAATATTTATTTTTTAGTTGTAGGTGGACACAATATCTTTATTTTATTTTTATGTGGTGCTGAGGATCGAACCCAGTGCCTCCCACATGCTAGGCGCGCACGCTACCACTGCGCCATAATCCCAGCCCCTCCAGTGCAGAATTTATAGGACTTTCCTTAAGCAGGGGATTTGCTACCTTCTTGGCCTGCTGCTTCACCACCCGGAGGCTGAGGCCACCTTCTTCCCCTTGGCCTTCTTTCCTTTCAGCATCTTGGGCAGCCAGGGGAGAGAGCTCGTTATTTTTTTTTAGGTGCATTATTTGTTGGGTTTGTTTGTTCTTACATTCTTTCTTGGTTAATCTTCATTTCCAAAGTGATTTTTCTTTTGTTTCTAATTTTTCTTGATTTGTTGAGTTTAAGTTCAGATTTATTTTTCATGTTTTATTGTTTTCTTCATGTGTTTTATCTCATTTTGAAATAGTAGTATAGTTCTTATCTCTTTATTGAACATGTTTGTTCAGCATGCTTGTATTATCTGTAGGGATGTTATTCTGTCCTTAATTCTTTAAAAGTCATTTTGTGGTTCAGTTTTATTTTTTCTACTTATTTTTGTATGATTTTTAAAATTTTTTTTTTCGTACTGGAGATTGAACTCAGGGGTACTCGACCCCTGAGCCACATCCCCAGTCCTATTTTGTGTTTTATGTAGAGACAGGGTCTCACTGAGTTGCTTAGCGCCTCGCCATTGCTGGAACTGGCTTTGAACTCACGATTCTCCTGTCTCAGCCTCCCTAAGTGCTGGGATTACAGGCTTGCGCCACCTCCCCCGGCTTAAAATGTATTTTTGTGTGCAGTTTTCCAAGCTTTTCTGAAGGTGACTTAGCTGAGATAATTGTTCTAACTTCACAGAGTATCTTCAGGCAGTGTTCACATACATGCTAGCTTGCTTTTCTGAGATTTTTCTGGCCTGCTTTTCTTCGGCCTTTCTCATTTCTTCTATCCCTATTAATGCTGTATTGCTCTAATTTGATTCCATTCCCTGGGCTTCTCCTTAGTGTCTGTGGTGCCTGCCCTGGAAGGGAGTCCTCTGGTCAGTTTCAAGAATCCTGGATTGAGAGTACACTTGCCCCATCGGACTTTTTTTTATTGCAGGCTCCTGTGGTCACTGTTGTTGGAAAGGGCAAAACTCTTCCCAGTTTCCAGTGCTGGTCTCAGCTCTGACAGGTGGCCCGCTGGTGATCCCTCTGCACACCTGAGGCTGATAACAGGCAGGTCACATGCTGTTGGTGATTTGCCTTCACACACTTGTGTTTTGGGTCAGCACCAAATTTTGTTATCTATTCTGGATTTTCACGGAAGGACTTGGAAAATCTGAAAATCCTGCTGCCATTGAGACCAGCATCTTCCTTGAATCCTCTCACATTGCCCCTTTATCAGTATTACTGGAGTGAACATTTTGTAAATTAAAAAATGCTTCAGGATAAATCTTCCAAAAAAATTTAAACCCTTAAGTATGGAACTGATATTTATATAATTCTTTAATGACTAATGATTCCCAAATCGTGTTATTATGAGGGTAATTGAAGCCTTTAAAACTTAGCAACTGAAATGAAATTTTAAAGAAATATTTGATCTCCTCCTGTTCTACCTGTTTCTTAATACCTAATTTTCCACTTCGCTCTCCTACAGGTAAAAGAATACTGTACGATAGATCAAATGGTTTCACACAACACCCGCCTTCAAAAAAAAAAAAAAAACAGAAAAACTCAGTAGTTTCGTAAGTGTAGGCTATTGGTAGTAGCTCACAAGCTACAAATGGTAGATAGCATAATGCAGTCTTATTCCAGTTGAGGAAGGAGGAACGGTACCAAGAGGAGCCAGAGACTAGGAGTTCTGGGCTCAGGCAGGTTGCCTAAACACTCTCAGCTCAGATGCCTTACATACAAAATGGAGATACAGTAATAATGCCTATTGAGGATCAAAAGGAAGCTATAAATGTATAATGATTTTTTAATAATGAGTTTTGATGTGTACCTATAGTGGATTCATGGCAGCAAGATCACCTTTAACACATATTTGTTAACACATATCTTATTTGTGGGGGAGGCTGCTGGGGATTGAACTCAGGGGCACTTGACCACTGAGCCACATCACAGCCCTATTTTGTGTTTTATGTAGAGACAAGGTCTCACCGAGTTGCTTAGTGCTTCACTTTTGCTGAGGCTGGCTTTGAACTTGCCATCCTCCTGCATCAGCATCCCCAGCCGCTGGGATTATTTTTTTTCCCCCAAGACAAATTATATTGATACAGTTTAGCTTTTACATACTTTTTTATTTTTAAGTTTTTTTTGGTACTAGATTTAATCCAGGGGTGCTTTACATTCTCAGCCCTTTTTATTTTTTATTTGGACACAGAGTCTTGCCAAGTTGCTGAGGCTGATCTCAAATTTGTGATCCTCCTGCTTTAGCCTCCTGAGTACCTGGGGATTATAGGCATGTGCCACTGTGCCTGGCCAGAAGCTACACTTTGTTCCTAAGTTATTCAGATTTTTGGTATTATAATTTTTTTCTTTGACAATATCTTCACATAGAGTTTTTGAAATTGTGGCCTCTGTTTTAACATTTTAGCTCCAAGAAAATGATAGTACTTTAAACAATACAAAGAGCAGCTAAGTTTTGTTCAGTCAATATTGTTGATTACCCTTATCTGCAGGGTAATAATCAAATATAGATGCAAAAAATGACAAATTCAGACAATAGGTTGCATAATTATTTCTTCCATAGTCTAGGAGATAGAAGGATCTTTACAAGGCATGAATTTTAACTATGTCTTGAAGGATCCCAAATTTTTAAGTTTAAATGAACACTATTTCCCTTCTTCCAAGTTGATCTTATTCTCCTACAGAAATCAACCAAAATAAACTCCGTCTTGCTTATTTTTGCTTCTGTTGTATATTATCCCAATAAACTTTATGCCTTGAAATAGAAATGATTGTGATCTGGTTCCTTTCAGTCATTTGTCTGGGCTATTGTATAATACTTTCATTTTGTGCTGATTGCATCTGGGCCATTTACCTGTAAATGTTACGACCTTGGAGGATCAGAAGCCAGCACTCAGTTGTCGGTTTTTCCAAATCCAGTGGGACTGTCCATGTTGTAGTCCATTTGGAAGTGTCCTGCTGCCCTACACACGACCCCCTATGGCTGCTGGGCCATTCTGTTGGGACTTTTGCTGCTCTGCAGCTGCTACCAAGTCTGTGTGCCTCTTCCTATCTCTTAAGATCATGTCTCTTTTATTTTCCCTTTGGAATCAGTTTCCTTCACTTTTAAAAAAAATAGGGCCTTTTGAGGGAATGGCCCTTTTTATGGCAGTAACTATAGTGCTTAGCCCAGTAGCAAGTCCCTAACGGGTAATTAAAATAGGAAAGTAAGGTCTGGAAATGTTTTGTGTGTGCTTTAAATTTGAGCTGTTTGAAAAATAAAACCATTAAACTAATTTTACTTTACTACTTGAGAAAAGCCCAAGTTTCTTAATGTTCCTCTTCTTTCTTGCTGGAACTGTCCTGAGCTGTCCGTTTGCCATGTGCAGAGATTCACGTGTGAAAATGATGCCAGTGACACAGGAGTTCCCACCATGTGCCTGCGGTGGTTTTTTCCCCAGAATCTGGATGGGTTTTCAATGATTGATTCACTTCTTCATCTGGAAACCCTTGAGATTGTGTTTTTGTTTTTTCCGAAACAAAATAAAACAGTGTCATAGTAATGTGTTGTCCAAATAGAAAATTTCAGAAACACACAGCATCATTTTATTTTATTTTTTTTTATTTTTATTTTTAAATATTTATTTTTTTTAGTTGTAGGTGGACAGAATGTCTTTATTTTATTTTTATGTGGTGCTGAGGATCGAACCCAGGGCCTCACGTGTGCTAGGCGAGCACGCTACCACTGCGCCACAACCCCAGCCCCCACACAGCATCATTTAAAAAAAAAAAATTTTGTTTTAGTTGTCCATGGACCTTTATTTAATTAATTAATTTATTTTTATGTGGTGCTGAGAAAACCAGTGCCTCACACACGCTGGGCAAGTGCTCTCCCTCTGAGCCCCAGCCCCAGCCCACATCACTTACTTCTGAAGTGGGAGGGGTAGTCATTGTCACTCCTGCTGGGCTGAGGTGCCCACTCTGGGCACAGTGGAGAGTGTTTGTGTGTTTTCTTCCTTACTCACAGCATGTCTTTGAGGAAGCAGGTTGGTATTAGAGTCCCATTCTGTAGCCATGGAGTGGAGAAAAGCTTGTGGGCCACTGAGATCAGATTTGTCCACATTGTGCTAATTGTCTTACACATAACGATAGCTTTCACATGTATGGTATCTGGAATGCAAATTAGTATTAGTTGAGTAGAGTGCTGAATTAATTGGAAGACAATACTCATTCCAAGAAATTTTGGTGTTCAGATCTAAAAATATGTATGGGTCATAGTGGACATAACAGCATGGAGAGTGATCATGAACGTAGACTCTTCTTTTGCTAGGTGGCATTCCAGGTTTTATGTGCATGCTTGTATTTAATCGTTGTTAATAGGACAGTTAAGGCAGGAATATGAGATATTTTACAACTTAGGAAACAAAGGCCCAGAGCATGGCAGTTCTATCAAAGGTCACACAGCTGATAAGGGACACATCCAGAACCTGATCTTTCCAGCTTCAAAGCCTGTGCTCCTCCCAATTCGTGGTATTTCCCATTAGGCTAGTGTTATACGAAATGTTTGACCCTTCAGTAACTCCTCTGTAAGCACAGCTGGTGCTGTCTCCAGTATCTAACAAGGAAATTGAGGCTCCCAGCAGTGAAATCCCTTTTAATGCTAACATGGCCAATTAGTGTCTCAGTCTGAAAGAAGCTGGGCTTTTCTGACACCCAGATTATGAAAAATAGTAGACATGGATCCAGTGGCATTTCTGATCTTTGTTGTCTCTGAGCTGCAGGAGGCAAGACCTTCAGTCCAAACTGGTAGGCCATTACTGGGAAGTAGCAGGCCACCCTAAAAAGAGCAGAGAGCCATGTCAGGACAGGCCCGTGAGTAGGGCCTCAGCCAGAGGATGTGAGTGCTTAGTGCAGGAAGACTCAGCTCTCCCTCAGTCCACAGTGGAGAGCAGCACCACCTGTGTTTACCAGCAGACCCCAGGGTTCTGTTATCTTCTCATTTTGTTTCACACGCTGTCCCAGTCACTTCCTCCTCCTGCTGTCAGTCCCTGTGCCTGCGTTACCTCTTCCCTGCTGTCCCCTCAGCCAGTCTCTTTGAGACGTTATTTAATGCTGCACAGGCTTTTTAGAAAATTGTTTTATGCATCTGTGCTATTTTATTTTGAAACTAGATACTTGATTTCCTGTTTTCATTTCCTTTCATTTAACTCCTTTTCATTCTCAGAGATCATCTCCTCAGAGAACCTTCCTGGGTGGACCAGGCTTGGTGAGCAAGAAGTTAACTGGTGACACTTCATTTTTTCATTCAGCACTCAGTTTATGCCAGAGTCGCACAATTTGGTTACGCTGTGTGGTCCCCTGGTGAATAATACAGGAATAACAATAGCTCACGCTTACTGGCTGTCTGCCTTATGCCAGGCATTATTCTCAGTGTGTTAAATTCAAGTTACCAACTTAGTTTTTCAACTACCCTGCTGAAGGCCAGCTTTATTATTATCTCATTTTATATAGATGAGGAAACAAAGCCCAGAAAGGTTAGGTGAGTGTCACCAAGATCACACCCTTGCTATGTGGCAGAATCAGGATTTTCCCCATCAGTTTGGCTAGAGCCCATCTTAACTAGTGCTCTATACTTTCCTACATTTTGGAAGGACTGTTGGTGTGCCAGGCTCTGTATCCAAAGGCTTTATTGACTCACTTAGTCCCCACAGCAGCCCTAGCAGGTATAGGGACTGATGTTATGGTTATGTTGTTTGCCCAGCCCTGGCCAGTACTTAAACCAGGGTTCACCTAGCTCCAGAGCCTGTCCTTTAACCTTTATGTCACACCATTTGTATTTGCAGTCTTTACTCTTCAGTCCAATAAAAACACTCTGTTTTCTGTTAGACCATTAAGTCCCCTTAAAGTGAGGTCCATATTTAGTCACCTGGTACCAGACTTGTGTTATAGTGGCTGCTCAGTAGATGGTGTTGCATGAATGTGTAGTCAAGGTAGTAAAGTGGATTACTGCCTGTATTAAGTGCATACATCCAGGAGGGACCATTAAATTGCCTGACAGTGAGTTAACAAAGGAACAGTATTGCTTCATTTAAAAAATTATGTGTTTTGCTTCATCACAGTTTCCTCAGTTCAAGCAAGAGATAGATAAAGGAGAAACTAGAGAAAGGAAAAGATGAAGCCCTGTCAGGAGCTCTGTTTCTGCAGCCGTATTTAAGGATGGAAATGCTGATTATATTCGGTCTCCCATCACTTCACCCCTTGTTAGGATTTAGAAAACACAGTACTTAGTTGATAGAGTTAGGCGGAGAAGGTTTTGCAGTCCTTGAAAGACTCCTGGCAGTCCGTGGTTAGGGAGCCACCTGCAGATGGCAGCTGGTATTGCCACTTTTTCAAGCCTGGGTCAGATTCTTCTTGCAAAATGCATTTCCTGTTGAGTCACTAAAGTCTCATTTCATAATTGTTTGGATGCTGACTTTATGCTTTGATCAAAGCAGTAGCCATTTTTTTCTGTTTGTTCTGTTCAAAATTTTGTCCAAAAAAATTTGAATAGCCAAATTTAAACCAGAGCTCTTTGGTTAATCATAAAACCCTTGAATAAAAATAAGATGTTAGGGGCTGGGATTGTGGCTCAGTGGTAGAGCGCTTGCCTCGCATGTGGGAGGCACTGGGTTCGATCCTCAGCACCGCATATAAATAAATGAATAAATAAAGGTCAATCAACAACTAAAAAAAATTTAAAAAAAAAAGATGTTAGGCCGGTGCGGTGGCACACATCTGTAATCCCAATGGCTGAGGAGGCTAAAGCAGGAGGAGTGAGAGTTCAAAGCCAACCTCAGCAACTCAGCAAGTCCCTTTCACTAAATAAAATACAAAGCCAGGCGCGGTGGCGCATGCCTATGATCCCAGCACCTAGGGAGGCTGAGACAGGAGGATCTCGAGTTCAAAGCCAGCCTCAGCAATGGCGAGGCACTGAGCAACTCAGTGAGACCCTGTCTCTACATGAAACACAAAATAGGGCTGGGGATGTGGCTCAGTGGTCGAGTGCCCCTGAGTTCAATCCCTGGTATAAAAAAAAGAAAAGAAAAATATGTCAGGATGAAAGCAGAAGCAGTTGGTGGCCCACAGTCTCCCAGGGGCAAGATGGGGATAATTCACATTCTGCCTGTTAGGAGAGGCTGTGGGTCTGGATGAGGGAGAGGGGCAGGGTAAGCTATGCTTTTGCTGTCTGCTTGTTCACACCTGCCGTCTGTAAAATTTGAATGATAGGGGGTTCTGGGGCAATCAGGTGACATCTAGGCTTGGGTCCTCAAAAGGCAGGTTTATTTTGCAGTGATTTGCATAAGGGGTTATGTTTAGCTTAAGTTGAATTCAGCTGTAATAATGAATGAATCACTCATTCAAAATATTTTCCTACCCTTTCAGGATAGTGAACTTTATTCTCATTTTTTGTGGGACAACAGAAACAAGTTGAACCTTAAAAATTCATTTAATCCAAATCTTTGCATTCTACTAAGCAATCGAAAACTAACAGTTTTCTCTCTCTCTCTCTCTCTCTCTCTCTCTCTGTACATGGACAGAATACTTTTATTTATTTTTATGCGGTGCTGCTGAGGATTGAACCCAGTGCCTCACACATGCTAGGCAAGCACTGTGCCACTGAGCCACAGCTCCAGCCCCCTTTTATCTCTTTTTTAAAAATCTCAACAAGGGGAAATGTTTCTCACTTGTTCCACTGTTGAATATGATTTTCACTGGCAGGTTGCTAAGTTTTTCATGAACTAGTTCCTTAAAATCTTTTTTTAATGTAAAATTTTTTATTTTAATCTTCATATATAAGAAGACAGTTATTTTAAACTTCAGCCTTTTCACAAACTTAAATATTTAATATCTGTTATTCCAGGGTTTTTCAGTGCTACTCAGCTTACCTGTAATTAGGTCCTTACTTTCTTAGAGGATATTTCTGCTTGACCTTTAAAACCATAGTCTTCCATTGTT
This sequence comes from Xerus rutilus, assembly GCA_028644305.1. Taxonomy (NCBI): domain Eukaryota; kingdom Metazoa; phylum Chordata; class Mammalia; order Rodentia; family Sciuridae; genus Xerus; species Xerus rutilus. The sequence goes on along the minus strand of CM053407.1, from coordinate 111,741,339 downwards.
AAAGTCTCTTGGTCTTCCACTTTGATACTTTCCCTGTTAAACCTTCTCCCCCTGCTGCCTAGGCATGCCCCTAAGTAAGGTGTGGGGAATCTTCTGCATGTCTTCACCAGTCAAAAGGATTAGAACAACAGCAGCCTTATTGGGATATGATTCACACAGAACTCACCAGCTTAAAGTGAGCGATCCAATGATTTTTAGGAAACTCACAGATAAATACAATTATCACCACAATTTTAGAGTATTTTGTCTCAAAAAGAAGCCATTTGGTACATGCCTGTAATCCCAGCACTTTGGGAGGCTGAGACAGGAGAACCACGAGTTCAAAGCCAGCCTCAGCAACAGTGAGGAGCTAAGCAACTCAGTGAGACCCTGTCTCTAAATAAAACACAAAATAGTGCTGCGGTTGTGGCTCAGTGGTTGAGTGCCCCTGAGTTCAATCCCAGGTACCAAAAAGAAGCAGCTGTATATTTTTAGCTATTACCTCTCTCGTTCCTGCTCCCCAACACTAAGCCACCACTAATCTACTTCCTGTCTCTTTCTGGTTTGCTTTTCCAGACATTTTTGCATACTGAAATGCTACCATATGTGACCTTGTGTGTCAGAGTTCTTCCACTTAGCATGTTTTCTAGGTTCATGCATGGGCAAGGAAACTAAATAGACATTTTAAGATATACTAGTGGTCCAAAGGCACATGAAAAGATGCTTGACATTATTAGTCACAGTGAAGTACAAATCAAAAGCCGTTTGATAATCACTTTACATGTACCCCCTAGGATGGCTAGAATAAAATAAGACATTGCCTCAAAATTCAGTATTTTTTAAGTTAGTTTTAAAAACCTCAAACACTAAACATTTTGAGACTTTTTTTTTTAATATTTTTTTAGGTGATGGATCTTTATTTTATTCATTTATTATTGATATGTGGTGCTGAGGATCGAACCCAGGGCCTCATGCATGCTAGGCAAGCACTCTACCACTGAGCTACAGCCCCAGCCCCATTTTGAGACTTTTAAGGTCTTTACCCATTTTTAAATTGGGTTATTTGTCCTTATGCTAAGCTTTAAGAGTTCTTGTTATACTCCAGATTGCAAGCCTCTTAATCAGCTATATGATTTGCAGATTATTTTCTCCTGTTCTGTGGGTGGTCTTTTTACTTCCTTTATTGTGTCCTTTGAAACACAGGTTTTTAATTTTGATGAAGTCCAATTTTCTCTTTCTTTAGTTAGATTTGCTTTCTACAGAACATGTTACAAATATTTTCATTTTCCAAATGTAAAATTATAGAAAGTATTTTTTTAAAACTGCACCATTACCTCAGGAACCACAGATGTAGTTAAAGGTTTTTATTCATCCCTGTGATGTTTTTATGAATGCTTCAATCATTTTATATTTTACTTCAATTTTTTTACATGTTTCTAATTGGAGAGAACTTAACAAAGAATTCTTAAAAACCCAACTAATATTAAATAAGAGAGGAGGGGCTGGGTTATGGCGCAGTGGTAGAGCGCTTGCCTAGCACATGTGAGGCACTAGGTTCGATCCTCAGCACCACATAAAAATAAACAAATAAAAATTTTAAAAGTATTGTGTTCATCTACAACTAAAATATATATTAAAAAAGAGGTAATGTTTTATAGGCCTTATTGATATTCTAGTCTTAAATATAATACTGTATTTTAAAAATAAGTGTACACAGTCATTTCACAACAAAATGTGAAATGCCTCTCATCCAAATGTTACCGAGTTGCTCTAATTAGAGAGCAAGTCTTCCAGCTGGTTGGTCCCGGTAAACATGATAATAAACGGTGCTGGACTTCACATGGGTCATCTTCCCTCCTGTTCCAACAGGTATGGCAGATCCCAGAAAACGGACTTACCCTTTCCCTGACTGAACCTGTGGTGATTTTAGAAGGCCACTCGAAGAGGGTTGGCATTGTGGCCTGGCATCCGACAGCCCGCAACGTGCTGCTTAGTGCAGGTAGGTGCCCAGTGGTGCTTCCTCACCTCTGGCCTCCCTGGGCACAGCTGCACCTGTGGAGGGAGCAGCAGGTGTGCTTTGAGTGTGTGCTGTACACAGTAGTGAACCGCGGTGGTGTGCACTTACATAGATTAGTTTACTCACACCGGTGGGTTTGGACCCTTCAGCGTGGCCTGCTTTTTGCGTTTAGTGGTACACTGCGATCCTTCTCATGTACCATTAAGTGACTCCCCAAAGGTCCACCGTCTGTCTGTGTTTAATCAGTTCCCTATTTCTGGACGGTGACGGTTCAGACTTTGCACTGTTGCATAGTGCTGGGTGAACCTGTGTCTTGGTCTTAGTGTGGTCTTAGTGTGCTCACTTGAGTGTTTCCCAAGTTTGACTTACAGAAATCCTTTCCTTTGCTCAAAATCTGCGTTTTTAAATTTTCTTCATAAAAGCAGTACAGAGGGCATTAGGGAGCTTTGGGAGAGGTGGAAATGTTCTCGACCTGATTGTGGTGGGGGCTGCATGATCCTATACACTTACTGAAACACTCTGAGTATGCTTCAGTAGGTGCATTGTACTGTATGTAAATTACACCTTAATAATACTGGTTTCTTTTAAAAAAAATACTAATGTTAGTGGTAGAATTTTTAAAGATCTTTCCTCTTACCAGTAAAAAATAGAGGGGCAGTTTAGTTTTTAACTGAGAGCAGAAGATGTTTATGATGAATTAAATAAATTGAATGCCAAGAACCTACTGAAACCAAGAACCACTTTTCAGTAAAAGACTCTATGTAGGACAGTTTTTTTTATAAGCACTGGTTGACTTTACTTGGGAACTTTCCTAGTTATCTACTCAGAACCTCTGTCTGATAAAAGGAGAATGTCCTGGAGGTAGAATTCCATCATAGAGATTCTGCTGCCCTTCTCATTTAGGTCACATGTCGGGTGTCCTCAGCAGACTGCTCCTGGTTCTCCCTTTCACATGTGAAGGACAAGGTTCAACTGGAGCATTTTGCATATTTTAAGACTATGTGATCCATCTGCAGTGGCTGGAGTTACCTGGTTGCCTGTGAGGGCAAGGCAGAGAAAGCATCGACTGTCCATCCTAGAACGTAGCTCCAACTTTTTATACTGTTGTACAGGTTTTTTTCCCTTAAATTTCCTACTTCTACCCATTAGGTAACTTAGGCATCATAGGTATTAGTGACTAACTTTTCTAAATCACTTATAAAATTGCTTTACTGCCAAGAATTCACCTTTAGGGTGTTCTTTCTCTGTTTTGTCTTTGATGTTCTTGAAGCGACATGTGATGCCTTTCTTTACTTCCTTGCTGACAGTACTGGAGAGTGAGCTCAGGGCTGCTTCACCACTGAGCCACATCCCCAGCCCTTTTTGATTTTTTGAGATAGGGTTTTGCTAAATTGCTGAGGCTGACCTCAAACGTGTGATGCCCGGGATTACAGGCTTGTGCCAACATGCCCAGCTACCCAGCTGATGCCTGGCTTTAAAGGAGATTGGGACAGGATCCTTTAATGATTTTATTTCTATTATATCTTTTTGCTTTGTCACTTTCAGTTTTCAACTTCCAGTAAGTAGAGCCCCTTCTCCTTACCTTCCTTTCTGGGCATTCGTTTATATCCTCATGTTCTCCTAGTTTCCTCGCACATGTTGTTGTACAGGTGTTTCTAATCTTTCAGGGGCTTGGCTTTGCTTGTTTCAGGCTGTGACAATGCCATCATCATCTGGAATGTGGGGACAGGGGAAGCCCTTATAAACTTGGACGATATGCATTCAGACATGATCTATAATGTGAGCTGGAACCGGAATGGCAGTCTGATCTGCACAGCGTCCAAAGACAAGAAAGTGAGAGTGATCGATCCCAGGAAGCAAGAGCTTGTTGCCGTGAGTATGCTGAGGGCAAAACCCAGTGGCCGTGGCACTTCAGTGACTGTGGAACCACTGGCCGGTGGGCCTTGCTGAGCGCAGACATCGCCGTGCAGGAGCAGAGTGTGTCCAGGCTTCTGACCGTCCCCGTCACGTTGCTCACTAGAGTCATACATTGGCAGCCTTCACTCAACTCACCTCTCTCCCTTGGTGCTCATTTTTCATGAAGAAACAGTTTTTCTCAGCTCACTAGGGTCCTCAAGGGTTCACAAGTCTGGCTCAGCTAAAGCAGACTGCATTCCTGGTCCTGGGGCTTAGTGCTGACTGTTGATTAGTTCTGCACCCTGTTCCGGAAATGATTGTTAAAGAGCCTGACGGAGCTGCAGCCACGTTCTCATCAGGGTGATTCGTTAGTCTCTTTCCCCCAGTTTGGGGAGCAAAATTGATGAAAAGTGGACATTTGGATCTTTGGTGAAGATCACAGTAGCAAATGCTGAAACCCAGAACGTCTTATTTCAGCGATGCTCTGAGGCCCTTCCTGAGATACAGTTGGTCTTTGGTAGCATATCTGAAGGGTAGTGTGACAACTGTGGCTAGTGCTTATTGAGCACTGGGGACTTTGCAGTCCCATGCAGCCTTTCTCTACCCAGAATCTTCCTAGCGTGGGTACTAGTGCACTTATGACATAATGAGGTTAAAAAAAGGTTAGTTAGCCAGACGCGGTGGTACATACCTGTCATCCCAGCAGCTCCGGAGGCTGACCCAGAAGAATCCCAAGTTCCAGACCAGCCTCAGCAACTTAGCGAGGCCCTCAGCAACTTAGCAAGATCCTATCTCAATATAAAAAAGAAAAAGAGCTGGAGATGTGGCTCAGTGGTTAAGTGCCCCTGGGTTCAATCCCTGGTTCTTAAAAAAAAGAAAAGAGCTAACTAGACCAAACTTCTTTATGTCTGGTGGTGTTGGTAGAAATTATAGACTACACCCAACCTTTCGGTTATAATTGTCTTGAAAAACAGAGCGTTTGGCAGAGTCCTTTGTGTCTTGTGTTTGTGGTGCGCGGACTTGGGTCAGCAGCAGGATGTGGTGGAAGGAGAGGGGGTTTTGAGTCAGTCCTGGAGCTCTTGCTTGTGAGCTCTTGCTTGTGACCCTGACAGGTCACTTAGTGTTGCTCTGATTCCTCACCTGGGGTGGGTCATGACTAACTCCGCTCTCCCCCATCAGGAGAGAGTGGATGACACATGGGGTGGGAGGTCAAGGTGTGGTTTCCCCACCCACTTTTCCTTCTTGCAGCCTGAGTGTGTGACGTGCCTCTTGCTCTCACTCTCAGGAGAAGGAGAAAGCACACGAGGGAGCCAGGCCCATGCGAGCCATCTTCCTGGCTGACGGCAATGTCTTCACCACTGGGTTCAGCCGCATGAGTGAGCGGCAGCTGGCACTCTGGAATCCGGTAGGTCCCCTCCCAGCCTCCTTCATGCCTTTACAGAGCTTCCTCTCTGTTCCAGGTGGGCTGTGGGTTGTTAAGTGCATGAGTGTAGGATTCTTACTGTAGCTTTCTAAACTCTTGCTCGTCTTAAGTTGGATGTGAAGTTCCTGTCCTCACTGGAGGTAGACTGGTAAATGTATTTCAAAACTAATTTTTTTTTTTTTTGTGCCGGGGATTGAATCCAGGGCCTTGTGTATGCGGGGCAAGCTCTCTTCCAACTGAGCTATGTCCCCAGCCCTCAAAACTGCATTCTTGACACTCCTATGGAGTCTTATGCTGACTATATTTTTAAAAAAAGAATCCAGTGTTTTAGATTTAGGAAATAAATTCCGCACTTATTTATATTTCATAGACTATAATCAAATGTCTAAATCAAAATAGTTGCTTGGGAAAGTATTCATAACTAGCAGAAGTGGAAAAGAAATCCTAAACTATAGACAATTATAATGTTCTTTATGTCTTTTAACTTTTTGAAAGCTTGTATACATATTTATTTTGTAACAAGGAAAAAGTACTTTCAGAAAAGAAAATAGTCACAGAAGAAAAGGGCTCCCAGTCTTGGTCATGGAGTCACACTGATATGTGTATTAATCATGTTGTCAAATCCATATGATTTTCAGTGAGTTTGATCCCTGCTGGTGTTTATGTGAATGAAAATTATATGTGTATTGTTCAAGCTTTGCATTATTCTTGGAAAATGGCTCACTTAATTGAAGAATGTCTAATAAGGTTATACAGATTTGTCTTTTAAAAGTGCATATACATGTACATGAGTACATACGTTTTATTTTCAGAAAAACATGCAGGAGCCAATTGCTCTTCATGAGATGGACACTAGCAATGGTGTTTTGCTGCCTTTCTATGATCCTGACACCAGTATCATTTACTTATGTGGAAAGGTAAACTGATTTCAATATTAAATTGAAAAGTTTGTCTCCTCCCCTCCCCGCTTTCTCTCTCTTTCTCTCTCTCTCTTTTTTTTTTTTTTTTTTTTTTTAGTGCTAGGGATCAAACACAGGGCCTCATGTGTGCTAGGCAGGCACTCAACCCATGAACTAAATCCCCAGTTGCTACATTTAAGGTTTCTGATTTGTTTACTCTGTGTGTCTTAAGCTGAGGTAAGGACAGGCGGTTTTGGTATGTCTTAGGTCTCAAGACCACCAGTTGGTCACTTGTCGACTGTGTAGTAATAACGCACTGTGTTCAGTACTTTTGACTGACACGGGGATTGGGCTCAAGTTTTGGGATGGATGCTGTTGGGGAGTCTTCACTTCAGGCACTCCAGTGAGCAGCAGAGGATGCGCCTGGTGTGGCTCACTGGTCACCTCGCCTGTACAAGGGCCTGGGTTCCATCCCAAACAGTACGAGATGTAGAAGAAGATATTCTGGTGTTCTGTTTTTTCACCTACTACTCCTGCGTGACTGGTGATTTTAGATCTGTGTGCATTGTTATTAGGTGTGTGACTGGTCTGTCACGTTTAATGCTGAAAACCATCAGATAACACTAGGCAGCATGTGTGTTCTTAGTGTCACATGCCGTGGGCTTATGAAGAGAACAGTGCTGTGTGAATGCGAGCCCTGATAGCCTCAAAAGACTCTCTAGAGCTCTCTGGATGGCTCTGGTTCCTGGGGTTCAGTATGGGAACCCAGGGCTTAAAGATTTCCCCTGACAAAAAAGTTTCAGAGCCGAGCGCAGTGGCACAAGCCTGTAATCTCAGCACTTAGGGAGGCTGAGACAGGAGAATCGTGAGTTCAAAGCCAGCCTCAGCAATGGCGAGGCGCTAAGCAACTCAGTGAGACCCTGTCTCTACATAAAACACAAAATAGGGCTGGGGAAGTGGTTCAGTGGCCAAATGCTCCTGAGTTCAATCCCCGGTACCAAAAACATATATATATTTTTTAATCGTAAGTGGACACAATACCTTTATTTATTTATTTATTTTTATTACTTTTTTTTAGTTGTTGATTGGTGCTGAGGATTGAACCCAGTGCCTCACACATGCAAGGCAAACACTACCACGGAGCCACAATCCCAACTCCTATTTATTTTTATGTGGTATTGAGAATCGAACCCAGTGCATCACACGTGCTGGGCAAGCGCTCTACCACTGAGCTACAGCCCCAGCCCCAGCCCCCTTATTATTTTGTAGGTTGAATCTCTTAGAACTTTTTGTAGTTGAAATAATAGTTAATAAGAGTGATGCTCTTTATGTGTTCCCCAAACCTGTTAGAAAGCCACCTTTGAGGGCAGTGTTTTCCTTTCCATAGTTGATGAAGCGTGCTTCTGAGCTGCTTTGCATTTTTTTTAGGTCAGTTACCTAGAATCTGAGATCTTGTCTGTTTCCTTGAAAGTCACTCTACAGTAGATGTAGCAGCTGCTGAGGACCTAGGCCTTGCCCTTGCTGCACCCAGACAGACAAGATGAGACCTTAGCAAGGCAGATTGATGTGAGATGGAAGATTATTTGGGGTATGCAGAAAAAGACTTAGCTTCTTTTCCGTGCTGCAGATCTTTAAATCATTGAAACAGATGAAAACTATGAGAACCAAGAGTCTTTATTAGGGCGTAGTACTGCCTTGTTCTTTTTGTAGTCTTGCATGCGTGTGTGTGGGTGTGTGTGTCCTCTGTTCCAGACAGGGCCGCCTTCACTGTTAAGGGTGGTGTAAAGGTGTAACAGTTATTTATACTTTGATTAGTATATGCCTCAGACTTCAGATCTCCCCAAAATGTGACTGTTCTAAGTATGATAACTATAGAATTTTACACATCACAATGCGATAGTCCTACTTTTTGAAGTTTAAGAATACTCATGAAAACTGATGTTTCTTGATTGTTTGATTGTCCGGTGTTGATGTTGTCAGGCCCGTGAGCAGTGCCGTGCTGGGTGGTGAGTGAGTCCTGTAATCAGTGATTGCACACTTAGCAATTCCACTCTTTTGTTTGATTTTTGATGTTGAACTGCAGGGCAATTTTGGCAGAGATGTGAAGATCTTTTAAAGGGTGCGGTAGTGATCCATCAACCTTACATACTTTAATAGGCCTCTTAATGAGGAAGAAAAGGTCAGCCACTGAAACCTGGTCTCCATAAATGCTGAGGTCATACAGGAGAGGGACCCTCCCAAACCAGATGTTTCAGATATCATTAAATACAAACTCATCTCTGATTTCTTATAGGGAGACAGCAGTATTCGCTACTTTGAGATCACGGATGAATCCCCGTATGTCCACTACCTCAACACATTCAGCAGCAAGGAGCCTCAGAGGGGCATGGGTTACATGCCCAAGAGAGGACTCGATGTTAACAAATGTGAGATTGCCAGGTAAAGAATTGATACAAAGTATTGCAGTTGTTTGTGCCCTTAGTGCTGACCAGCACAGCTCCATGTCATTCTGTGTGCCCAAGGCTTTTCTCCCCCGGCGTGTGGATGGGATTATATCTCACTTCCTGCTCATACAACTGGAAGCATCGCAGTTCAGTGGCAAAGCCGAGGTGTAACATACACTTAATGAAACAGTGAAACTGTCATCTCTTGACTCCAAGCTGAGGCCGTGGTCATTGTTCCCTGGTGGGCAGGCAGATGAGAACCTGACCCTGGAATGGAAAGGGCATGGTTTCCTGCTCTGTAGGGCGATAAAACCGAGTTCCACACTAGATTGTGGATCCTCCTGGTCCTAAACTAGAGAATTCAAAGGTGCTACAATGAGTTGTGAGGTGAGTTTGATTTAGGAAGTTCAGCTATGTTTTATAATTTTTACTTATCGCTACTTCTCTTGAATTTGAAGTTTATACCCTATAACACTAGGGGCTTTCCCAGGGGCACATTTTTTCTCACAGTAGTCAACAGGAGATACTCAAAAGACACCCAGTGGGGGGCTGGGGTTGTGGCGCAGTGGTAGCGTGCTCGCCTAGCACGCATGAGGCACTGGGTTCGATCCTCAGCACCACATTTAAAAATAAATAAATAAAATAAAGATATTATTTAAAAAAAAAAAAAAAAAGACACCCAGTGGCCAGTGACCAATTTAAACAACAGAATAGCACCACACTGTCAGATACAAGACCATACCACACGTTAGTGTAACACGAAGTTTATACAGACTTTTAAAAGTTCGTATGGGTTTAAACCTCAGCACTCCAAAACAAACAAAACATCAGGAACTAAAACTGTTTCTTCCTCTGGTCACATGATTAAATCTTTAAAAATAATAGGAAAAGAATTTTTATAAACTTTAATTTGTGCATATGTATGCATACATATATATAATTTTTTGAGGTGCTGGGGATTGTACATGCAAGGCAAGCACTCTACCAACTGAGCTATATCCCTAGCCCTTAATTTATATTGATCATTATTTTTTATTTTTATTTATTTACTTATTTATTTTTTGGTACTGGGGATTGAACTCAGGGGCACTCGACCACTGAGCCACATCTCCAGCCCTATTTTGTGTTTTATGTAGAGACAGGGTCTGACTGAGTAGCTTAGCGCCTTGCTATTGTTGAGGCTGGCTTTGAACTCGCGATCCTCCTGTCTCAGCCTCCCTAAGTGCTGGGATTACAGGCGTGTGCCACTGCGCCTGGCTAGTCATTATTTATTTATTTTTTTTAAATTTTTTTTAGTTGTAGATGGACACAATGTCTTTATTTTATTGCTTTGTATGTGGTGCCGAGGATCGAACCCAGGGCCTCACGCATGCGAGGCAAGCGCTCTACCGCTGAGCTACAATCCCAGCCCCTAGTCATTATTTTTTAAACAGCTGGGGTAATGAAGGAAAGCTGTCCCAGATAATCTAAAATTACAGTTTGACCAAACCAATCCAAATATTGTTTAAAAGAGATTGAATCTGAATTTAAGATGACACCCAGGTATTTAGGAGCATATTTATTTTACCATCATCTAAACATTTAAAAAAGACTGAGCACAGCTATTCAGGGACCCCTCTCTCTGCCTGTGTTGAGCCTTGATTACATGTTGGACCTGAACTGAGCATGCCGGTGGGTTCCCTCTTCTGTATCTCCTAACGACCCGGCAAGCGGGCGTTTACCCCCATCTCACAGAGGAGGCCCCGGGCTGCCCTGCAGAGGCTGCGGTGGTAGAGCTAGAGATCAGGGCTGGGCAGTCTTCCTCCGCTATGCTGCTGCGTGGTTTTCACTAAATCGTTCTTTAAAAAGGCTTTGGGGGCTGGGATTGTGGCGCAGTGGTAGCGTGCTCGCCTAGCACGCGTGAGGCACTGGGTTTGATCCTCAGCACCACATAAAAACAAAGATATTCTGTCCACGTACAACTAAAAAATAAATAAATAAATATTTAAAAAAAAAAAAGGCTTTGGGTTATCTCTGACCCTATTGAGATAGTAAATAGGCAAATTTGGCGCGTCAGTGTTTTAAAAGGCAACTGTGGTCTGGCAAAGGCCTGTGCCGAGGCACCCCGCCTGGCTTGTCCATCTAGGTGTGCTTCCCACAGGCTGCCGCCTCTGCTGGAGTCACCGCTGCCTCCTTACCAAGAGCTTTGCGGGGACTCTGGATTATTACCCTTCCTGGCTGGGAAAAAATTGACTTGCCATTACCACTCTCATTATAGTTTTTAGTTTGTTTATTGTGAGATGAAAAAGAAAATTCTACCCCTTTTTCCCCCAGTTGTAGGATGATTGCTCCCTCCATAGGATAATAAAAGCGTCTTTACATTTCTATTCTTTCCACATTTTGGATAATTTCAAATTTTCCTTGATGTGGTTTGCTTGGATACCAGAGTGTTACCAGGTGTGGTGATGCACACCTGAAATCCCAGCAGCTCGGGAGCCAAATCAGGAGGATTGCAAGTACCCGCCCCCACCAAAAAAGAAACCCAAAATTTACCCCAAATATTGATATCTTACTTTCTAGGACTGCCTTTTCTTTTTAAAAATCATATTTATACTTCACAAATGTTCCACTGCCTCCAGCTGGCGGAAGGCCCAGCGTGCAGGGCGTGGAGACTGCTTCATGTCAGGTGTGCGTCCTCACCTGTCCGCTGACTGGTAACTTCTTCACAAGTGAATCATTATCAGTGTTGCTATTTCCACCACCGTCCTTCTGCCTCGGGTAATTGCAGTTTGACTGTCACAGTGATCCATAGACCTCTACTCATGGTTCTTGTCTCCAATCTGCCATTTTCTGCCAGAGGTACTCTGAGCCTTGGTTTTCTCATCTGTGAAATGGGAAAATGGGAACACTAAGTACCTACTGCCAGGGTTGATCGGAGGTAAAGGGTAAAGATGCATTCATATCCCATACAGCATTGTAGAACAGCAGTGATTAATCTTGTTACTCAGAATCATATTTATTTCACTTCATGGAACTTTGCCTTTATTTTTCCTTTGAAGATTCTTCAAGCTTCATGAGAGAAAGTGTGAGCCTATTATCATGACTGTTCCCAGGAAGGTGAGTGCCTAGTTTTGTAGGCAATCCACATTTGTTTGTTTTAAATCACAGACCCAGAACTTTCTCCTTTCTTACTAAAGCGGTTCCCCAAATGTCTTTTGCAGTCTGACCTTTTCCAGGATGACCTGTATCCTGACACGGCAGGTCCCGAAGCAGCGCTGGAGGCGGAAGAGTGGTTTGAGGGGAAGAACGCGGACCCAGTCCTCATCTCCTTGAAGCATGGATACATTCCAGGCAAAAACAGGGATCTCAAAGTGGTCAAGAAGAACATTCTGGACAGCAAGCCCACCACAAACAAGAAGTGTGATCTGATCAATGTCCCCAAGAAGACCACAGACACAGCTAGTGTGGTAAGGAGCAACGACAGCTTGAGGAATGTGCTTGACTGCCGTGTGCCTTGTCCACTAGAAAGCCCTTTGTTGTCCAGGGCATTGTTGAATAGTGTTCCAGCTGTGGACACCTGGGAGTTTTTAGTAACTGATTACATGTACTGGGTGTAAGAAAGCCCTAGAGCACGTGGCTTGATGAGTTATGGTCGCCCTTGGCTCCTTTAGCTCTGGTTATTATATTATTAATTATGGTTATTATATTACTATTATTAAAAATGCCTGGAGTAGATTGCCACCATCTTTGAGAGTGAGTAGGACATCTGTGGGTTTTTCTTAATGGTCTTTCCCCAAACCCACCTCTGATTTGGGTAGAAATGAAACAACATGGGAACGCAGGGTTCCAGGAGCCAGGAGGAGAAGCTTCCTGGAAGGAGGGAGTGGTGGCAGTGTTGGGGTGCTACCAAGTGACATGGTGATGGCAGGATCTGGCAGTGTGTGGGCTAGCACAAGGTGACCTTGGCAAGAGCCATGGCGCAGGGATGGGAACCCAGCCTGCCTTCGGAGACCTCTTGTGGCCGCTGGAGAACACCTCTGCTGCCGGCGGTGCTGCTGCTGCTGCAGGAAATCAGGTCCCCAGAGGAGAAGCTCGGGGAGTGCACAGGTTGTGGAGTGGAGTCCAGGGGCCAGAGGGGAGGGGAGGAGGAGTGAGGAGGTGAGGTGCCTCGGAGGAGCCGACATTGTGGGCCTTCACCAAGGAGCCAGTGCCTCCGCCCTTGGCTGTAGGTTTCTGGGTCCTCTCTGGGTGGGTGAAGCTCGGTCCTCTGTAGAAAGCTAACAGGGCCTCCCTAGAGGATGGAGGGAGCTCAGCAGCCTTGTGGAAGGAGTCACCCCTCATCTGGTGGGGGGGACGCAGGGCAGCCCTGAAGGGTCCAGTCTCACCCTACAATTTGTGACCTGCCAGAGTCTCTGGGCTCAGTGCACAGGCGTGGGGACCAGAGGGAGTGTCGTGGGACGGTTGTTGACCGTGGGATTGCAGAGGGACTGCCAGCATCAACCATGTCCTCATCAGGCCCACATGCAGCAGTTTGTGGCTTCTCTTTCCAATTTGGTGACTTTGGCTTGCCATTTGCAAAATAGAAAATTACATTTTAAGTCTTACAGTCCAAATCGTGTTGAAGTTTGTTTACTGTTATTTAAGCACTGCCCCCTTTTTTATTTTCTTAGCAAAATGAAGCCAAGTTGGATGAAATTTTAAAAGAGATCAAATCTATAAAAGACACAATCTGCAATCAAGATGAGCGTATTTCCAAGTTAGAACAGCAGATGGCGAAGATAGCAGCCTGAAGGTCCCATCCCCACCCCTTTGGAACAAGGGAGCAAGAGCTTGTGCTTTGGTAGCTGGTTGTTGGTGTGGTCCTAGGGAGGGTGAGAGGGAGGCACTGCCATTTGGAGACATTCCATTTCAGAGTTGTCAACCAGCAGCCATAGGCCACATTCCAGTAAGAACTCGATCGATCGTCTCCCAAATTTGCAAAAAAAAAAAAAAAAGAAAGAAAGAAAAAAGAAAAAAAGCTGAGCTTTTTATCAGAAAGCTTTTTTGATGTTTTAAGTGTTATGTGACTTGTTGAACTCTTAAAGACAAAAGTGCTACTTTTAAAATTCCAGATATTCTGAATTTTAGAAAACAAACCAATTCTGATTCAGTGTCATGCCCAAGTACCTTTTTTTCTTTTTTTAAATGAATAGGGACCAATGCCACATTGCTTTTTATATTTCTTTCTTTTTTAATGTTGCCAAAACCAAAAGTAGCTTTTTTTCTTTGTATTTTGCTACTTTGCAGTATTTGTGTGTGATTTTTTTCCTTAATTTGAAAGGGACAGCACTGTGTATGTTTATAAACTAGATGAAGATATTATTTTGTATAAACATTCATCTGAGAACAATCAGAGCAGTAGCCACATGGTGCTGGCTCGCTGGCAGCACAAGACCTGGTCACCTTCATGACTGTACAGAAGGAAGACTCGAAAATCATGTGGACCCTCTTACCACCCCCTCATTCCGTTGAGTCTCCGATCAAAAAAAAGCTTACACCGTCTCTCTTCCTTTCTTTCCTTTCTCTTCTCTAAAAATTGGGTGGTTGTACCAGAATGGAATTTTGCCTCTTGATTCTGTGCTTCAGATGATTATAATCTAACCAAACTAGCATGTGTTCCTGCGGTTTGTTACACACACGGAATCTGCCACACTCACCACTTCACCCCGCATGGCTCAGGCTGCGGTCCATACTCGGCAAGGGCACTGGGCGAGAGTGTGCGCCTGTTACTGAGGGTCCTCCCTTGCCCAGCTCAGCGGCTTACCCTGCTCTTGCAACAGTGCTGGGCAGGGAACTTGGAGGGGAGCACTCCCCCCGTGGCCTCCCGCTGTCCTGAGCAGGGCTGGAGAAGGAGCAGCTCTCCTTACACACACAGAGCTCCTGCCGTCCCTCCTCCGTCTGCTGCATCTCCCTGGGGACCCCAGCAGTCCTGCCTGTCTTCCTGCCGTTAGCCCTCATCACTGCAGCAAAATGAGGCCAGAAGATGCTGCTGAATGTTGAAAATGAGGACAATGGTATGGAAGGAAGCAGAAAAGGGAGTGCAGACTGCCGGAGCCTTAACGCCTGGCACACAGGCCAGGCCGCTGGGCTCGCTCAGAGCTGTGTTGAGGTGCAGAGGCTACTGTGCCCAGATGGGGTCAGAGGCCAGTTAGGGTCACCTGTTCCTTCTTAGGTTAGCTGCAACGTGGCTGCACTTCCAAGATCTCAGTCGCATGTTTTCAAAACCAGGCTTAACGAGCCTCTTCTGGAAGGGCTGAGTGTGACTGACTGAGCTGTGGCGTGCACAGGGCCGCAAAGGGAACTCCTCCTGTGTGTGCACTGGGTGGCTGCGGGGCTGACTGGAAGCAGTGTGTCCAGGGGGCCAGGATGCAGCAGAGTATGGTGGCAGCCGGTTGGAAAGCATGGCCCCACTCGGTACCGTCCCAGCAGTGAAGGTGCCATGTTCTTAACCAACACTATCGGGGTTGCTGTCTCCACAATTTCAGGGCATCTGAATGTTCGGTTCTGTGTGTGTGTGTGTGTGTGTGTGTGTGTGTGTGTGTGTGTGTGTGTGTTTGATAGAGAAGTGGGTAACGAGATGTAAAGAAAACAATAATTACAGTGACATAAGTCAAACTTACATTGTTTTTTTTTTAATCAATGTAATCTGCTGAGGACCTTCATTTCTAAGATTCAAGAAATGTTTTAAGGTTCTGATAGCAAATTAAACGGTTTTTGTGGTTGGTGGACCCTGTAGGGAAAATGGCTCAGAGACGAGGGAAGGCGAGGAGAGTCGCCCTGACCTCAGTCTGCAGCTTCTGACTTAATGAGTGGAGGCCTGTGCAGGCCCAGGAGGCGCCTGAAGCATTGTGGGTCACCGTTCCTGTTTTGTCGTCGTCTTTTTTACAAAATGCCGTGACATCCCGGAGGAGGACAGTGAATCACTCCTAGATCGGCTCTTATAGAGCACCATCGTGTTCTGTCAAAACACTTGCTTCCATTTTCAAAGATAAAAGTCATTGGTTACAAGTTGGCGTCCCGTGTTTCTTTCGCACCTCAGCCGTCTCTGAGGCAGCTGTGCCTCTGCCCAGCACAGCGCCTGTGGCTCTTGGAACCAGCCTGGTGACCCTGCGCTCTACGAGGTGCATCCTGGAGTGCCTGCTGCACATTCCCGCAGCCCTGGGGGTGGCCCTGCCTCTGGGGCGGCCCCTCTGCTCGTCTTCGAGGAAGGGTGACAGTTCCATGCAGCTCAGGTGCGAGCAATGCTGGCCACAGAGTCAGCCTGTGCGTGGCCCCGGCGGTCACCGCGGTGAGCTGGCCCTGG
Source organism: Xerus rutilus (assembly GCA_028644305.1). Lineage (NCBI taxonomy): Eukaryota > Metazoa > Chordata > Mammalia > Rodentia > Sciuridae > Xerus > Xerus rutilus. The sequence goes on along the minus strand of CM053407.1, from coordinate 111,725,360 downwards.
CGTTGCTGCAGTCACTGTCCCACACAAGTGTTTCGGTGCCAGTTGAGTCGCACAGTCTCTTTCGACTTCCCTTTTTATGTCACTCCGTTGTCTAATGACATTTCAGCGTTTGTAGCAGAGATCTTCCCACTGTCTCACCTTTGTCTAAACATTTACGAACGTTACAAACAGTCCTCACAAAGCTGCCCCTCAGGTGCCTTCCCCTAGAGGTGCCTTGGTCTGTGAGCAGAACAGCCGCTAGGGCTCTGGCCAGCCGAGGCTGCAGGAAGCAGAAGTTGGCGAGCACTCTCCGCACACCCACAGTCAGCGGGGAGACGCATGGTGGTCTGTTTACAACTGACTTGTTTTCTGTATTAGCCGCCTTGATTCTTTGCCAGAAGACCTAAAAGGCCATCATGTTGTCCCCAGACAGACAGCCAGACCTTGTCTGGGGAGAACTTCCATTTTTTAAAGGTTACTTCCCTTGCTGTAGTGTTCTGTGTCCAGAAAAGCTTCTTGTTGGCTCTTAAGAATTTGTTGACTCTAAGTGTCCCTTTCTTTTTCTGCGGCCACATTAAAATGTCCTAGAATCAGCTGGGCACGGTGGCTCAAGCCTGTAATCCCAGCACTTAGGGAGGCTGAGGCAGGAGGATCACGAGTTCAAAGCCAGCCTCAGCAATGGCGAGGAGCTAAGCAACTCAGTGAGACCCTGTCTCTACATAGAACACAAAATAGGGCTGGGGATGTGGCTCAGTGGTCGAGTGCCCTGAGTTCAATCCCTGGTACCAAAAAAAAAAAAAAAGTCCTAGAATCATCACTGGGTCATGGACATGAGTCACCATCAAACTCACACCCTTCTTTCTGAAGGAGGGGATACTTAGTGCCCAGGCTGGACGATGCCCTCTGTTCCAAACTGCAGCCCCTGCCCTCCAGAGAATGCCAGGGCAGTGTGTGCAGGGTGGCAGCACCTTCCTGGAGGGAGCCTGCCAGGTGTGCCCAAAGTTTGAGGTGTTCTTATTTTTTGACTCAAGATTTTCACCTGTGGGAATTCCGTCTCCCAGGAATCACTGGACGATATGTTCAGGAATCGCAAGGTGAAAATCACAAGGAGAGTGTTTGAGTCATGTGTTAGGTTCATGTGCTGTGATATTGTGTGGTTCTTCAGTCACTTAGAAATACCACATAGGAAATAATGAAAGACACACAGTCGCTTCTAGCTTTTGTTTTAAAAAATATATCTCCCTGAGTTAAAGCATATTATTTCTGGGTGTGGGGTGTCCACCACCAACTATTTGAGTATTCGAAGTGGCCCCCCATGAACTCTTACTGATGTCAGAAAGAAAGTTAGATTTGTGTTTAAAACATAGTTGTCACAGCTCTCCCCTGAAACCACTCGGCCACCAGTGATGCTGATTGGTTAATCTACTCAGCATCAAGATGAGCAAGGAAGATGGTGCCTGTTAGATCTCTCGAGAACCGACATGAGCAGACTGTGGAGTCTGGGCAGGGGCCAGGCTGCTTCCCTCAGGCAGGCAGTTTGTGACAGACCCCTTTAAGGGTCTGTGTGAACAATTTACATTAACATGTAGAACAAGCACCAGAAATGTTACTCTAAGCTGTAGGTGGAAGTTGAGTCATTTTTATTAAATTCAGTTTTTCTGTTTTGTTTTTAAGGTACCAGCCATTTAACCCAGGGGCACTTTACCACTTTACCCCACCCCCCTTTTTAAAAAATGTTTGGGGGGGGGTCTTCCTAAATTGCCTAGGGCCTCACTACATTGCTGATGAGTCTGGCCTCAAATTTGTGATCCTCCTGCCTCAGCTTCCTGAGTTGTTGCTGGGATTACAGGTGTGCACCACAACACCTGGCTTCAAATTTTCCAAATTTCTAAAATTTTCAGTTAATTTCTTAATTCCCAGAAAGAATAATTAAAATTAATGTATTAGTAATAAATTAATAATTATTAAAATAGGCCACAAATTACTGGGAAATAAATGGTGCCACGGCATTGAGACAGGACTTGAACCCCAGGCGTGGAATGAATCACAAAGGAAATGTCAGGTTAGCCACATGAAGATTAAATTATTTAAGACCTTAGAATGGCAAGAAATGAAGGCCACAGAAACTGGGAAGTATATTTTTAACAATGATAGGGAGTAAATAGATTTTGATATGCTTCATCTCAGTCCCGGCTGTCCCCCCTGGCTCCCTCTGGGTGGAGTGTGGAATTTCAAGTCTGGTGCTTGGTGCAGTGCCGCACACCTGTAGTCCCAGCCATTGGAGGCTGAGGCAGGAGGATCACAAGTTCCAGGTCAGGCCCGGTAACTTAGCAAGACCTTGTCTTTAGAAGGGCTGGGGATGGAGCTCAGTAGTAGAGCACCAGGTTCAACCCCTGGTGGTGGGGGTGAAGTCCCAGTTCGCTGGCTGAAGATGGCAGTGTCACTCATCCCCACCCCAGACACCAACAAACAGTTCAAAACGAATTTTCAGGTAGGAGTTTGCTAGGAGACGCGAGCCTGGTGGACTCTGACGAGCTGCGTGCTAGGTGCTGAGGGGGCTGCATGCAGAGTCTGCAGCCTCGCCTCGGCCAGGTAGGTGCTCCTCAGGTCCCCCAGGTGCGCCCGCCCTCCCGCCAGCCCTGCATCTTCCCATTACCTGTCCCCAGCCTCAGCCACCCCGCCCTACTAGGCCGGTTTTGCCCATCTGGGCACCCACTGGGCGAAGGCCTCTGTAGGCAGAGTGAAGGGGCTAGAGAAAGGCTCGGTGACAATCAGCCATCCAGGTTTCAGCAACACATTTCAAGCTTTTGGGCTGTAGTGATGAAGTCAGAACTGGGAAGTTGCCTCACACACAACAGGAAGCTGTAGATTGACTTTCACGCTCTGGGCTGTAGCAGGTGAAGTGCTTCATCACTCACAAGCTCCCGGCTGCTTATGGCTGCCTTTAAATATGGTTCTAAAAATGACAGATGGGTTGTTACTACCCTACCAGTTTCTTCCAGAGGCTCACAATTCCATGGAAGGTGACAAGGTGGAGATTCTAAGGGCCACCTCCGGGCCCCCACCCCCTGCCCCACAGAGAAGCCAGACGTCGCCTGAACAGCCTTGTAGCTGGTTTCCCCGCCTCCAGCCGCCTGTTCCCTTTTTCACTTCTAAATAATGTTTTCTAGAACAAAATCTGCCATGGTGTCTGAAGAAGAGCGGTTCTCCCCTTGTCTGGCTGACAAAGCCCACACTTACAGTGCGTGCCCAAATGTCTGGGTGCCTGTTACCCAGGCAGTGATGCCAGAACCCGCCATCATCTCCCAACCAAGCCTCCTCCCCGACTTCAGTCTGTTCTCAAAGCACCAGCCAGGCTGACTTTCCAAAGTACAAAGGCCAACGGGAGGCCAAATCCACCCTGCTGGAAGTTTCTCTATAGCCCATAAAGTAAGACTGGTTTTTACATTTTTAAGTGGTGGGGGTGGGGGCAGGGTGGGTATTTAGTGCCAAGTAAAAAACATGCAATTCAAATTTCAGTTTCCATAAATCAAGTTTATTGGAGCACATTACATATTGTCCATGGCTGCTTTTTCTCTCTTCTTGGAAAAGTTGGGTGCTGACAGACTGCATGGAACAACGCTTAATAAATGCGCACTGCCTAGTCACTAGAGAACATGCTTGCTGTCCACGTGTGCTCAAACGAAACCTAAACTTTATGAGGACGGGGACTTGTTTCCTTATCAGGAGCCCCAGGATCTAGCACAGTGTGTCAATAAATATTTGTTGAATGATTGAACGTGGAGACATCGCCTGGGATATGGGCATCTGTTGGATTGTCCGCTCAGCTCGACTTTGCTGCCAGAATATGACCTCTAACCTCGTCAGCCCCAGGCTGCGCCAACCTCCAGTGCCACCTGCAGTGGTGGCAGATCGGAGTTTTCCTTTATGGGGACCTGGGAGTTGGGGAGCAGGCAGGCAGAGTAGGTGGTGGAAAAAGGGCTCTCGGCTCCTTTAGTTCCCCAGGTCCGTACCTGAGGCCCAGCTGCAACTCCAACGAGATACCCCAGGACGCCTATTGCCATGGAAGCCAGCTTGAGTTGAATTTGTAGCCAAGACTCGTATCTGTGAAGATCTCTCCATCAGATCTGCAAACCCCTTGTGATCTGAGGTCCAGTCCCTGAGGTCTGTTCTGCCAGGTGCCAGCACAGGTCCGGTGCTCAAGGATGGCTGTCCAAGGCATGGATTCCTCCTGAGCCACCCTTGTGGACAGCCCCTGGGTCTGGAGCACATCTTTGCCCTCCAGCCTCCCAGGTCTGGGTCCAGCCCCCATCTGACCTCCTAAGCTGCCTGTGAACTGGGGGAGCCCCTGTTCTTTTCTTTCTGGAGGAATGGCTTTACTTTGTCACCTTCAACCCAGAAACCAGCTCCTGGTGCTGCCCAGATAAGCAGCCAGAATCTGAAAGTGAACCCCCCGAAGGTCTGTTCCCATTTGAGGAGGGGAATTGAATCCTGGCTAGGGCGAGCCCCCAGGAACCATTTCCTCTTCCAATGATTAGAATCAGCAAACATGTGCCCCTTAGAATTCAGGAGGATGGTGGGGGAGGGCAGGCAGTTGGGGTGACTCCCTTCTCTCTTCCAGGTCTGGGCTGTTTGGAAAACAGCAGCTCTTCCTGGTCTAGTCTATGAGAGCTTTGCTTGTCTTTGAGCCCAAGATTCCATGGTGGGTAAATTAAAAACAAAACACAAACCTACTGCCCTGGAGAAACTGCAGCACCAGCTGGACTCGGCAGGAAGCAGGGCTTTGTAGCCCAGCCACCCTGGGCTCAGATCCACCTGTGCTTCGCAGAGCCTCAGCTTTCTGGAGAAGAGTGGGTGCTTGGGAAGGCAAGTGGGATTCTATGAAGGATGTCACCCATATTCTCTCCCTGTTCATGGCATCTTGTTGGAAGAGAGACAGCAGTTCCCCTTGAATTATAAATAGATTATAAAATTGCAGATAATACCTGGCATGTCCGATGTGGTCCTTGCCCATCTACGTATTTCCAGGATTCCACAAATGCCTAATTTTTTTGGTTTCATTTTCCTTAACAATGGAGTGTATAGTTGACCATCCTAAGCCTGGTAAACGGCAGGGTGAGGCTAAGCTTCCCTGGCATTTGGTCACACAGTGCTTCCTCTTTGTTCTGTGGCATTATTAGGTGTTATTAGTGCTTGTCCCCAGAAGTCCCTGCCTGGAAATAGCAAAACCAAATGCAGATTGCAGACTGCAGGGGTGCCCACGGGGATGAGGTGCCCTCCAAAAGCTATGAGCTTTTTTATCCATCGGCTAAAATTAGGAGGCCTGGATTTAGTGCGGGGACTAGTACTTAGGAGTGTCCAACTCTAGGAGGTTGTAGGTTGTTTGACAATCAAATCTTTACTTGTACAGGATCTGCTTGTCGCAGAGCCTCAAGTAGGGGCCCAATGAGCCACGCCTTCTGCTTTAAGATGGGGCTGTTGCAACAGTAACAGGCCCTTAGTCAGCACCTAGGGACGCACTTTCCCCAGAAGGCCCACAAACAGCCCTTGGTTCCCAGGCTAGCCCACTGCTTGACTCCTGTGCAAAGAGGAACCTAACACCCATTGGCTGTGCTGACTCTCATGAGGGCAGAGGTCACATCCTCAGCAGCCTATCACAGCAAGCATGGCCAGCAAATGACGAGCAACACAGACACAGTGTTCTTCTGGAGCTTCCAGGGGAATAGACATGCGGCAGCCAAGAGAGGGGCCCAGGGTTCGAACATCATGGAGTAGGGCTGGGCTGATCAGGCAAGGCTTGAGGAGGTGAGGTCTGAAGAGCAAGTGGCAGTTACTGGGACAGTGAACAGTGAAGAGTGCTCCAGGTGGAAGAAAGTCCACGTGCAAATTTAAGAGGACCTGTTGGGCTCCTGCAATCCCAGCTCCTCAGGAGGCTGAGGCAGGAGGATCACAGGTTTGAGGCCAGCCTCATCAATTTAACAAGACCCTGTCTCAAAACAAAATAAGCTGGGGGTGGGGGTTGGAGATGTGTCTCAGATGCTAGGTAGAGCACTTGCCTAGCAGGCACGAGGTTCTGGGATTGATCCCCAACACTGGGAAGGAAAAACAAACGAAAAAGAGCCATAACAGACAACAAAGGGACAGCGGTCAGAAAGTTAGCGTGAGATGAGGCTGGAGAAAAAGGAGGATGTCAAGGCATTGCCAGTCATCTTGAGAGTTTGAGTCTTCAATTCTAGAAGCAACGTGGGGCTGGAGACATGGCTCAGTTGGTAAAGTGTTTGCCTCACATGCACAAGGCCCTGGGGTCAATCCCCAGCACCACATTAAAAAAAAAAAAAATTTAGAAGCAATAGAGAGTCACTGACCCCTGTGTAGGGAGAGAGTCTGTACTCGGAGCAGGGGAAGGACTTCCGTTCCTTATATATCAAAGGCTGGCACGCCAAGCCTATAGCAAGCTTCGCTCTGAAATTTTGCGAGAGAGAGACTTGGGGAGTTAGAGGTGAGGCCACTGGGCTGGGTCTACATCTGCAGCCCACCCTATGTTAAAACCTTTGCTGGGGGCTGGGATTGTAGCTCAGCGGTAGAGCGCTTGCCTCGCATGCGTGAGGCCCTGGGTTCGATCCTCAGCACCACATACAAGGCAATAAAATAAAGACATTGTGTCCATCTACAACTAAAAAAATATTTAAAAAAAAAAAAAACAAAAAACCTTTGCTGAAAGCTTGTTTTGTTTCACATTAAGAATTCAAAGCCAGTGCGGTGGCTCAAGCCTGTAATCCCAGCACTTAGGGAGGCTGAGACAGAAGAATCAAAGCCAGCCTCAGCAATAGTGAGGCGCTAAGCACTCATTGAGACCCTGTCTCTACATAAAACACAAAATAGGGCTGGGGATGTGGCTTGGTGGTTGAATACCCTTGAGTTCAATCCCCAATACCAAAGAAAGAATTCAAAGCTTCCTTTTCCACATGAGGCAAGCTCAGAGAGCCCAAGTGAACAACTTACAGTCACACAGCAAGCAAGCTCAAAGCAAGGACACAATTCTGATTCTCAGACTTACATTTTTGGCCCAGCCGCATTCAGCAGCCCTGGCTGGTGACTTTTGACCTGACCACTAATGTATAGGCCCCACAAGGGCAGAGATGGCATCTGCCCTGTTGGTGGCTCATCCCAACTCCTGACACTTGTCAGGGTTCACTCACGTGTGCTGTGCCCATAGAGCCAGAGACAGGATCTGCAGCAACTGTTCCCCTGCCCATTAGTGGGGCCAAGGGTGTCCACCTTTCTAGATCAGCCAATTACAGCCCATGAGTCCAATCTGGCCTTCCACTTGTTTTTGGAAATAAAGTTTTATTGGAATACAATTTTGCTCTTCATTTACATATTGATTATGGCTGCTTTTATGATGTAATGACAGAGTTGAATGGTGGTATCAGATCCACAAAGCTGAAAAGATCTACTCTCTGGCCCTTTCTGGAAAAAGCTCCTGATCCCTCTTCTAGGTGAGGAGTTGCTCTCTGAGGCTTCAGTCTATGGTGTCTGGCCAGGTTCCTGAAGCCCTCCAGAGAATCTTCCATGGAGACCTCGCGGAGGAACACTTGGAGAAGCGATAGGATTGGACCCATGGCTGTGACAGAGCAGCACGGGGAGGGAACCATGGCTCGTAGCCCCGAGAAACACAGGGAACCGTGGGCATTTCTTTTCATCTCCCCTCTGAGGGCGCACACCCAGCTGAAGTTGCGTGGCTCCCACGCTTCTGTAGCCTGCCCTTTCTTTTTATTTCACATTTTTAAATGGGTGCGTTGTAGTTGTGCATACTGCGGGGATTTGTCGTTATGTATTGGGACATGCACACAATGTAACTATGTACTTAGCTAATGTCACTCCCCAGCACTTCCTCCTCCCTCTCTGCCTCCCACCCCTGGGTCCCTTTGCTCTACTGATCTCTCTTTGATTTTTGGGAGACCCACCCCCCACCTTTGTCTTCCTTTTTCCTCTCTAGCTTCTGCATGTGACAGAAAACACACGACCCTTGACCTTCTGAGTTTGACTTATTGCACTTAGCATGGTGGTGTCTAGTTCCGTCCAGTTTCCTGTAAGTGACATAATTTTATCTTTCTCTATGGCTCAATAAAATTCCATTGCGTAGATACAGCACATTTTCTTTATCTGTTCATGCGTGCATGGACACCTCGCCTGGCTCCATGGCTTGAGCTATGGTGAATTGTGCTGCTCTAAACATGGATATGCAAGTATCACCATAGAAAGATGGCTTTAATTCTTCAGGATAAATACCAAGGAGGGGTATGGCTGGGTCATATGGTGGTTCCATGCCGAGTCTTTTGAGGAACCTCCATATTGATTTCCATAGTAGTCGCACTAATTTACAATCCCACCAGCAGTGCGAAAGTGTTCCCTTTCCTCCGAAACCTCTCCATATTTTATTATTCTATGTATTGGTTTTATTGGGGGGTGGTGCCAGGGATTGAACTCAGAGGACCTCAGCCCCCGAACCACATCCCCAGCCCACTTCTGTTGCGTGGGTCTGGGGTCTCACTGAGTTGCTCAGCGCCTCACCGTTGCTGAGGCTGGCTTTGAACTTGCGATCCTCCTGTCTCAGCCTCCCAAACTGCTGGGATTACAGGCTTGAGCCACCGCACCCGGCTAAGAACACATTTCTGTATTACCAAATTTCTGTGTTTTCCCCCACTATTTTTCTTACATTAAAGATCATTGCTGCCCGGCACAGTGGTGCATGCCTGTCATCCCAGCGGCTCGGGAGGGTGAGGCAGGAGGATCATGAGTTCAAAGCCAGCCTCAGCAACTTAGTGAGGCCTTGAGCAACTCAGTGAGACCCTGTCTCTAAATAAAATACAAGGGGGCTGGGATTGTGGCTCAGTGGAAGAGCGCCTGCCTCGCATGCGTGAGGCACTGGATTCAATCCTCGGCACCACATAAAAATAAATAAAATAAAGTTATGTCCATCTACAACTAAAAAAAATTTTAAAAATAAATAAATAAAATACAAGGAAAAAAAGCGGGGGGTGGCTGGGGATGTAGCTCAGTGGGTTCAATCCCCAGTACAAAAAAAAAAGAAGAAGAAAATTACTGCTTTGATCTTCAGGGGCATTTTGGAGTCTCTCCCTGGGATCCCTTGCTAAGAGCAGAAAGCTCTTGATTTTGTTTTTAGGCATTGTTGCAGCTGCTCCCCGTATTGAGCCAGGCGAATGCGGGCGGCAGATCCAGCGATGGTGACCTATCAGCAGATCCCTCCACTGGGTTCCCAATTTTGATGGGAGCCCCAGAGGCTCTCACCGATGGAACCTTGCCGTCCAACGATGCAGCCAATCAAACCGTCTGGAACGGCAGGCTGGTGAGAGGTGTCTGAGCAAGCAACCCGCACGGGGCATCGTGGGAAAAGGAGACCTTCTCCGGGCCAGCTGGTGGCGCTTGGTCAAGGCCGGTTGGGGCTGTGACCAAGGTCAAGAGGAAGCACGTGGACAAGGCGCTGTGGGGAAGCTCGCCCTGTCTCTGCCTGTGCCGACCTGTCCTGACTCCCTGCAAAGGCAGCTGGAGAATGGCTTGGGCTGGTGGGGATGGTGACGTCCTTCAGGGAGATGCCAACATGACCACATAGGTCTGCTGGACACCGCAGTGGCCTGTGGCGTGGTGGCAAGAGTGATGGCCTGCACATTGGACCAGGAGAACCGACCCACCACCTCTGCCAATGACAGAGCCACAGTAACTTGCAGGGACCACCAGCCTCGGGGTGACCAGGGTCGGCTGGCAGCGGTGCTATTGGACCCAGAGCTGCTGGCGCCCTCTTCCAGGGCGTCAATTGTCACAGCAAAGACTTTGAAGATGGCATGAGTGTGTCCAGCCACGGGGGTCACTCCTCAGGACAGTTCCCTTCCAAACTGTCCATCTGTGCACTGCTCTCCTGGAGCATCTTCTTAACCAACTCTCCTTTCCTTCAGATGACAGCCGCCAACTCTGTTTCTGTGCCTAAGGAGCCACATAGAGTGACATTTAATACACCTTCAATCACACCCGGGAGCTGGATTTGGTTAAGGATTTGGTCACTGGTGGGAGTGAAAGCCAAGAGCTGCAGGTGCCAGGAAACTGAGGGCAAAAAAGGGGAGAGGCAGGAAGGAAGGATGGGAGGCTGGGAGTGGGTGGAGGCCAGGTGTGGGTGGAGGCTGGGAGTGGGTGGAGGCCAGGTGAGGGTGGAGGCTGGGTGTGGGTAGAGGCGGGGGGCAGGGCAGGAAGATGAAGAGGAAGGGGAAAGAGATCCGGGCATAGATGTTGGGCACAGGCTGTGGCTGCTGTTTCTGCTGGTCTGGGCTCATTTTGAGTGCTTCAGGCTCACAGGTGTGTTAAAGAGTAAACTGAGGCACAATAAAAATGTTAAAGTTTGTTTGTGCAAACAATAGTTCAGAAACTGGGCAACTCCAGCTCCACTGAGGGGCCTGGTGGCAGGTCTATTACGGACAGGCACAGAAAGAGTGAAGAAAGGAGTCCCAGGTAGCTCAGGGGCAAAGGGCTTGCCTAGCATGAGCGAGGCCCTAGGTTCCATCCTCAGCCCAGCAAAAAATTTTTTTTCTTTTTAATTTGTTACATGGTTGCCTTATGTGGGCTGGGTCATTGGAAGGTGCCTAGTTATATGATCCTGAGTTTGTTGGCTGCTTTTTTTTTTTTTTTCTTTTGGATTGCATCCAGGGGCATTTAACCACTGGGCCACATCCCCAGCCCTTTTAAAAATGTTTTCTTTAGAGACGAGTTCTCACTAAATTGTTTAGGGCCTTACTAAGTTGCTGAGGCTGGCTTTGAATTTGCAATCCTCCTGTCTCAGCCTCCCTAGCCTCTGGGATTACAGGTTGGTCATTTCTGATTGGTTGAGCTGTTTTTTTTTTTTAATCCAGACATTTGTCCCAGCACTTAGGGAGGCTGAGACAGGAGGATTGTGAGTTCAAAGCCAGCCTCAGCAATGGCGAGGTACTAAGCAACTCAGTGAGACCCTGTCTCTACATAGAACACAAAATAGGGCTGGGGATGTGGCTCAGTGGTCGAGTGCCCCTGAGTTCAATCCCCAGTACCAAAAAATAAAAATAAAAAAATAAAAAAAAATCCAGGCATTCGCAAGAAATAGCTTAAGTGTTGCTTATGCTTTCAAATCAATCAAAGCTTAGGTCACTCACAGGCCTCACTGTTTTTGTCTGCTCATGGATTCTCCCACCCTGGTGTCCATTTTTACCGACTTCAACCAACATGAATATGACTTTCACTTCCAAATCACATTTCATCGAGGGACAGATTCCCATAGTATGGGACTTCTGGGTTTTTCTCCAATATTTCTCTTACGTTAAATATCAGGGCTTTGATTTGGGAAGGCATCGCAGTCTGTTCTGACGTCTATTCCTCGAAGCAGAAACCGACTTGCTGGGGACTTCTGACAAGCACCGAGTGTGGTGAGATGTGGTTTCACGGTCATTACCCAGACAACGTGCACCGGAATCTTCTGAGCAATACTTGCTCCTATAAAAAGCAAGTCTAGCTGCCTGAGTCTCACCTTGAAATAGCTCACCTGAGCTAAGTGAGACCCTTTCCCTTACAACTAGAGCTTGGGGCTGATGCACTGGGCACTCTGCTTGGCCCAGTCTGGAGGGCAAGGTCAAGAGCTTTCACATCTGCCTGAATTTGAGTCCGGCTTGTGCTGCTTACTTTATATGAACCTGAGCCAGGTGTGTCCTCTCTCCGAGCCTCAATGTCCTCATCTCCAAGGACCAAGCAGTCATTGGAGGATTGTGTGAGCTGATTGGTGCAAAGCTCTAGTGTCGACAAGGGGCTCCAGCAACGTGAAGGGTGTGTATTTTGAGGTTTTGCAGGTGAGGCAACACCTCCATTCTGCCATTGTGGTGTGAAAGCGGCCACAGACAATGCGAGAAGGTCAATGCATGTAGCTGTGTTTAATAATAACTTTATTATTAAACCAAACCTTGGCCAAGCCCAGTGCTGCACACCAATCATCCCAGTGACTCAGGAGGCTGAGGCAGGAGGATGGAAAGTTCGAGGCCACCCTCAGCGACTTCACTCTTGAAATAAAATCAAAAGGGCTAGGGTGTAGTAGAGCAGAGTGCCCCTGGGTGCAATCCCCAGTCAAAAAACGAAAACAAAAACAAAAAAAAAACAGCAAAGAACAAACAAAAAAAAGCCAAAACCAGAACCTTGAATTTCACAAAATGTTGTGTCACAAAACATACTCCAACCATTTAAAAATGTCAAGGCCATTTGTAGCTTCTGAGGCCACAAAGCCAGGGAGCAGGCGGGATTGACAGGCAGCTTGCAGCCCCTTAGCCCAGCTTATGGGAACATGCGTGGTCTCTGTTCAGTTTCTCAGTCCCTGAGATTGAGGGCTGAGGGCTGGTGATTTCTTTCTTTGTTTTTTGGGTTTTGGTGGAATTTTTTTTTTTTTTTTTTTTAGTACTAGAGATTGAACTCAGGGGTACTCGGCCCTGAGCCACATCCCCAGCCCTATTTTGTGTTTTATGTAGAGACAGGATCTCACTGAGTTGCCTAGCGCCTTGCCGTTGCTGAGGCTGGCTTTGAACTCGCCATCCTCCTGCCTCAGCCTCCTGAGCCGCTGGGATGACAGGCGTGCATGATGGCACCCAGCTGAGGGCTGACGATTTCTAGACCTGCTAGGAGAGAGCGCGAAGCCTGGGTTCTCAGGGTTTCACTTGCTTTCTTGAGGCCTCCGTTTCCCTGTATGCACAGGCAGAAAGAGCATCTGGTCTCTTCCAGCTGTGTTTTCCCAAGGTGGTTGAAATCCTGTCTCAGGGAACACCTGCTGGGGCTCTGGCTTTCATTTTATTTTTTTATGTTCTTGCGGTGCTAGGATGGAACCCAGGGCTGGTGCCTGCTAGGCCAGCACCCCATTGCTGAGCCACACCCCCAGCCCGCAGGTGCTCATGGTAAAACAACCTGTGCAGGGTGAGGAACAGCCTCCCTGCCTGCGTCCTGAGCCCTGCCTTGGGCAAAGCCCCTGGGCAGGAGGTGATCTCTCAGGCCTCCCAACCTTGGCCTGGCCTGAGCTCTGGCCTGGGCTTCCCCTTTGTCATTTCAAGTGGCACTTCTCCAAGGAAGATTCTCCTGACTGTTGCCCTCTCCTGCCCCCCTCCCCTGCTCACCCTGGGTGGCACTTACCGCAGGTGTCGTAATGGTCTGTGGACTTGTTGATGCGCTGACCTCCCTACCCTATGAAGAGCTCCAGGAGGGCGAGAACCCAGAATTGTGCCCTTTGGATCTCAGCGCAGCTGGTCGAGGGTGCCAGAGTGGACCACATGGGCAACGTGGGGTGGGGGCAGACACAAGATCACCCGGTCTCCCCCACGCGTGGTTTGTGATCTGCTCCCGAAGCGCTCTTCATTGCTGCTGGTGGGATCTGCATCCTGAGCATCTGGAGAGAACGCTGGATTCTTGAGGGAGGAAATGCAAGCTATTTGCAAACCCCACGAAGGTCTGAGCTGTGCTTTCTGTATTGCCCTGCCCCCGCTGTCCACCATCCCAGGCAAGAATCTAGAGCTGGGGCTGGGGCTGCGGCTCAGTGGTAGAGCACTTGCCTTGCATGCGCGAGGCCCTGGGTTCGATTCTCAGCACCGCATATAAATAAATGAATAAAATAAAAATCCTCAACAACTAAAAAAATTTTTTTTTTTTTTTTTTGTGGTACTGGGGATTGAACTCAGGGGCACTCGACCACTGAACCACATCCCCAGCCCTATTTTGTGTTTTATGTAGAGACAGGGTCTCACTGAGTTGCTCGCTTAGTGCCTCGCCATTGCTGAGGCTGGCTTTGAACTCGCGATTCTCCAGTCTCAGCCTCCCTAAGTGCTGGGATTACAGGCTTGAGCCACCGCGCCCGGCTAACAACTAAAAAATATTAAAAAAAAAAAAAAAGAATCCAGAGTTGTCCTCCTTTTTACCTGGCCACCCTCTTCCAGGGGAGGGTCCCCTCTTGCCTCATCTCTCCATTACCAGAGGAATAGTTGTGCGGCCTTTCTCAGGACAGGTTCCACCTACAACCTCAGGGCCCGCTGCAGGAAGTTCGCATGGAGTTGTTGGTGATTTTTTAAATTTTTTTTTGGTTGTAGATGGACACAATATCTTTATTTTATTTATTTACTTTTTTATGTGGTGCTGAGGATCGAACCCAGTGCCTCACGCATGCAAGGCAAGCGCTCTACCGCTGAGCCACAACCCAGCCCGAGTTGAAGGTGTTTTTATGATTGTGGAAACTCAAAGCCTGACAGCAGACCCAGCATGTCCCTGTCCTATGTCCACTCAGTCTTTTTTTAAATTTTTTTTGGTACTGCGGATTAAACTCAGGGGCACTCGACCACTGAGCCACATCCCCAGCCCTATTTTGTGTTTTATGTAGAGACAGGATCTCACTGAGTTGCTTAGTGCCTCGCCATTGCTGAGGCTGGTTTTGAACTCGCAATCCTCCTGCCTCAGCCTCCCTAAGTGCTGGGATTACAGGCGTGCGCCACCGCGCCTGGCTCCACCCAGTCTTGATCAATATCAACGCCCAATCTGTCACAAACAAGGGGGTGTGGGCTGTCACATGGCCCAGCATGAGTAACCACATTCTCGCTTCCTTCTTTCACACTCTGCCGTTGGGGGTTGGCAGGGCCCCGGGACCACGGCAGAGGGTGCCATCACGGTGCCTGGCAGGGTGGACTAGTGCCTTGGCACTGAAGCAGAGAAGCCACTTCTGGGCCCAGGAGGCGGCCACCTCATGCTCTACTGAGCACGGTAAGTGCTGGTTTGTAAAACCACAGGGAGTGGCCGGGGGGGGCCCAAGGAACCAGGACGCCTGCCTTTCGGCTACTGGCAGGCCGGAGTAGGACCAATGGGTCCTTCTGAGCTGCAGCCCCTGGGGAGGGCCAACCGCGGCTCCACAGGCTCAGGACCAAGGCTTCCTGGATCGGGGGCCTTATCCTGTCTCTCCTGGGGCCGGAGCTGCTCATCTCTTTGCTTACAGCTTCTGCCCAGGGTGGGGGCGTTTTGAATGCAAATTTCAGAAAAATCACATGCCTTTCCCTAGAAATCGTCCAGCCTCTTCCTTTCATGGATGGGAAACTGAAGTCCAGAGAGGCGAGGGGATTTGCTTAGAGGCAGAGCTGAGACTAGGTCTGGAAGATTCCAGAGAGGAGAAGGGGGGTGTCGGATCTGTCTTGAAGCCACACAAATTTCGAAGTCACAAAAATATCATCTTTGGACACTTTTGATGGAGAAAGCAGCACTTGTTCGTAGCACATGACTAAAATATTAATACTGGGACACTATTGTTGGCAAAAGAGAAAAGAGTGAAAATAATAATTAGAATACTCTTATTAATTTGAATCCGGGGTACTTCAGAGGCACTGAGAGCCAAGGCGGATCTACACGCGCACACACCAGGCTTCCTGCTGCCTGCAGGCCCCTCTTCTTCTTTTTTTTTTTTTTTTTTTGGTACTGGAGATTGAACTCAGGGGCACTCGACCACTGAGCCACATCCCCAGCCCTATTTTGTGTTTTATGTAGAGACAGGGTCTCACTGAGTTGCTTAGCGCCTCGCCATTGCTGAGGCTGGCTTTGAACTCGAGATTCTCCTGCCTCAGCCTCCCAAAGTGCTGGGATTACAGGCCTGCGCCACCGCACTCGGCTCAGGCCCCTCTTCTTGGCTGGCCTCCTTTCCCATCTCTGACTTCAAACCCCTAGGGCCTGGCCCCTCAGTGGGCAGGGGGCTTAAGAGGTGGCTCCCAGGCTCGGGTGCCAGAGTGGCTTTGCTGCGGGTTATCTGTGGACACACCTTGTGTGATGGACACCTCCCTTACGGGCCTTGGCCCCCAGCCAGGGGAGTTGAAATCCAGAGAGTGGAAAAAGCTAGGCTGCTTGCAGGGCCAAGGCCCTCCTGGCATCTCGGCTGGACCCAGAGCCAGGTGGGCTAGGAATCACTGGAGCACCTGGAGGGGGACAGTGCTGCCTTTACAGATGAGGAAACCAAAGCTTAGTAAGGAGAAACAGCTCCTACCATGGTGTGGCTAGGAGGTGGCTTGCCACAGACCCATGAGGACGAGCCCTGGACTCTCAGGTCCCTCTGCTGACCTGGAGCAGGATGTGGAGAGTGAAGCAAGGGCTGGGCAGTGGGTTGGCTGGGGTATATGTGCCTAACCCCTTCATCTTCAGAAAGTCATCACCTTTTATTATTATTATTTTTTGTACGAGGGATTGAACCCTGAGGGTGCTCAACCACTGAGCCACATCCCCAGACCTAGTTTTTATTTTGAGACAAAGTCTTGCTAGGTTGCTTAGGGCCTCACTGATTTGGTGAGGCTGGCCTCCAACTCACAATCCTCCTGCCTCAGCCTCCTGAGTCACTGGGATTACAGGCATGTGATGCCACGCACAGCCCACCATCACTCTGAAAGTAAAACTAGGTGTGATTCTCTTCAAATTCATTTGTGCAAAATACTAGGACTCCTCTACACAAGGCCAGCAGATTGGGGTTCCAAGTAAGTGAAACATGGCTCCTAGGGAGAAGTGGCCCACCAAATTCACCTCATGTTGTGATTTGTAGGCTTGCGCATGTCAAGGAGACCTACAGCATTAAAATGTCATAGGGTGGGGGTGGGAATCAAGGGGAAGAAAATGAGGTCCCTTGATGGGGTGGGGGTATGAGGAGAGCAGGCTGCAAAGTCAGTTGCCAAATATGACATGAACGGTCTGGAGGCGGGTGGGGCTCTGCAGTTCTCTGCTAAGGACCCAGCCTTGGGGACATGCCCATTTCTCATGGACCCAGGGCCCTGGGAAGGCCAGGCCTGTTGGTACTGGGACCACATAGACACCCACCCTCCAAACGTTCGCATCCCCCCGGGGGCAGCACAGGACAGACAGCCGCGGTGCCCGGTGGCCAGGGCACACGTGTCAGGAGAGGCGTGTGCCTCAGATGCCCTCGCAGTTCCCGCCCATCAGCTGGCCTGGGCATGGGGCCTCACCAGCAAGGCAGCTGTGGCGCTGTGCTCTTGGAGTCTAGGGGCCGCAGTGGGTGGATTTTTAGAAAGCAAACATTAGAAAGTCGGGAGGAGGTACGGTGCCCAGTGCCCGGGGCCATCAGCATTTCCCCCAGGAAAGGACAAGTCCTTCTTCACGGCCCACGTGGGGCAGTGGCTGAGGCCAGCTCTGGTGGAAGACTGGTTTCAAGTTCCTGCTCCCTGTGTTCCCAGCCGTGTGACTTGGGAGCCGGGTGGCCCTGGGTTTCCCTGTCTTTCACAAGGATTGGCAGTGGATCCCTGCTGGCGGGTACACGGAATGTGTGCCCAGGACTTAGAACAGCGCCCGGCTGGCTGTCTGCCCTCCACACCTGCCATTCACACCCCAGCTGAGGGGGAGAGGCCGGGGCAGGTCAGAGCCCGTGCCAGGTGGGGGCTTCTCCCAGAACAAGGCGGTGGGTGGGAGGGAGCCCCTTGTCCTAGACTGACTGGCTTTTATTGAGCCCCGTGTGCTGATCACCCTACCTGGACCGTCCCCCTTCTGTCCTCCAGACCCCACCAGCAGCAGGAGCCATGGCCACCCTTATACATGGGGCCCCCATTATCAAGGGCTTGACTTAGATTTTTCACCTGGTGTGAAAGCAACAAATATTCAGTAGAATCTACACTTCAGTTTTTGAATTTTGATCTTTCCCTGGGCTGTCAAGAAGAAGTCATGGCGTTAGGTGATTCTGCCCCGCTGTGGGCTGATGTAAGCCACCCGGGCACATTTAAGGTAGGTCAGGCTAAGCTGGGATGTATGGTGTATTCGGCGCATTTTCGATTTGTGATTATTTTCCATTTCCCATGGGTTTTGGGGGAGCTTACCCCACTGGAAATCAGGGGCATTTGCATTCCAGAAAAGATATCCATGGCTCAGAGAGGTCAGTCAGGTTGCTCAAGGTCACACAGCCTGTCCAGAGACGGAGTCAGGATGGAACCAGTTTGATGTGACTACCCGAGTCAGGCTGGGGCCGCCCTGCTCACCGGGACTTCACCCTGCAGAGGGGCCTGGGGGAGACCTGCACCTCAGTCTGACCTACTTGTTGATCTGGGGGTTCTCTTTTCCCTCTGACCTACTTGTTGATCTGGGGGTTCTCTTTTCCTTGCGGCTGGCTAACCCACACCCCGAGAAGCTCAGGCCTCTGGATTCTGAGATTCTGGGATGTAGGCGCTGGGCCTCAGAAGGGGAGGTTCCCCTGGGCATCTTTCCTGAGCGTCTGGGGCGGTCTCCCCCTCCGGAGCTGGGTGAGGGTTCCTTGCTCCTCCCTGTGGCCTGGGTGGGGCTGGGGCAGCAGCAGCTGGGTTTAGGGTGACAGGCAGGAAGCAGCCTGACCTACTCCGGAGGCCAACCTCAAGACACTGGGGCCGGGCTGTTCTCCGCACCTGCGCCTCCACCAGAGGGCAGGCCGAGGGCGGGGCCTGGAAGTGACTCCGCCCCCCTGAGGCCCTCTTTCCTCATCAGTTTCCCAGATGAGCGCTCTGCCGCACCAAGGTGGACGAGGTCCCCCAGGGAATGAGACGACCAGATCTTTCACCCTCCGTGGGGACTTTATTTCTGTTCCCCACTTTTGTTACAGCACAATACATTGATTTTTAGCAAACCCCAAAGAGCTGGTCTGTCTGCCTGGCTCAGTGGGTCAGCTCTGCTTTTACCTTTCTGGCCACACGGTCTCCATGGAGACGTAGCATCTTGTCCTTCCTGTCCAATGGGCAGAAGCCTGCCCAGCCCAGCCCAGAACTGTCTTGAGGCTGCGATGTCTCAGGCTCCTTCCTAGTAAAGCCCAGGATGGCAGGAACCAACGCTGGGCTGGGGACTTTCAGTACTAATACTGGGAACATCTGGGACAAGCTGGTCACTCCAGGCAGGCCCCAGCAGGGGGATTGGGGCTGTCCCAGTGTGCCACATCTTATCTCCACAGAGGAGGCCTCTGCTGTCACCCGGACCCGAGCGGCTTTCCTAGCAGGCAGGGAGGTTGCACCTCTGTATGGTCCCTGAGTCTGCAGTCTCCGTTTCCTGTTCCTCTGCCTGAAGCCCTGAAGAGGGTCCTGGAAGCCAGCATCAAGGACCTTCCACATCCCACTCGAGTCTCACTACCACTCTTGAAGCCCATTTTACAGGTGAGGAAACTGAGGCTCAGAGAGGGAGAAGTGACCTGCTCAAGTTAGTAAGTGGGGACGAACTGGGATCCAGACCTTGCTTCTCTCCTTCACCCCAGGCCATCTCTGGGCACAAGGCACTTTTTTTAATATATGTATTTTTAGTTGTGGATGAACCTTTATTTTTGTTTATTTATTTATATGCGGTGCTGAGAATCGAACCCAGTGCCTCGCAAGCGCTCTACCTCGGAGCCACAACTCCAGCCCTGGCGCAAGGCGTTTTGAAGTGTGGGTGTAGGGCAGAGGGCAGCCGGGGTGAGCCTGCCTTAGGACCGGCTCTGTCGGCCAGGTCGCCACCTCCAGGCTGTTGTGGGGCCCCAGGAGCTGGAGGACTGGGCCCGGCCTTTCTGCCCCTCCCTCTCTGCCTCCAGGAAGCCACTGAGGGCTCTGCCTTCCAGGAACTGAGACCTGCCCCATGGGGCAGCGGGTGAGCCAGCGTTTTCACGGTTAGGGAACATGACTCTGAGCTGGTGGCTTCTTCCTATGGCCCCCTGACCCAGAGAAATAGGGCCAAGGTAGGGCCACGTGTTTTTTCCAGCAAGTAGGAGCTCCACTCCAAGTGCAGAGAAACTCCGCCCCTCTGAAGGCCGTTGGGTGGGTGTGCCACATTTATTAAGCACCTACTGTGAGCCCAGGGCTTTTGAATCCATCTTCTGGTATTCTCTCAACAGCTTTATGAGAAAGGTACCATTTGTTATCCTCATTTTACCGAGTGGAAAATTGAAACTCAGAGAGGCAAGGATCCGTCTCAAGGTCACACAGCTTGTAGGAAACAGAGTTGGGACTCGAACCTCTTTTTGTCTGATCCCATAGTCTGTGTTTTCAGTCCTACACCCTATACTGCACCTAGTAAATAGGAGACTGACCTTTCTGGTGAGGTGCCTTCAAAGTCCTTTATCTTACTCTGTTCTCTCTCCCCATCTGGGCTCCCACCTCCACACACAAACACATGGGGCTAAGCTCTCTTCCAATAAGCTGTTGTTTCTTTTGCCCCCTCCTAAAGCTTTACTGAATCCTTACTGGATTCAAATCCCATCTCGGCCCCTCACCTGCTGTGTGTCTTTGGGAAAGTTGCTTCACTTCTCTGAGCCTCAATTCTGTAGTCCTTAAAATGGGGATAATTGTGGAAGCCAGATGTGTCTGGTGGAAAATCATAAAGTTTGGTTTAAAAAATTCTTTAAAGATGTGATCAGATTTGCAGTTTATTTTATTTATTTATTTATTTTTGGTACCAGGGATTGAACTCAGGGGTACTCGACCACTGAGCCACATCCCCAGCCCTATATTGTGTTTTATGTAGAGACAGGGTCTCACTGAGTTGCTTAGCGCCTCGCCGCTGCTGAGGCTGGCTTTGAACTCGCGATGCTCCTGTCTCAGCCTCCCTAAGTGCTGGGATTACAGGCTTGAGCCACCGCGCCGGCCAGTTTTGCATTTTAGGCGCCCAATAGAATTCTAACCAACACGTGAAGGAAGGAGAGCAACTGCTCGCTCCTCCAAATCACGTGACTGGAGGATGCGGGTGGGGGGGCGGGGTACTGGAAGCTCCCCGGGGGCTGGTTTAGGGTGCCTTCTGCGCGTGCGCCGCCGGGGGGGGGGGGCTGCTGTCCAGGGAACCCGCAAATCCCTGAACCCCTTCCCACAACACAGCTGCCACTCACCTCAGAATTTCCTTTTGAAGTTTCTTTATTGGGATCCAATATAGAGATAAAACACAACATTTAGCATTCTAATCATTTTTAAGTGCAAAATTCAGTGGCGTCGATTACGCCCACAATGTCCAACGACTGTCGCCGCTGTTCCCAAAACTTCTTTCCATCGCTCCAAACGGGAGCGCTCGGTCCCCTGAGCAGTGACTTCCTACTCTGCTCCCCGGGCCCGGCCTCGCCGCTTACCTGCGTCCAGCCTCCACGATCTGCCTCCTCTGGACCCCCCGCAAGAGTCGTGTCCAGCGATCCTGTCCGCCCAGGTCCACTTGCGTAGGGTTTCCAGCAGCGGCTGCCGGGCGAGCCCTTGACCTTGAGGCCTCTCCCGGGCCGCTGACCTTCGCTGTAAGCGCAGGCCCCCTTTTATTTCTTCCTCCATCCGCAGACACCTGAGGTCTCCTTTTGGCTTTGTGACTAACCCTGGATGAACACTGACCTCCAAGAACCTGTGTGTGGCCTGCTTTCAATTCCTGGGGTCTCACTCGGACTGGAATCCAGGGGTGTAGGACAATTCTGTTAGCTCTTGGAGGAACCACCAGGCTGTTCTGCATAATGGCTTCTCCGTGTTCTGTGCCCACCGGCCATGTAAGAGGGCTCTAGTTTCTGCAGGTCCTTCTCTCAAAGGCCTTTTTTTTCCATGTTTTATTACAGCTGTTCTGGAGAGTGAGACATGACACATCATTTTGACTTTATTAATCAAGAAAAAAAGCTAGGTGCAGTTTATATTAAAATTAAAAGTAGTTTTGGAAAAAGGATGCTATAAATAAAAAGAATAATGTTTTTGTTGGGAAAAAATTGCAATGCAGAAGATGGAAACAAGGGCATATAAGCCGTGTGCCCTGGCGCACGCCTGTAATCCCAGCACTCGGGAGGCTGAGGCAGGAGGATCGCGAGTTCAAAGCCAGCCTCAGCAACGGCGAGGAGCTAAGCAAGCACCTCAGTGAGACCCTGTCTCTACATAAAACACGGAATAGGGCTGGGGATGTGGCTCAGTGGAGTGCCCCTGAGTTCAATCCCTGGTACCAAAAAAATAAATAAATTCAATTCTGCTACTATAGGGTCCAGAAACGTTATGTCATTTGTGAAAGAGGAGGATCTTACATCCACACGAGAACGTTTAATTTAGCATCACTTTTAGAGGTTAAACATTTTGAAATAAAATGGTCTCTCACCACTGTGACAATAATAAAATATACTCTGTTCACACCACCAGAGAATTCTTAAGGGCACAGTGTTTTGTTGTGTTTTGTTTTTTGGTGCTGGGGATTGAACCCAGGGCCTTGTGCATGCAAGGAAAGCACTCTACCAACTGAGCTATGTCCCCAGCCCAAGGGCAAGGTTTTGAATTCTGTTAACAGCGGCTAGTGCCAGGTAGAGCACAAGGGGAGGGACAGAGAGAGTAAGAAAGTAAGAAATCACGGGCGTTCACAGGGCCAAGAAGAAAGCCAGGGTGATGGCCAAGAGGAGGGGCAGGCAGTGTGGACCCTCGGAGTGGACAGCGATCCCTGTGCAGATTAGCCTGATGACTGTAAGCTCCCTGCAGGCAGGGCTGTTCTGAAAGATCTGGGTGTTCTACTGTCCCAGAAGATGCAGCTAATGGCTCTGGGCCCCAGAGAACTTACGGGTAGGTTGATGGAAAGAATTAAAGTGCTGGATCCCAGCTGAGAGCTTGCCACGAGGATGTCATTCCGTCCTCAGAGCAGCCTCAGAAATAGCACCCTCATCCCCATCGTCCAGGCAAGGACGCAGCCAAAAGAAGCAGGAGCAAGCAGAGACACTGAGAGAGAACAGGGCAAACAGAGACCCTGAGAACTGGCCAAAGCTGTGGCCAGTGGGAGCCACATGGGAGAAGGGGGCAGAGAGAAGTGCAAGGACCAGACTCAAGAGGGCTTGATGTTCTAACAAGCAGCTTTACCTGTAGACCTCTGCTGTGGACCCCACCAGTGGGTGAGGGCCTGCATACGCATCCTCTGTTGATCTCTCTTCCGATCAATCCATCTATCTATCTATCTATCTATCTATCTATCTATCATCCATCCATCTTTTCTTGCAGTGCAGGGAATTAAATCCAAGGCCTCGTGCATGCCAAGCAATTGCTCTACCACTGAGCTCCATGCCTAGCCCTTTTAGAAATTTTATTTTATTTTTGAAGCAAGGTCTCACTAACTTGCGGAGGCTGACCTCACTTGCCATCCTCCTGCTTTAGCCTCCCGAGTAGCTGGGATGATGGGCATGGGCCACTGTACTTGGCTGCATGTTTTTCTTTATGAATTGTACACAAGTATGACTGTGCTTGTATGATAAGTTATTAGTACCTACAACAATAGAATTTAAGAAGAGATGACATGAAAAGTCAATATA
>CM053407.1:111684713-111701988 GCA_028644305.1 Xerus rutilus | reverse complement strand
GTAATCCCAGCACTTTGGGAGGCTGAGACAGGAGAATCGCGAGTTCAAAGCCAGCCTCAGCAATGGTGAGGCTGCTAAGCAACTCAGTGAGACCCTGTCTCTACATAAAACACAAAATAGGGCTGGGGATGTGGCTCAGGGGTCGAGTGCCCCTGAGTTCAATCCCTGGTACCAAAAAAAAAAAAAAAAAAAAAAAAAAGTCAATATAACCATAAGCTCTAGGACTCTTTTCCTATGTCCCTATGGATTATCTTGCCTATAAATAAAAGATTTTAGCCAAAAATGTTAAGGACACAAGTGAAGTTTTTTTTGTTCCCTGTGGAGAACCCTTCATGGTTTTATGATAATATTATTAATAATATTATATTATTATAATAATAATAATATGCTGAATGTTGATTAATAATAATAATAATAATGCTGAGGGTCTGCTCTGTCCTGGCATGTACTGAGGGGTGGGGATACCCGTCTCAGGCGAGACCATCTGCGAGTGGAGAGCTGCCTGGGCCCAGGCTGGAGGTGCCCTGATGTCTGTCTGTCTCTGTGTCTCCCCAGGTACCATGCCCCGGCACCTCCTCCTGCTGCTGACCCTGCTGGGCTCTGGTAGTACCCTCCAGCTGTGGGAGAATGCCAAGAAAGCAGCCCCAGCCCCCCTGCCTGCCCGGGTCCGGAGACAGGTGACCCTGGAGGAGGACTACAGTTATGAAGACTATAACAACGAAGGCACAGACCCGTCGGAAACACTGAGCTATCACGACAGTGTGGCTGCGAACCTTGAGCATTTGACCACAATAGGCATGTTGGAACCGAGAGCTTCTTCAGGGCCTGGGACCCCCAACCTAGCCACAGTGGAGAACACCACAGGGCACCCCAATGGAACAGCCACGGAGGAGCCCAGCACAGAACTGGCTATGTCACGGATTCCAGTCATGGTGACGCTGCCCACAGAGCTGACCTCTGTGATCGCTCCCACCATGGAGGCTGCACCCACAGAGGGGGCAGCTGTCACAGAGGACCTGTCCTCAGGGCCAAGAGTCACAGAAGCAGAGACCACTGCATCAGCAGTCACTGAGGCAGAGACCACTGCTCCAGTGACCACCGAGGCAGAGACCACCTTGCCTGCAGCCACTGAAGCAAAGACCACCCTGCCAGTGGCCAAGGAAGAGACCACCCCACCTGCGGCCACCGAGATGGAGACCACTCTCTCTTTGACCACTGAGGCTCTGTCCGTGAAGTCTGTGGTCACAGAAGCTGTGTCCACAGAGCCATTCACCGTGAAGTCCCCGTCCGTGGAAACCACCACTACGGCCACCACCTTTTTTGTGATTTACAAGGGTGCCCTTGTGACAGCCAAAAACTTGAAAAGTAGCCAGGTGGTCTTCCCTGGGGGCTCCGTGGCCCCCAGCCCCACAGGAGCCTCAGACCTCATCCCCGTGAAACAGTGCCTGCTGGCCATCCTCATCTTGGCCCTGGTGGCCACTGTCTTCCTCGTGTGCACTGTGGTGCTGGCCGTCCGCCTCTCCCGCAAGACCCACACGTACCCCGTGCGCAACTACTCGCCCACCGAGATGGTCTGCATCTCAGCCCTGCTGCCAGATGGGGGCGAGGGGCCTCCCACCACGGCCAACGGGGGCCTGACCAAGAGCCAGGGCCTGAAAGTGGAGGCCGGGGAGGACCACGAGGGGGATGACCTCACCCTGCACAGCTTTCTCCCCTAGTTCAGGACCCTGGCCCACCTGCAGGTCTGGAAGCCCACAGGTCTGGTTTCCTAGGAGACCCTTGGGACTAGGGGTCTTTAGGGAAGGGACTCTGGCTGCCCCAAACAGGGCCCAAAGCAGCCAAGGTCCTGGGGCTGCAGAGGACTGGCCAGCGAACCACCTCCCTCTCCCTGCCTCAGGAGCCTGGCAGCCCCCAGGCCAAACGCCATGGCAGGCAGCCACTGTGCCTGAGAGATCCTCTCCTCCTCCTTGTTCCCCATCTGTCCTGAGGCCCCTTTTATGCCTCTGGCTTCGTGCTTCCTTCTTCCAGGCCACTGGAGCCTCATCCCCATATCCCCAAGGAAGACTGCCCGCACCCCACTTCCATTACTGGATTCTTTTTTTTGGTACCGGGGATTGAACTCAGAGGCACTTGACCACTGAGCCACATCCCCAGCCCTATTTTGTGTTTTATGTAGAGACAGGGTCTCATTGAGTTGCTTAGGGCCTGGCTTTTGCAGAGGCTGGCTTTGAATTTGTGATCCTCCTGCCTCAGCCTCCTGAGCTGCTGGGGTTACGGGCGAGCACCACCGCGCCTGGTTCCCACTACTATTTTCTTCTGGTTGCCATGGTCACCATGTAGAAGGAGCATTTTGGAGGGGTACTGAACGAGTTGGGGTCCCGAGGCCATCTCCACACCCCCAGGTGCTGCTTGGGTTGCGTTGGGCATGTTTCTGGGGAACCCGGAGTGAGACCTCAGCCTGCGAGGGCTGGTGTAGGGGTGGGAGTGGGAAAGGTAGACCCCTTTGGGGAGGGCTGTGTGCACCAATGAGCTTCCATCTGGTGACAGATGATCCCTACCCTGCCCGCTCTCTCCTTCCCCTGTGGCCACGTTTCAGGGTAGGCTGTGTCCTCTCCCTCACCCGGCCCAGGACCTGGCCCCATACAGACACTCAATAAATGTGTGATGAATGGCTGCTTGGTGGCCGATCCTTCCTGGTGTCCAGGCTGCTGCCTCCAGGCAGCCTTCCAGGCATTCTCCATCCCTCAGTGTGAAGGGGTGGTTGGATCTCAGCCATTTGCCTTTGGCCCCAGGCCCCTCAGGAAGCCCCGTTCATGGGCTGATGGGTTGACTTCTGTATCCCCTTGGGGCCTTGACCCTTCCTTTAGCAGCTAGGGGAGGTCTCAGGCTGGCACGAGAAAATAAAGGACCGCATTCAACCCCCGCATGACCATTTTAGTCACCCCTCCATGACCCAGTTGTGACCTACAGAATTATGTTTTCCCCAGATTTCAGACGAATGTGGCTGTGTGTGTCCACGTGGTCCTCCCGAGAAGCCTTCCTTCTACAGGCTTCATCTCCACCAATGCCCAGGGGCAGCTCTGGCTTCTCCTAAGCTCATCGGAGAGGTTCTTTAAAGTTGGGGGTCATCAAGCTTTTTCTTCAAGGGCCAGTCGGTCAACATTGGACCCCACAGCTGGCCACACTGTCTCTCCAAGTCACAGACACAAGTCATAAATGAGTGTGGCTGTGTTCTAATAAAACTTTATTTACAAACAAGCAGGGTCTGGTGGCCAGCTCTCCCAGGTGACCAGGCATCCCAGTTTGCCTGGGGCTTTCTGATTTTTTTTTTTGTTCTGGGCATTGAACCCAGAGGCACTTGCCACTGAGCTACATCTCCAGCCCCCCGTCTTTTTTTTTTTTTTTTTTGGTATTTTATTTAGACAAGGCCTCTCTGAGTTGCTTAGGGCCTTGCTAAGTTGCTGAGGCTGGCCTTGAACTCTCTATCCTCCTGCCTCAGCCTCCCAAGCTACTAGGATGACAGGTGTGTACCATCACGTGTGGCTGGAGCTTTCTGATGTTAACACTGAAAATTACTCTATACCCTGAGAGGTTGCTCAGCCCCTTCAAACCAGGATGGTTGCTTCTTTATTTAAGCAATGTGCACCTGTGCATGCGGCGTCTCTTCCAAAACCCACATCTACCCTGCAAGGATCAGACCAGTGACCCAAAGCTTTGTAAGCCATGGAGAGTGCCAAGCTGCCCCTGAGCTCCTGCTTCCAAGTCCCTTCCAGTCATTTTCATATAGACAGAAGAAAATGTGTTATCTGTCTTCTAGGAGAGAAAAGATCCATGTCAGGGGAGACTTTTTCTCTTCTCACCTGTCTTTGGGTAAAGAACTTCTCACCCAGCCCTGCCCCAGGTGCAATCTGTGAAGGAATTCAAAGAGAAGCTTGAGCCTGGGCGGTCTGGTAGCAGCTTGGGAAGAAGGGGTTGGGGAGAAGAGAGAGGTGGGAAGGCAGGAAAGAGCCTGGCAGGTGGCCTTAGGGACCGTTAGGGAGCAGAGGGGAAATCCTCCTTACACCTGGGAATGGTGCTGGCTGCCCCTCACCCCCCAGGGGATTCTACAACACGTCTGATAAACACCAGCAAGATGTGTTCTGTGTGCTTTGGGGATACTGGTGGAAGGGCAGCTGACGCCCACGATGGCTGGAGGCGTGTGAGAATCATGAGCTCTTGCCTGCTTTCAATCCAAAAAAGCAGAGCTGGACTCTGTGGCATGGGGGTGCCGACCCAGAGGCTGAGTACTTGGGGGCACCTGTGTATTTCCCCTGGTTTTTTTTCTCTCTCTCTCTCTTAGTATGGGGAAGGGAACCCAGGGGCGCTTAACCACTGAGCCACATCTCCAGCCCTTTTAAATATTCTAATTAGAGACAGGGCCTTGCTGAGTCGCTTAGGGCCTCGTTAAATTGCTAAGACTGGCTTTGAACTGGAGATCCTCCTGCCTCAGCGTCTGGAGCCCCTGGTATTACAGGCATGCCTGGCTCCCCAGGGGCCTCGTCACGGGGTCCTCCTGGAGGTTTCCTTTCCCTCAGGGCTTCTTTCTGGAGCGTTGTGGCTTGAGGGTGCTGTGTGACTGCACGGGTTTGGCTTTCCTTCTCTGTGGGAGGAGGGCTGTCCTTTTGAAGCTATTTCTATTCCGGTCTCTGCTCACAATGGTGCAGGATTTTAATTCATGGGTGCTCAGAACAGCCACGAGGGGGCGCCTGCCACCAGCTCCTAGAGCCGTTGAAACCTGGTACTTCTGTCTGGTCTTGGAGGAGGAAAGAGCCTTCTTCAGCCAGGAAGGTGCTCCAGACCCACGGGAGAGCTGGTAAATGCTAAAAATATATATATACTGATTTGTAGTGTTTGCATATTCCTCCGTGGAAAAACTCAGGGCCAGTTTTTTTTTTTTTTTGGTACCGGGGATTGAACTCAGGGGCACTCGACCACTGAGCCACATCCCCAGCCCTATTTTGTGTTTTATGTAGAGACAGGGTCTCACTGAGTTGTTTAGTGCCTCGCCGTTGCTGAGGCTGGCTTTGAACTCGCGATTCTCCAGTCTCAGCCTCCCTAAGTGCTGGGATTACAAGCGTGAGCCACCGCGCCTGGCTTCAGGGCCAGTTTTGAGCTACCAAACATTAAATAGCAAAGAACAATGATAGATGTAAATAACCTTGAGATCATAGGTAATCGTAGGATGTAGTGAAATACTTAGGAATTGGTGAGTTTTGAGCATCGATAAACTTGGAGTGTGTGTGTTTGTAGAATTGGGGATAGAACCCGGGGCCTGACTCATGCAAGGCAAGTGCTTTACCACTGAGCTACACTGCCAGCCCCATGATGACCTTGGTTTTTATTTAATTAATTACTTTTTTTGGTACTGGGGTTTGAACCCAGGAGTATTGCACCACTGAGCTACATCCCCAGCCCATTTTATGTTTTGAGACAGAGTCTTGCTAAATTGATGAGACTGGCCTCAAACTTGAGATCCTCCTGCCTCAGCCTCCAGAGTTGCTGGGATTACAGGCGACAGGCTGGCTCTTGACACTACTGTGTCCTTCCTCTGTGCAGTAGTCCCCCACCCCGCCATGCCCTTGAACATTATCCACTGGAATCTCCCCATTCATCCATTCAGAAAACACATCCTGAACCCACACACACCTGCCGTATCTCCATGAACCCCTTTGAAGGACCCCATTATCTCCATTTTACAGAAGAGAAAACCTTGAGGTTCAGAGAGGTGACATCACCTTCCCAGTTCAGGCATGAGCCATCTGGGATTGGAACCCAAGCCGGAAGGCCATGTCCTCATGGCGATGTTATGCCATCCTTAAGATCACAGTGGGATTCTGGGGGGATTCCATGCCCCAAAGTCACCCTCATTGACGGTCCTGGGCCCTGGAAGTCCCCCTAGTCACCCTTTGTGGGACAGCGAGGCAGGGCAGGGCTCACGTTCACGTCCAGCCGTCCACATCATCCCATCTGGGCCTCACGACAGCCCCACGCCATGGGTGCAGCAATTATCCTGTTATTGCTGGGGACACTGAGGCTCGGGAAGCTGCACCCCGACCGGTGGCCTGTGCACTGTCAGGAACCCCAACTCTGCAGGCTCCAGCTCTGCTGGCGGGGAGGGAAGGAGGGAGAGGAGGGGTAGTGGGGGCAGGCGGTGTCCGGCTGGGTTTACTCCCGGCACCATGGTCTCCACCAGCTGGGGCTGCCAGCTGTGGCATCCACCTGGGAGCTGGTCTGAGCAGGGGACCCCAGTTTCTTTCCCCATAACCCATCCTTATTTGTCGCTGGACCAAGCAACGGGTTGTTATGGAGCGTGCCAGGCACCCGGCGAGGCCCCACAAGGCCACTGAGCAGGGCAGGACTGGCGACAGCCTCTAGAGCTCATGGTCAAGAAGAAGGCACGGTGACGTAAATGGTCACCCGGGGAAAGGTCAGGTGGTGTCTGTGCCCAGAACCCAGAGATGCTGGGGGCTCGAGCATGCGCAGCAGGGCAGGGGGCGGAGTCAGGGAAACCGCGGACACAGAGCTGTGGGCTCGGGAGCTTTGGGCGTATTGGCCTCCGGCCTCCTTGGCTTTCCGCTCTCCCTGCTTCCCCAGGTGGGCGAGGGTGTGGCACCCCACCTTGCCCCAGTCCTGGGCCCTCCGTGTCTGCTCATGTCACGTAAATGACACTAATACCATTCACCTGGGTCAACAGTGACCAGAGCCTGGCTCCCTGGGGAGCAGCTGGGAACCCCCCAGATCTCCATGCTTTCAAGCCGGGCCCTGGGTGTGACTTCATGCCAGCTGCAGGATTCCCCTCTGCAGGCCACTCGAGGGACTCCACGGGAGGGTACACTGGGAGGCTGCCCCTGGGCACTGCCCGTCTGTGACGCCCACAGGGCCAGGGAGCAGAGGGGCCACCCAGCCCCCGCAGCCCTGGATGTCACTCCGTGGGCACAGCGCCACCCTCATGGGCCTCAGTTTCCCCTGCTGGAAAATGGGGGTCTTCATAGCTGCTCTCTGTAGGGACAGCTCCATAGACAGGAAGAAGATTTGGGGGAGTGGGTGACCGTTGGGGGAGTGGGTGACCGGGTAGGGGGTGACCTGAGGTAGGGCTGTGGGAGCATCTGCCCAGCTCCGGTGAGAACGGCTCTTTCCCAGCGTGTGGGCCCCTCCGTACTCAGCTACCAGTGCAGTCAGTTACCAGAAGACCCACAGTGAAGTCAAGGCCTGAACCTGGTTGACCTTGACTTCTTGTGTGGGCAGGGGTGGACATAGCGAGCTTCTAACCGTTGAGCTGTTAGGGGGACCGACTGCTCTCTCAGGTCCTCTCCTACACGCAGTCCCTGCACACAAGGGTGTGTGTCCCTGGGCAGCCACGGTGACTTGGCTTTGGGTCCCAGCCTCTAGCGAGTCCTGGTGAGTCCAATCAGGAGAACGTCCTCAGCAATTGAAAAGGATGTTGAAACATAACCCGAAACAAGCCCGCGGTGTGGTGTTAAGTGAACTGGGGGCCTCAGTCTCCTCATCTGTGAAATGGGATAAGAATGGCCGCACTTCCTCGGGGCATGATAGGGATGAAGGGGACAGGCATGGGAAGCTCTTAGCCCCAAGCTCTGGCACAAAGGAAGAGCTTGATCAACCATGGCTGTTGAGATTAAGTGTAGAAAAAAGACCAGAAGGGAACACGCCGACTTATTAAGAGAGTCTTTGAGTTTAGCAAGATGGGAGACTTGGATTCGCTTCTATCAACCTTTCTGTTTTCCTAATGTTCCTCAGTGGACAAAATCAAACCCTAAGTGCTAGGAACTCTGGTGACCCAGCCTCCTCGGCTGGTGGAACCCTTGGCCTGAAGTTCCAGATGCCCAAACAGAAGCGCTTCTTGTGAGTGGCCCTCACCTAAGGGAAGCTTCGCCCCCTGGGGACATTTGGCAAGGGTGCTGCCGGCATCTGGGGACGATCTCAACGTTCCTCAGTTCAGGGGAGACATCTAGTCCCACATGGAGACATCTGTGGTCCTGAGTGTCACGTGCCCAGGTGGACAGCCCCTGCTCTGAGGGGCCCCACTCAGCAGTAGGGTCCACAGAGCCCCTCCCCAGAGGCTCCTTGAGACCCCGGGGAGCTTCTGTGTCACCATGAACTTGGTTGTTGAGTGACCTCTCGATGGCTGGAAGGCCGTAGCCCTTGTTGCCACAGCTCTGCCCGCGGGGACCTGCGTGCCCAGGCCTGGCGGAAGTAGAACATGGCTGTGGAGCTGCTCTGTGGGACTCACTCACTGCTGCTCCAGTCAGGAAAGGAGAAGGGAGGAGGCCTGAGCAAGGAGGCCTGGGCGTAGAGGTGGCATACACACGGTCTCCTTCTGCAGACCCCCGAAACCCACCAGGCGGCTGGTGCCGCTGCCGGCCAGCCCCAGCTCTGGTTCTGGGCTGCCCACTGCTCCCTGGGGGTAGGTCTTCCTGGAGACCCTGTGTTTTAGCCTTGTGTCCAGCCTCTGAGCCCCCCGGAGTGACAGAGGTCCAGCAGCCCCTCAGCAAATCACAGGGCACAAATGCCTATGTGGGTGGTGCCCCTGCCCTGTTCCAAGCCCTGTCTCATCTAGTGACCCACATCTTGTTTGGCTGAAGCTCCTGTCACCTCCCACTTTCCTCTGGCCCTTCCAGCCTTCTTGCTATTCGCAGGTGCTCCTGCCTCAGGGCCTTTGCACCTGTGGTCCCTACACCTGGCACTCTGCCCAGGTGTCTACCCAGCTGGCATCTCCAAATTCTTTAGGTCTCATCTTAAAAGCCCCCTGCTCAGCCCCCAGGGGTTCACTAGTTTGGGTTTTCCTTTGCTCCTTCCCAGGCACCGGGAGCCTGTCCCAGTCACTGCATGTGTGTGGCACACAGTAGGGAGGCACAGGAACCATCTACGGGATGGAGGAACTGCCACCGGAAGCTTTGCAGGAGGGCCAGGGGCCAGGCAAAGCAGGGAGAGTGCAGGAAAGGAAGCCTCGGAGGCGGGGATCGGGCGCGGTGGAGATCAGGCGCGGTGGGTTCCAGGAGTCGGGTTTGGATCCCAGCGCGGCCGGCCGCGGAGGGACATCGCTGGGCTCTTAGCCGGCTCGGGGCATCCCTCCTTCCTCACGGGCCAAGTGGGGACAGGAGTTTCTTCTCCCGGGGCTGCAATGACAGGGACCTGCCCGGCACCCGGTGTGGGCTCCAAGTAGCGCCCATCCTGAGAGCGCGTCCCAGCTGTGGCGCAGGCGGGACCATCGGGGCCAACGGGACACCGCGGAGGCCTCCAGGTCCCCGCAGCGCAGCCCGTCTGGGCTCTGCGGCCGCGAGCGAGGCCCGCCCCGCCCAGCTCTGTCTTTTGGCCTAAAATAGCTCCCGCATTCCTGGGCGGCCGTCCTGCTCCAGCCGGCGATTCAAACCAGATGTCCCCAGCTGTCGGGCCCAGCCCCCCAGCCCCAGCCTCGGTCACGTCGTCGTCCTCGCCCTAGCAGAGGTCGGACTCAGCTGGGGAGGTCAGTCTGCCTGCGGGTCTGAGTGCACACCCCTCCAAGGACGGGCACCGCCTGCCCCTGGAGGACCGCTGGCCTCCCCGCTGTCGGGCTGGGGGCTGGGTGGCTGCCTGCTCTGCCCCTTCCCGGCTCTGCCTGAAGGGTGCCAGGCCTCTGCTGGTGTGGGGAGTCCCAGCCCCTGTGTCCCTGCGGTTGGCGACGACGCCTGGCCTGTTCTTTAAATGCTGGGTGCCAAGACCCTAGGGAAGTGCGTGTTGTTATCACTCATGTTCCAGAGGAGACTGAGGTCCAGAGTGGGCCGCTCACAGAGGCCACCCTACAGAACGCTGAGGTCCCTGGAGCTCGCATGGTCTTGGCTCAGGGTGATGATTTTTCTTCTTGCTTGCATCCCTAAGGGACCTGTTTCCACCTGTTGGCGGGGTCTGGGTCCTGGGGAGGACTCTCTCTATGAGGCTATTGCACGGGCATTTCTGGGCCCAGGGGAAGAAAGCTGATTGGTGGCAGCTGCCAGGAGGGGACACAGGAACACCGGGCAGTTAGTTGCCCCTCACTCACATTCAAAGCCAAAGCCAGCCCCCCTGCAGATGCCTGCACAGCCCTTGCCATCTGACCTTGGTACCTTGTGACCTCACATCCGTCTGCCTCTCCCCTGGCTCACTCTGTTTCAGAGACACCAGCCCCTTGTCCACCCTGGGAAAATGCCAGGCACTGCTTGCCCAGGGCCTTTGCACTGCTCTTGCTTCTGTCTGGAAGCCCTGTCCTTGGGTTAACTCCCTGACTTGCTCTCAGTATCTGCCTGACCGTCCTCCCTTCCCTGCCTTCCCTGCACAGCACCACAGTGATGCCACCAAGCCAACCTCTCCCCACTCAGTACCTATCATTGAACGCAGGGCCTCGCACCTGTGAGGCCAACGCTCTGCCACTGAGCTATGTCCTCAGTTTATTTTATTTGTGAAACAGAGTCTTTGCTCAATTGCCCAGGCTGGCCTTGAACTCGGGCTGCTCCTGCTTCAGCCTCCCGAGTAGCTGGGGTTAGAGGTGTGTGCTGCGGCGCCTTGGCCGCTAAGTGACCTTTCTTGCAGTCCCTGTTCTCTTCCCAGAGCACAGGTTCCCAAGCACGGGCGTTTCCCTCTGGGTCGTTCTCTGATCAGTGCCTGAGAAGTGTCTTGTCTTTGCTCTGTGCTGAGTATTTGGAAAATGAGAGAGAGGAGGGAAGGAAGGGGAATCAGGGAGAAGAAGGAGGCTGGGAGGGAGGCTGGCAGTGGGGAGCAGACCTGGGAGAGGGCTTCCTGAGGGTTTGATACCTAGGACCCCCGAGGCTTAGCCCCAAGTGCTCCCCGCTTTTTGCTCTTGGCCAGCCCCTCCCCTGCTTGGAGGCAGGCAGGGCCCCTGGTTTCCAAGGGCACTGCCAAGCCTGGGCCTTTCTGAGACCGGAGGGAGGCTCCCGGGGCGTGTCTGGCCCCAGGGTGGTCTGCAGAGCAGGAAACTGAGGCCAGGTCTGCAGTGTGGCCATGGCTGTTTACATGTCTGCCTGCAGAGGCGGCTTCCACGTGGAGCTCATAAAACCGCTGCACACACCAGCCCTGGGGAATGTAAATGTTGACAAGAGAGCCTGCAGCTGGCTGGGCCACCAGGGCCACAGGAAGCTCCAAGAGCCCGACACTCAGCCTGTGGGTGCTCAGAGGAGGATGGAGGGTTCTTTTAACTATTTGTTTTAAACCAGGGATTGAACCCATGGGCGCTTAACCACTGAGCCACATTCTCAGCCCTTTTATTTGACTTTTTTAAATTTTGAGACAGGGTCTTGCTAAGTTGCTGAGGCTGGCCTCCAACTTGCGATCCTCCTGCCTCAGCCTCCCAAACTTTTAAACTTTTAATTGAGTCATAAATTACGTAAAGTGCACCAGTTTGAAGTGTCCAGCTCCATTCCCCCCATTCATTTGCATCCCCGGAACACAACCCAGGTCTAGATGTCACATGTTTCTAATACCTCTCCCCAGCGGGTACCCGCCAAGGGTCACTGCTCTTCTGACTTCTGATCCCTTAGTTAAGTTTGACCTTTGTTCTAGAGCTTTGGGGAAGTGGACACGTCCATCTCAGTACACGTGGGTCTCAGCCACATCTGTCCTCCTCACTGTCAGAACCTCCCTCCATCCGTCCTCCTGCTCATGGCTGGGTGAGCTGTTTCTGGTTTGGGGCTAATACGAATAAAGGCACAAGGGACGCGTCTGTTTTGGTGGGAGCGTGTGCTTTCATTTCTCTTGGGGACTGAGACCGTGAGGTCAGACGAGAAGGGTATGGTTTATTTTATAAAAGCCACCAACCCATTTTCCAAAGTGACACTGCCATTTTTCTCTCCCAGCAGCAGAGGGTGAGCATCCCCTTTTTTTTGGGGGGGGAGGTGGAGGAGGTTCTTGAAATAAGTGGAAAATATACGGAGAACCACAGAACATCATGGAGCATGGAGGAGCCTCCGTGACTTTCCCCTTCTAGCAAGGGAAACTGAGGCTCAGGCCACATGGCGTGTGAGAGGCAGAGTCTGGAGCTGAGGTAGGCGTCCCAGTTTACAAGGTCTAACTGCTCCCAACTGAGAACTGATCAGTGCCCAGCTTACTCCCCAGAGGAAATCTCTAGTGAAGCCCTTTCCTGCCTCAGGGCCTTTGCACTTGCCGTACCCTTGGCCTGGAAGCTCTTCCTTCCACCTGTGCACACATGCTTCCCCTTATCCTGCAGCTGTCAGTTCAGATTCCTTTCCAGAGACTCTGCTCCTGACTAGGATTGCTAAAATAGCTGCCCCTGCCCCTGCCCTCTTCCAAGCTGTTCCATCTCAGCCTTTTAATTCCCCAACAGCAGTTCCTAGTGTTGAGTGGTCTTCTCTATTTGCTGGTTGACTCATTTCCCATCTGTCTCCCCTAATAGCAGCCTCCTGAGGCAGGGCCTGGTGTCTCGTTCCCCCCATCTTCCAGTGTCCATGCCAGACCTGGTGCAGGGAGGGTGCCCAGGAAATATCTGTCCCCTGGACCCATGAACAAGCATGATAACATCAGTGTATCCCAGTTCATTCCGTCCTCGCCAGTGCTCAGTTTCCCCTTCTATGCCATGGTTAGGCTGCATGGCCGTCATGCATCCAGTGGACAGGCATTTATTGAGCACCTACTGTGTCCTAGGCACAGATGCTGGGGATGCTGGAAAGGCCCTGATTCTGGTCCTGAGAGGCTCAGTCTTGAGACACGGAGAGAGGCCACGACAGCCCAGTGTGCTCTGGCCTCAAGTGGGAGCCTAGGGGCTCAGTGAGGGCTTCCTCCAGGTATAAAGGGGGTGGTCCCGCCAGGCGGAGGACCATGCCTCGCTGAGGATCTGCCAGCAGAGGGCGCAGTTCCTACAGGTGCTGGTGCTTCTCCAACAGCTGAGCAGACAGTGAGCACGTCCTGCTTACAGATGAGGAAACTGAGGCCCAGGGAGGTTCACAGCACGCCCAGGGCTCTGGCCTGCCTGGACCAGGCCACTCTGCCTCCTGAGTGCCAAGTGGGAGGCCACCCTAGCGGTGTCCCTCTGAAGGCCAGGCCTGCTCTCTGATGGGGCCAGGCCTCTCCAGCCACATGAAAGGCTGGGGCTATTTTTGCCCAGAGGGCAGATCCCAGTAGCTTCAGGCGCTGTGTAATTAGAAGTGGCCCTGGACCCACCAGGGGCTGGAGCTGGAGGCTGTGGTGGGCTGGACGGCCACCCCAAGCTCAATAAGGAGGTTCCTGGCAGAGTCCCAAGTTGGGGTGAGCTTCTCCGGGCCCTCCCTGCCTCTTCAGCTTGGGCACAGTGGGGACAGGGTGGGGTCTTGGAATTGCTTCCAGGCTGGGCAGAGGGCCTGGCGCTGCTCTGTGCCTAGGAAATTACAGGTTGTAAGACAGTGGTCCAGCCGGCTCTGTGCCATCGGCCCAGCCTGTACTCCTGGGACCCACGGTGGTGCAGGCCCCGGGGAGCATCCAGGCCAGGCCCACACGTGTCCCAGAGCCGGGAACATGGACTATGAGATTCTTGGGACGGCCTTGGCACAGCTGGAATGAACTCTTTGTATGAGCCGGGCACAGCCTGAAGGCACGGGAGTGGAAGTCACAGGGGCTGTTCAGGGTCACCAAGCCTTTATGGAGCCCCAACTTAGGACAGCACACAAACCAGGCAAGGCTCCCGGTGCCTGCAGAACTGGCTCATCCACTCATGCAGGACAGTGAGCATTAGGAGTGGCCCTGAAGGTGTGGTGTTCTTATCCACCTCAGGCCCTTTGCACATGCTGTTCTTCCTCTTGCATCTTTGTGATCCTAAATACCTTCTCTTCATCAAGGGCAGCTGGATTGTCACCTCCTTCTGGAGGCCCCTATGAGGCTGGAGACCACACCAGCCCCATTGGCAAGGGTTCCCCTGGCCCTGAGCTACCCTTCCCAACTCTAAGCCCAGTGTGTAATTAGAGATTCATTTGTTTGTTTATGAGCTTGTTGCAGGTCCCCCCACCTGTTCTATAAGCTCCTTGCTCGACACTGTCTCCCAGGGCCTGATTGCAGGCTGGGTGCAGAGGAAGAGCTCAAGAAATATTTGTAGAATGAATGAAATTTAGAGTGTTTCTGGGTTGGAGCCTGAGGGCTGGCCGGCTGGTGGCGAGCGTCTCGCCTAACCCCACATTTAGATGCAATCCAGAGACAGGCAGGGATACAGGGCAGCAATTTGTGCAGCTGCCCACAGTTGGTGCTTGAGCTGGGCGGGGTTGTGGGGCTCCTTTTTTGACAGGGTTGCTGTTCTGTCCTTGGATTGGGGGGAGGAGCGTGTGCAATTTAAAAGGAAGCATTTGTGTGCGTGTGTCTTTGCACGTGTATATATGTGTGTGCACACATGTCTGTGTAAGCATGACTTTGTGTGAACTCTATATGTGCGGACACGTGGACATGTGCATGTATGTGAGTGTGTCTGCGTGCTGTGTGTACATGGGTGTGCGTGTGTGTAAGTGGATCTGTGCATGCATGTGTTGCTGGGGTCTGATGGCCTTCTAACCAGGCAGACAGAGGCAGGACGGGGACTCCACTTGCATCTGGAAACAAGCATGCCCACCATTGAGTGCCTGTCCATTGGTGGACGGTCCCCAGTCCCTCCAGAATGCAGGGCTTGGGAAAGTCCCTTGTTTTATTTTCCAAACAAATGACTCTCAGTGGGTTTTGGATGTGAGTGGGAGCTGACGGGGCCACCGAAAAGAACAGCCCGAATCTAGAGCCCTGGCTTACAAGGCCCATAGGATACGATCCCTGCGGGCAATGCTCCAGCCTAGTTGAATCCCAGCGCCTCGTCCATAATGGCGGCCACCGTGCCTCCACCCATGCGCGCCCTCCCGCCTGGAACACCCTTCCAGGTCTCCTTTTGCTCAGGTTGGCTTGCTCACAGGGAGGTCATCTGGGACAATGTCCCCGTGGACCAATCTCTCTGCCTGGGTTTGCCAAGCACTTGGTCTGGTCTCTCTCCTGTGCACACCTCCTCCGGTTTTGTAAAAAAGCAATTCATGGAGGGTTACAGGCACATGCCTGTAACCCCAGTGGCTCCGGAGGCTGAGGCAGGAGGATCCAGAGTTCAAAGACAGCCTCAGCAACAGCGAGGCCCTAAGCAACTCAGGGAGACCCTGTGTCTAAATAAAATGTTAAAAAGGGCTGCGGATGTGGTTTAGTGGTTAAGCGCCCCTGAGTTCAATCCCCAGTACCCCACCTCCCCTCAAAAAAAAAAAAAGCAATTCACAGAGGAAGATTCTCCTGTGGATCAATAGGTGAGTGGATTCCTGGGGACTCCTTGGGGGGCTGGATTGTGTCTGAGTCTCCTCTGGAACCTGGTGGGCACGGGGCCTGGTGTGCTACAGATGTGCTGAGCATTTGCTGATGGATGGATGGATGTGTGGATGGAGGGGTGGACGGATGCGGGGTGGATGCGTGCTGAATGCAGGCAAGGGGCTACGAGCCACTGGATCCCTCAGGTCAGCGGATATCCTGGTTCTAGGGCCTGTGAGCAACTCATCTCAGGGCCCATTTGAATTTGCTGTGTTCCCCCTCTGTGAAATGGGTCTATAACTCCTGCTCAAGCCACCCCATTGGGGTGTTGTGAGGTCACAGATTCCAGAAGGTCAGGGTCAGAGGGAGCTCTGCAGGCTTCCCTCCCAGCCCTTATGAGTGGAGAAACTGAGGCCTGGAGAGAGGAAGGGCCAGCCCAGAGCAGGTACCGGGGCTCTGCTCCCTGCCAGGCCCGGGCGCCATGGGGCCTCCCACACAGCCGGCTTCCACTCTGCACCCCGAGCCTGGAAAACCTGAGTCACGGCTGGAATCCGGGTTGGGGAATTTTCCTTGGATCTCCACTCCCCTGACCTTGGCCCCTTTGGAGCATGGGGGAGCGGGCGGGACCCCCGATCGGTTCTGGGGAAGTGAGTCTGTCTGTCTGTCTGAGCCCAACCCCGGGGACGGAGGTCAGGGAGCAGTCGCGGCCTCTGGCCTTCCCGGGAGCGAGCGGGGTGGGATGGTGTGTGGCCCGCGGCAGCCCCGCCCTCCCCCTGTCCCCACCCCGAACCCTCTTAATGAAATCAAGCTGTCCCCGCGGCCAGCCGGGCGGGCGGACGCGGCGGGCGCAGCCAGAGCAGCCGGCACCGCGGCCGGACTCTCCGGGGCCAGGCGCCCCTGTCCCTGCACCCGCGGGAGCTCCCAGGCCTGCGCGCGGGGACCGGTGAGTCCTGGGGCCCCTGGGGCGCGACAGCCGGGCTGTCCTGGAGTTCAGGCCCCGGGCCGTCGAGCGCTCGGCCGGCGCCTCCAAGCGCGGGTGCGTCTCCAGGCTCCGATGTCGCGTGCGGGGCCGCACGTGTGTCCCCGGCGAGCCCCCCTGGGTGCTGGGGGTGGCGCGGGGGTGCGCGGGCCTGGGTGTGTTGAGTGTGGAAAGGGGCGCCCCGTGTCGCCCGCAGGATCGGGGTGAGCGAGGCTGGTGGGGTCGGGCCTGAGCATCGCTGGGTGTCCCGGCCTGAGCCCAGCATCGGAGCTGTGACCGTGTGGCCCAGCCGGGACTCGTTGTGTCTGAGTGTGCCTGTGTTGTATGGCCGGCCTCGTGTGTCCCTGCTCTGTGTGTGTGTGAGTGTGCACGTGTGGATCAGCCCTCAGGAACCCCTTTCCCTTCCAGGTTTCCCCTCTGAGGGGTCCAGGTCCTTGTCCCTGGCTGGCCCCAGACGGAAGGGCTTTGGTGCTCCAGCCTGAAGCTCCCTCCCTCCAGGACCACTAATTGAAGCCAGGTTTCCGTGGGCCGCCCCTCCCCCTCCGGCCACCAGTGTCTGGGTGGGGGTGGTGTAGCAGCTCCGGCTTCTCAGCCTCAAGTCGGGGTCCCCAGGCTTCAGGGGTGAATTTGCAGCATCTGCACCTCCATGACCACAAGTGGATCTGCTTTGTTTTTTGCAATAGCGAAATCTGAGTGAAAGGGTCTCCCAAGTCGGGGACCTGGGCAATCTGGTGGCACACGCTTGCTGACATCTATGTGTGTTGGGCACTGCTGGGTCTTATCCAGAGGGGTAGCCCTTATCCCCACTGCACACATGTGGAAACGGAAGCTCAGAGAGGTGATCTGTCTGGCCCCAGGACGCACAGCTGGACAGTGCCTCCCCGGTCTTCCGAGCTGCCTCTCTGTTCAGGGCTTTGCTGGTCTTGGCCCTGACTTGCTGTGCCACCCTGGATGGGTTATTCCCAGCGTCTGGGCCCAGGTTTCCTC
>CM053407.1:111662625-111684613 GCA_028644305.1 Xerus rutilus | reverse complement strand
GGTACTGGGGATTGAACTCAGGGGCACTCGACCACTGAGCCACATCCCCAGCCCTATTTTGTGTTTTATGTAGAGACAGGGTCTCACTGAGTTGCTTAGCACCTCGCCATTGCTGAGGCTGGCTTTGAACTCGCGATTCTCCTGTCTCAGCCTCCCTAAGTGCTGGGATTACAGGCTTGAGCCACCGCGCCCGGCTCCAGGTTTCCTCTTAGAAAGGCTAGGGGTTGGGGCTGACCCCAGCTCCTAATGGCCTCAGATTCTGAGCCTCCAACAAGCTGAACTGAGGCTGGGCCCAGTTTCCCAGGAGACAGGGGCAGCCGGTGGGCAGAGGGATCATTTCAGAGCTGTCCTGGCCAGTTCTTCCATTCTACAGACAAGAAACCGAGGCCCAGAGAGGGCAAGGGACCCACCCAAGGTCACACAGCCATCTGCAAAGCTGCTGGCTCCACACGGTACTGTCACCTTTCTCAGAGAGCTGGGAGAAGTGGAGGGGGACACTGAGAGCTGTCTCCAGCCTGAGAGCCAGTGATAGTTTTTGTGGCCTCCCTCCTTGTCCTCCACTCCTAGCTCCAAGGCTCCAGGGGGACTGAGCCTTTCCTCCGTCTGACTAACTGCTGCCTGTGTGTGTGCGTGCACTCATGGGTGTGAATGTGTGTCTGGGTTTTTGGTCCTGCATTCCTCTGTGGCCACAGCTGAGGAAATTTCACTCAATGGGATTAAAAATAAAATGTTGGTCTTTTCCCACATGGCGGAGGAGACCCTGAACAAATGCCCGCATCAGGAGAGGACAATCATTTGTAGGCATAAGAAGGAGAAATGTGGGCTGATCCTGGAGCATTCCATTCCTGAATCCCACCTTTCCTGGGTGAGCGGCCATCCTTAAGAATGTTGTCTCACCCAGTCCTGACGACACTGTGAGGTTTGACCTGCTGCCACCCATGTACAGATGGGAAAGCAAGAGACCCAGAAGAGTCACAGCAGAGCTGGACACTGTGAAACCAGGATGGCCACCCCTGCCCAACCAATTTCCCAGCTGATGTCGTTGGCCTCAGCTTGAGGCTGCCTGGGGACTTCCTGG
This sequence comes from Xerus rutilus, assembly GCA_028644305.1. NCBI lineage: Eukaryota > Metazoa > Chordata > Mammalia > Rodentia > Sciuridae > Xerus > Xerus rutilus. Next base: position 111,683,535 of record CM053407.1, on the reverse strand, counting down.
GTGCTCAGCCACCCATGGTCACGGCACCCTCTGTAGTGAGAAGCTTCAGTTGGCACCATTAAAAGTCTCTCCTGGGGCTTGAGGGACGTGGGAAGGAGGGAGGGAGGCAACTGGCAGGGCGAAGATCCTGGGGGTCTGGAGGGACCTCTGCTAGCCAGCACAGTGAGGAGTGGGCTCCGGGTGCCTCCTTGAGCATCTCCGCTCCCAGGCGCAATTGTGAACTGACGCTTCTCGGGTTCCTGGGCCAGAGCTGGTGTGCGGGGCGTGGGGGCTCCAGAATCGGACAGAGGAAGGTTGGAATTCCAGCCCTTCCGCGTGCCATCCGAGTGTCCTTGGGCAAGTCGTTGTTCTGTGAACCCAGTGGCTTTGCTTCTGTAAGGGTGGATTCAGGAAGAGGCCCGGGAGCCTGGGACCACCAGCTCATTTTTAAATGGGCTCTGAGGGCTGGGGATGAGGCTCAAGGTTAGTTAGTTTTCACCTGGTGTGTGTAGGGCCCTGGGCTCCATCCCTGCCACTGCAAAAAAAAAAAAAAAAGTCAATGAGTAGTTTTGCTTTAAAAAAAAAAATGCCCTGGAATTATTATTAGTGTTATCTATCTATCTATCGATTATTTACTTTAGCCACCTGAGCTGATTTGACCAAATTTACACCAGTACAGTTGGCCTCAGTATCGTTTTGCTCTCTGGCTACAGATTCAACCAAGCGCAGATAGAAAATATTAAAACAAAACAACAACAAAAACCCCCTGACAAACACCAATATAGCAATTTAAAAATACAGTCTAACAACTCTTTAAATAGCATCCCCATGGCTCCGGTCTTGTAAGTCACCTGGGGTGACTTTAAGGTGTGCGGGAGGACGTGGGTGGGTCTCATGGAAGCACTGTGCCATCTTGTGAAAGGGACTTGGGTACACTACTTGATGTTGGTCTCTGTGGGACGAGCAGTCCTGGAACCAAGGTCCCAGGGATACTGAGGGACTGTGGCATACGACTGGAAGGACTCGGGTCACCTGGGACAAGCTACAAATGACCCAGCCTCGGTCCTACCTCATTTCCTAAATCCTCGCTCCCTATAGGGAGGCAGGGTCTCAGGGTCACGTGCTTTAACAATGGTCTGATCTGGAAAGGTGAACTGCAGCCAAGGTGCGGGGATCCCAGCTTCCTCCTGCAGCCCAGGAGCTTGCTGTGTGGCCTCAGGTGAGCCTCTTACCTTCTCTGGACCTCTTTCTCCTGAGAGAGGACCTCAGACAGGATCCTAAAGCTTCTTGGTTCTGGCCCTTTTAACCCTAGCGGGTTCTGGGGACCTGCGCTCTCCCCTGGGCTGGGAAGGTGGCCTAGGGGGGTCTCCGGGTTTGTCTGAACCCCAGGCCCTGCTCACATGTGATGGGAGTTAGTGTTTTAGAAAGTAACTCCTCCAGAAACTCGGGCCCCAGGAATGTGTTCGTAGCCGGGCTGTCTGGGCCAGATGGGGTCTGGGGGTTCAGCCGCCGGGAGCAGCAGCGGAGAGGGAGGCCAGCTCATCTGGTTCCCATCTAGTGGTGGCGGTGGGCGGGCTGTGCTCCAGCTTTGTCTCAGGCACCAGTTCCCCAGGGACCTCCTGCCCTGCTTGGAGCCTCGAGGTGTGGGGCAGCAAGTGACCCTTAGCAGCCCAGCATTCAGGCCACCAGCCGAGCACAGAGTCCCAGAGGCTTCAAAACCTAGAAACTTCTAGAGAAGAAGGAGGAGCCGGGGTGGGGTGAGTTAGAAAGCCTCTGACTGAGCTGCTAGCACGTAGCAATAGAGCCACTGCAGCCACGCCATGCACAGGGATAAGGCCCCGGGCGGGAGGACCCAGGTCCTGGAGGGGCTCAGGGCCACCAGGGAGGGTGCCCTGGGCAGGGGTGTCCCTCCGCTCCCTCAGTCACTCCGTGTCTCCTCGGCCTGTCTCATCATTTCTGCCTGGATCCAAACTCCAGCTCCTTTTGACAGATCAGTTAATCCCTCTGGGCCTCAGTTTCCTCACCTGGACAATGGGCGTAATCACAATTACCTCCTTGACTAGGGCCTTGTCAGGATCCAGTGAGAAATTCCACGGAAGTAACTTTGCAACAGCACCTGGCACCTAGCAAGCCGTGGAAGTGCAAGTTATTAATTCAGCCACATCTGTTTGGGTAACATTGATTGAGCACTTACTGTATACCAGCTATGGTGCAAAACCCTGAGGGTGCTGAGATAAATAAGACTGAACCCCTGACCCCAGAAGTATGTATCCCCCATATGAACAGGTGAGTCCATTGTGCAGTGGGGGCAGGGCGCAGGGCCTGGGAAGGCAGGTATGTCCTATGCCCTGCAGGTCCTCAAGGCCTGGAGTCACAGCCTGACCCCTTTCCTTCTTGTTTCCCTGCAGGTCCCAGGGGCAACATGGTCTCCTCAGTGGCACCCAGCCTCCTCTTCTCTCTGCTGCTGCTCCTGAGGCCTGTGCCTGTAGTGGCCCACTCTGTGTCCCTGCCAGCAGCGGCCTTCCTGGAGGATGTGGCCGGCAGCGGTGAGGCCGAGGGCTCCTCAGCCTCCTCCCCGAGCCTCCCGCCGCCCCGAACCCCAGCCCTCAGCCTCACATCTGTGGGCCCCCAGCCCACACCCCTGGGGGGCCCATCGCCTCCCACCAACTTCCTGGACGGGATCGTGGACTTCTTCCGCCAGTACGTGATGCTGATCGCCGTGGTGGGCTCCCTGGCCTTCCTGCTCATGTTCATCGTCTGCGCAGCGCTAGTCACCCGCCAGAAGCACAAGGCCACGGCCTACTACCCGTCCTCCTTCCCCAAGAAGAAGTACGTGGACCAGAGCGACCGTGCTGGCGGCCCCCGCGTGTTCAGTGAGGTCCCCGACAGGGCTCCCGATGGCCGGCCCGAGGAGGCCCTGGATTCCTCCCAGCAGCTCCAGGCTGACATCCTGGCCGCCACCCAGAACCTCAAGTCTCCCACCAGGGCTGCCCCAAGCAGCGGGGAGGGAGCCAGGCCGGCAGAGAGCAAGTCCAAGGAAGAGGCCCAGGGCAGCCCTGAGGAGGCCCAGGAGGCCCAGGCGGCCCAGGCACACGGGGTCTCTGCAGAGAAGCCAGAGGTCCCCAGGGAGCTGTGCTCAGCTGAGGCCGAGGGGGCTCTGGCAGCCAGCGAGGGCCAAGGGGAGCCCGAGGGGTCTCTGTCTGTGGCCCAGGAAGCCCAGGGGTCAGCAAGTCCCCCCGAAAGCCCTTGTGCTTGCGGCAGTGTCTCCCCCAGCGACTAACAGGCTCCGGAGCTGCTGGCCTTGACTGTCGGGGCCTGGTGGTCACTTCCTTGGGCACAAAAGGGCCTTCAGCCCTGGCTGCTTCCTGATGCCCCCTCCTTGGTCACCCCCCAGTGCTATTCCCTGCATGCCCTGCCCTCCACGGGCTGGGGATGCTGGTCTCTGGTCCACCGCAGGGACCTCACCAGATGCCAGCAACACTCAACACTTCTGCCGCCCCCAAGGCGCCACCCCAAAGCACCGTTCCTGGGGGCGGTGGAGGACGCATATGTCCCCACGAGGAGCGTGAGAAAGCAGCCCGTGGGATCAACCCCATCGGTTGACAATCACAGGCCCGAAGTCTCTTACGAGGGAGCAAATATTGCTGCTTTTCCCTCGAGGTGGCAGAGAAGTAGAGATTCACTAGAAGTTTCGGGAGAGGTTGAATGGGCTACCCTGAGGCCCCGGGCTGGTAAGGCCGCACCACTGGGCAGCGTGGGGCAGCGCACAGGGTCCCACTCTTCCCATCGCCTCAGCCCCAAGTATTTTTTAGTGTCCCTGCTCAGAGCCACAGTGGCAGAGTGGACTTGATGAACCAGGAAACTTCCGGGAGGGACCCCAGGGGAGATCACGGCAGGGCCGTCAGGGGTGTTTCCCAAACGGGGTTCCCTGGGGCACTCCTTGGAAACAAGAGTTCAAGGTCAGATGAGCTGAGGAAACTGCCTCTCTGCCCCACCTGGAGAGTCACTGGGATTCTGATAAACCCCAGGACATAAGGCTCTGGATTGTTAAACTGGGTTTGGGGTTTGGCTTGGCTTTTCCCAAGTTTTTTATTTTTGTTTTTATTTTTTTGTTTTTATAGCTACAAAGTAAAAGCCCTTAGCGCCCACCCTGGGAGAGACTGTAAGGTTCCGAAGGTGCCTCCCTCCATTTCTAGTTGGACCAGAGTTAGGGGTGTAGGGTGTAGGGATTCAGGTCCTCTTAAAAGTTGCCCAAGCAGCCTCTGCTGGGGGGTGTCTCCTGCTGCTGCTGCTGGGACCCGAGACTCGGTGCCTGAGCTGAACCCTCCCTGTCAGGCCCCCAGAGCGGCCTGGAAACTGGGGGCCCACATTCTGGTTTCTGACGCCCAGCCAGGAGCAGGGGCCCAGCTCCAGCCTCCGCTCCCTCGAGGCCTGGCAGCCTGTCCCACAGCTTCAGTCTTGGCCAGGAGCTGGGCTCTGTCCTGTCTGGGGGAGTCTGGGGTCCCCTCCCTCGTCTCCCCCCCACCCCGGGCTCCCCCGCCTCTGCCCAGCTCTGCAGGTGCTGAGATGACACAAACCAACATAATAAACCTTCGTTCTGGCCGAGTCACGCTGGCTTTCTGGGGATGGGGTTGAGTGACTTTGAGCGGGGGACATGTCGGCCAGGCACTAGAGGCTGGAGGGGCAGATTGGTGTGGGACAACACCCCCTACGCCCTCTGGCAGGCCCCTGGGGTGGAGGCAGCCTGGCCCTCCAGCCGCCTTGGCCTATGTGCTTACACTTCAGGCTCCTCCTCGGCCTGCGCCCGCCCTGCGCCCACCCTGCGATGGCGAGTTCCTGTGGGGACTTCTCCCCCTGCCAGCTGCAGTCCAGATGTGGCTGGGCCGGCCGGGAAGCAAGTCCTGGATTCCCAGGGTGGTGGGGGCAGGGAGGCTGAACCCTGCGGCCCCTCCCCCAGTGGCCTCACATCCAACAGGAGGGGGCCTGGTCTGGGTTTCTCACGTATGATGGCTTCCGTGAGGAAGAGCCCTCCCTCCCACCCAACCCAGCTCCAGCCAGGGACGCGGGCAAGGTGCCTACCGTGGCCTGATCGCCTGTGTGCTGTGTGGCTCTGGCTAAGTAGTTCAGCTTCTCTGAACCTCAGGGGTGCTCTCCAAAGCAAGCTCCCTTGTGACACAAACTCTCACTCAGACAGAAGCCTGAGTCTTGGGGGGCCAGAGAGGGGTGCCTTTCCCTGTCTCCAGCTCCTCAGTAGCCCCCAAGAATGCTCAGCCAGGGCCCCCAGAGCAGTGAGGTGTGTGGCCTTGGCCATCTGGAGGCCCCTGAGACTGGCTGGGCTGGGTCAAGGAGCTGCCGGGAGGCCCGGGGCAGGGGTCAGAGTCTCCTTCCTCTCCAGCTTTTCTAGCTGCTGTCCCTCCTGTCTCTGATGCCTCACTGAGGCCCCTTCCACTCTTGCTTCCGGTCTAGATGTCCCCTCCTCCGGGGTTCCTTCCTTGATAGCCCCACTCAGCTGTCCTCCACGGTCTCAGGACCCAGAGATGACAGCGGTGACAGTGAGCAGGCCTCTGTCACGCGCCAGGTCCTGTTTGAAGCACTGGACATTGGAACTCGCTGAGGTCCCCAGCCCTTGAGCTCTGGTCATGATTCCTGCATCCCAGATGCGGACACTGAGACCCTGGAGTGGTGCCGTGGGGTGGCCAGGTCACACAGCCAGGACGCCGGCTTCCGTCCGATGGCGGCGTCTAGGTCCTCTCTGAGGGTGAGTGAGTGGGTGAGTGTCCCTCCCACCGGCTCTCACGCCCACATGGGGTTTCCCAGAGAGGCCTTTGGTGGGTGCACGTCTGGCTGGCACGAGCCCCCAGGGAGCTGGGAAGGGTGACCCAGCTGGTGGGTGTGGGCTGGGCTCTCTTGGGGACAGATGTGGGCTCGAAGGTGGAGGAGGGGGTCCCCCAGAGTCTGTCTGGGCTCGAACAGGCCCCCACTCTCCCAGGGCTTGTAGAACTGCCCTGAGTCTGGGATTGGACAATTGCCATCGCTAAGATACAAAGTCCACAAGGAGAGAGGCCGGGGATCTGTCCCCTAGTGCCTTCCTGGCACCCAACAGTTGGTGTTCTGTATGTGCACGCTCAAGGGCTTAAAGCTGGAAGAAGGCAAATGTGCCCATTTATCCACAACCCTGTCTAGGCTCACCACGCTCCCTGCAGTGACCTGAGCAATACCGTTACCCTCATTTACAGTGAGGAAACAGGCTCAGAGGGGTTCAGTGACTTGCCTGAGGTCACACAGCCCAGCAGAACTGGGATTTGAACCCAGGGCTGCCTCATTTTAGACCCTTCTGAGCCACACCCCCAGCCCTATTTCGTATTTTATTTAGAGACAGGGTCTCACTGAGTGGCTTAGCGCCTTGCTTTTTGCTGAGGCTGGCTTTGAACTTGCGATCCTCCTGCCTCAGCCTCCCAAGCGTCTGGGATTACAGGCGTGTGCCACCGCGCTTGGCGCTTTAGACCGTTTCTATGGTCCAAAGGCCAAGCCCCCTGTGGATGGGGTGGGGACGGGTGTTTGGCGTCCACTACATTCCATTGTATGTATCTCCTACTTCCTGTTTCCACCCTGGCCCGTCTCCCTTCCCCTGAGGCTGTCCACTGTGCCTTGGTCAGACCTGCCTCGGTTCTCATTCATGGAATCATGGAATCGTCTCCCGTTGGGGTTAATTAACCCTCTGGGTTCTGAGGCGGCCCAGGAGAAAGTAGCGGATCCATTGACCTTTCACCAACCACCACTATTTAATGAGCACCTACTATGTGCCACATGTCATGGACACGTTGCAAACAGACCTGAGGCTGCGGGCTGGTGGGGGTGATGAGAATGAGTCAAAGAATCGTCCAGAGGCCATGGCATGATCAACAACAGGAATAAATGCATTTATAAATTGCCTGGTGCTTGGTGGAGTGATTTGGTACTCTTCACTGAGATATGCTCCACGCATGGCAACTGCCTGCCTTCTCTCACTCCACATACATATTTTGATGTTTATTTTTGTTTTCATATGTGTCAATATCTCACTCCTTCTTTATTGCTGAGTAGTATTCCACTGTGTGATGTATTCCGGTTTTGTTTATTCATTCACCTTGATGGACATTTATGTTGTCTCCAGTCTGGGGCTATTGAAAATAAATCTACTCTTAACTCTTGGTGTTGTTTTGTTTCTTCCTCACAAATGCCTTTGTTTTCTTTCTTTTTTTTTCTCTTAAAGGTGCTAGGGATGAGCTGGGCGTGATGGTGTACACCTGTAATCCCAGCTGCTTGGGAGGCTGAGGCAGGAGGATGGCAAGTTGGAAGCCAGCCTCAGCAACTTAGCAATGCTCTAAGCAACTTAGCGAGACCCTGTCTAAATAACATATAAAAAGGGGCTGAGAATGTGGCTCAGTGATTAAGGCCCCTGGTTTCAATCCTTGGTTTTAAAAAAGAAAAGTGCTGGGGATAAAACCTAGGGTCTCACACACGCGAGGCAAGCGCTCTACCACTGAGCTACATCCCCGGCCCCCCCACAACCTTATCAATGAGATGATCAATATTTCACCTCATTTTATAGGAAGAGAAAAAAATGGAGATTCAGAGAGGTAAAGTAATATGTCCAAGACCACACAGCCAGTAGTTGGAGCATCGAGCTTTAGACGGCAGGGTTGTTGACCTGAAGTGACTTTAGGGAGCCTCTCCTGGGACTCCTTTGCAGGCGATGCTGATGTGTGGGGGACTCCCTGATGCAGACCATGTACTATTTTATATTTGGGCATGTGAGGACCAGCCGGGAGCCGTGCGAGCAGAGCAAGGCAGGGGCTCTCTGGTGGGTAGTCTTGCTCTCTCGAGCTCTGTCTGGTTTGGGGTGAGGCTGGGGCCATCTGGAGAGGGACAGGTATTAGCTGTTTTTTTCAGGAGGTGTTAGTTTCTGGAGTCCTCTGGCTGCTCAAAAATAGCGGGAGGATTTGGCGCCGGCTCCTGGCCGAGGGTCCATCCCAGCTGCTCCACACCCCCCTCACGGAGGGTCCAGGTTTTATGGTGGCAGCTGCAAGGTCAAAAATAGGCTCTTGTTAATCTCCAGGGGCCCCCACCACACCCACCCCGCAGGGAGCTACCCCTGGGGGGCTGGAGGGCTGGCTTGTGGGTGGTCACCTGCGGTTTCTCTTAGCATTTGAGGAGCCAGACTCAACTGAAGGTCCTGCATGGGGGGGGACATGGATAAAGGAATACGGGGCTGCTGCCTTGGCCTGCCTCCTCAGGTCCCAGCACGGAATGCCGTGAGGCTCAGACGTGGGAATCCACTCACAGATGCGCAGCGCGGTGGTGAGGAGTGTAGGCCTCCGCGACCTGGGCTGGGGAATCTTAGTTCTGCCATCTCCCAGCTAGCTGTGTGACCTTGGGCAAGTCACTTAACCTCTCTGGGCTGGGTTTCCTCATCTGTAAAATGGGATAATACCTCAAAAGGTTGATGGCAGTCGAGTTCATTCACTTAAAGTGCTTAGAACAGGCCCTCCCGTTGGGTGCTCAACGAACGCCAGCTGGCATGGGCTGTAAACTGTGAAGGCAGCGCCTGCGGGAGAGAAAGGAGGCTTCTGTCTCTCAGTGTTGGGGTCTTCTAGAGACATCTCTTCTTTCCAGGTTGAGTTTAGAGGCTTCAGAATCATAAGACCAGTGAGTCTTAGAGGCCTTACGATGTTTCTTGGGGGTCAGAGCAGAGCGTCCCAGAAACGGCGGTGACATCAGAATGGTGCTCACAGCCAGGGGAGTCCCCCCCAGGGGTCGGACGGAGGATGTGGCCAGAGAGGCGAGACAGCCAGTCCCACTCTCTAAGTGGTGACGAAGGCCCTAGGATCCGGGCACCCCTCCGCAGGGGTTTAGTGCCTGGTGGGGTCAGGGGTCAGGGGTCAGATCTCAGCTGCTCCTCATGTTCCCCTGGGCTGCAGTGACTGCCACCAGGGCGTAGATGTCATCTGGGTCTGTGCTGCTGGAGAGGAGGGTGGGGGAGCCCAGAGGCTGGGTTCCTGGCCTTCGAATCCCGTGTCCAGGCTGTGTGACCTCAGGGAGTTACTGCCCCTCTCAGAGTCCCTTTGAAGAGCTGCTGCTGGCGGTTTGCTATCAGGGATTCGACGCTCTTCCAAACCCTGGTGGTCAGATCCTAGTCAGAGCTGGGCATCTAGTAAGTGCTCAATAAATGCTGAGAAGGAACCGTGAAGCTCCCTTCTCAGAATGAGAGTAGAGGGGATATGTGACACTGGGGGGTTTGACACCCCCCTGCACCTGCCCAGGTGAGCTTATGACATTAGGGTCTCCAGGGAATCCTCCTTGCCCGCTGCGTCTTTCCTCAGGGTCTGAATCTCAGTATGAGGGGCTTATCACTTCTTGAGCACCACTGTGTACCAGGTGTGGCACCGAGTGGTTTCTTCACAAAGCCAAGGGAGGAACTGATATGACCCACCTGCTTCAGGGAGAGACTGAGAAGCTCAGAGAGGTCAAGTGACTTGTCCCAGATCACAGAGCCAAAAAGTATCTGAGCTGAGCTGAGCTTCAGCTGAGCTGGGGCTGTTGGACTCTGTGGCCAGTGCTCCACGCTGGCTGCAACCCCCAGGATTGAATGAATGAATATACACACAGTGCACTGGGTAAGGGACCCAAGGCCAGTGCGTCCAGACCTCCCCAGGGCCCCACAGCTCAGCTGGGGACAGCCGGTGTCTTGACAGCTGCCGGTGCTGCGGCTGTCCCTGGAGGCCTGCAGGAGGAAGGGCGGCAGAGAGGCTCTGACCACAGCCAGCTGCTGGGTCAGGCCCTTCCTGTCTGTTCACAAACTTGGCCTGCTGTGTGCATACCCGCAGCCCCCGGGGGGACTCACGTGGTGTAGCATGCACCATGCAGCGCCCTGTACAACCACCCTGCGGAAGGGGAGGCCCGGAGGCGGCTGTCCTAGGTGGCTGGTGGCTGACCGGGCCGTGCCTGCCGGACTCAGGTTGCTCTTTCTCCTGCCTACAAGATGGGGAGATGCTGAGGGTGTGGGGTCTGGAGTCCAGGCCCACAGCCCAGGATTCTCCAGACACATGAACATGAATGGTCCCTGAGCAGTCACTGGCTTGATCTGGGAGCCCCAGGTGGAAGGTATTGCTTGGTCTCTTCCCTGGCTGTGCCACCTGGGGCAAGTTGCTTGCCCTTTCTGGGCCTCAGCTTGCATCTCTAACAAAGCAAAGCTTGGTACTGAAATGGACGGAGCCAGCTGGTGGGTCTGGAACTCTGGTCCCACGTGAGGTGCTATTGTTGATCTGGGGATGAGGGCTCCAAGATGCTGTTTCTTTCCTACATAGAAGGAGTCACAAGAGGGTCTTGGGAGAAACCATCCACTTTTTCCGCTTTTAATTCATCCCAGAGAGATCAAAGCACTCCCCTCCTCAATTTCAAGAGATCCTTAGAAGAAATCTCCTAAGTCCTTTGGTCCTCTTTCTCCATTATCCAACAATCCTGCATTCTCAGGGAGTCCTCTTTCCCTCACCTAAGTCAAGCACAAGGCCAGTTTCCCCACAGCTTGGGGGAGATGCTGGCTAGAGCCCCGGAGCTACACTCTGAGTCCTTCCTGGGAGACTTCTCCCAACACAAGGACACCGTGCCCGTGTCCAGCCTGATTCTCTGCACTGTCAGACTTGGGTAGATTTGGAGGGTCCTATGGTGGCCTCTACCAATGTAATTGTCCTCGTTTTTTGACCCAGTTTTTTTTTTCTGGAACCAACCTATAGCAATACCTGTGGGGGCGCCAAAGTGGATGGAGAAGGATGTTCCTGTCAGTGTTATTTAGAGTAAGTAGGAAACAGGAAACCGCTCTTGCTCCTTGGTGTGGGGGTGTTGAAGAAACAGTGAACCCATGCCCGGAGGCTCAGGCCTTTGACCCTTGAATAAAGATATTCAGAGAGGATTTGTTTCGGGTTAAGGGTCTAGAAGGGAACACACTTGATATTTCACAATTTGCTTCTTTTTTTTTTGGTACTGGGGATTGAACTCAGGGGAGCTTAACCACCGAGGCACATCCCAAGCCCTTTTTTTTTGGTATTTTATTTAGAGACAGGGTCTCACTGAGTTGCTTAGCTCCTCACTTTTGCTGAGGCTGGCTTTGAACTCGCGATCCTCCTGCCTCAGCCTCCCGCACACTTCATTTTTCACATAAATGATTTCATGTGAAAAATTGCTGCTAGCTAGGTGCGGTGGCGCAGGCCTGTAATCCCAGGGCCTCGGGAGCCTAAGGCAGGAGGATCACACGTTCAAAGCTAGCCTCGGCAACTTAGCAAGGCCCTAAGCAACTCAGCTACACCCTGTCTCTAAATAAAATATAAAAAAGGCTGGGGATGTGGCTTTGTGGTAAAGCACCCCTAGGTTCAATTCCCGGTACTCCCTGCCCCCCAAAAAAGTCTTTGTGAAGTTGCTTTGGTCATTTTCATGTTGTGAGCGATGGATCGGGTCCTTGCTCCGCACACTGCTGCGGAATGTAGCGCACAGAGGTGGAGACTTGTCCAGGGTCACACGCACACGTGGATGGGGAGGAGGCTCAGGCGGCCTGGGAGCTCCGCCTCCTTGTGGGCGGGGCCCCTCTTCCCTGAGGGGCGGGGCTTGCCGCGGCCTAGGCGCGCAGGCGTGGGCTGGGCGCTGGGCGTCCTGATGGAGTGGGTCGGGGTTCCTGGGAGCCAGGGCTGGCGGCAGAGCGGGGTGCGCTCACCGAGGGAGGGCGCGGCGGCACAGCAGAGGCCCGCGGGCCCTGGCTGGCGCCCCCGGCCGGCCTGCCCTCGCGGGCACGAGGAGCCCTGCCAGCAGGTCCCGGCGGGCCGGCGTCTCCCTCCGCAGCGCCGCCCCTGTGACGTCGCGCTGCTTTCTGGAGCCCGTCGTGGGGTTGCAGGCCGTGCTCTCCAGCTGGCAAGGGTCGCCCGCGTCGCTCACACTCTCCCTGGGCACCCTCACGTGGGCCAGACGCAAGCAGAGCTGCCTCCTGGAGGAGGCCGGGTGGAGGCCGGGTGGAGGCTGCCTGTGGCCCCGTTTGCCCCCGCTGAGGGCCCTTCCGTCACAGATGGGCAATGAGACACAACGCGTCCCGGAGGTGGGAGGGGCCTGCAGCCCGGGTCACCTGACTCTTCCCACAGAGAAGCCTCGGGAGCTGGTTGGAGGCCCGAGGGCGGCCTCCCCCTCCTCCCCTGCTCCTCACTCCATTTATTTTGACGTGATGGTTGTGATGGTGGTGGAGGTGACAGCAGTGAGGGAGGTGCTGCTGCGGGAGGTGGTGGAGGAGGTGATGATGATGGTGAAGGTGACAACCCCACACTGTGGTGATGGCGGAGGTGACAATGGTGGTGGAGACGACAGTGGTGAAGTGGTGTGGTAGGAGGTGACAATGATGGAGGAGGTAACAGTGTGGAGGTGATGTGGTGGTGGAGGTGGAGGATGTGACAGTGGAGGAAGTGATGGTGGAGGAGGTGACAACCCTGCACTATGGTGATGAGTGACAGTGGAGGAGGTGGTGGTGGTGGAGGTGACGGTGGAGGAGGTGACGGTGGTGGAGGAGGTGACGGTGGAGGAGGTGACGGTGGTGGTGGAGGTGACGGTGGAGGAGGTGACAGTGGTGGTGGAGGTAACGGTGGAGGAGGTGACGATGGTGGTGGAGGTAATGGTGGAGGAGGTGATGGTGGAGGAGGTGACGGCGGTGGAGGAGGTGACGGTGGTGGTGGAGGTGACAGTGGTGGAGGAGGTGACAGTGGTGGAGGAGGTGACGGTGGTGGTGGAGGTAATGGTGGAGGAGGTGACAGTGGTGGAGGAGGTGACGATGATGGAGGAGGTGACGGTGGAGGAGGTGACGGTGGTGGTGGAGTGACAGTGGAGGAGGTGACGGTGGTGGAGGAGGTGACGGTGGTGGTGGAGGTAATGGTGGAGGAGGTGATGGTGGAGGAGGTGACGGTGGTGGAGGAGGTGACAGTGGTGGAGGAGACGGTGGTGGAGGAGGCGACGGTGGTGGTGGAGGTGATGGTGGAGGAGGTGATGGTGGTGGAGGAGGTGACGGTGGTGGTGGAGGTGACGGTGGTGGAGGAGGTGACAGTGGTGGTGGAGGTGATGGTGGAGGAGGTGACGGTGGTGGAGGAGGTGACGGTGGTGGTGGAGGAGGTGACGGTGGAGGAGGTGACGGTGATGGAGGAGGTGACGGTGGTGGAGGAGGTGACGGTGGTGGGGGAGGTGACGGTGGTGGTGGAGGTGATGGTGGTGGAGGTGACAGTGGGGGAGGTGGAGAGGCTGGTGGAGGCAGAGGTAGAGGCCGTGGAGGTCTTCCTAGTGGCGCTGCTCATCAGCATCCTGCCTTAATCCTGATATTAAGAATATGTCCAGGGGCTGGTATTGTAGCTCAGCGGTAGAGCGCTTGCCGCCCATGCGTGAGGCCCTGGGTTCGATCCAGAGCAATAAAATAAAGACATGGTGTCCATCTACAAAAAAATTTAAAAAAAAAAATATGTCCAAAGTTTTGTCCGTGGCACGATGCTTGCTGGGGTTTTCTGGCAAATGTGCTTTATCAAGTTAAGGAAATTTCTTTCTGTTCTGAGATTGCCAAGATTTTTTATTGCCGTGGGCACTGAAGTTTCTCGGCTGCTTTCCACTATCTACTAAAACGATGCGGCCCTCGCAGGACCCCCGCCTGCCCTGGCCCTGCCTCCTCTTTCCTCTCTAACACGCAGACACTGCAGGCCAGGGAGCCGGGCAGGGCAGGCGGCGTGGCACCAAGTAAGAGCCATCTCTCCCTCCATGCTGGGTCAGCGATTTTGCTGGGCTGTCTCCTGCTGCTGTTTCCGGTCCTAATCCCAGGGGGACACAGCTTCCCCCAGTTGTTCCAGACAGAGCCAGAAACATTCTGAGGTTGGCTTAAAATGCTGGTGGCAGACAGTCAGGAGGGGACCTCAAAGCCTCCCGTGCCTCCCCGGGATGCTGGGGTGGGGGTGGAGGGGCCGGCCAGTGTGCGGTGGGGGAGGAACTTTCTGGGTGTGGGGTTGGTTTGGGGAGAGGGGAGGAGGGCTGGTTGCTAGGCAGAATCGGCAGAGATGAATCATGGTCTGGCGTGACCTGCTTATTGGCTGCAGTGAGAGTTATCCAAGTCTGCGGAGTCTTTTTGTTTGAGCTGGAAGGGAGCGTGGCTCACGGGGTCCAAGTGCCTCATTTTGCAGACAAACTGTAAGCAGAGAGGGAGAGCCAGCTGCCAGGGGCTGAGAAGGGGATTCTTGCCTGTGTGCTTCGTCCAGGCCCTGACTATGGGTGAGAGCGTACGGCAAGAAGGACCCCTGTTCATCCTGGCCGAAGAGTGGCTCCTCTATTATCCTGTGCTGTCACTATGCCAAGCTTCAGAGACACTTGGTGTCGATGGCTCAGAGTGAGCTAGACCCAGAGTGACAGGCATGTGAAGGAAACACATAGTGTCTTGTGTCTCACCTTGGCTGAGGTGAAGCCTGTCTGGGAGATGGCATGTAGGTAAGACCCAGTTGGAGGGGGCAGCCTTGTGAAGCTCTGGGGAAGCTAGACAGTGTGCTCAGCAAGTGCAAAGGCCCTGAGGTAGAAATGGGCTGGGTGAGTTTGAAGGACAGCAGAGAGGCTAGTGGGACAGGTGTGGGCTGAGTGAGGCCAGAGCTGGGCGGAGCCTGGGTAGGTCAGACCTTGGTGGCCGGAGAAACAGAATAGGATGGAATCTGTTGCTCAGTGTAAAACTGGGGCCAACCCCGCTCCTGACTTCTACTTCTGCACTGTGGCCAGGGCTTGTCCTGTGGAGGAATGAGCATTTAGTAAGCACCTACTGTGTACCTGGTTGTGCTGGGTACTTTCTCCATGTGATCCCATTTGAGTCCTACAAGTAACCTCTCTGGGGTTTTCCAAGCAAGAGGACAAAGGAGAGGCCCTAGTGTCCCTAAGAGTAGGCCTCCCTTCGCAGGTTCTCTCCCTGGAGGCTCTGAGCTCAGTTGCTGGACCAGGAAAGGCCTCTGTTTCAGCTCCCTTGAAAACAGAGTGGGAACGGTCGAGAGGAGACTCAGATCCCGGCAGCTGCCCAAACAGGCTGTGCCAGGAAGCCGGCCGTGCCGTCCAGAGCCTTGTGGGGACTGGAGTGGATAGGGGAGCGTCCCCAGGGGCCCTGCTGTTGTGGGAAAACGAGCAAGATTCTGCTGAAGGGCCAAAGGGACAGTGGGAGGCGCCCCCATAAAGCCCTCTGCCCCCAGACAGCGAGCCCTGTGGATGCCTGGGATTCCGGGACTTGTTCACTGGTGCTGAGCGTTGCCCTGGCTCCCCTGCCGGACACTGAAAATCTCTTCGGGAAAAAGGGCAAGAGGATAAAGTCCTGAACCCAAGGATGATGAAGTTTATAGATTGTCCCAGTGCAGGGAGGAGCTTCAAACTTCGAGCTCCTCATCTGGTGGACTGAGGCCTTTGTGGGGCTGTGGTGCTGCCCGCCTCCTCCCTCTGCCCTGTCTCGCTTTCTTAGCCCTTCCATGGGCGCGGGTCCCAGGCGCGCTCCTGAGTGACCGCCCTGCACGCTGCTGTCTGTCTCGGGGGCCTGCTGGGGAATTCCATCTGAACAATGATGGTGGTGACGGTGGTGATGGTGGTGGTGATGGTGGTGATGGTGGTGATGGTGGTGATGGTGGTGGTGGTGATGGTGATGGTGGTGATGGTGATGGTGTATGGTGGTGATGGTGGTGATGGTGGTGGTGGTGGTGGTGGTGATGGTGATGGTGATGGTGTATGGTGGTGACGGTGGTGATGGTGATGGTGATGGTGGTGATGGTGGTGATGGTGATGGTGGTGATGGTGGTGATGGTGATGGTGGTGATGGTGGTGGTGGTGATGGTGGTGATGGTGATGGTGATGGTGTATGGTGGTGACGGTGGTGATGGTGATGGTGGTGATGGTGGTGGTGGTGATGGTGATGGTGGTGATGGTGATGGTGGTGATGATGGTGATGGTGGTGGTGATGATGGTGGTGATGGTGATGGTGGTGGTGGCGGTGATGGTGGTGGTGGTGATGGTGGTGATGGTGGTGGTGGTGATGGTGGTGATGGTGATGGTGGTGATGGCAATCTTATTACATTCAGGCTGCCATGATAAAGTACCAGACTATGTGGCTCACACGGTAGAGGTTTAGTTTTTCAGTTTTGGAGGTTGGAAAGTTCAAGATCAAGGTTCCCGCAGGCTGTTTCTGATGAGGACTCTCCTGGTGTGCACACAGTTGCTTTGCCCACACTTGGCCCTTCCTTTTGAGCGTCCACTGAGAGGCTCACCAGTCCTGTTGGATTAGGGTCACTTTTGTGACCTCACTTCACCTTGATTATCCCCTAATGTGGCTGCATTGTGGATTACGGATTTGACATGTGGATTTGGGGGACACAATGCATGACAGTGACCGGTGACGACAATGACCACTGCAGCTGCTGACGATGACTGTGGTTATGAAGGTGATGGTGACGTGGACGGTGACAGTGCTCAGGGCGGTGGCCATGGAGCTGGTGCTCACTGAGCTCACGTCTACTGCGCACCGATCGCATGTGCCCCGTGACTCTTCCCTCTCCCGGGGTCACTCTCTGATCCTCACAACGATCCTGGGACGTAGCAGCTAGTATCCTCCTGAGTTCTCAGAAGGGGAAGCCGTGACTCAGAGGCAGGGTACTTGCCTAAGTCTCTGCCATGGACAAGTCACGGATCAGATCAAAGCCTCTGGGGTCACATCCGAGGTTTTTCCTAGTGTCCTGTGGTCCTGCTTGAAGGGACTGGTGACACAGGACTGGAGAGCTGGCTTGTGTTTGGACAAAGGAGGTTCAGCCTGGTCCCCACTAGGGCTTCCTTAGACCCACTGGTTGGAGACCCTTAGGCAGGATGGGAGGTGCCAGATCCTCCTCTGCACCTGCAGTTCCAGGGTGACGGTTGTCCTCTTTTGGGGGCCTTTTGGAGTTCTTTTGGGAGTTGGGTTTTGCTGAAATGTGACCAGGGTCTTCATTTCCAAAGAGAGTGGGTGGCAGCATGGTGGTAATATTCAGGCCTGGGTCTGAGGCCTGACTGTGCCCTGTGTTTGGTCAAGTGCAGTGGAACAAGTTGCCTGTCACGCTCTGTGTGACAGGAGCCACCTTAGTGTGTCTCCTGCAAGGATGCAGGAGGCCATAGTCTTGTGTGACTTTGGGAGACCTTACCATGAGCACTGGCTCTATGCCAAAGTCACTCACGTTTGGAAACCCTGAGGTGATAGTATTTTTTTTTTAAAATGTTTATTTTTTAGTTGTAGGTGACAGAATATCTTTATTTTATTTTTATGTGGTGCTGAGGATCGAACCCAGTGCCTTATGCGTGCTAGGCGAGCACGCTACCACTGCGCCATAATCCCAGCCCATGAGGTGATAGTATTTTAAAATAATAATAATGATAGCAGAGGCAACAGTAGTGACAGTGACCAATAGTTCCTATTAGTGACGGCAGTACTCATGCCAGGGCTCATGGTGACAGCAATGGAGGCAGCAGAGGTGACGGGCAAGCCCAGTGCAAGGGCCCTGGGTCAGGCGCCTTGGGCCAGAACCCTACCTCCACTCCTTCCTGACTGTGTGACCTCAATCTCGGACACTTGCTCAGCACTTCAGCTTCCTCATGGGATATTCATAGCCCTTAGGATTTCTGCAAAGAGGAAATGAGCTGATCTATATAAAGCACCCAGCAACTTGCCTGGTATCCCATCAGGGCTGAAGTGTTGCCCATAAGCAGACGCCATGTGACAACGAACTCTTTTTATGGGCCACTTTTTATGGGCCACGTGCTTTATGTGCATTATCTCATTTAACTACCAGGCGGGGTAGCTGCTATTATCAGTCCCATTTGGCACCGGGAGGCTAAGTCTCTGGTTCAAGGTCACAATGGCAGCCTGTACCCCAGGCTCACTGTGTTCTGCCCAGCTGTTGCCTCTCCTTGTGGAGATGGTTGTCTGGGGGGGGGGAGGGTGGCCTTTGAGGGGTAGGCTAATGTCACCTTGTGGGTCGAGAAAGCAACCACAGGCCACCAGGAGCCCCTGGTGGGGGATGTGCTCCACTATCTCCTGCTTGGGGTTACAGCTCCTCTGCAAGGGTTCCTCTAACCCTCTTCTGTCGTGTTGTGAGGACGACACAGCATCTAGACTCTTGCCTCAAGTTCTGGGGCCTAAAAGGTCAACAAATGGTGCCCTTGCTTGCTTGGCTTTTTAAGAAAACCCGCCAGAGAGGTGGCTTTTTTATAAGGACAATATTTAATGCGAGCTTTTAAAACCATACATTTTTTTTTTTTGGCACCAGGGATTGAACCCAGGGTCACTCGACCACTGAGCCACATCCCCAGCCCTATTTTGTGTTTTATGCAGCGACAGGGTCTCACTGAGTTGCTTAACGCCTCGCTGTTGCTGAGGCTGGCTTTGAACTTGAGATCCTCCTGCCTCAGGCTCCGGAGCTGCTGGGATGACAGGCGTGGGCCACTGAGCCTGGCTAAAACCGTACATTTTGATGTGGTCCCAAGTGACCCAAATCCAGGAATAACAATGAGGAGAGTCTGGAGGACAGAGGGCGCGGTCTTGCTGTGGTGTGGTACTTTGAAATGGGTGGGAGGTAGACAGAGACCCTTTGCTGGAGCCCTCACCCTCCACCTCCCTGCTCTGTGTCCTGGGCAAGCCATTTCACCTCTGTGAGTCTGTCCCCTACCACCTCCTCCTACTCATCCACCTAGCCACCCATGCGCCCACCCGGGCCCCACCTCCGGAGCATCAGATTTAGTTGGGCTCCTGGATGACAGCGGCAGGCAGGGTGGGGCGAGGGCCATGCGCTTGGCAGTGAGCACAGGTCACTGCTGATGAGCAGGAGAGTCTCTGAGGTGCCCTGGGAGTCTGGCCAGGAGGGAGTCGGGCAGGAGCTTGGACTTTGGGCCATTCAGCCCAAGCCAGCTGGCTTGAGAGAGTCGGTTGACCTCTTTTTTTTTTTTTTTTTTTTAATTAGTGCATTATAGTCATACATAATAGTGGGGTTCATTTTGATATACTCATGGGTTGGAATATAATTTGCTCTGTTTCAATCCCTTGTGCTTCAACTTCCCCTCACTTGGCCTCTTGAGCCAGTGTCCTTGTTGGGAAGAATGTCCACCTCAGAGGGTTAAAGAGCATGAAGGGAGTCGGGTGCGGGGTGGAGCATGCCTGCAATCTCAGTTTGAAGCCAGGTGTGGTGGGGGTGTGATCCCAGCGGCTCAGGAGGCTGAGGCAGGAGGATGGAAAGTTTGAGGTCGACCTGGGCAACATAGTGAGACCCTGTCTGTCTCTCCAAATAAAAAGGGCTGGAGATGCAGCTCAGTGGTAGAGCACTCGTGGGTTCAATCCCCTGTGCTTAAAGGATCCTAGCTTGAGCTCAATGAAGGGCACACGATGCCCTCATGTGGCTCAAACTAGACTTCTCTGGGAAAAGGGCCTCTTTAGTAATACCAGTTAAAGAGAATACTCATTTCTTTTACCTGCACCACCATGTTACATGGGCTGTGCTGTGTTGGTGATACTGTTTTGGCTGTTTATAGGCTATTTCAGTTGTGCAGAATGCAGTTCTGATTTTCAGAGATGTTACCTGGAACACAGATGTCTCATTTTAAAAATCACAAAGAAGCTGGGCGCTGTGGCATACACTTGTCATCCCAGTAGCCTGGGAGGCCGAGGCAGGAGGATTGCAAGTTCAAAGCCAGCCTTGGCAATGGCGAGGTGCTTAGCAACTCAGTGAGACCCTGTCTCTAAATAAAATACAAAATAGGGCTGGGGATGTGGCTCAGGGTGGAGTGCCCCTGAGTTCAATCCCCAGTACCGAAAAAGAAAACACACACACACCCCGCAAAGAGGTGGGGAATTGTGGCGTTGCCACATGTAACAAGGGGAGAGGCCGCCCAACTAAGAGGGCCTGTGAATTTATACAGAGCAGCCCCACAGGTCCACCCAGGGTTGACTGGAGAGTCTTACAGGGCTTGGCAGCCTGGATGGAGCAGCCTTTGAAGTCCTGTGCTCTCCACCAGAACTCAGAACATTTCAAACATTTTTTTTTTTTAAGGAGGCATATTTAAAGGCAGCCAGTCTATGTCTGAACGAAAAAGCCACTGTCAGAAAGACAAACTCATCTTACTTCAGAAGTTCTCTGTGGTAATCTTTCAGTGAGTTTTCACTTGGAAGTTCAGCCTCCTTTGAGATTTGTGACTCTGGGTAGCTCAGAATGGAGGGAGCTCAGGGCAGGAGGGACAGCAGCGGCAAGAGTGCCCGTTACCCATGCCTGAGCCAGGACGGCTGTCTCAAACGACCCAGGCACTGTGCCCATGGGTAGTCCAGAAAGCACTGTCTACGTATCGCACCAGAGCAGGACAGAGCGGACAGAGGCATCCTCCCTGTGGCCAGGCTCACCTGTCACCACCACAACCCTGGAGGCTCTGGAGTTGGGGCATCACCATCACCTGCCTAGACCCAGACAGAGCCCAGGCCTGGAGATCTGCATTTGAGACTTACTCCCCAAGGGTTCTTTACACATCCAGTCCCCAGGTTAATAGTGTTACCTCAGCCAATGTTTCTCAGATTTCACTTTTTTGGTGGTGCTGGGGATGGAGCCCAGGGCCCCTTGCACGCTAGGCAAGTGCTCTATCACTGAGGCCCATCCCTGGCCCTGTTTCTCAGATATCAGAAACCATGAGGTTAGAAAATGAACTGTCAAGCCGGGCGCGGTGGCTCAAGCCTGTAATCCCAGCACTTAGGGAGGCTGAGACAGGAGAATCGCAAGTTCAAAGCCAGCCTCAGCAATGGCGAGGCGCTAAGCAACTCAGTGAGACCCTGTCTCTACATAAAACACAAAATAGGGCTGGGGATGTGGCTCAGTGGTCGAG